>CM074722.1:439100790-440300790 GCA_037306005.1 Rhinophrynus dorsalis | reverse complement strand
TAAGAGTACACTTCTACCCTTAGTTCCTAGGAAGAAAACACCACTAAAGCATAACCGGTATTTTCGTTCATTTCAGAATGAGACACGTCCGGCGAACCAGACGGTTCCCTCAGCTCCGTGTACCTCCTCCAAGCCCAAACAGCAATGGAAGCCCAAGGTCTCCTCCAAGCCCAAGGCTTCCAAGCCTTGTTCGTCATGACTCGCTGAACCTGGGTCCACACTCTGCTGTGGGCGGTCGTCTGTGTCAAGATCACAGCATTTGGGAGGATTCAGTGACGGACCCATGGGTTTTGCAGGTAGTGATGGAAGGGTACAGAATCCCTTTTGTCTCTCTTTCTCCCTTTTGCTTTCTTCTTTTTCATATGCCTCAGGGCGCAGAGAAACGCCATCTGTTTGGCGCTGTTCAGGCTCTTCTGTACAAGGACGTTCCAGAGCCGATTCCAGTTCAGGACAGAGGTATGGGTTTTTACTCAAACCTCTTTGTGGTCTCCAAGAAGGGCGGCGGTTGTCGTCCCATTTTGGACTTGAAGGATCTCAATTCTTTTGTGACCTGGACTCATTATCACCAGGAGTCTCTACGGACAGTGATTGCGGCCATGTCCCCGGGGGAATTCCTTGCATCTCTGGATCTTCAGGATGCATACTTACACATTGCCATTCATCCAGAGAGCCGACAGTATCTCCGGTTTGCCTGCGACCGGGGACATTTTCAGTTCTCAGCTCTTCCATTTGGTCTGATGACAGCTCCTCAGGTCTTCAACCATGTCCTGGGAGCCTTAGTGTCCATCCTCCACTGAGACGGCATCAGAGTTATGGGTTTTTACTCCAACCTCTTTGTAGTCTCCAGGAAGGATGGCGGTTGTCATCCCATTTTGGATTTGAAAGATCTCAATTCCTTTGTGATCAGGACTCATTATCACCAGGAATCCCTAAGAACGGTGATTGCTTCTATGTCCCCGGGGACATTCCTTGCTTCTCTGGATCTTCAGGACATGTATCTACACATCGCCATTCATCCAGAGAGCTGGCAGTATCTCAGATTTGCCTACGACCGAGGGCACTTTCAGTTTTCAGCTCTTCCGTTTGGTCTGACGACAGCTGCTCAAGTCTTCAACCATGTCCTGGGAGCTTTAGTATCCATCCTCCACCAGGATGGCATCAGAGTTACTCCATACATGGACAACCTGCTTTTGAAAGCCTCTTCTGCAGAACTTCTTCATCATCAGGTTCAGCAGTGCATTCATGCTCTCACCCATCACGGTTGGATCATCAACTTGGACAAATCAGATCATGTTCCATCCCAGCGTCTGGTCTTCCTGGGCCTCCTCTTCGATACCCAGAAGAACATGGTGTTTCTCACGGACGAGGTGGCTCACCAGATCACCCACAGGGTTTCCGCGATATCGGCTCAAGATCCAGTTCCAGCCAAGAAGCTGTCATCTCTCATTCATTTCCACCATAGAGGCGGTACCATTTGCCATGACTCACACCAGGGAACTCCAGCGTTTTGTGATCCAGGTGTGCAGGGGTCGGCTGGACCTTCTGAAGATGTCGGTGTCACTTCCTCTTCATGTGGAACTGAGTTTGTCCTGGTGGCTCGATCTCTCCAATCTGCTGAAGGGCAAGTCCTTCCTAGTTTCATTCTGGACCACGGTGATGACGGATGCCAGTCTCTCCGAATGGGGAGTGGTCCTGGGTCGCCTGAGTGCACAGGGTCGGTGGTCTCCGGAAGAATCTCTCCTTCCCATCAATGTGTTGGAGCTTCGGGCGATATTTCATGCCCTTTGTCATTGGACATCTCAGCTGGAAGACTGTCCAGTATGAGTGGTGTCTGACAACGTCACGGCAGTGGCTGACATCAACAAGCAGGGCGGAACAAGAAGTCTCGCCGCTTGGTTAGAGGTTAGGCTATTTTGTCCTGGGCAGAAGAATACGGTCCTGCCATATCCGCAGTGCACATTTCTGGTGTAGACAACGTCATGGCGGACATCCTCAGTCGACCCACATTGGACAGGGGAGAGTGGAAGCTGCACCCAGAGGTGCTCACCCTCATTGTTCAGAAATGGGGTCTTCCTTACATCGACATGATGGTGACAAGACACAACAGGAAAGTTCTGAGGTTCTGCTCTCAATGGAGGGACCCTCTAGCTCTGGCGGTGGATCCAGTGTCCATTCCTTGGTTATTCTCTCTGGCCTACATCTTTCCTCCCCTCCACATGTTACACAGGGTGTTATGGAAATTACGACTGGAGCGTTGTCCAGTCATTCTGATTGCTCCGTACTGGCCTCGCCAGTCTTTGTTTCCTGAGCTTCTGGATCTGTCAGTGGCTGAGCCATTCCGGCTTCCTTGCCGTCCGGATCTTCTTCTACAGGGTTACCTGTGGAAGGAGGATGTTCATCGTCTAGCCATGACGGCTTGGAAATTGAATCCTCAATATTGAGGAAGAAAGGGTTTTCTTCTGGTGTGGTGGCTACTATGCTCAGTGCCTGCAAACCTGTTTCTTCCAAGATCTATCACTGTGTCTGATCGACCTTCCTATCTTGGTGTGCCGATAAGGACCTGTCTCAGGAATTTCATCTGCCTACAGTCCTGGCCTTTTTGCAGGATGGTGAGGATAAGGGCCTCAGTTTGAGTTCCCTTAAGGTTCAGACTTCTGCTTTCTCTGTTTTCTTTCAGAGGCGCATTGCCATCCTTCCTGATGTCAAGGTTTTCTTCCAGGGCGTGGCTCATACTCGTCCAGCCTTCAAGAATCCCACTCCTCCGTGGGATCTTAACTTGGTTTTGAGCGTTCTTCAGCACCCTCCATTTGAGTCTTTGGCTACTATTCCTCTATGCCTGTTGACATGGAAAATGGCTTTTCTCCTGGCGATTGTGTCTGTCTGTCATGTCGCGAAGTTACATGCTCTGTCCTGTAAACCACCCTATTTGGTGTTTCACAAGGACAAGGCTGTGCTTTGCACATCTCAGGAGTTTCTCCCGAAGGTGGTTTCAGAGTTCCACATCAATCAGGAGATTGTGGTGCCCTCATTCTGCCCTGACCCCACCTCTGACAAGGAGAGGGATCTCCACTTGTTAGATGTGGTGGGTTGTCTCAAGTTTTATGTACATCGCACTGTCTATCAGGCAATCTGACGCGTTGTTCGTTATTCCCGAGGGTACTAGGGCAAGAAGACCTGCATCCAAGGTGACTATTGCTTCTTGAATCAAGTCCACTATTTGTAAAGCTTACGAGCTGAGAAAGAAGCCTGTCCCCTTTTGGGTCACGGCTCACTTTACAAGATCTATTAGGGCTTCTTGGGCTTAAAAGAATCAGGCATCCTCTGATCCGTTGTGCAAGGTTTCCACTTGGTTGTCGGTGCACACCTTTTCGAAGCACTACCGTGTTGATGTGCTGGCATCGGCTGACGTTAGCATTGGGAGGAAGATCCTGGAGGCAGTGTTGCCTGTCTAGGATCTTCTTCGGTTCTTGGTGCTTCCTTCACTTTTGAACCCCGTTGGCTTTAGTTCAGTGTGCTGTGTAACAGTTGGGGTGTTGTTACCCCTGTTCAGTGTCCAGTGACACTTCATTTGTTTTGTTGGGCTATCTCTGATCTGATGGTTCATATCTGCTCTGGTGACTTTGGGAGCCTTGCGCTTGGTACTTGCCTTACTTCCCACCTCTGGGAAACTCAGTGGTTACTGGTCTTCCACCCTGTCAAAGGACCATTCTTGGCTCCCCTGTGGCAGACTGTGTGGGTCCTACGGGGTCATGCTCACAGGAGTTGTCTTTCCCTTCTACTATCTAGTCAATAGTTAGTGTCTCAAATCTTTCTGGAGCTGGTTGGCTAGCTGCAGCCAAGGAGGGAAGGTAGGCTCCACCCCCTGCACACCATTCTAGAATTGTTCCTGCCTACTTAAAAGGGTGGATTGCCTACCCAGAGTTACCAGTAACCTGTATGGACTAAGAGAAAATGATTTAACAGGTAAGACTAAAATCCTCTTTTCTCCACTACAGCATACAGAGCACTCAGTGCTGCAGATAGTGTAAGATTTTATTGCTATCCCTGCTTCCACATTAAAAGAATCAAGTTTAGGATTATAGTTTAAGGACAGAATATAAATTACATAATCTTGACCTGTTACTTGCAAGTATGTGATATGTAAAGACACATAAACATTTTTGTTTTTAGGTCCTACTGTTTTCTTAAGGTTTATTGTTAAAACTTAGAGAAATAATGTTTACATCTACTTGTTAGCTCTCTATCTTTGAACTTTCATCCTTTATATGACGGTAATTAATTCATATGCCACATGTTCAAAGTCAACAGTACTGTGCTTCAGTTTTTAACCTTTTCAGTGCCAGGGGGTTGGGCCATTATCTGTACCCAGTAGGCCTGACACATTTTCAACATTTTTGCTATCTATCTGTTTAGACTTGATTTCCACTGGTAACTTTCAGTTACATATGGAAAAACTATACATGCTTTTTTTCAGAAATAATTGAGCTTTTGCATGGTACCTAACGTGAAGCAAATTTTGCATTGTGCTAAAAGCTATGATGCCAAAACAAAAAAGTTACAAATTACTTATTTTGCTAAAATCACTTAATGTCAAGGCCCGGGGTGAGGATAGGTAAGGGACTAATGTCAGGGCTCGGGGTGAGGATAGCTAAGAGACTTGAGTACCTAGGAGCAGGAACAGGATGCTCCTCCAAAAAGGGGCCACTGAGCTAGATGCTATGGAGCGACGCTTGGGAACAGGGCTAGAGAGCTTAGGTTGCCTAAGCCAGGGTTGTGCTGCGGCTGAGCCGCCTAAAGGTGCTGGCCGCAAAGCCAGATGTTGTGACCCCAGCTGGGTAACCCCGGATAACCCTAACCCAGACAAACTATACTCAGAGGTCCCCAGGGAGGATGGTAATCTCCAAGAAGAAATGGTACTCACTCAGGTCTCCATGGAAGAGGAATCCCGCGAGGCAGGTACTGCTGATGGGACACTCCTAGGGTGGCGAAGAGACGTTGGCACGGTCCTTGAAGATCCACAGGAGGCTGGAACAAAAAGAGGCAGGGTCAAATACTGGTCCGGATGGTACTCAGAGGTAAGTAGACATTGGGCAAAGACTGAGGCAAGGTCAAAGGCAGGTCCGGGTCATACACAGAAGATCAAGGCACAGGTTAAGTCAAAGACTAGGTCAAAGGCTGGTCCAGGTCACACACTATGAACACTTGTATAGAGGGTAAAACAAAATCAGGAATAGTTGGGTCAGACAAAGGCTTCGTCGAACAGGTCCGGGTCATACACAGAATCTAGGCACACTCAAGACACAGGAAACACAGAAAGACGCTATACTAACGTGTCTAGGCAGGCAGGAATCAAGAAGATAAAGGCCCCCAGCCGGAAGGAGCCCTGAAAGTGAGGCTAGGGTGTCGGCGGACCTTCAACAAACCCCTCTCTATGGTCCGCCGACATGCGCATGTGCGCCGCCACCGGAAGCAGGCACATATCAAAGACGAAACCCCGGGACCGGACACGCCACCCGGAGCTGACAGGACACCCAGGGTAAGAATAACGGGCGAGCGCAACGTTACACTTACTATATATCAAAATCATTTATCTTGAGAGCATTTCAGTTATTTTAAAAAGCTCTTCGTACCCCAAGTACAAATAATGGCAAAAATGTATAGTTTTACCTACGTTCATGGCATGCGCAGAGATCTAATTACCAGGAGCACAAAATGGTATTTTCAATTTTATGAACTAACATGCACTAGTGGTTACATGGTAGAACTACCCTAAAACAGCTGAATAACTGTATAAAACAATATATTTCCAGAAAGCAGATATCCTACTGCATCAGATGAGGGGACACTTACCGTTCAAAGCTTAGCCTGGCGATCACAAATGTTTACAGAAGGTGGCACTAAAGGAAAAAAAATGTAATTTTTTATTATTTTTTTACATTTACCCCTTCAAATGTACTACAATCTTTGCAAACTATTGAATTTCCTACTGTATTCATTAGCTAGTGCTATTAGGAGACACATGACACCCCTCTGGTATGAGATGACAAACTAAAGGGGGTGCTAGAAGTACAAAACTACACCAACACTACAACCTCTGATTTTCTCAAACATGACTTGCCTATACTTAAATGTTTGTAACAACTACATCAATGAAATGTAGACAGAGAATACCATTTTGGAAAAAAAGATAACCTACCACATCAAATGAGGGGACACTTGTCTTCCTACTCCTAGTCTGATGTGCACAAATGTTTCCAGAAGGTGGTACTGAAAGAAAAAAATTGGCATTTCTTCACATATGCACCCCTTCAAATGTACTGAAATCTGTGAAAACGATGGAATTTCCAGCTGTATTCATTAGCTAGTGCTCTTAGGAGACAAATTACAATCCACTGTTATGAGATGACATAATGAAGGGGTTGCTAGAAGTTCAAAACTATAGCTACTACAACCTCTTATTTTTCTTACGATTTTTCAAACATGACTTGCCTGTACTAAAATGGTTGACAACTGCATAAACTAAAAAAAGGTAGACAAAGCATACTATTTTGGAAAGAAGATAACCTACTGCATCAAATAATGGAATACTTGCCTACCCACCCATAGCCTGATCTACTACAAACTTATTTTTTTTTTTTTCTAGCAAACATGACTTGCATATACTAAAATGGTTGTAACAACTATATAAATGAAGACACTTTTGCATTCCTACCTCTAGCCTGGTGTGCACAATTGTATCCAGAAAGCGGTGCTAAAGGAAAAAAGTTTGGTTTTTTTACCATTTAAAATGTACTGAAATATTTTAAAACAATGGCATTTTCAACTGTATTCCTTTCAAGTTGCACTTATGAGAAAAATGGCACCCCACTGGTATGCGTTCACATACTATAGGGGTTAACAAAGGCTCAAAACTACTCACCTGTTTTCTTTTTTGAATATGCCTGCCTGTACTAAAATGGTCATAACTATTAGCAACATGAAGGAAATGTATGCAAGGTATACAATTTTGGAAACTATGCATTCTCCTACATCAAATGAGGGGTCACTTGCCTTTCTACCCCTATGTTGAAGTGCACAAATATTTTCAAAAATTGGCATCTTTGTAACAATAACCCACATAAATACAACTACAAAGGGAAGTGTGAACGAGCTCCCTTGGGCAGCTGGGAGGCAGCTGGGAAGTCCTTCTCCATTGTGTTGCACATACAATGTGCCGCACCATGCAGAAGTGGCACATTTCAAGTTCCCATATCTTATAAAGTAGGTAAGTAAGATTAAAAAAAAATACCAAGGCTAATGTAGTTGGGTTAATTTAAGCCCATGGACAAAACTTTTTCACATATGAATGTTCCTCTTTAAGCAATTTTAATACAGCTAAAAAAACAATGTAACTATAAGTTATTAAAACTTTATACAACATTTACAAAATACCTGCTTATATGTGAGCCCAGAAGCTGCCATAGTGCTGTTTAGTATAGGCGATCCCTCCCCTCATGTTCAGGGAAACATCTTGGGGGAGATGCACTAAGGTGCGATAAAGAGGTGATAAAGTGGAGATGTCTTCTCCAGTGATATCGCTTCTCTATGGAGCCAATGCACTAAGATATCCGTCGTTGGAGATCTTGGTGCATAGACTCTATAGAATAACATAGGAACTGGAGAAGTGATATCACTGGAGACATCATCTCCATTTTATCACCTTTTTATCATGCCTTAATGAATACCCCCCCTTATCTCCCTCCCACTTAATATCAAATTGTCTCCACAGAAAAACAGTGTATTTATCATCTCGATTGCAAAACAGGTGTTTAACTTTTTTGTAAACTTATCTGGCCCTCAAAGAGTTAAACGTATTTAACCATTTGATTCAAATGTTTTAAGTGCCAATAGGGTTTGCACACTTAGCATCCAAGGAATTTAATCCAGATGTATCTGACATGTCATTATAAAATACAGTACCACCATGATCCCATATCCTATATAATAATTCGCTAGGATGTTTGTCAGAAGCCATCATGTGCAGTAGAGGCTGGCCGAACGCACAGAATGCTGGGAGTTCTGTGCTGGGAGCATTCTGTGCTTTCGACCAGTCTCTACAGTGCATGACTGCGTCAGCGGCAGGATGCAGAGCAGGATCGACCTCTTAACCCTTTGAGTCCCCTTTGAACAATTGCTTAATGAATTTACATCCCCCCCCCCAACATTTCAAGTGGCTAAAGAGGGACACTTGTGTTTTAGGTGGTGTTGCTGGGGGAGTGTCTGATGGGCAGGCATTACTGATAATTTTTAGGTTATTTCATGTCCCACTGACACCTTTTTTGTGTAATTGAATAAATGAGCTAGAACAAGACCACATTATTTTATTTACACAGACTAATTTATAAACACACATAATGAAGTGTAACCAAATATTAATATGAGTTTTATTGCTGTGGAGCAATGTGATACACTTGTATAAACACCACACAGTCTGATCCCCTGAAAAGAGGGAGATTAGTGTTGGAAAGAGGGATTTGGGTCTCAAAAAGGGACTGTCCCTCCTAAAGAGGGACACTTGGGAGGTATACATTTAACTCTTTAAGTGCCAAAGTGATGTGAAATGCATACGTGGTATGCAAATGGTGAAACAGGTAAGCTGGGGAAGTCACTTGTGCTGTCTGTGCCAGCTAGGAACCACATAGCACAAAAAATGCTAATAACTTGATAACAATTTTAACCCTTTGATTGCTAGATTGCTATCCAATTCATTGCGTGGCAATGTGTGGGATGCCCCTCTAGCAAGTTAAAAGGTTAATAAATAAAAAATATCTAACACAACACATAGGTAATTTTGAAAGATGTTTTCAAGTTGCCTCAGGTGTTTCAAGGTGACAGTTCCACTTTAAGGTAGAACTGCTGTGTAGGTAAAGGTGTCCTGTTGTAATGTGGAGCTGGGCGTGCCTTCAGTGCATTCCACTGCTAGATCCTATTCTGAACATCTCCATTTACTCCACCTACAGCCTCAGGTATAGAGGGAGGAGTGTCACAATTCAAGGAAGTCAAGACTTTCCCAGGGGAAGGGTACAACACTAATGCAGTGAACAATTACTAAGCACCGGGACATCACTATATTAATAATAATATCTGAGGTAACAGGAATTTCACATTACTATCTGGACAGCCCAGATGGCACAAGAACCTTAGAAAAGTACTTGTGGATAAATAGGAGGGACTAGTACCTGTTGGAACTTGGCAAAGGACAGGTATTGTACACAAGTATCTACGACATGCAGGACAGTATATAGAATTGTCTGAAGTCACTAAGAAACATAAAATGGAACAGCAGTTTTACACCGGTAACTAAAGACATGCAGTAGGGGATAGTGACTTCCCAGCAGGACTAGATGAACACAGTTGTACACTAGCAAGGAAGGAGCAACTGGAAGTTTCAACCAACATCAAGAGAGATCTATGAGAGCCGGTGACACATACACCTTTGCACTATGCAGGTAAGGCTGCTGATAATGACCAGATACTGAAATGCAAAGTATATGGGAGTTTATCAAGTTATAAGTCCTGTCACGCCAAGGCCAGTTTTGTTTAACAGGGATTTCATATCCATCTATATGATGTATTAGGCATTTATCCATAAAGTAAATTGGGTCTTTTTGTTAATTAACATTGACATTTTGATGGCACTGTATGGCATTTTATGCTAATTACTTATGTTTGAGACCAAAATTACCACTTACTGTACTATTAAAATGACCCCAGTGTGTGGGCTCTTTCTAGGTCAGGGGGGTTGGAACATGAGGCTCTCCAACTACTGCCAGACTAAAATTCCCATCATTCCATGCTCAGGGAATGATGGGAATTGTAGTCTGGTAGCAGCTAGGAGGCCTGACATTGTCCATCTCTGGTCTAGATTCAATCGCAGAACAGTGAGTCTTATGTACTAAGAAAATGGTGCAATTCTGGAGTAAACCAACTGCTCAATCAAAGTTCATGAACTTCAAATTGATTTATTTGTGATTTTAACCCTCGGATTCATAGAGAGGTCACTAATGCAATGTGAAGTAATACACTGAAGACCGCTTTAACATTTAAGGGGATCAAAAGCCCTTTTTCAGTCAATGGGAATTTTCATTCGCTCCTATGATGCAGTTGGTTTGCCCCAGAATTATTCCACTTTCTTAGTGTATCCACCTCCATTTGTGGTAATGTTGGCCTTGCACTCAAACTAATTAGTATAAAGTGCAACTGTGTCACCAACAAATAAAAGTTGTTTTTCTCAAGAATTATTTATATTACAAACAAATGTCTAGCATAAAATAAAGGCAGTTTTTAATTATCTTTACAATTAAGCAAACTATTAAAGGGATAGTAATGTTTCATAATAAAAGCAGCTCTAATTAATCATCATAGTATTTGGACTTTGGAGAGTGTTATTTCAATTCTGTCAGAGTTGTAGTTCAAGAGTAATTCAATGACAAAGTATCCCCCTCCCGCCCCTTTTACTGATGTAACACTGCTCAGCCAGAGCAGGAGGGAGGTGCCCAGGTAGACTGCAGAGAGGGACAATCTTCAATTAAGATAAGGGAAAAACCTGAAAAACTTGTCAAGGGGAGCAGGGCTTTCATTGTTCTCATAGGAAGAAGATTGTCCCCTGCTGTTATCTGTCTGGTCTATAGACTGCATTCCACATCTGAGAAGAGACTGCTTACACTAGGTAAAAGGGGCGGGAGGGGAAACTTTGCTTGTGAATATCTCTCAAACCATAAAGAGATAAGACTTATCTTTCTTCATGTTTTTTTTAATGCCTACAAAATAAAATAAAGCTAAAACGAAGTATTACTATCCCTTTAAGGTGACAGACCTATTTTACAATCAGCTAATCGCACTATGAAATATATAAATCTGTTTTTGCGTTAGCCAATTATGGGTTCATTAACAGGGTGGGTGATCTCTTAAATTTACTGTTTTGTCAATGAGGGAGTAACTGAATGTGACACAAAAATGTTAATATCCCATTCAACTCATTCTTGCTAGTGTATCCTATACTAGTTATCAGTGCGGTTATTCATATAAACATTTGCAGTATGCAGATAAGGGACACACCTGGCTTTCATTAGGGGCCTACTCTTTCAGTTTTACAGGAAGGAACCTATTAATACTGTGGTCAGATGGTCAGGGAGGAGCGAGGCTTTTCTGGATTCACAATACATAAATGTGGCTCCTTTTACCAGAAATTTAAAGTTACATCTAAACTTAACCCCTTGAGTGCTCTACGCTGTTTTGGACACCTCTCTGGCACTCAAAGGGTTAAGAGACTGCTATATGTTTACCTAAATTTGGGGTCCTCATTCACATGTACTCCAGAGGCCTCAGCAGTTCTTAAAACTGCCCTAATATAGATAATGATACCTGGGAATTCTCCGGATCTGCCCTGAAGACTCCATATTTTTTAGAGGCCAGGGACAGAGGCTGATTCACTGGCAGTGGTGAGTTTTCTCTGCACTTTTCCTCCTTCTCACCCTGTTCCGTCTGCTTCTTCTACCCACTTTATATCATAATTATAAGCCCATCCCACCTCATTAAGCCCAACCTCCTTTATGATGCGAATTGGGTCATTTACATAGCCCTGGTCGCAGCACATGAGCCCACTCTGGGGGCTGAAGAGGATAAGATTTCCAGGTATGTAGATGGCTGACCCGTTAAGTAGGACTCTATGTGGAAATTTGGCTGACACAGTGGTTCTCAAATTTAAAGTGTTAATAAGTGTGTAAATGTGTGATGTGTTTACCAAGTATTGACTAATAAACAAGCAGTCAGTCCTGTTTGTCATTCATAATTGGTGTCTAGTTTGTTATTCATCAGTGTACAAACTGCTGTTTCTCATTTCTACATAGCCACTAAGCCCGATGTTAAAAAAACGCCATGCAAACCATCCGCGTCACTGGGGAAGAAATCAAATTACCCATATATTTCTTGTATAGTACAGAGGTCTCCAAGTCCCTGCATTTAATGAGATGAAAGATATGTTTAAAGTGCAACTGTCACTAGGTGATATTGAAAGAGCTTCCAAAAGCAAACTATATTTGTTAAGCATTTTTTATTTAAAACAATCATTTCTAAGATATTTAACATTAATTATTTGTCAGTCAGTGCATGTCATACAGGCATGCCTGAAGATCTTCAACATTCCACATTGCTCTGCATTACCAACTGTCATTTCCTACCAGAAACTACCAGCTTAGCTGCACGAATTGACAAATAAATAAAGCTAAATATTTCATAAACTATTGTTTGAAATAAAAATGACTAGCATAAATATGGATGATTTTGGACCCTTTTTTTCAAAATCACCTATTTGCTATAAATTGACAGTTCCGCTTTAATTGAATGGTGATATTTAATTTGTTCTTGATGCAACTGGTTTCACTAGAATTGTGCCATTTCCTAAGTACCTCAACTGTATTATTTTACCTTACTACATTTTGGTCTGGTTGGTTTATTTACTGATACATGATCTGTTATCTCCAGCTGTGATTAATGACTAGTATTTGTTGGTATGTGGTCTGTCTTGTTAGTGATCAGGGATGGTTACCTTAGTTATGATTCCAGTCAGTTCTGTTTGTCAAGAATGGTTGACATGATTTTTCTGTTTATATTATCAGTTTATTATATATATTTAAACTACTATTTTGCTATTGAGGAAATATACATGTAGGGCTAAATGTCTATTTGGTCAATATGTTCAAAAGAAAAAAATCATACCTCCTAAGTGTCCATCATCCAAGGGACAGTCCCCCTTTGAGACCCATATCCTTCTGTTCCTCTTTCCCACCCTGGTGTCCCTCTTTTTAAAAGATAACACTGTGTGGTGTATATATATGTGTAAGATATTGCTCTACAGCAATAACACTCACATTAATGTTTGTTTACACTTCAGTATATGTTTTTATAAATTAGTCTGTGTAAATAAAATAATTTTGTCTTGCTCTAAATCACATATTTGGTTACACACAGAGGTGTCAACAGGTCATAATATAACCTACAATTTCTCTGTAATGCCCCGCCCACCAATCACACACCCCAAAAAGTGGGGATGAGGTATGTCCCATCTCAAACTTTTATAGTTTGATAGATCAAAGCATGTAAAGATCCTGTTTTACAGAAGTCTGCCATCTAGCTGAGAAAAGCAGATTCTGATACCGGCATCGTCCTGCGGCTCTTCAGCAGATCCAGGATATCGAAAAAGAAATACTTGATTGGAATGTTCTACAAAGTGTGCTTGCAAACTAGGCACACTTTGTAGACCGTTCCAGTGAAGTACTTCTTTTTTGATTCCGGTATCTCAGCTCTGCTGAAGAGCCGCAAGATGGTCCCGGCAACAGTCTGCTTTTCTCAGCTAGATGGCAGACTTCTGTAAAACACGATCTGTACATGCTTGGATCTCTCAAACTATAAAAGTTTGAGAGATGGGACATACCTCATCGTATTCATATTTTTAATCTGTACAATATTAAAAATAGTTAAATTCAAGTATTACTATCCCTTTAATGCATACGTTTATAAAGCAGTAGAATGCAGAAAAATGATATCGGTATTGTTCTCTCAAGGTCTTGTCTGATGATATCAGCACAATCTATTTAAAGAAGAGGAAGTACAATATAAACATGCTCCACTGGAAATGAACTATAGATGTCTGGCCCTGTAACCTTTATTCAGGTGTTTTTCTATAGAAAAAAATCACATTTGAAACTGCTAAGTTCAACGGTAATAGCTGTAGGCAAACAACTCACTTTTTCTTAAAGTATGCATAACCCTTAAACAATTAACCTTTTGTGCGCAAGAGGCGTATGCAGTGCATTGCACACCCCTTTGACACTCAAGGGGCTAATGATGTGGACATAAGTGAAAAGAAACGTGCATGCACCTTAGGGAACAGATGCAATTTTCCAACTGAGTTCAATTAGGATTTTAACTCCTTAATTGTTAGAGGTCTCTAGTGCAATATGTTGGAGACCTCTATAGTATTCAAGAGTTTTAAATCAGTGGGGGTTTCTATTAGCTTTTTTGCTTCATAATTGCTCCATTTTTGCATTTGTACATAAACTCATAGAGCATCATTTCAACACAGAAGGTGACAGCAGCGCATGCAGTCACTACTACATTTGTGTACAATGGTAATTAGGGAATAAATCCAATCTAGAGATCAAAGAGTTAACTGTTTCAATGCATGATGTAATGCTCTCAACTATCAAAATGCATTGCTTTGCGATGCATTGTGTACCCCTCTGCAACTCACAGGGTTAAGGGAGGCAGTGGCTTAACTACCACGGTCGCAGTGGTCGCGACCGGGCCCGTCAATGCAGGGGGCCCGGCTGCCCAGTCAACCCCAGCAATGCAGCCTGAGTGAGCCTAATAGTAAATATGCTTGACTACCTGTTTTTAAAACAATCCATTGATTATTCTGCTTGCCAGGATCTTAAGACAGTATCTTCTTGAGATATTGGGGCAGACAAGTCTTATGATTGATAAGGGTCAGCAAAATATTATTGAGTGACCTGACACTCAAAGGGTTATCAGAGCCCTGTTTAGCATTCATCGTATTGTCTGCTCTGTGGTCCTCTGGCCAGAGGGGGCACTGTGATGAATGGATGCACATAACAAGGCAGTGTGCATAGGGAGTGAAGATATCCTATAGGACACAGGGCTTTGATAACCATTTGAGTGCCAGGTCACTCAGTAATATTTTGCTTACCCCTTTCAATTATTTAAGACCTGTCTGCCCTAATATCTGCTGAAGATCCTAGCTGAAGACCCTGGCAAGCAGAATAATCACCAGATCATTTACCAAAGAGGTAGCCAAGCATATTTATTATGTGAGCGGGCATGGGGGCAGTGATGTATGGGAGAGGGCTTGGGGGGCAATAATGTATAAAGGAGGGGGCAGTGATATACAAGAGGGGGCATGGGGGCAGAGATATGTACAGGAGAGGGCATGGGGAGAAGTAATATACAGATTGGGGCAATGATCTACAGGAGAGGGCGTGAGGTTGGGGGGGGCAATGGCAATTTTCGCACCAGGGCCTGGTGATTTCTAGTTACGCCTCTGAAGGGAGGGGTATACTACATGGCTAAAAATATGTGGAAGCCTGCTTGCCGAAAAGTTCATTTCAAAATGATGGGCATTAATTTAGTCCCCCCTTTTGCTGCTATAACAGCCTCCACTCTTCTGGAAAGGTTCCGCTAGATGTTGAAACATTGCTGAAGGGAATTAGTGAGGTCGTGCAATGATGTTGGATGATTAGGCCCGGCTCAGAGCTGGCATTCCAGTTCATCCCAGAGGTCCAGATCAGGGATCTGTGCAGGCCAGTAAAGTTCTTCCACACCGATTTCCACAAACCATTTCTGCATGGACCTCTCTTTGTGTTTGGGGGCATTTTCATGCTGAAACAAGAAAGGACCTTCCCCAAACTGTTGTTCCAGTTTTGGAAGTGCAGATTGATTAGAATGTCACTATATGCTGTAACATTAAGATGTCCCTTCACTGGAACTAAGGGGCCTAGCCCAAACCATGAAAAACAGCCCCAGACCATTATGCATCCACCATCAAACAATACAGTTGGCTCTATGCAATCAGGCAGATAGAGTTCTTCTGGCATCCTCTAAACCCAAAGTCATCAATTGGAGTGCCAGATGGTGAAGGGCGATTCATCACTACAGAGAATTAAGTTCCACTGCTCCAGAGCTATCCAACAACTGTCATTGCGAGTGGCGATCTTAGGCTGGGTGGCTGCTTGGTCGTGGAAATCCATTTCATGAAGCTCCCAATGAACAGCACTTGTGCTGACATTGCTTTCAGAGGCAGTTTGGGACTCGATATTGAGTGTTGCAACTGAGGACACATGACTTTAATGTCCTACATTCTTCAGCACTCTGTGGTCCTGTTCTGTGAGCTTGTGTACCACTTTGTGGCTGAGCTGAGCTACACATTTTCATTTCACAATATCAGCAGTTACAGTTGACCGGGGTAGCTCTAACAGGACAGAAATTTTAACTTGTTGAAAAGGTTACATCCTATGATGGCATCACATTGAAAGTCACCGAGCTCTGCAGTATGGGCCATTCCACAGCCAATGTTTGTCTATGGAGATAGCAACCAGGGAAAATTAATATAAAATGTAAAACCATTTTCTCTTGTCCAGCCTTGAATATAGCTTTCTAAGGTAGGCATGCCAAACATCCTCACTGCTGCGCCCTACAACATTTATAATTTTTATAATAGTGTGCCCCATCTATGCCTGTTACATTTCCTTCTTCTCTCTCGCTTTTTGTAACAAAGATATGTCCCACTCATCAATCCCAACCAAATCTGCTAGGACTCTTCATCCCCCAATAAAAATGATCACCCCTCCTCCAATAAATTAGTCTTATACCCTGCCATTAACCCCAAGTTGGTCACACTGACAGTATGAACAAGTGAAACTAATACAATTGAGCCGATATACGAGGTGCACTGTAGTTATTACATATAGACTTGTGGTTACTGGCAGTGTTTAATCTTTTGAGTGGAAGAAGGTGGTGCAATGCTTTGCACACATTTCTAGCACTCAAAGGTTTTTTGGGTATTGTGAGCTGGATATCTGAAACCTCAACCTTGTCACACTTTCCGTTGATAGGCAATAAATCACAGATTTACTGTGTGGTACCTCATCCTTCTGGTTTCTTGGTGGCATTGAGGCAACCTCAGTGTAATCCAGGAACTAAGAAGGCAGCATGAAGTTGGAGCAGCTCCACAAGGTATGCAAGAGGATAACTCGCTGCACAACTCTACAGACAGATAATATGATTTGGGGAAAATGCAGAAATACTAGTGTTATCCCCTTCTGTACCCCTTTTGATAATGTGTGGTCTTCTGATTTCCCTCTTATTTTTCATGTTACTCTCCTACACCTAGCTGATATCCCTCCTCCCTCAGCATGTCACTCTCGTTCCCTCTTCCTTGCCTTTTTTCCACATTTGATCTTCTCTTACCCTCATAAGTCTTTTTTTGCCTCCCATCATCTCCAAACTTTAACTACCACCCACTTACCCCATTGACTCCCATCACTTATACCTTTAACTCCATTCAGTTCCCCCTTGCTTCATCATTGTTCTGTTTCCCCTCCATCCAAGCCTCCTTCCATCACCATCTATGGCTGTCATCAAGCTTTACATTGTTTCATTGCCTCCCCCGCATTTTTGCTGTCTACCACCACACTCTCCCAACTTTTTTGCCAACATTTCTTCTCTGATTACTGCTTCCATTCAACAACCTGTCGTATATCTGCCTCCTATTTTGTAATCACCTACCCATATTCTCTCTCAACTTTCCACCATCATCTCACTCAGCTCCCTCACCAATCCATCCTCTCTCTCTGAATCCACATCCTCTCTCAGCTCCCCTACCTATCCTTTCACTCATCACTCCTACACACCTTCTCTCTCAAATACCCTACCCATCCTCTCACTCATTTCCCCTACCCATCCTCTCACTCATCTCCCATAACCATTCTTTTTATCATCTCCCATAACCACCAGCTAATGTACACACCTACTCTCTCTCCTGCTCATCCTCTCTCTTAGCACCCCTACCCATTTTTGCTCTCAGTTCCCCTATCAATCCTCGTTCTCAGCTCCTCTACCCATCATCTCTCGCTCAGGTCCCTGACCTATCCACTCAATCTTTTACCTCCCCCATCATGGGTGTCCAGGGGCCCTCCCCCCACCCTTGTACCCTCCTGGATAAACAAGTACTGGGTGTGCTGGCCTTGAAGGCATATAACAGTTATGTCTCCCATCTATCCTCACTCTAAGCATCCTCTTTCTACTCTCTCCCACTTATACAGTGTTTTTATTATTTCCCCTGCCAATTACATCCCCTTGTCTATTCTCCTAAGTCTTTCAAGAAATCACATTTGCTCAATTCACTCTCCCTTTTCTCAATTACCCATATTTTACTTTCTTCATGCTATCTTGGTGATGGCTACTGTGTGGCCCTCCACAAAGGGAAATCTTGAGTATGTGGCTCCCCACTATATTTGCTTTGACATGTCTACTCTAAGGGTTTATTCACAAATGCAACAGTTGTGCAATGTTTTCAACTCTGCACTAATGGCTAATTCACAGCTATTAGGCTATTCAGAATAGAGATATTGCATTAACTAACAAAGCCTAATGCAGGCTGCATTTTCACTGTATTCATGCATTGAAAGCAGTAAAGTTGAGCAGGGCTGATCTGCATGGCAGCTTGTTGGTCACAGTACAGACTGCTCACGTTAGCAAGCTGGATGTTCTGATGAACATCACAATGCTGAATAAATGGGTAACCCAAGTGGGCAGTCCATGTCATACCTCTGCTACTTCCCCTCAGCAATGGGATTGTTGGAGGCATATTGTGGTGACATCACATATAAAATGGACAGCTTGGAGGTTTATCACAGTCTGTATACAAAAAACAAAAGAACAGAACATAAAAGCTATTTGTGGCTTGATGAATTCACCCTTTAGTGTTTTGTGTTAGTAAATATGTGATTTGTGAGAGATTAAATCAAACGTCATTTGGATTTACCATCAGATGTCTGAAAAGGCAGCTTTGTCAATGAGTCTTGGGCCCAGACAGTTGACGTGCTACAATCTGATCCTAAGAGATTTTACAGAAAATGAAAGTGACAATGTTGCAGACACAGATGACATGTGGCATGTGAAACGCAGAAGACAGAAGACTGGAACAAAACAGATGACACAGCTAAAACAGGGGTATTATAAAGTGGCAGTATAATGATAAAGAATTAGGGGGTTTCCTTTAAAGGAAAACAAGGGTATTTTCAATGTACAGAGATATTTCTTTCAAAAATGACTTTGTGTTTAAGGGATAGTAGCACTTAAAATTGAAAATGTTTAAGGGATATGTAAAAAAAAAAAAATATATATATATATATATATATATACAGGGCTCAAAATTTCCACTCGCCACTAGCCAATGGCGAGTGAAAATTTAGTTCTGGCGAGTAGAAATTCAGCCCTGGTGGGTATGTTATGGCTTGCTGCAGCGAGTAACTTTTCAGGTCTGACTGGTAGCAAAGGACTTAAAATTATAAGCACTGTGTGTGTGTGTATGTATGTGTGTATATATATATATATATATATATATATATATATATATATATATATATATAATTTTTTTTTTTTTTTTCTAGGGTTTATCTTGGTGAGTAAAACTTGGGCCCTCCATTGTAGCTCAAATGTTACAATTTTAATTTTTTTAATGGCCTGAAATTTTACATGTCACTATTGATACACCAGCCTATGGATCGCTTTGGTCAGTTTACCAAAAATCTCCATAGTATGGTGTAGCCATTGTAAAATTACACCTAAAAAATTCAAGTTTGAGCTGCAATTACCTTTAATAAAACACCTCTAAGCAGTGGGAGTGCCCATGTTTTACTCAGGGGATAAACCCTACAATACGATTTTTTTTTTACATATTAAGTGTTACTAGCCCTTTAATGATGTTTTGCATCCACTTAGAGCTGTGTCTACCTCCATCTATTGGAAGCATATATGTCTGTGACATTCATCTCTTTACATGCAGTAATAGCAACAGAGCAACATGACTGCAAATATCTTATCTTTTTAATAACTCTTAAACATCTTGACGCATTGGGAGTATACGTGTTTTACTACAATATATTTTTTTCATAATTCGGGTATTCTTCCTAGGACAAAATGGGCAGCTGCCTTGAGCTGACTTTGTGAAGGGCCCCCCAAACTCAAGGCGAAACTCTGACTGTCACACAACTAAGTTTGGAACCCTCTGGATCTTCCTTTTGCTGATGATCTGGGATACACACAATCTGCTCAAAGAACAAAGCCAAGTGTGAACAGTATATGAAAATGTAATCTCTTGAGCAAAATGAATAGGTTGTTAGGATTTTCTGCTATAGTAAGCTTATTATTAGAAGACTAGTTTAAGAGCCCGTTACACGGGCCACAGTACCACTCAGATTTTTACTGGCTACAAGATGCAGGATAGTCATTTTTTAAGTATTACTATCCCTTTAAGTGACCTAATCTCTGGCTAGTCTTAGTGACCTTGTCTTAGTGAGAGCTTATCACAGTTCTCTCTTGATTACCACACTGACTTATATGGACTCTAGTGTAAAAGCCTGTGTACACAGGCCAGCATTCTGTGCGTTCTGGCAGTTTCTACTGTGCATGACTGCATCGGACAAACATACATCTGGCCTTTTATATTATAGGATATGTTAGTCTTTGTTCCGTTAATATTTCATATTTTTGGCCTTGTGCCTTTTCAATCATCCCTGGATTTCAAGTCTATGGAGGCAATATTGATTATATGTATAGAATAAAATATAATGGCACACAAGGATGCACGCCTAGAAATTAGGGTGACCGCATGTCCTGGAATGCCCTGGACTGCCCCGTATTGGGAGTCTGTGTCCCGGGTCACCCCCCACCAGGACAACAAAGAGTCCTGGAATGGAGCAACACACACCAACGAAGCACACTTTGTAGACCGTTCCAGTGAAGGATTTCTCTTTCAATAACGTGATCTCAGCTCTGCTGAAGAGCCTCTGCTTGTCCAGGGACCGGATTCCCCTGCTGTCAGCTACAGTGCGGATGTCAGAGAAAGGGGATGGAGGGGGGAACTTTGGTCCCAAATATCTCTCAAACCATAAAGGTTTGGGACTGGGGGCATTTGGGGTTTTTTAATGCCTACAAGATTAATGTTTGTAAAAACATGACAATACTATCCCTTTAACTACATCCCTGAATTCCATGCCCCAGAATCTAATACTATGTGTAACACCTAACCTGAAAACCCTTCATTTTGAAACCCCTAACCCATAGCCCTAAAAGCTAATAATTAACCCTAAAACCTAACAACACAAAATACTAACCCTAAAACATAACCCACAACTCCTAACATTAGTCTGTCATTCTATCTTTAGTCAGGCACAATGGATACTCTTGAGTTTAACCGGATAATAAGCACATTTGAATTTTAGCCATTGATTTGTTGATATTTTTGTGTGAATAACCACCTTTTCATTTCTTAGGATCCATTGAGAACACCATGGCAGGAGAATCTGCTGCTATTGGATCATTTGGACTATCCGGTGAGTGTGTGATAATATAATCATCTCCTATCCTGACTGCATACAAATGTGCATGTGAATATGCTTTGTGCTTTAGCAGTGACTATGTTGGCGAGTGCTGGTGCTGCCATCCTGTCACCTCAACCCCAATAATAAACCCCACGTATATTATTATGTGCATGAAATCACTATGATCAGTTTTGTGTGGAAATAAATCTTTCTTTAGTGCTGGATATGATATAGATATGATTCTTGGTTGCAGGACTGAAATATTTTACACTCAGTCCTTGCTAAGAGAACATTAGTGGGAGATGTTTGGAATCCTGAGTCCTGTAGAAAAAATCATGTCTGGTTCCATGGACATTTACAGTATGAATTAAACATTAAGGGGGAGGTTCACTAAGCAGTGATAAAGAGGTGGTAACATGGAGATAACTTCTCCAGTTTATCACTTCTCCAGTTCCTATGTTGTTCTATAGAGCCCATGCACTAAGATCTCTGGAGTTGAAGAAATCTTAATGCATAAGCTTCATAGAATAACATAGGAATTGGAGAAGTTATTATTATTATTATTATTCTTTATTTATATAGCACCAACTAATTCCGCAGCGCTGTACAATTGGGAATAGACATACAGAGGTATTAAATAGTACAATCAGATGTGGAGAACAGGAGGATCAGAGGGCCCTGCTCGTGAGAGCTTACAGTCTAGAGGAAGGTAGGTTTGATACAGAAGGAGTAAGTGCTATTGGGTGTAAGTGCCTCCTGCCACATGAACTGCCAGTCAGTGGGTGGGAGTGAGAAGTGCCGTTGAGTGCAGTAGTCCGTGCAAGGGGTGAATCTTGGTGATGATGTTTATGGAGGCAGTTGATAGGCTTCCCTGAAGAGGTGAGTCTTCAGGGAGCGTCTGAAGATTTGAAGGCTGGGGGAGAGTCTGATGGGGCGGGGGAGGGAATTCCACAGCTCAGGTGCAGCACGGGAGAAGTCTTGTAGGCGGGAGTGGGAGGATGTGATAAGAGCTGTGGAGAGCAGAAGGTCATGTGCAGAGCGAAGATGGCGGGCGGGAGTATATTTGGAAATGAGAGATGAAATATAGGGGGGTGCAGTGTTAGTGAGGGCTCTATAAGTTAGCACCAGAGTTTTAAATTTTACTCTGTATGCTAACGGGAGCCAGTGTAGGGACTGACAGAGGGGTGTGGTGTTAGAGAAGCGATGAGTGAGGTAGATTAGTCTTGCAGCAGAGTTCATTATGGACTGTAGCGGGGTTAGTCGGGTGAGAGGCAGGCCAATTAGTAAAGAGTTACAGTAGTCAAGACGGGACATGATGAGTGTTTGGATTAGAATTTTGGTAGTGTCTTCTGTGAGAAAGGGTCGGATTCTAGAGATGTTGCGAAGGTGGAGGCGGCATGAGTTGGAGATTGACTGGATGTGAGGAATGAAGGATAGGGCAGAGTCAAATGTGACCCCCAGGCAGCGTGCTGTAGGGGTTGGTGTGATGGAAGTGTTGTTAACGGTGAGGGTAATATTTGGGATAAGGCTGGTTGTAGATGGAGGGAAGAGAATTAGTTCAGTTTTGCCAGGGTTAAGTTTGAGTTGATGGGAGGACATCCAGGAAGACACAGCAGACAGACAGTCAGACACTCGGGACAGGAGGGAAGGGGAGAGGTCTGGGGAGGAAAGATATATTTGGGTGTCATCAGCATAGAGATGATGGTGAAACCCAAAGGAGTTTATCAGTTTTCCAAGGGAAGCAGTGTAGATTGAGAAGAGCAAGGGTCCCAGTACTGATCCTTGAGGCACACCAACAGACAGTAGGAGGGGTGGGGAAGTTATAAACTGGAGAAGCTATCTCCTGTTTATCACACCTTAGTGCACCCCCCTAATTTTGGGGAACCAATACCCCAGTGATTTCTAGCCCAGGCCTGACAGACCATGTCTTCAGGGTTTCCCTGCTTGTGCATGAAATCACTATGATCAGTTTTCTGTGGATATAAATCTTTATTTAGTGCTGGATATGTTATAGACATGATTCTTGGTTGCAGGACTGGGATTTTACACTCAGTCCTTGCTAAGAGAACATTAGTGGGAGATGTTTGGAATCCTGAGTCCTGTAGAAAGCATCATGTCTGGTTCCATGGACATATACAGTATTTATTAAACATTAAGGGGGAGATTCACTAAGCAGTGATAAGGAGGTGATAAAGTGAAGATGACTTCTCCAGTTTATCACTTCTCCATTTCCTATGTTGTTCTATAGAGCCCATGCACTAAGATCTCCGGAGTTGAAGAAATCTTAGTGCATAAGCTTCATAGAATAACATAGGAATTGGAGAAGTTGTAAACTGGAGAACCTATTTTCTCTTTATCACACCTTAGTACATCCCCCCCCTAATTTTGGGGAACCAGTACCCCAGTGATTTCTAGCCCAGGCTGACAGGCCATGTCTTTAGGGTTTCCCTGCTTGTGCACAGGTTGGTTAATCAGAGGCTCAGGTGCCCCGAGGATTGGGTTGGGAACCACTGCATTACGATCATAGTGTCCATGCTGACTAGATTAACCCTCCTGGCACTCAAAGAGCTGAAATACTGGTAGGTGTGCGGAGGGGGGTTTATATTAGTAGTTGTTTGTGTTCCTTTAACACCAACTAATTTAGGAAAGAAACATAATGCAGCCCTAGAGCAGGTTCGGACAGCTTTGGACTCTCCTGAGGCCATAAGAGGATGATTGGAGTTGTAATTCAACAAAAGCTGGACTGCCAATGTTCGCACCCTTGTAGGGCTGCAACTGTTCCTATGCTGCCTTGTAGTGTTGGTCTGTATTAAAGGGATGAGGTGGAAACTCAGTAGTCCACTAATGCACTATTCCGCTTATGAGTTTTTTTTATTGCTGTTTTCACAAATTCTGTCCATGCCATTGATTTATTGCACCAAAGGCCTGCCCTGGGTATGAGTAATCTCACCCTGTACTGCCTTGTGCTAACTCCACCTAACAAACAATGTATTGTGTCTTAAGAATGACTGTAAAGCCTTACACCAAACTCAGGTTTGTTTCAATTAGCAGTGACTAGCAATGTCACCAAGTTATATATATGTATATATATATATATATATATATATATATATATATTTCCTATGTGTAACCGGTTAATGCATACTGTAGGGTTGCTTTAATAGCAGTACAGTCCTGGAATATGCCTATTTCCTATGTGTCCCCGGTTAAAGGTGAGGTCTGGTCAGCCTAGCCTGTTTGCAATATGTGTGGGCCACTCTCCAGTCAGCCTCACATGTGGCTGTACCCATGTTTTAAAAGACAATGGAACACAGTGACCTCTCTCTGCCTAACCTAAATGTACCCTTCTGAATGTCATTAAATGCTATCCAACACTTATTTAACCCCTTAATAACAAGAGGGATGCGCACAACTATCTGGCCCTCAAGGATTAACCCTTTGAGTGCCAGAGGGGTCACTGAACACCTTGCTCTGCAATGCGTTCTGTAACCCTCTGGCACTCAAAGGGTTAAAGAAATGGGGAAACTGCAAGGGAACATTGGCTGTAAGTGGGTCATAATGATCATGGAGCCATGGTCCTGTTGGTCCATCCCTGATTGCTACCTATGAAGTTACTACTA
The DNA here is from genome assembly GCA_037306005.1 of Rhinophrynus dorsalis. Taxonomy (NCBI): domain Eukaryota; kingdom Metazoa; phylum Chordata; class Amphibia; order Anura; family Rhinophrynidae; genus Rhinophrynus; species Rhinophrynus dorsalis. Next base: position 440,276,012 of record CM074722.1, on the reverse strand, counting down.
GTAACTAGTGATGAGCGAGCACCCCAATGCTCGGGTGTTCGGGTGCTCTGACCGAGCACCCCCGGAGGCTCGAGTGCTCGGCCGAGCACCCGAGCCCCATTGAAGTCAATGGGAGGACTCGAGCATTACACCAGGCACCCCCTGCTCTGATGAGGGGAGGGTGCCTGGTCCATAGGAAAAGGGCAGAAAAGGATGGAAACACCACAGAAATGGTTCAGGGACAGCATAGGGAGGATGTCTGGATGCATCTTGGACTCCAACATCGCTGCTGGGAACGATCTTTCGCCCGTAGTACGCCATTTTTACAGACTGACCGTAAAACACACAAAAAGGAAAATAAGAACGACTTTAGGCGAAAAATTGTTACCAAACAGTATTTGCTGTATATTTACTTGTATATCATCTGCAAATTCTGCAAAAAATTTCATCGATTTTTTGGAACTGGGGCCATGATTAAGAGGGAAACGTGCGCAAAGGCAAATTCTCCCAAAAATTTCCTCGATTTTTCTGAACTGGGGCCATGATTAAGAGGGAAACGTGCGCAAAGGCAAATTCTCCCAAAAATTTCCTCGATTTTTCTGAACTGGGGCCATGATTAAGAGGGAAACGTGCGCTGAGCCGACCATCTAAAACATTATGGGTGAGGGTCTGCTGCGGAGCTGACCATCCTAAACATTATATGCGAAGGCCCGCTAGTGAGCTGACGCTATAAAACATTATATGAGAGGGCCCGCTAGAGAGCTGACCCAATAAAACATTATATGAGAAGGCCCGCTGGTGAGCTGACCTATATAAAAATTGTCAAACAGGGCCCGCTGGTGAGCTGGCCCTATATAAAAATTATATCACAGGGCATATGGAAGAGGAGGAGGAGGATGAGAAGATTAAGAGTCAACCATATACCCGTTTTTTGGGTGGAAGGGGTGAATGGGAATACAGAGTATTCCCATCATTGTAAATAACATATATAAAGTGACTTTATGTTCCCCCGGGGCTTTCCTCCAGTGGAGTGGAGAAGTCAGGGGAAATCCAGGCCTTGTTCATTTTTATAAGTGTCAACCTATCAGCATTGTCGGTGGAAAGGCGGATACGCTTATCTGTTATGATGCCACCAGCAGCACTAAATACCCGCTCAGACAGAACGCTGGCGGCAGGGCAGGCCAGCAACTCCAAGGCGTAGAGTGCCAGTTCATACCACGTGTCCAGCTTGGACACCCAGTAGTTGTAAGGCACAGAGGGATCATTGAGGACGCTGACACGGTCTGCTACGTACTCCTTCACCATCTTCCAAAACTTTTCCCTCCTTGTGACACTAGGCTGCGCATCAGGGTGAGGGTGCTGGCGGGGTGTCATGAAGGTGTCCCACGCCTTGGAGAGTGTTGCCCTGCCTTTGTCGGAACTGCTGTGTGCTCCCCTTTTCTCCCCTTCTCGGTTGGCCAAGGTAGCACGTACTCTGCCGCCAGCGTTGTCAGATGGAAAATTTTGGAGCAATTTTTCAACAAGAACCTTCTGGTATTGCACCATTTTGCTTGTCCTCTCCACCGGAGGAATGAGAGATGAGAAATTCTCTTTGTAGCGGGGGTCCAGAAGGGTGAACACCCAGTAATCCGTGTTGTCTAAAATGCGTGTAACGCGTGGGTCACGGGAAAGGCAGCCTAACATAAAGTCAGCCATGTGTGCCAGAGTACCAACAGGCAAGATTTCGCTGTCCTCACCAGGAGGATGACTCTCAATCTCCTCATCCTCTTCCTCCTCTTCTGCCCACCCACGCTGAAGAGATGGAACTAAAGTTCCATGGCTACCCTCTGTAGCGGAGGCAACCGTGTCTTCCTCCTCCTCCTCCTCCGCCTCCTCCAATTGTCGCTGAGAAGACGAAGTGAGGGTGCTCTGGCTATCACCTTGTGTAAGCTCTTCCTCCCGCATTTCCACCTCTTCCACATGCAAAGCGTCGGTTTTAATTGTGAGCAGCGAGCGTTTCAGTAGACACAGAAGTGGGATGGTTACACTGATAATAGCGTTATCGCCGCTCACCATCTGTGTCGATTCCTCAAAATTGCGTAAAACCTCACAGAGGTCTGACATCCATTCCCACTCCTCACTTCTGATTACAGGAAGTTGAACGGAGAGGCGACGACCGTGTAACAGCTGGTACTCCACTACTGCCCTCTGCTGCTCACAAAGCCGGGCCAACATGTGGAAGGTGGAGTTCCAGCGCGTGCTCACGTCACACAGCAGCCGGTGAGCTGGCAATTGTAAGCGCTGCTGCAGCTTCAACAGGCCGGCCGAAGCTGTAGATGACTTACGGAAATGTGCACACACGCGGCGCACCTTGGTCAAGAGATCATGCACATTGGGGTAGGTTTTTAGAAATCGCTGAACCACTAAATTAAATACATGCGCTAGGCATGGTACGTGTGTGAGCTTGCCGAGCTCCAAAGCCGCCACCAAGTTACGCCCATTATCACACACAACCATGCCTGGTTGCAGGTTGAGTGGCGAGAGCCACTGCTCGGTCTGGTGACTAATCCCCTGCAACAGCTCTGAGGCCGTGTGCTGTTTGTCCCCAAGGCAGATCAGCTTCAGCACGGCCTGTTGACGCTTCCCCACTGCAGTGCTACACTGCTTCCAGCTACCGGCTGATGGGGGAGTGGCGCTGCGTGTAGAGAATTCGGAGGTGGAAACGGAGGAGGAGGAGCCAATAACGTAGGTGCTGGCGGAAACCCTGATGGAGGTAGGGCCCGCAATCCTCGGCGTGGGTAGCACCCGTGCCATCCCAGGGTCCGAGTCGCTCCCAGCCTCCACGACATTCACCCAGTGTGCCGTCAGGGAAATGTAGCGTCCCTGGCCACAAGCACTTGTCCATGTGTCAGTCGTTAAGTGGACCTTCCCAGTAACTGCGTTGGTCAGGGCACGGGTGATGTTACGGGACACATGGTGGTGTAATGCGGGGATGGCACACCGGGAAAAGTAGTGGCGGCTGGGGACCGCGTACCGAGGGACAGCTGCTGCCATCAGGCTGCGGAAGGACTCAGTCTCCACAAGCCTAAATGGCAGCATTTCGATGGCCAGTAATTTGGAAAGGTGTGAGGTTAGTGCTATGGCCTGTGGGTGGGTGGGTGGCTGGGTATTTTTGCTTGCGCTCAAATGCCTGGGGTAACGACATTTGGACGCTGTGCTGGGACAGGGAAGTGGATGTGGTCGCTGATGGTGCTTCAGATGGTACAGGTGCAGGGCGGGAGGTATGCGGGCCTGCGCCTTCGACAGGCGATTGGCCGGCACCGAAAACAGGGGAAGAGGAGGCAGTGGTGTGGCCTGCAGACACAGATGGGCGATCCAGGCGTTCCTCCCACTTATTACGGTGCTTGGATGCCATGTGTCGGATCATGCTGGTGGTGGTGAGGTTTCTAGTGTTCATGCCTCGGCTCATTCTGGTGTGGCACAGGTTGCAAACTACAATTCTTTTGTCGTCCGCACTTTCCTTAAAAAAATGCCATACCGCGGAACACCTACCCCTTGGCAAGGTAGATTTACGCAAGGGGGTGCTCCGTGGAACATTTGCGGGCCGGTTTGGTGCGGTCCGCCTTCTTTCTGTAGCCACACCACTGCCTCTTCCAGCCTGTTGCGGTGCTGCAGATGGCTCACCCTCAGGACTGCTGTCATCGCTCGGCTCTACACCTTCCCAGGTGGGGTCAGTCACCTCATCGTCCACCAAGTCCTCCTCCACTTCCTCACTCTGATCATCCTCCTCATGTCTTGATCCCACCACATACTCAGTCATTGACAACTGTATAACATCCTCCTCAACAAGGTCTTGAGACAGTAATAGTGGTTGATTTAATGGCAACTGTGTCTCATCATCATCATCATCCACTACTTCCTTTGACCTTAAATGCCGTTCACATCTGTCATCTTCTTGTGATTGGGTACCCTCTAGAGGTTGTGAATCAGGGCATAAGATGTCATGTTCCTCTGCAAGCGTGCTTGGAGAGAGGGTCAAATGAAGGATTGGTGATGAGACGAGCTCCTCACTATATCCCAGTGTGGGATCACTTCTTTGACCAGACCGTCTATGGTGGGAGGAAGGATGATCAGAGTGAGGATTATGTTGACCAGACTCTTGGCTACTGAGAGTGGACTTGGTGGAAGACAGGGTGGTGCTTAACCGACTGGAAGCAGTATCAGCTGACATCCAACCGACCACCTGTTCGCACTGGTCGGACCTCGAGAGTGATGTCCTGCGACGCCCTGTGAAATCAGACATGAAGCTAGGTATGGTGGATGTCTTTCTTTCTTGTGCTCTGGCACCAGGCACAGTTTCTCCGCGTCCTGACCCGCGCCCTGAACTTTCAGGATCACGTCCACTTCCCCGTCCCTTTTTACCCGCCTTCTTCATCTTACACGATATATATGACTTTAATATATATGAGTTTGAAAACTTAACAGTATTTCTTACTATTCTGCAACTCTGCAGAGTACACAGAATAGGCTGCTAAACTGCGGTGACGCACACTGAATGGAATATGTGACTTTGATATTTTAGTTTGAAGACTTAACAGTATTTCTTCCTATTCTGCAACTGTGCAGAGTACACAGAATATGCTGCTAAACTGCGGCGAAGCACACTGAATGGAATATGTGACTTTGATATTTGAGTTTGAAGACTTAACAGTATTTCTTCCTATTCTGCAACTGTGCAGAGTACACAGAATATGCTGCTAAACTGCGGCGAAGCACACTGAATGGAATATGTGACTTTGATATTTTAGTTTGAAGACTTAACAGTATTTCTTCCTATTCTGCAACTCTGCACAGTACACAGAATGTGCTGCTAAACTGCGGTGACGCACACTGAATGGAATATGTGACTTTGATATTTTAGTTTGAAGACTTAACAGTATTTCTTCCTATTCTGCAACTCTGCACAGTACACAGAATGTGCTGCTAAACTGCGGTGACGCACACTGAATGGAATATGTGACTTTGATATTTTAGTTTGAAGACTTAACAGTATTTCTTCCTATTCTGCAACTCTGCACAGTACACAGAATATGCTGCTAAACTGCGGCGAAGCACACTGAATGGAATATGTGACTTTGATATTTTAGTTTGAAGACTTAACAGTATTTCTTCCTATTCTGCAACTGTGCAGAGTACACAGAATATGCTGCTAAACTGCGGTGACGCACACTGAATGGAATATGTGACTTTGATATTTTAGTTTGAAGACTTAACAATATTTCTTCCTATTCTGCAACTGTGCAGAGTACACAGAATGTGCTGCTAAACTGCGGTGACGCACACTGAATGGAATATGTGACTTTGATATTTGAGTTTGAAGACTTAACAGTATTTCTTCCTATTCTGCAACTGTGCAGAGTACACAGAATATGCTGCTAAACTGCGGCGAAGCACACTGAATGGAATATGTGACTTTGATATTTTAGTTTGAAGACTTAACAGTATTTCTTCCTATTCTGCAACTGTGCAGAGTACACAGAATATGCTGCTAAACTGCGGTGACGCACACTGAATGGAATATGTGACTTTGATATTTTAGTTTGAAGACTTAACAGTATTTCTTCCTATTCTGCAACTCTGCACAGTACACAGAATGTGCTGCTAAACTGCGGTGACGCACACTGAATGGAATATGTGACTTTGATATTTTAGTTTGAAGACTTAACAGTATTTCTTCCTATTCTGCAACTCTGCACAGTACACAGAATGTGCTGCTAAACTGCTTTGACGCACACTGAATGGAATATGTGACTTTGATATTTTAGTTTGAAGACTTAACAGTATTTCTTCCTATTCTGCAACTCTGCACAGTACACAGAATATGCTGCTAAACTGCGGCGAAGCACACTGAATGGAATATGTGACTTTGATATTTTAGTTTGAAGACTTAACAGAATGTGCTCTAATCTGCAACTTTGCACACTAAACAGAATGTGCTCTAATCTGCAACTTTGGACACTAAACAGAATGTGCTCTAATCTGCAACTTTGCACACTAAACAGAATGTGCTCTAATCTGCAACTTTGCACACTAAACAGAATATATGAAATTTTTTTTTTTTGTTTTTTTCCCCCCACACAAAATAAACTGCTGCCCCCACACACAGTAGTCCTAAAAAGGACTTTTGGTTCTTTTTTTTCACAAATTTGCTTGTCTTCTCCCTACACTGACTTTCCCTTCCTATCCTCATCTCTCCCTGGCTAAGACTGAGCCGAACTCGCTGGTCAGGTGCTATACAGCACCAGACCACGGGTTCTGGCCAGCCAATCAGTGTAATGCCAGCAGCCAACATGGCTGCTGGCATTACACTGATGTCAGAGCCTCCCTGCACGTTTATTGGCTGCGCAGCAGCCGCAAAACGTGCGGGGAGGAGACCCGAACATGGCGGGCGAGCACATGCGGTACTCGTACGAGTACCGCCATGTGCCGAGCAGAGCGATGCTCGAGCCGATCCGAGCATCGGCCGAGCATGCTCGCTCAACACTACTAGTAACTCATTAAGTGTCAGAATGGTACCCAGCACAGTGCATAGCAATGAGATGGACTACCCTCTAGCACTCAGATTGTAAAGCTTATGCTGCAAGCTGCAGTTCTGTAATCAAATATGGCACTGCTAGTTTTCCTACTTGGTAATATCACCAAGTCTCCTGCTCATCAGACCTGCCAAACAACAAAACAGACTCTACTGGAACTCATGAGAAAGGAAGGTGCTGAATGGGTTTATCCTATGCTGCTTAATTAGAATAAAAGCATGCACCATTGCTTCTTCATAATATAGCTATTTTTGTGTTGTTTTTGTAAATTATAATGAATGAGACTAATTCAAATTTACAGATCGTTTTACTTTAACCATTTAAGGACAAGAGAATGGTGCAACACTTTGCAAAGCAATGCGTTGCATATACCTCTAGTCCTTAAAGGGTTAAAGGGATAGTAAAGTTTCAAAATAAAAGCAGCTCCAATTAATCTTCATAGTATTTGGGCCATGGAGAGTGTTATTTCAATTATGTCAGAGTTGTAGTTCAAGAGTAATTGAATGATAAAGTATCCCCCTCCGGCCCCTTTTACCTAGTGTAAGCCACTTTCCCTCAGATGTGAAATCTGGTCTCTTGATTGGACAGGTCACAGCAAGGGACAATCTTCTTACTGTGATAACAATGAAAACTCTGCCCCCCTTGACAGGTTTTTTTAGTTTTTTTCCTTATGCTAATTAAAGATTGTCCCTCTTTGAGATCCATCTGGACAGTCCTGCAGTGTTACATCAGTAAAAGGGGTGGGATGGGGATTCTTTATCATTCAATTACTCTTGAATTACAACTCTAACAGTATTAAAATAACACTCTCCATGGCCCAAATACTATGAGTATTAATTGGAGCTGCTTTTTTTGTGAAACATTACTGTCCCTTTAAGCAAACTGAAATAATCAGTGACAAATTCCCATTCACTGTTTATCAAGATTGTGTGGAAAATAAAGCAATATGAAAGGGGTAATGTGCAAAGTACTAAAAGTTAGATATATTACACTTGTGAGGACATCTGTCTATGTCAAGCAAATTCCAGAACCTTTCGTTAAAGGTTTTTTTTTTTATTTACTGAGTGCCAGAGGGTGTGGACACCAAGGTGTTTCTGGTGTAAAGGAATAGGTGGTGACCTTAGTGGAAAACCCTTGGAATTCAAAGGGTTAAGCTAGAAACATAACAACAAGGGATACATAGGGTATAGTTGTAACCCCTTACAATCAGACCAGTTTCCTATCTTGGCTGTCGGCCACTAACCTCATCAAACACACTGCTGCCAGCTTGTAAAATGAAAATAACGTTAGTGAGTCACTTCCCTTTTTTCTCATTAACCTGTTACGTGCCAGAGAGGTATCCACTACATTCCAGTGCAATATGATGGACATCCCTCTAGCACTAAAAGGGGTAATTATCAGCATATAGTTAATGGATCACGATGCAGCACAGTGGTGTAATTCTTTATTGGAGGGCAATGTGCAAACAATTTTGGATCCCTATCATAAAATGAATTTCAGAGGCAGAAAACTAGAATGTATCGGATCCTGGGGCAGATGAGGCTCTCTTGGATGTTGGGTCCCAGTACAATTGCACCCTCAGCACCCCCTGTAGTTACAGCCCTGATACAGTACTCCCTAGCACTGCAAACAAATTGCTTTTATGTATTTCCCCATCACACAAAGCTTTTCTGAGATACTGCACTTTTGGTCTGTGTCTGGACTGAATAAGGGTTTGTTCACACGCATCTGTTTAACTCAGCATTTTGAACTCATTGAAAAAAAACAAGTTATCTTGAACTATAACTCTAACAGAATTGAAATAACAATCTCCAAGGTCCAAATACTATGATGATTAATTAGAGCTGCTTTTGTTATGAAACTTTACTATCCCTTTAAGTAAGAAAGCAGATAAGAACCAACTGGCCAATCTAGCCTGCCCATGCTATCAACTGTCTACCTGTCCTACCACCTACATGCCTGGTGGCTTATATTAAAGGTGCAGTAATGTTTTTTTTATTGTTTTTGTTTTCTTGTGAAGACCTTGATGTTTTAGGATTTTTCCTACAAAGTAAAACAAGGATAATCAGACCCAGCTGAACCTGACAGGAATGACTCACCAGTTTCTATCATATTCTATGTGGAACTGTTTGTCATTGACTCACCTCTCCCAGAGAATGCAGCAGAATAAATAACTGAAATCTGACCACTAGAGGGCATTGTCAATGTAAAAACAAACAAACATCTGAATTGTAATAATTCTTGAAAGATTAATTTCCCAGCAGCGGGAATAATTTTGTTTTAGTAGGAATACCCCTATAATACATGCTTTTTCATAAAAAGTTTACTTTTTGTATGTCCTGGCTGAACATATAGAGGTACATTGAATGTTGGCATGATTGAATGTTAGCATGATTTGAGTGTCATTGTTTTTATCCTTTACCAGTTGTTCCATGCAAGAAAACCGGGAACACTAACTCCATATCTGGCATTTACCTCTTTCCTTTCCCTTCACTGACATTTTAGTTAATTCCGCTACCGATTCTTTATCTAATTTCTCATGTTGTCCTGGAATCCTATAGATTACTCGTACATAAACAACAACCTCAGTTTCAAACTATTATATTGTAGTTCTGCATTGGCTGGACTACTACTATCATGAGACACTATCCACCAACTGACTGGGGATGTGTAGCCTTGCTATTCGGTCAGACAGCTGATTTGAAAATGTCTTTCTCTGCTGTTCCATTATGAACCTGGACTCTGATTTGTGGAAGTCTCAGAGTTGTGTTTCAGAGGGTGCGTATGCAGCTTCAGTGGATGGGAAATAAGAGATATGCCACTTATGAGAATGGTGGTGTGATTCTTATGCAGCCTGATAGAATTAAAGAAGAACATACACATTCTAATAATAAGCCCTGACTTACATATCATAGCCAGAAAATCTTTGTGGCGCATATGAATTTTGCCCTTGTGCTTTTGTTCAAGAGACAACATCTTCAGTCAGTCCTGGATGTCATGTCCAGAAATGACAGTTGGTATCAGCATTCAGCACCAAATGACACAAAGTCTGCATACAGAACATAGTAAGCTTAACCAGGGTGCCATGGCACTTTTGTTTGAGCTTCATAAACGAGGTGCAGATGGATTCCCTACACACTAAGAGCAAAGGGTCCATATCTGGATTACCTTCACTCCTATGGAGACACCCAAATGAAGAAAACAAAAAGCAATCTAAAGCACTGTAGACCAACAAAAGCAATGTTTCCAATTCTGCGGCTAGTCACCGGTCAAGAACATCACATTTTAGATCTCTAGTGCCATTATAGAGAAGAAATTTCCATGTGCCTATTAGACTAATCCCGCCCAGAAGGTAAGTCCAGTTTCAGAATGACAGGCATTTGGAACTGGACCACCCATTTAGGTGGGATTAGTCTAATATGTACGTGGCTCAGTGCACATTGCTTTTGATCATCCTATGAGCCTCCCTAAGAGTAATCCAGACATGGACCCCTTGCTCTCAGTGACTAGAGAAACCACCTGCACCTTACCGATGAGGCACAAACAAGGTTTGAAAGTCCATCTGAGGTTAGGTGGTTTTTCCCATGCAGAGGAGACTTCCTATAATTTTGTAGGTTGACTGACTCTTTGGGTGGAATTAGTCTAATATGTAACGTCACTAAAGACAGCTATGACTAGCTCTGGAACAGACATTACTTTTGTTTCAGTGCCTTTCACATACATTGGCTTGTTTTTTTAAACACTTTCAGAATGTCTCCCTAAAAAGTGAAGCGTGCTCCAGATGTGGCCCTCTTGCTCTCAGTGTCTAAAGAAACCAGCTGTACCTCACTGATGAGGTCCCAACAAGGTCAAAATGTACATCTTGGGGTTATCTGGAATTTCTTGTGCACTAAGACTAGTTTAATACATATGTGGAATCCCCCCCCCCCCGTAATAGCACTAGAGAACTAAAATGTGATGCTCTTGAGCAATTACTAGCTGCAGAACAAAAACATTGCTTTTGTTTGTCCTCAGAGCCTCTCACATACTATGATTTGATTCTTGAAAAACCCTTAGGGTGTTTCCCCAAGAGTGAAGGGTAATGCAGACATGGACCTCTTGCTCTCAGTGCATAGGGAAACCAGCTGCACCTCACTGATGAGGTCCCAACAAGGCCAAAATGGGGGTTATCTGGTGTTCCTTGTGCACCGAGCACTTGCTGGTCATTTTGGAACTGAACCACCGATTTGGGTTAGACTAGGTTAATATATATATATATATATATATATATATATATATATATATATATATATATATATATATATATATATATGGATATTTCTCCCCTGTATTGGCACTAGAGAACTACAATGTGATGCTCTTGAGTGATAACTAGCTGCAGAACAGACACCATTGCTTCTGTTTGTCTTCAGAGCCTTTCACATATGTTTTTTGAAAAACCCATAGGGTTTTTCCCCCAAGAGTGAAGGGTAATGCAGTCATGGACCTCTTGCTCTCAGTGCCTAAGGAAACCATCTGTACCTCAGTGATGAGACCCACACAAGGCTGAAATGTACTTCTGGGGTTAGCTGGTGTTTCCCTTGCAGAGGGGACTTGCCTGTTGCTTGGAACTAGACTGCCCTTTTGGGCGGGATTAGTCTAATATGTATGTGGAAATATATTATCTGGAATGATACTAGAGAGCTAAAATGTGACACTCTTGACCAGTGAATAGCTGCAGAACAGGCAACAATGGTTCTGTTTGGTTTGTCCTCAGAGCCACTCACATATGTTGGCTTATTAAAAAAAACCTCTTAGGGTGTTTCCCTAAGAGTAAAGGATATCCAAGATTAGGGAAACCAGCTGCACGTCTCTCGTGACCAGCTACAGACCCAGACAAGGCCAAAATGTACATCTGAGGTTAGTTGGTGTTTCCAGTGCTGAGGTAACTTGGCTGTCATTTGGAATTGGACTGTCCATTTGTCAGTATTAGTCAAATATGTACTTGGAAATGCCTCTTCTTTAATGGCACTAGAGACCTAAATGTGATGCTCTTGAGTATTGACTAGCTGCAGGTTCTGCAACGTTGCTTTTGTTTGTTTTCAGAGTCTCTCACATACTTTGGCTTCTAGTTTGGAAAGACTGTCAGTAATTATTGTGTCATGTCAAAATTCATAGAGACCATTAGGATTTTCTGGCCATGGGACGGTAAATGGGGGTTGTTATTAGGAGGTGCTAGTTTTCCTTTTACTTCTCACAAATGTCGCGGATTAAAGAGAAGGGCTAGTCACCTTATCCTTAGTAACATATAAAAATGCATTGTGTTGTTTTATGTAGGGGGTTACCAGATCATCTCTTTAAAAAGGGAAACATGAAGAGTACATCCTGCGTTGATTCCTGGGAATCATTGTAGCGCAGTAATAATCACTGCAGCCATGCAAGTTAATTGTCCTAGGTGCCCTAAGGGATGGTCTGGCTAGGCTAATTGTCCTGAGGTAATATTGTCCAATCAGGTGACTACCTGAGGAATTCTGCTTTCCTGTCCAGAGTTGCATTCCATTCTTTGCAGTTGTTAATTCATAACCATGAACTTTCACATTGGTAAATAGTTCAGCTTTGTGATAAGATTATCACTCTGGAGACATACACAAAATGATTCATTCATGTCTATTCTTAAAACAAAGCAAAACAGAAAAAAACTACATGGGTATCTACATGATCAAAATAAGATCAGAACCAATGCTCACACAAATAAAGTGCATCTACTGTGTGCAGGCATTCTGGAAGAAGAGGTAAATGGTGATACACAAAAATGTTCTCCTCTACTTGTTTCCTCCCAGAATCTTTGGGAGATTTTGTAGTAAATCTCATAGTGGGAACTCTCAGGGTTTGAGTGAAAATTCAGAGTGAAGGGCATAGTTCTCAGGGTAAGAAAACCCATTGTTACCTACTACATGAATGATCTGTGCCAGTTAACTGCTTCTGTAGTCTCTAAATTGGTGCCATATCTAGCAGGAATGCAGAAGGGAGAAGTCCTGCTTGTGTTGTGTTCAAGCAGTGATATTGTTAAGTTGTATCATGTTAAAGTTTCCCAGAGGACTGAATGGTTCATCTCTGAGTTAGAGCTAACAGGGACATATTAGTTAGAATGTATGTTTAATATTTCAAAGATCTCAGGGTCAACTCAGTTTGGTAATGCTAAGGTGGTAATTTTAATGCAGGGAGCTTATGACAAATGGCATTCTGAAGGACTGCAATCTTGTAGGGTGTGTTTTTCATGTGTCCTGCATTCAAAGGTATACCTGGTCATGAAAATGTCCTTCTGCAGGATTGCATATCAGCCAGTGTAACCCTTTAAAGGGATAGTAATACTTTGTTTTATCTTCATCTTTTTTTAATGCCTACGAAATAAAATAAAGAATGATATAAGCCTGATCGCTAAACCTTTATGGTTTGAGAGATATTCACAAGCAAAGTTTCCCCTCACTGACCAAAACTGCCAAGTCTGCCATCTAGCTGTCGGATTTGGAATCCGGTCCGTGGACCGGTCGTGGCTCTACAGCAGAGCTGAGATCGCAAGATATAAGAAGAACTACTTCATTCGAATAGTCTACAAAGTGTGCCTGGTTTGCAAGCACACTTTTTAGACCCTTCCAATGAAATAGTTATTTTTATATCTTGCAATCTTGGCTCTGCTGAAGAGCCACCGGTTGATCTGCGGACCAGATACCAAATCCGACAGTTAGATGTCACACTTGACCTTTTAGATCAGTGAGGGGAAAATTTGCTTGTGAATATCTCTCAAATAATAATGGTTTGAGAGATAAGACTTTTATCGTTCTTCATGTTTTTTTAATGCCTACAAAATAAAATAAAGATAAAATGAAGTATTACTATCCCTTTAATGTGTGTTTTAATGTGTACTGCTTTAAAGGGGATATCTGGGCACATAAATCAAAGTCAAACTCTTTTTCCCTCGGTCAGAGACAGACAATGCTTTAGTCCCACAATGACAGCAAATGTTTGCTGCTGTAATGCAGTGTTGGACTACAATTCCCATCACCTCCAGCTGGCTTTTAGGGAATTATAATGAGAGAAATAGCTGGAAGAGGGTTATGTTTAAAGGGACCCTAAAAAACAACTTTAATGAGCTTTCAAAATCAACTATATATATTAGTATTTTTTCATTTAGAAAACTACTTTTTAAGTTATTTAGATTTATAGATTGTGTTAATTAACCCCTTAAAGGAGAACTACCACCCCGCAAAAACTGTATCTTAATTAAGTCTTCATCTGGTGACTAGCTGCTTAGTAGCGCTAGTCACCAGAAATATTACTGGTTTAAAAGATTTTCAACTTATTCGGAGGCTGACAGTAGCAGGAAGCACGGACATCTTGCCACAGTGACGTCCGTGCGCCTGCGCTGTCAGTCCCTTTTGGAGCCGGCCGGCTCCAAAAGGGATTGACAGCGCAGGCGCTTGGACGCTCTTTAAGGTAACCATGCAGACACTTCCTGTCTTCATACCTCCCAACATTTTAAATTGCCAAAGAGGGATACTTTTGTTTTAACCCCTTAACGACTGGCCTCGCAGGCACGTGGTGGTCACTAAAGGACCACAGAGCATTTTTTTTTTTTTTTTTTGACGATCGGACTCAGGGCTCCCCAAATGGCGTGCAGCCGCGCGGGGTGCCCTGAAATCCATGACTGTCATAGAAAGTCATGGGTCATTCAGTAGGCTGACCAGATCTCACCAGATTTCACATAGGAAATAGCCATTTTTCAGTACTTCACCGAAATCAAAGCAGTCCTGCAGTATGCATTTTTCCTATGCATCCCCAGTTAAAGGTGAGGTCTGGTCAGCCTATCGTTCAGGACCTTTTTACCCATGACGTACCATGACTGTCAAAGGTCGTTAAGGGGTTAAGTGGTGTTGTTGGGGGTGTGGCTGGTGGGCAGGGCATTATTGAGAAGTTTAGGTTATTTCATGACCTACTGACACCTGTTTTGTGTAACTGAATAAATGATTTACAACAAGACCAAAGTATTTTATTTACACACACATTTATCTACACATATATTGAAGTTTAAGCAAACATTAATGTAAGTTTTATTGCTGTGGAGCAATGTTATACACTTATACACACCACACAGTCTGATCTCCTAAAAAGAGGGACACCGGGGGGGAAAGAGGGACAGAGGGACTTGGTTCTAAAAGAGGGACTGTCCTTCCTAAAGAGAGACACTTTGGAGGTATGTGTCTTAGCCTTACATTACCTCCCCCACTCATAAGCACTTAGACTTCTCAGTGCAATTCACACCCTCCTGGCACTCGAAGAGTTAATCTCCTTCCTCCTTACCATGCCTGACTTGTACACCTGGTATTTGTTTGTCTAGTTGAGCAAAGATTAGAATTCCAGGTAGAAAATGTCTGTGTGTATTTCAGCATCTCCTTTTCAGAAATGATCAGACCTTTATCATAATGTATGTTTACACTGAATACTTCTCTTCATACATCCATACATAGTGTGGGTGGGGGAAGAGTTACAGATAATTAACAACCTGACTTTGACAATTCAATCTAACAGAATGTGAATGTCAGACATAGTTCACAAACTTTTTTGGTGGAACTCTTGCGAAAACTCTAACAACCAAACCCCTTAGCCCAATGGATGCCAGAGAGGTTTCCCAATGCATTGCTCCTCTGTAATGTGTTGGAGATAACGCAACCACATATTCCTTTAAATAGGGGATTCTTATGAAAACTTCATTTCAGAGCCCTGCAGTGTGTGTAGTTTATAAGTGGATTTAAAGAGATATGTGCATAGTTATAGACCTCTTGAGCACCCAAAGACTTAGCACTGTGTAACTACAACCTATTTGGCTCTGGAGAGATATCTGAGGCTGGTGGTCTGTAAGGTGACCACATATCCCTTTAAATCGGTGTCGCTTATAAAATACACACATTGCAGGGTTGCTTTGATTCCTGTGCTCTCCTGCAATGTGTGTATTTTATAAATGTCCCTGATTTAAAGGGATATGTGGTCACCTTAGTGGTCTGATGTTCACAGGGTTAATAATGAAAAGGGAAGGGGCTGCTGCTGTGAGTGATGGTGTCTGTGGCTACCAGCTAAGGTAGGAAACTGCTCTAATTATAAGAGGTCACAGTAAATGCAGAGCCAACATTCCTTCTTTAAAGGGATAGTAATACTTTGTTTTATCTTTATTTTATTTTGTAGACATTAAAAAACATGAACACGATATAAGTCTTATCTCTCAAACCTTTATGGTTTGAGAGATATCCACAAGCAAAGTTTCCCCTCACGCCCCTTTTACCTAGTGTAAGCCATCTCTTCTCAGATGTGGAATCTGGTTGTAAGAGCAGACAGATAACAGAAGGGGACAGTCTTCTTCCTATGAGAACAATGTAAGCCCTGCCCCACTTGACAAGTTTTTCCGGTTTTTCCCTTATCTTAATTGAAGATTGTCCCTCTCTGCAATTTACCTGGGCACCTCCCTTCTGCTCTGGCTGAACAGTGTTACATCAGTAAAAGGGGCGGGAGGGGGATACTTTGTCATTGAATTACTCTTGAACTACAACTCTGACAGAATTGAAATAACACTCTCCAAAGTCCAAATACTATGATGATTAATTAGAGCTGCTTTTATTATGAAACATTACTATCCTGTTAATGCAGGACACCATCACAACTGCAAAGTCTGCAAACCTTGTAGTTACGCCCCTGTATCAATATCAAATGTATTGGAATGCTAACCTCTATTAAATCCAACATTAGACCTAAAGTGTTATCATTAGTCTAAACTTTCAGGTAATAATTACAATAATCTTCTTTTCTAGCATTCTAGGAATTAAAAGCC
Organism: Rhinophrynus dorsalis; assembly: GCA_037306005.1. Lineage (NCBI taxonomy): Eukaryota > Metazoa > Chordata > Amphibia > Anura > Rhinophrynidae > Rhinophrynus > Rhinophrynus dorsalis. The sequence goes on along the minus strand of CM074722.1, from coordinate 440,259,605 downwards.
CCATTTAAATCAATATGCTTTATTTTTTTATTTTTTATTTCTTGCCTATGGTGCTGTTGGTCTGTTCTGGAATTACTCCTGTTTGCCTTGGTCTATCAGTCTCACTTTCCCAATATTGTTCCACTGTCTTCTTTTGTATTTCTATAGGGAAGCCCGAGGTTCCAAGGAACCCAGTCTACGAACTACTGCTCTAGTATAATGTGACCAAACTGCTGATTTAATGCAGGACACTATGAAATGTTCATTCTTCATGGCTGTGTAAGAATAATTACAATCCTGCAACATGAGTTTCCCATAAGCTTCCTGCATTAAAGTGGAACTAATGCCAACTTAGGTTATTTTTAAAAAAGCTCCCAGAATATGCTATACATTATATTTATACCCTTTGAGTGCCAGAAGGGTGCGCACAACAGTTTTTTGAGATGTTTAACATTAGTCAGTTTATGCACATTAGCTACTTCTGGCCGACACAGCAAGATGCCCCACATTAACTAACATTCAGTGCTTCTCTCCCTCGTGCTGGTTTAGGGTACTTGTGAGGAAGGACAGGATGTTATATAGCTATTTCTCATATGTGACTGCTCTATGTCATTTGTTTGTATTCTATTATGTGTCCTCTTTTCATTCTTCCGTTCTGTCTTTCTCAGTGCAAAGATTTTTCCAATTCTGTCCATTGTTGGCCATGTCTGGACCTCCTCTGCTGTAGACCGCTCTGTTTATTCCCCTCTGTTATGAAGCTAAAAAATGTTTTCAATTAATGCCAAGGGTTTAACTATACATCAGACGACAGCTTTAGCACTTAGGGATAATTTTTGTTCAAGAGACTCATTTTGCCTTGCATTTATCCCCTAGATTTTCCATCACTGCGATGGTTTTCTATTCCATAGTTCAGTGCCTTTGGTATTGGTAGACCTTCAGGTAGATCCGGAGGGCCGCATCCTTAACAATGCTTCTGTGACTTTTGTGAAAACTTACTTACTCCCCTAACTCTAGTCATGTTTCTTTCTTGACCAAACTTCTGTCTTCTCTTTTAAATCTGGCCAAACCATGTGTTGGATACCCCCTGGCACGCAAAAGGTTAACTTGCCTCTGAATCCAGACTTAGACTGTTCTGGTAGAACACATCTAAAATGAGTGAATAGACTCCTAGCTGATCTGGATGCATTAAGAACCATGTACCCATAAAGAAAGAGACTATACCTTTTTAATTTCCCCATAACTCTTAAAGCAGACTAGATTATTTATTTATTGAACGACCACATCTCCATTTTCTCTGCTCAGCAACTACAGAACCTGTGTCCTGATCTCATCACTCTCCAATTTCGAATACCCTTCAGTTTCTGGAAACTCGAGGTCTGTCAGGAGCATGGCAACTCAATGAGTCCCTCGTCAGTGATTCCACCATAGCTCAATCTATCAACTCACAGATTAATAAGTACTTTAAACTTAAATTCCAATTCTTTCATAATTGCCCCCACAGTTTGGGAAGAACAAAAATGTGTCATAAGAGGTCTCTTTATCAAATTGGAAGCCTATAAACAGAGAGAAAAATGGGCTACAATTAATGATTTGGTAGATAAAATATATAAGTGCGAGCTACCACATAAAAAATAATTTTAATCAGCAGACATGGAATCCCTTTGAAGGCTCAAGGAAGAGTTGGATAGTATTTTATGGCAGGGGGCAATTATGTGGGCTAAATATAGACATTACTTATCTGGAAACAAATTTGGTAGAACTCTAGCTCGTTTAGTTAAAAAGCAACAGAGAACCCATTTAGTTACCCAACCCCACAGCATACAGGGCTAAATAGTTCAAAAGTTCCAGGATATTGCACAAGCTTTTGGCAAATTTTATAAAGAATTGCATAATCTTCCTCAATACCCCCCCCCCCCCCGACTATTTAAAATTCTTCCCCGAGTTTCTTTTCTATGCCAAAGTCCCTTCCATGTGTCAGGATGATAGGGATTGATTGAGCTTCTTCACCCACAGGGAAGAATCCTGTCTCTAATGGTTTCTCCATCCTGTACTACGGGACCTTTTGCACTGGCTTTACTTCTGCACCTCTTGAGTTTATTTAACTCTGTACTTAATGGACATCCACTTCTCAGACAGTCATTCGAGGCGCACATAATGGTTATCCCCTAACCAGAGAAGGATAATTTGATTTGTTCCAACTTCCAACATATATCTCTCTTAAATGTAGACTTGAAAATCTTTGTGAAAATGCTGGCCAGTAGGTTATGTTCACACCTCCTATTCTCTTATTGGACTTGCCAAGAGGTCTTCAACTTTTGGGATCAGAGCTTGGGACATCTACACCTTGTACTGTATTTTCTGATTCCCAAGGATCCTGTTTTTCCTCTTTCATACAAGACCGAACACTTCTCTTAGACTCACTAGGTTTTCATCTTGCACTCTTCACTCCATGTTGAATATGGCAAAGTTCCTTATCCCCCCCCCTTTGGCAATCTTGCTCCCTTCCTACAGTTACTTAGTGGGTTACCAGGGCTGGTCTCCTGGTTGAACTTGAGAGATGTCACACAATTGCTACAGCTTCTATGTCTGACTTTCATAAAATCTGGTCCTCTTGGTTAAAACAACACCCTAATTAGACTCTCTTCTCTATAGAGCTGGCTCTCAGCCAGGTGTTGGCCCTGTCCTTGGCCTCATCTTCATTGGTGATCTTACCTACTGTTCTCCTTTGCACCTTTCTCCTTCTTTTATTCCCTCTGTCTTTCTTTTCTTCTATCATTGCTTACTCTTATTTTCCTTTCTTGTACCTCTAAAGTTCTAATCCTGTCTGAGTATCGTTGATGTTTTTACATTATGCACCCTTACAATGGATTACATTGGCTCTACTGTTGTTATACCATATTTGTGCCAATGACTGATAAAATAATTTAATCTCTTATGTTAATCCATTTGTGGTGGATTGTTATTATGACCTCTTGTTTTTCCTGTTCTGCCTTTGGATGTATACATTATTTCTCAATTAAAGCTTTTGTTTGTTTTTTTTAATAAACAAAAAAACATGCTACCATAAAAAGGCGTAACTTTTTTTGTACTTAATCCTTTGAGGACCAGAGTTAAGTCCAATACATTGCTTTGCAATGTGTTGTACACCCCTCTGGTCCTCAAGGTGGTAATATATATCAGTGGTGTTTGTGTGTTTGTGTGTGTGTGTGTCAGTCCTCTATGTTCCCCAACTATGGTGTATGGGTATCTATGGTTATAATGATACGCTTTCATTGCAGGAACCTGGGGTGGACTTTGTGCTGGTTTGTGACACAGGGTGCCCGGAAAGTAAGGAAAAGAAGAGGAACAGTTTCCTGACAGCACTGGAGAATAAGCGCTTCAAGATAAAGGTTAGGTGCCTGGTGTAGTGGGTAAAGCTCTGAACTTAAAAACATAGGAATTTGGTGGATGACTACCATTATCTTCCACCTAAGACAGAGGTGGGCAACAGTGGGTTCCTACATGTTGTTAAACTACAGCTTCCATCATCTCCAGCTGGTCTGGGATATTGTAGTTAAACTGTTGCCTATTTGTGTTTAGTGACACAACAAATTACACTTCCATTTGTTGTCGTCTTACAGAAAATTTCGGATGGAAAGAAGACCTTTTACGGTGTTCGGGCACCTACAGATATCTTCTGGAAATATGTTCGGCTTTTGAGGAATCCAGACAGAGGCATCCAAAGTGTTAACCCTGGAAACCATGTGTCTGAAACAAGCAGGTGTGCTTCTGAGAGAGAGAGAGGGCGAGAGAGAGAGATAAAGAGATATACATTTTCATGTTCATATCAGTTGTGCAGCTGAGAATGAAGAAACTTTGATCAGATGAAGGGACCTCATTTTCATTGTCACCATATGATATGGAAAATCCATCTTTCCATGACTCCAAGGGGAAGTAGGGGGGTATGCACTAAGGTGATCTAAGATGTGATAAAGAGGTGGTAATGTCTCCAGTGTGACAAACACTCAAAATCCTGTGTTATTCTACAGAGTCTATGCTCTAAAATGTTTCAAGCTGGAGAGAACTTAGTGTACAGCCACCACACAACAACATAAGAATTTTATAGTTATCTCAATAGAAAAGTGATCTCTATATCACACCCTAGCAGGGGCAATTTTCTAAAAAGAAAGGTACCAGAGGGGAGATGCACTGAAGTGTGATAAAGACGTTATAAAGTGGAGATGACTTCCCCAGTGTAATCAGCTCACCAAGTCCTATGTCATTCTGTGGAGCCAATGCACTATGATTTCCCCAACTTGAGAATAACATAAGAACTGGGGAGTTTATCTCACTGGAGACGTCATCTCCAGTTTATCACCTCTTTATCACACCTTAGTGTATAACCCCCCAGGTCACCTTATTTTTGGTGGACACAAAATTGTTCAAAGTAACCGACAAAAGGTACAGGGTCACTGACCTGGAATGATGGGACTGAAAATCAGCTCTGCACTTAATGCATCTCCCCCCCATGACATATAACTATGCTGAGATTTAATTGTACTGATCTTAAAACAAATCAACATGTTAATGACTTATGTATGCAATCAAAGGTCTATTGCAATGATAGTTGTAATCTCCAACAGCTGGAGCGCTAATAGTTGCCCATCCCTAGTCTAGCAGAACTGAGTTGAAGACTTAAAGGGAAACTGACACCTTCTAAGTTTCTTAGACGTTGCATAATAAATTCTATTACATATATTATAATACATAACTTTAGTTTATTGCAAAATTATGTATAAATTTTGAAAACTAATCAAAATGCATTCAATTTAGGCTGTCATTCCATTGCTTCGGGCTCTCAATGTAATTCCAAATTCATTTCTTTCCCAACCACAGCCTTACTTTGCAGCTGTAATTTTGTATGGGGCATATGTATGAAGACAAATAAGGAGCAAACTATCTGCACCATATAAGACAAATAAAAATTATAAAATTTCTCACTGATCTAGAAGAGTTTTCTTTTAAAACCCTTTGAGGGACAGAAGAGATATCCCTCTGGCACTTAAAGGGTTAACCACCTTCAACACTAAAGTAGCCTCCATTGCATTGTTTTCCAATATATTGGAGAGTACTCTAGCATTCAAGGTCTTAATGTCCCATTTAATGTTTATTTGTTCAACATGGTGCAGTAGTGTTCCCAGTGAATTGCTCCAATTTCTTTCTGTATGTAGCCTAAAGAGGTGAAATGCATCACAGGCTTGCACCATTGTGGAAGTTTATGGGTCTTATGCACAACAGAAAGTGTATGAAAGGGATAGTAACCCTTAATATGTAAAAAAGAAACAAACAAACAAACATATGTATGTATGTATCTTTATTTATATAGCGCCATACATGTACACAGCGCTTAACAGAAGTTGAAATAATACAATACAAAAACGACAGAACTGGGGTTAAGAGCATTAAGGTTAAGTGCAATCATTACATTATTTGTGAGGGAAAGTGCAGCAAGGGAATCATACACTAGGAAAGGGACCCTGCCCCAAGGAGCTTACAATCTGGTGTATCCTCCTTTGTAAAACATGGTCAGTTGAACATAAACCTCTATAGGCTAGTGTAGCAACACCGCCACTGTAACATTTCAGGCCATAGATGTACTGCACCTAAAAAAACTCAGGTTTGTGCCGGCAAAAACTTTTAAATAAAAACAGCTCTCAGCAATGGGAGTAACCTTGTTTTACTCTGGAGGATGCAACCTAGAATATGAGATTTTTTGCATATTAAGTGTTACTATCCCTTTAATTCTGGGGCAAAATATCTGCACCCATGCAATAAGTAAAGATTCTCAAAATTCTCATTGACTGATTTAAATAGAGCTTTTAACCCTTTAAATGCTAGAGAGTTTTCCAAGTTAAACAAATTAAAATACACTTTTCCCCTAGGAAAAGTTCCCCTTTTAAGGAACAGATGAGAAGATCAACTGAAAATAACCTACCCTCAAAGGATAGTAAACTGCATGAAAATAGAATTATCTGTGTCGTGATTGATTATTAACATTTCATCATAGTAGCATAGTTGATGAGGTTGAAAAAAGACGTGCGTCCATCAAGTTCAGCCCATGCCAAATCATCCCTGTTGATCCAGAGAAAGGAAAAAAATTGAAGCCATTTGCATTAAGCCCCAAATGGGTAAAAAAAAATCCTTCCTGACTCCAAATGGCAGCTGGATTTTTCCCTGGATCAGCATCCTATTTGCTTGGAGTCCAACTGTTATAATTCTCAATATTGTTCTCTGCTAGATAGTTATCCATTCATTTTTCTGAAGCAGTTATAGTATCTGCAAGCAAAGCATCAAGAGGTAAATAATTCCATAACTTTACTGCCCTTTCTGTAAAAAAATCCCTGCCTTTGTTTCAGTCCAAAGCACATTTCATCTCGTCTTAATGGATGACCACTCGTTCTTCCCTCAGTTCTTTGAGTAAATAGTTGATTGGCAAGTTTTTTGTATCACCCCTTACAGGGCTTAAAATTGGAAGTCCTTTGCTACTAGCCAGACCTGAAAAGTTACTAGCCACTGCAAGCCATAATATACCCACCAGGGCTGAATTTCTACTCGCCAGGGCTAAATTTTCACTCGCCATTGGCTAGTGGAGAGTGGAAATTTTGAGCCCTGACCCCTTAGACATCTCTTCTGTAATGTAAACAAAGTCAGTTTGGCTAGTCTCTCCTTGTAACTCAGATCCTCCAATTCCTTTATCAAATTTGTTGCACATCTATGCACTTTTTCCAGTTCAATAATGTCTTTCTTAGGAACTGGTGCCCAGAACTGTACTCCTTATTCTAAATGAGGCCTAACCAAGGATTTATCTAGAGGTAGAATTTTACTAGCATCCTGTGCAGCTATACCTTTTTTATGCAGGATATTTGCTCTTTCAGCCACTGAGTGACACTGCACACTGCTGTGAAGTCTATCAGTACTCAGTACTCTTAAATCTTTCTTTGATGAGGATTTCCCAAGTTGTTCCCCATTTAGTGTATATGTAGCATGTTTGTTTGTACAGCCCAAATGCATAATCTTACATTTATCTACATTAAATGTCATCGGCCACTTTTCTATCCATTCACTCAGTTTATCTAAATCCTTCTACAGAGAGAAAACATCCTTCCCTGTATGTATTTCCTTACATAGCTTAGTGCAACATGAACAGCTAATGTCTCCATTCATTTGAGAGAGTAGTACACATGGTGTGATTACACAGGGCTGAATTTATATCTCAGGCACCCCTAGTCATGGTATCCTAGGCTCCCTTCGCAATGCATTGGAGACCTCTCTAGCATTCAAGTGGTTAATTTCGGCCCATCTAGTCATCCCATTTTTCGTACTGTAAAAATCTCAAACCTTATTTGTTCCTTGGCCTATCCTGTTATGTTCAGGATAGCCTTATGCCTATCCCATGAATGCTTAAAGGGATAGTAATGTTTCATAATAAAAGCAGCTCTAATTAATCTTCATAGTATTTGGACTTTGGAGAGTGTTATTTCAATTCTGTCAGAGTTGTAGTTCAAGAGTAATTCAATGACAAAGTATCCCCCTCCCACCCCTTTTACTGATGTAACACTGCGCAGCCAGATCAAAAGGGAGATGCCCAGGTAGATTTCAGAGAGGGACAATCTTCAATTAAGATAAGGGAAAAACCTGAAAAACTTGTCAAGTGGGGCAGGGCCTTCATTGTTCTCATAGGAAGAAAATTGTCCCCTTCTGTTATCTGTCTGGTCTTACAACCAGATTCCACATCTGAGAAGAAATGGCTTACACGGTGAAAAGGGCGTGAGGGGAAACTTTGCTTGTGAATATCTCTCAAACCATAAAGGTTTGAGAGATGAGACATATCGTTCTTCATGTTTTTTTAATGCCTACAAAATTAAAGATAAAACTAAGTATTACTATCCCTTTAAATTTCATCATTATTAACCTGCTGGTAGGCCCATATATTGGGGTGAGGTGTTCAAAAAATTGTGTTAACTGAAACAGTCTGTAATAAGAATTAAATGTTCTGTTGCCATGGTCTGTCAATTGTCAAATATATTACTGTCATTTTTTGCATCCAATTCTGCCATCTCCTCAATGGGAAAAGCAGTCTTTAAAGTGGGTGTGGCTAATCAACCGTCATATTGTATGGTATTTTCAGAACAAATCTCCTTTTAGCTAATTAAAGTCATTTCTTTCTGATTAAAACTGAAATGGTCTATACTTGGAGAAGATAAAATAATATTAGCGTATAGGGGAGAGAACAGAAGTATGGTGTTAACGAGTAAAAAAAAAAGTCCTACTTCTTTGAACATGTTTGTTTCAAAGGCAAAATTAAAGACTTCTTTAAAGGGACAGTAATGTTCCAGAAAAAATCTTTATAGTTTTGTAGTGCTTAAAAAAATGAATCTATATGCAACAAATTCTATCTCTCAAACCGCTATGGACATCACAGCTGACATCAGGAGAAGGGGAGGGAGGGGGAACTTTGAATAGGAATATCTCTCAAACAATAGCGGTTTGAGAGACAGGATTTGTTGCATATAGATTAATTTTTTAAGCACTACAAAACTATAAAGATTTTTTCTGGGACATTACTGTCCCTTTAACATAAGAAAATATCAGGGCGATATTCATCAAGATCATCTTACCTCCATTTGTAATTGTTCACAACACATTTTCAAACATGATGGATTTATTTCTGAAAATACCATCCTTCTTTTACCACCGCCTCACAATGACTCACTCATTGAACATATAATCCCTAAGTGCTTGTTACTCTAATGGGAAATACAGCTCTGTGTTGATAGTAGTCATGGTGTCTTTGAGGTATGACATCTGGGTTTATCTGTTAGTTTTTTTGGCATCTTTTCATTGGTGAATGTACAAACGTAAACCATCATCCCTTTTCTACCCACAGAATTCGAATAATACATTTCATTCTATACAAAACTGTCATTGACCCTGAAGGAAAGCCAGGTATCCTGTCCCTCATAATTTTGATGTTCTTTCTTTGTCTGTGCTAGTTTGGGTCTTATTCATCAAATTGAAGAGGTACAATTCTGGAGCAAACTCTAAAAATTTCCTTTCTCTGTTGTCCAATACAGTTTACTGGTAACTTTGGGTAGGCGATCTGCCCCTTTAAGTAGGCAGGAACAATTCTAGAATTGATTGCAGGGGTTGGAGCCTACCTTCCCTCCTTGGCTGCAGCTAGCCAACCAGCTCCAGAAAGATTTGTTCCTTGGTGAAGACACAGGCAAGAGAACAGTTCTGCTATAGTTTTAGAATTTTTTTTATTTTTCTGTTAGAAATGGAATACCACCATTAGGCGGATTACCATAACTGACAATGCCCTTAGATGTGGCTAGCTCAGTATCCAGGTGCTTTTTTGGACCTTAATCCCTGGGGGGAAAATCTTGAGTACAAGTTCTTTCCTCAGGAGTTGCCCACCGAGGCTTGTTCTTGATACATGATAATCTGAAGACAGAAGATCTGCAGGAAAGGTGAGCAACCCTTTGAGTGCTGCAGGTCCACATATCACACAGTGTCCCTCCGCACAGGGGTTTTTTCCTTGAGAGTTCTTATTGCACACTGCTGCACTAATTGGGTCTATCTGTATGTCTGTTGGGTGTTTTGGAGCAGGTTTATGTGGTAACTTAACCCTTTAGCTGCTGGTTTGCATATTTGGGGGGGGGGCTATTGTCATTTTCCCTACTGGGTTCAGTGTTTTTTTGGGTCTTCTAACTTGTTCTAGTGATGTTTCATTTAATTTTATTTCAGAGTTTTCACTTTGACAAAACTTGAGTTCCGCGCCTTTAAGGCTCTTTACCACATAGACGCCATTGCTCCATTCATTCCTCTGGGACTGTACCGTTTGGGACATATCTCTGCAACCGCTAAATGTAGCGACTTCAGAGAGGGCTCATTTTAATTGTCTGACCTTGCTCTATCATCCGGTTACCATTGCAAGTGTGTTGGGGGGCTCAGGGAGCTTCGGGCACTGTTGGGGTACTTATTCTGGGAAAACTACATTTCCCATGAGTGCTTGCTTCACATGCTCGTTTCTGATTGACTCCCTTCGCGGCAGGCATTTTGTGCCTTTTCTAGAACGAGTATCCTACGCAGGGCTTGGACTCTCCTTCTCTCTTCTACAGATTAACCCTTCGCCTGCCAGATAAATGTATTTTAATGATTTCTGGGGTGAAATTTTAATCTTTCACACTGTAATTGGGTGATTCATTATCTAGACATTTTTGACACTGTGAGAATGTCTAATCCTTTGGAGCTTGGGGTCCAGCCTAAGACTAAGGACGCTGGGGTCTCTGTGTCCCCTATTGTGCACTGTTCCTCATGTCATTCAGGGTTACCTAGAGAATTTTCAGGTCATTTATGCCGAGCATGTTCTGATGTCTCTGATTCTCTCCCAGGGATCTCCAGCCATGCAATAGAGCCAGTTTGGGTGCAAGAGTTCAAGGCTGCTACCAGAGACCTTCGGTCTACATTACAACTCTTTCCATCCCAGTTACATGGGGTCTTCCACTCATGGCAGACCCCTTCTTCAGTCAGATCCTCCCTGCCAAAACCGCAGGGAGTACCTGACGTGTCAGATTCCTCTGAGGAGGAACTGTTGGTTGATTCAGATGTTGAGGAATGTTATGCTGTTGGCTTCTCTCAGTTTGAGGCTGATCATGAGCCTTCATCTGAGGGCCTGATCAGGGCTGTCTTGACCACCCTAAACATTCCCCTAGTTCTGGAGGTTCCTTCAGATCCCTCTGATGTTTTCCAGGAACCTAAAAAGCCCCTTACTTGTTTTCCACCTAACCCCACTCTTGACCTCCTTGTGTCTAATGAGTGGAAATCTCTGGACAGAAAGCCTTCTGTTTTCAAGAAGTTTGCTAAGCTTTACCGCTTTTCTGAGGCAGAGCTTGCTCAGTGGGTTCATCCCCCCCAAAGTGATGCTCCTATATTCAGGCTATCTAAGTCTACTGCATTGCCAGTTTCTGATGCATCTGCTCTGAAAGACTGGACTGACAAGAAGCTTGATGTTTCCCTCAAGTCCATTTTTGCCACTGCTGGAACTGCCATGTGTCCAGCGTTTGCTGCGGCATGGGTTAACTGGGCCATTGCGGTCTGGACTGAACAGCTCACCCTGGCTGTCCATCATTGTGCTCCTTCTTCGGATATGTTTCGGCTTCTTGCCAACATCTCAGAGGCCCAGCACTATGTTTCTGCTGCCTTATTTGATGCCATCCGTTTGGTGGCATGGGTTTCTAACATGTCTGTGTTTGCAAGACAAGCTCTTTGGCTCAAGATCTGGTCTGCTGACACTGCTTCCAAGAAAGCCTTGTTTTCCTTACCCTTTCAGGGTACATCCTTATTTGGACCAGAGCTTAAGGATCTGATTAGTGAGGCCACAGGGGATAAGCATAGTCATCTTCCCTTGGTCACCAGGAAGAAAACTCCTCTCAAGCGTAACAGGTTTTTCGTCCCTTCCAGACAAAGACACGTCCGGTGAGCCAGATGGTTCCATCAGCTTCACGTGCCTCCTCCAAGCCCAAACAGCAATGGAAGCCCAAGGTCTCCTCCAAGCCTAAGGTTTCCAAGATTTCTTTGGCATGACTCGCCGAACCCTGGTCCCCACTCGGCTGTGGGTTTAGTGGCGGACCCGTGAGTTTTACAGGTGGTGACGGAAGGGTACAGGATCCCTTTCGTCTCTCTTCCTTCCTTTTGCTTTTTTCCCTCTCATACACCCCAGGGCGCAGAGAAACGCCATCTGTTCAATGGCTCCATCCAGGCACTTCTGGACAAGGATGTTCTAGAGCCTGTTCCAGTTCAGGCCAGAGGTATGGGTTTGGGATTTTTGGATTTGGATTTGAAAGATCTCAATTCCTTTGTGATCAGGACTCATTATCACCAGGAGTCCCTAAGGACAGTGATTGCTGCTATGTCCCCGGGGGAATACCTTGCGTCTCTGGACACGTATCTACACATGGCCATTCATCCAGAGAGCTGGCAATATCTCAGATTTGCCTATGACCGAGGGCTCTTTCAGTTTTCAGCTCTTCCCTTTGGTCTGATTACAGCTCCTCAAGTCTTCAACCGTGTCCTGGGAGCTTTAGTATCCATCCTCCTCTGGGACGGCATCAGAGTTACTCCATACATGGACGACCTTCTTCTGAAAGCCCCCTCTGTGGAACTTCTTCATCAGCAGGTTCAGGACTGCATTCATGCTCTCACCCATCATGGGTGGATCATCAACATGGACAAGTTGGATCATGTCCCATCCCAGCGTCTGGTCTTTCTGGGCCTTCTCTTCGACACTCAGCAGAGCATGGTGTTTCTCACGGAGGAAGTGGCTCACTAGATCAACCAAAGATTATCTGCTGTTCTGGCTCACGATCTGGTTCCAGCCAAAAAGCTGTCCTCTGTAGAGGGGAAAATCATCTCCACCATAGAAGTGGTCCCATTTCCCATGGCTCACACCAGGGAACTCCAGATGTTTGTGATCCAGGTGTGCAGGGGTCAGCCGGACCTTCTAAAGACATCAGTTTCACTTCCTCTTCATGTGGAACTGAGTTTGTCCTGGTGGCTTGACCTCTCCAATCTGCTGAAGGGCAAGTCTTTCCTAGTCTCCTTTTGGACCACGGTGACAACGGATGCCAGCCTCTCCGGATGGAGAGCGGTCCTGGGTCACCTGAGTGCACAAGGTCGGTGGTCTCTGGAGGAATCTCTACTTCCCATCAACGTGTTGGAGCTTCGATCAATATTCCATGCCCTTCGTCATTGGACTCCCCAGCTGAAAGAATGCCCAGTTCGGGTACAGTCCGACAGCGCCACGGCTGTGGCCTACATCAACAAGCAGGGTGGAACAAGAAGTCTATCTGCTTGGTTAGAGGTCAAGGCTATTTTGTCCTGGGCAGAAGAACACGTTCCTGCCATATCCGCAGTACACATTCCTGTCGTAGACAACGTCATGGCAGACTTCCTCAGTCAACACACGGTGGACAGTGGAGAGTTGGAACTGCACCCAGAGGTGTTCTCCCTCATTGTTCAGAAGTGGGGTCTTGCTTACATCGGCCTGATAGCGACAAGACACAACTGGTAGGTCCCGAGGTTCTGCTGTTGCTGGAGGGATCCTCTAGCTCTAGCGGTGGATGCCATGTCCATTCCTTGGTTATTTCCTCTGGCTTACATCTTTGCTCCCCTTCCCATGTTGCACATGGTGTTACGGGAATTGAGACTGGAGTGCTGTCCAGTCATTCTAATTGCTCCGTACTGGCCTTGACAGGCTTGGTTTCCGGAGCTTCTGGATCTGTCAGTGGCAGAGCCATTCTGGCTCCCTTGCCATCCGGATCTTCTTCTACAGAGTTAACTGTGGAAAGAGGATATTCCTCATCTAGCTTTTATGGCTGGGAAATTGAATCCTCAATATTGAAGAAGAAAAGGTTTTCTTCTAGTGTGATGGCTACTATGCTTAGTGCCCGCAAACCGGTTTCTTCTAAGGCCTACCAACGTGTTTGGTTGACCTTCCTATCTTGGTGTGCTGATAGGGACCTCTCTCAGGATTTTGATCTGCCTACGGTCCTGGCCTTCTTGCAGGATGGTGTGGATAAGGGCCTCAGCTTCAGTTTCCTTAAGGTCCAGACTTCTGCTCTCTCTGTTTTCTTTCAGAGGCGCATTGCTATTCTTCCTGATGTCAAGGTTTTCTTCCAAGGCGTTGCTCATATTCGTCCTGTCTTTAAGACTCCCGCTCCTCAGTGGGACCTTAATTTGGTCTTGGGCGTCCTTCAGCGCCCTCCCTTTGAGTCCTTGGCTACTATTCCTCTACGCCTGCTGACGTGGAAAATGGCCTTTCTCCTGGCGATCGTGTCTGTACACCGTGTTGCGGAGTTACACCCTTTTTGGTGTTTCACAAAGACAAGGCGGTGCTTCGCACTTCTCAGTGGTTTCTCCCGAAGGTGGTCTCCACATTAATCAGGAGATTGTGGTGCCTTCTTTCTGCTCTGACCCTACCTCTGACAAGGAGAGGGATATCCACCTGTTAGATGTGGTGTGTTGTCTCAAGTTTTATGTACATCACACTGAGTCCATTTGACAATCTGACGCACTGTTCGTCATTCCTGAGGGCCCCAGAGCAGGAAGACCTGCATTCAAAGTGACTATTGCATTTTGGATGAAGTCCACTGTTCGTAAGGCTTACGACCTGAGGATGAAACCCGTTCCCTTTCGGGTTACGGCTCATTCTACAAGATCTATTGGAGCTTCTTGGGCCTACAAGAATCAGGCCTCCACTGATCAGTTGTGCAAGGCTGCCACTTGGTCGTCTGTGTAAAAATTTTCGAAGCACTACCGTGTTGATGTGCTGGCATCGGCTGATGCCAGCTTTGGGAGGAAGATCCTGTAGGCAGTCTTGCCTGTCTAGGATCTTCTTCGTTTCTTGGTGCTTCCTTCACTTTTGGGCCCTGTTGGCTCTAGTCCGTGTGCTGTGTAACAGTTTTTGGGGTGTTGTTACCACTGTTCAGTGTCCACTGACACTTCATTTGTTTTGTTGGGCTATCTCTGATCTGATGGTTCATATCTGCTCTGGTGACTTTGGGGGCCTTGCGCGTGGTCCTTGCCTTCCCGCCTCTGGGAAACTCAATGGTTGGACATCCCAAAGTTACCAGTAACCTGTATTGACAGAGAAAAGAGGATTTTAGTCTTACCTTTTAAATCCTTTTCTCTTAGTCCATACAGGTTACTGGTCTCCCACCCTGTCAAGGGACCATGCTTGGCTCTCCTGTGGCAGATTGTGGGGGTCCTTCGGGGTCATGCTCACAGGAGTCTTCTTTTTCTTCCACAGGTTTCTTCCACTGGTTGGTTAGCTGCAGCCAAGGAGGGAAGGTAGGCTCCACCCCCTGCATACAATTCTAGAATTGTTCCTGCCTACATAAAGGGGCAGATCGCGTACCCAAAGTTACCAGCAAACTGTATGGACTAAGAGAAAAGGATTTAATAGGTAAGACTAAAATCCTCTTTTTCTGTAAATGGGGCTTTTAACCCTTGGAGTTCCTGAAGAGTGCACAATTCAGAGGGTTGAAAGTCCCATTTAAATCAGTGGGATTTTAATTTCCCCATTATTGTGCAGTTGGTTTGCCAAAGACCTTTACCCTTTTTACATTGATGAATATGACCTTTTATGCTCATTCTCTTCCACAAAACTAGATGATCAGCATGTTTCCCCCTTTTAAGTTCTGTCTCATCTGCCTTTTATTATTTTGTCTGTCTCTCCCTCATCATGACCTAATTATTCCTGTCTCTTCTCAGAAACGTTGGATGACCTAATCTGTGATGGAGTCTTTGAGACAGCTTTCCCGCTACATGATGTGAGCCACAATCATATTTTATTGTTATATTATAATCTTGAAAATCTCAGTATTGTACATTTATTATAATATTCTGTTTTGATTTGACATTGAGGTAGTAATTCTTAGAAATAAGTTGTCTATATACTATAATATTTAATATTTAGAGGAGCAGTAAACGTTTTTAATGAAAATATATCTATTGTAGGGATTTTTCTGTTGTGTAAAGTAAGGACATCCCCACTGCTGAGAGATGCATATTTCCAGAGTTATTACAGTTGAAACCCATGTTTTTAGTTTTTTTTTTTTTTTTTCATTAACAGTGCTCTAGAGTGGTAAAATTCCAGCTAGGTATTCTGTTCCATTCTAATGGAGAGGAAAGTCAATGACAATCAGCTCTTCATAGATTGTGATAGAAACTGCTGAGTCACTTCCTGTCAGTTAGAACTTTCAGGAAGTAAACACACAGTAAATTCACTTCCTGCTTATCTGAATTGTTATAACCTTCAAATAAAAGATCTGACAGCTGTGTGAGTGTCCTTGTTTTAATCAGTAGGAAATGCTCTATAAAAATATACGTTTTCATAAAAAAAAAAGGTCTCTCCATTAATAAAGAATTATGTAGTCTCTTGACTGGACCCTGCCATGGAGTTCTGGTAGCCATGGAAACACTTTTCATGTCCAGGGAGATATTTCCCTTTCCTGAACTTTTCTTTTCCTGACACTAGCTACAACACAACCTAGGGAGTTGCTCATTTCAGTCACTTTCTCTAAAACAATCTTGTTTAAAAGAAATCTGTATTTACCCGCCAACCCCCCCATTTCAGTTGTTAAATCAGCTCCTCCACTGAGAAGGTGCTGACACTGGTTGCCCGACCATACACTGCCCACAGGGCTCCAGTAGCTTTTGTAACACTACTAGCATTCAGGCCAATTTAGATATTTCTGTCTTTTGACACTAACTAATCACTGGGAACTCTCAGGGTTTCAACCTGAGACTCAGGGTTTTGAACCAACTCTCAGGATGAAGGATGAAATTATCATGGTGAGAGAGTCCTGCTATAAGATTTGTACCAATTTAATGCCTATTTATGTCCAAATTAGAAACATTTCTATCAGAAAGGCAGAGGGAGAAGTCCTGCTTGTGACATCTCAGAACTTTTCATGCTAAAAGTCCCTTGATGATTGGTTGGATGATCTCTGGGTTAGAGCAGACATTGACATAGCACCTAGAATTTACATATTTGTGAGTGTTAAGGGTTATAATTTCAAAGATCTCATGGTGAGCTCATTTCAAAAGTTTCCAGGTATGTAATTAAAGCAAAAACTTTAGAGAGTAGATGTACAGTCACCCTCTCTAAAACAATCCTGTTTAATAGAAAGTTGTGTTTAAAGGGATAGTAATACCTAAAATGTAAAAAAAAATATGTTGTAGGGTTTATCCCCCTGAGTAAAACAAGAGTACTCCCACTGCTGAAAGATGTTTCATTCAAAAGTTATTAATTTTCAAAGTTGAATTTTTTAGGTGCAATATCACAGTGGCCTGAAATTTTACAGTGGCGCTGTTGCTACACCATCCTATGGAGATTTATGGTCCTGAGACCAGAGCTGTCCATAGGATCGTGTAGCAACAGCGCCACTGTGATATTGCACCTAAAAAATTCAACTTTGAAAATTAATAACTTTTGAATGAAACATCTTTCAGCAGTGGGAGTACTCTTGTTTTACTCAGGGGGATAAACCCTACAACATATTTTTTTTTACATTTTAGGTATTACTATCCCTTTAAAATTCTTGTTACCCTCCCCCTTAGAGACACGTGTTTGTTGCAGACACTTTTGGTGTAGTTAGTGTCAGGAGTCGGTATGAATGGTGAGTAGCATTACCATAGCTACCAGAGCTCCACTGGAGGTTTGTAGTCGAGCAACCAGAAGCAGCTCCTACTGAATGAAGGAGCTAACGTAACTGAAAGGGGTGGAAGAGGACAATTTTAAATTCCATTTTCTATTAACCCTTTGAATACCAGAGATGTATCCAGTGCATTGCATTGGATACCTCACGGGCACTCAGAGGGTTAAGCAAGACTGTTTTATATGTACTGACTGGAATTTGTCACTCTCGAAAATAGTTTATTATTGTTTAACTGTTTAAGGACCAGAGAGGTGTGCAATACATTGTAAAGCAATGCACTGCACATCTCTCATGTCCTTAAAAGGTATAATGCAACTTACATCTAAGCAATACTGTCTCCTTAAATGGTTAGTAATGTCTTTAATATTGCAGCTATTACAAAAATAAAATAAACAATCCCAGTCCATACCTCACAACATTTTAAATTGCCAAAGAGGGACACTTGTGTTTTAGGGGGTGTGGCTGGGGGTGTGACCAGTGGGCGGGGCATTAACATGAATTTTCAGGCTGTTTCATGACCTATTGACACCTCCTTGTGTTACCTAATAAATGACTTATAACAAGACCAAAGTATTTTATTTAAGCACAGTAATTTATAAACACATATACTGATGTTTAAAGAAACATTAATATGAGTTATATTGCTGTGGAGCAATGTGATACACTTATATATATACCACACAATCTGATTTCCTAAAAAGAGGGACATCAGGGTGGGAAAGAGGGACAGTGGGATTTGGGTCTAAAAGAGGGACTGTCCCTCCTAAAGTGGGACACTTGGGAGATATGCCAGTTCCATCTCTCAAACCTTTTTGTTTTGAGAGATATACGATGCTAAAGTTCCCCCCTCCCCTTTCCCTGATGTCAGCTGTAAAGCTGACAGCAAGAGATGTGTGTCAGCAGACTTGAGGCGGCTCTTCAGCAGAGCCAAAATATCTCTATGTAAAATTAAATACTTCATTGGAGCGGTCTACAAAGTGAACTTGTTTTGCAAGAATACTTTGTAGAACGTTCCAATGAAGTATTTCTTTTTACATTGCGCTATTTTGGCTCTGCCGAAGAGCCGCCTGCTTGTCCCGGGACCAGGATCTCCTGCTGTCAGCTTATGGCTGACTTCAGTAAAAGGGAAGGGAGGGGAGGATTTTAGAATCGTATATCTCTCAAACCATAAAAGTCTGAGAAATGGGACTGGGATTGTTTAGTTTATTTTTGTAATAGCTGCAATATTACTTTTTTATTTAAAGACCCTTTAACATGGCGCAGTGCTGGAAAATTGTGATAACTCAGTGTAGTCTCATGATGTTGTAGTGGTAATGGACTGCATTGTGTTATGTTTTCATAATGTCCCCCCTCTCCCTCAGTTGGAGGAAGCAGTTGGTAAGAACCTTCTTCAGAAGTGGGCGAGATGGCGTGATGTCATATACACACAACCTGTACCGGAGATCAGGTGACTGGCGCAGGGGAGGTCGTTTTGTAGGTTAGGTCATATTGTACACAGACACTAACACATCCTATATAATAATTCGCTAAAACGTGTGTCACGATAAAGTCATGCGCAGTAGAGACTGCTGCGTGTACTGTAGTCATGTGTAGTAGAGACTGCCCACGCCGTGGCTGATACAGAGCTGGACGCTCCTTCGGAGTGTCCAGCTCTTTATCAGCCATGGAGCGGGCAGTCTCCACTGCGCATGACTGCCCCGCGACCGGCTGGCAGTGGCACTGTGGCCCGTGGAACGGGCTCATTAAATAGTATGCAATAATTAACTTCCATTATATTTTTAGAAAATGTTTTACCAGAAAGAATACATTGATATTTCTCTCATTTTCAGGGATGACCTGGAGAGCTTTAATAGAGATACATACACATGAAATAAGCAGTAAACATTTTTAATAAAACCCTGTTTGTTAGAGAGATTTTCCTGCGGAGTAAATCAAGGGTAAGCCCTCTGCTATCAGATGTTGTATTCAACAATTATAAAATCAAAATAATAAACAAGTAATTTATAGCACATTTACTTCCTAATAGTTCTGACAGCATGACTTGGCAGCTTCTAGCACATTCTATGGAGAACTGTTTGTCAGTGCCTTTCCTCTCAAACAGAATGTAACATGATAATTAATTGGAATCTGACCACTAGAGGGCACTGTTAATGTAAACCGCCCCCCCCCCACACACACACACAGGTTTTAACTGTAATAACTCTGGAAATATGCCTCTCTCAGCAGTGTGAGTTCCCTTGTTTTACTCAACAGTAAAACCCCTACAGTATATTTTTTTTTTCATAAAAAAGATTACTAGTTCTTTAAGAGACAGGCAATAACAGAAATGTACACGTGTATTCAAGCATTTACGAACACAGGCCTGGGCTCTACTGTAGTTGATAACTTTATCAAGGTTTTTATCTAAATTTCTCCATAAACTTCAACTGGAATTCATTAGCTAAAACCAGAGATAACGCTTATCAACTGCAACGTAATCTGTGTCACTATACCCGGGAAGACACAAATCATGTCACAGGATGGGCGACGCTTCATAGAAGTGGGTGGGATTGGGATGAGGGAAGGTGAAGATTTGTGGGCGGAACAGGTGAGTAACTGGGTGGAGTTACCACAGATCTTGCTTACATTATGAATCCCCATAGACACGGTAATTAAATCAGAAAACCGTGGTCTCCAAGCAGATCTGGAGAGTTCCCATGTATGCATTCTGCAGGCAGTCACTTACAGGGACTCATGAATAAAGAAAACGGAGTAATTGTAGGGCAAATCAAATACACTATAGGACAAAAGTATATATGCCCATTGATTTAAATGAAACATTTAACCTCTTCAGTGACAGGTATCCAAAGTCTTGCAAAGCCTTCAGTGAGTTTAAAGGGATAGTAATAAATCTTTTTTATAAATGTGCATCAGCTGACGTCAGGGAAAGGGGAGGGAGGGGAGGGGGATCTTTAACTATGGTTATCTCTCAAACCATAAAGGTTTGAGAGTTGGGACTGGGGTCATTTAATTTCTTTATTTTAAGAGCTAAAAGATGCACACTTGTTACTATCCCTTTAAAGCCCCATATACATCAACGGGACATTTGGAGAATTATAATTTCTCTGTTATGGTACGTTTGGTTTAATCCAGAATTACTACTAATTTCTTTGTTCATAAGGTCCATTCACACGGCCTTGGATATGTCAGGATTCCCTAAAAAGAATCGTAAAGGACAAACAAAAATCCCCATTAATTTAAATGGGGCTTTTAACCCTTTTAATGCAAGATCGGTACTCAATGCATTGCTAAACAATATATCAGGGACCTCTAGCATTCAAGGGATTAAAATCCCTATTTACATCCATTTGGGGAATTTTTTGTCCCCTATCGAGCATTAGATTTGCTCCAGTTGTTTATCTATAATATATTTTGTATAGTGGCTGGCTGCTCTCCCAGGAGCTTTGTTGCTTGTGAGTCAGAGAGTTTAT
Source organism: Rhinophrynus dorsalis (assembly GCA_037306005.1). NCBI lineage: Eukaryota > Metazoa > Chordata > Amphibia > Anura > Rhinophrynidae > Rhinophrynus > Rhinophrynus dorsalis. Next base: position 440,238,895 of record CM074722.1, on the reverse strand, counting down.
TGTACCAATGTTTCAGCCATCTTTGTCGCCTTTGTCAAGTTTCCCCATATTCACATTCATGTAACCCCTTAACGACCAGCAGTCCCGGGGTGTGTGGTCCTTTTAGGACCAGATATGGAATCTCGGCGTGCCGCCCCACGTGACTGATCACGGAGGGACTGAAAGAGATCGCTCCGGTCTTGGCGCAATCAAATTCAGTTCCCGGTATTACTCACCTCGCTCCTGCAGGAGCGCGGTGAGTAAAAGTACGTGACGTACCAGGACTGTCACTGGTCCTTAAGTGCCGGACCAGCGTGACGGTCTGCGTACGTCACCGGATGCGAAGGGGTTAAAAGGGACTTTTAACCTCCTGAATGCTAAACAGGTCTCTCCAGCATTCAAGGGGTTAAAAAAAACATTTTACATTATTAGGATTTTTATGCTCCAGAATTGCACTTCTATACATTATTGACTTGTATCTTATATGTTAAATAGCAGTTTAGGTTGAAAAAAAGACTTGCTTCCATCAAGTTCAACCCTTTTCCTATTCTTGTTTACCGTCATTGATCCAAAAGAAAGCAAAAAAACCCCTCAGTACAGCAATTTAAAATTCTGCTTTGAATGGAGGGAAAATTCCTTCTTGATTCCATGTGCCAATCAGATTTCTCCTTGGATCAACAAGCACTAAATAAATATTAATCCTAATACTAACATTTTCTATTACATAATGTGAGTTTAGCCCCTTCTGCAACCTCTGGATCATCCTTGGTGTAGCTTTGTAAAACAGGGAGACTTTTGGGTTGGAAAGGGTTCAGCATTTTTCATGGTTTTTTCCTGGTCAGGGACTGTCAAAGCAAGGTTAGTGATAAAATGTTGCACTATCCCTGCAGCGCTCATTGCTCTGTATGGTGTTGTGGAGGCAAGTTTTTCTGCTGCAGGGATAGTGCAACATTGTATCAAAGTCCCTCTGGAAGTTGACATTCAGGGAGCTCAATGTCAAGGACATAAATAAAAAAACAAGTGAGGATGGAAAAGAATATAAAGTATACTCCATGTGACTTTACATGTGTAAAGTCAGGATGGAGGTTAACTGTCACTTTAAAGATGTAAGAGTGTGTGCGCTGTTATGCACAACATCAATCATGTTGTCTAGTTAGTACACATACCAAGGTTCAAGACCATGAATTGGATGCCAACATTCGAAATACAGAAAATTAACTGCACTGGAGGATTCATACATTCTGTCCATAGTGTTTTGATATATGCATTTTCAGTGGAGTAACAATAGGGGTCGCAGGGGTCATGTGCATGCAACAAGTAACAAGCCGAGGTCTGTGCCTTCTTCGGCACAGACCTCTAGCAGCTGAGCTCCCTCTTCTCCACTCTGGTAATGCAGAGCTCTGGGAGATGACATAATCTCCCAGAACTCTGCATTCCTGAAGAGAGGACTACGCGGGAGCACTAGCCTTCTTTGGCACAGACCTCTCCTGCCACACTGCTGGACCACCAGGGAGGTAGGAGATGGACACTGGGGGGGTCAAAGGGGCAATGTGGAGGCAATGTGGAGATTGGGGGCAATGGGGGTGGCAATGTGGTCGGGGGGGACCATGGCAATTTCTGCGCCAGGGCCCGGTGGATTCTAGTTAAGCCTCTGTGCATTTTGATTGGATCAACGGGTTAAATATACTGCACTACTTCATACTACGGGTGTATTTTGGGGATGTTATCCAACTATTTTGTGTCTTGGTTGGTTATACTCTGTGCCAATTAATACTAGAGAGGGTTTGTTGGGAGAGATGGCATCTTTGTATTTTGCTTGTATCATTTGTTTATATTCTGCACCACTTGATATTACAGGGAGTATTTTGGGGAGAAGGTGGCTCTGTATTTTGCTTGGCTTGGCTGGTACACCATTATGCTGTCTCCTGCAGCTGCCGTTGGACTTGTGGTTTTTCTGTACGGATTTGTTCACTTCAACTCCAGCAAGATTAGGTAAAGGATCCAGTGTGTGAATGTTTAACACTAGGTGGCAGAGCATGTGGACACTGGAGGCTGCGTTCAGGAAGCTAAAGAAAATAATTCTGGAGCAGACCACCTGCAATTTGGGGGGAAAAAATGGAAATTCCAGAATTGTTCCTCTTCAACTTCCTGGCTCTGAATGTAGTGTGCAGGAGAGTGCATTGTGCGTGAGAGCTGGATACTAGAGGGGAGTATCCTTTTGAAATGTTGCACGCTTAAGAGCGTGCAACCTTTTAACTCATTCAACACGTCACCATGATCCAAATGGTGACATGACAATCTCGCACTGCAGGACAGCGCACGTTTGTCATGTCGCCTACTTAATGGGAGCATACACTGAATTCAAACTGCTGGCTCATTCACCCCAAACATTCAATTGAGCACACACTATATAGAAGTATAGAGGTGGCACCTTCCTATTATACCATCATCCCTGTGCCACAAAAGATTTTTAACAGCTGAAGCACCTCCGTGTGCTGCATACATAATACCTTTGATCGCGCTCCTTATTATGTATGCAGCACACGGAGGCACTCCAGCTGTTAAACAATCTTTTGTGGCACAGGGATAATGGTATAATAGGAAGATGCCATCTCTATATATCTATATAGTATGTGCTCATTCAGTGTTTTATACCAGCTCCCAGTGTTTTATCCCAGCTCCTTTGTAACTGTGCGCTCTTGGGGTGAATGAGCAGGCAGTTTGAATTCCTTGTATGCACCCATTAAGTAGGCGACATGACAATCTCACACTGTCCTGCAGTGAGAGATTGTCATGTCGCCATTTTGATCATGGCGATGTGTTCAATGAGTTAAAAGGTTGCACACTCTTTTGCGTGCGACCTTTCAAAAGTGAACCCTAGAGGAGTGGGCATTTGAAGGTTGGACGTAGCTGTATTAGGGTGCAGTGGGTGAGTGCTAGATAGTAGAGGTTAGGGTGTGTGTAAGACTGCATTGTGTGTGTGATAGGGTGACCACATTTCAATTCTGCCATTCAGGGACACTGCAGAGATGAGTGCACCTTTAAACACTAGAGGGAGAACTGCCTATTGACTGCTGTGACAGAATGTGATGCCTGTGGTGGGCTGCAAGATAATGTACATCACACCCAAAGCCATAGACTAACATCACACTACAACAAAAATGCACTGTAGCTACTGTTTGATGTCAGAATCCAGGCTCAGTTCTCTCCTTAGTGTTTAGAGCTCTGTCTGGAAGCCATTTTTGCAGTCCAGCAGAGGGGTCACTTCCTGCCACAGTAAGCAATGGGCAGTTCTCCTTCAAATATTTAGATCTCTATGCTCTGGAGTCTTCATTCATTTAAAATCAGGGACTGTCCTGGGCAGTCCGGGACACATGGTCACCCTAGTGTTTGAGTGCTGAATACTAGACGGGTGGGCATGTGGTGGTTGGATGTTGTCTGTATTAGGGGCAGTGTTGAATACTAGAGGGCAAAAAGTACAGAAGGGTGCACTGTGTGATTGTTAGTTGTGATTTGTTTTTTCACTTAGAATTGTAAGTTGTGTTGGTGCACATGTATTCATGTACTCTCTCTCTCTCTCTGTTGAAAACTGATGCCTCATTGATCACGCTTGCATACCAATGTCACCTCTGTCACTGTTGCATGCCTGTTCCTCCTCTGTTTCTGTTGCATGCCTGTGCCTCCTACCTCAGTGCTGCATGACTGTGCCTCCTCCGTCAGTTATTCATGCCTGTGCCTCCTACATCAGTGCTGCATGACTGTGCCTCCCCCATCAGTGTTTCATGCCTGTGCCTCCTCCATCAGTGCTTCCTGCCTGTGCCTTCTCCATCAGTGATGCATTTCTGTGCCTCATCTGACATGGCTGTACAACTATGACCCTGTCTCTGTCACGATTGCATGCCCATACCCCTTCTATCACTGTTGTAAATCTTTGCCCACTTTCTCACTGTGGCCTGCCCCTGTCTTCTCTGTATTTTTATCTGTTGATCTTAGTACATTCCATACCTCTTCTATACAGCATCTGTCCACTTTATCTTTACTGCTTTTTTTGTCCTTTTGTAATACAGACTGTGCTTTCCCCTTGCATGCTCTTCCAGACCCTTCTGTCTTTGTAGCATATGATTACTGTGTCTCTGTCTGGGTAGCATGTTATTGTTATTTGCTCTCTATCCTCAGCCAGGAGATCTGTACAGCCAACACCACAATCATGTGCCCTCTCTGTGACCAGAACTGTCCCTACTGGCCCCTTTCGGAAACTTGTACATATGCCAAGGTGAGATCTAGAAGCAAAGCTAACAAGTCCTCTCTATGCCTAAACAGGACATAACAGATAATGCACATAGACATGCATGCGAATACGACTACATGTAATATAGTCTGGTCATAGAGTTATACATCCAGTTGGGTATAAAAGAGGAGACATGCACCAATGGGCTAATTATCTTCTCCACTTTGCAGGTGACACATTTATTTGACAATGAGGGTACAGTTTTCTTTGCCATGTTCATGGCTGTCTGGGGTAAGTAGATGCATACTCCAGTCTCCCATATATGTATGTAACACAACTAACGCTAATTTGTTCTTTCTATGAAATCTAAATTTTTCTCCGAATAGTTTTCTGAGCAAGATTTACTAAAAGGTGAAAATAATTACATGAATATGTTTGCCTCTTTCAAGTCTTTTTGTTTTAAATTGGGTGGTTAAAACATTGTACACAGTAGATTATAAATTGAGTGAAAATGTTGATACTCTTGCTGTTATATATATTACATGTACATGAAATATGAGGTACCTTTGAACAGAGGTTCTTTCAGAGCCTAATTAGCCCTGAATGTCACATCATCAGTGTTAGGCAGGTTTCGGTCATCCCAATGAAGTTCTGGGAAGTTAGATAATGTAGATCTAGTTATTCAATGTCTTGTTCTCTGCTATTGCAGCTACTGTCTTCCTGGAGCTGTGGAAGAGGCAACGAGCAAAGGATGTTGATTGGTGGAACCTGTACAGCTGGGATGAGGATGAGGTAACATGTATAGAGACACGAGTTGAGCACTTCTAGGGCAAAACCACTGCACCATGAGGAACAAGTCTACATTTCCATTGGTTTGATAACTATCTGGCCACCCTCCATTTTTGAGAATTCAACTGAGACCCATTATCAGCTAACCCACATATTAATAACATTCCACTCTCCTTTGAGTCACACAATAAAGTTTTACATACCATCCAGTCAGTGCCGGATTTACATGCAAGGTACTCTAGGTGGATTTATGTTCCAGTCTCCCCTAGGTAAGACACTCTAGAGGAGAGATTCACTAAGCTGTGATAAAGAGGTGATAAAGTAGAGATTACTTCTCCAGATATATCACTTCTCCAGTTCTTATTTTATTCTATAGAGCCTATGCACTAAGATCTCCAAAGCTGAAGAAATCTTAGTGCATAGGCTCCATAGGATAACATAGGAATTGGAGAAGTGATAAACTGGAGAAGTCATCTCCAACATATCACGTCTTAGTGAATCTCCCCATGTGTCCTTAGCTCCACCCATGGCCACATCCCCATCCCTCACACAGCCCCACCCCAGTTGCATCCGCTATGTCCTGACACAGAAAATACCCTTAGTCTATAACATGCAAAGGCAAAAAAAAATCTGTAACCTTCTGGGTACTAGAGAGATCTAAGCATCCTCTCATTCTCCAAGAGGTTAAATAATAGCCTTTAAAGGGATATATAGACTGGTGCAAAGATATTAAGATTGCTCTTGCCGCACTCAAAATTAAAAATGTGGGTGTGGTCATCAGCACATCTAATGCACTTCGCAAAATGTGGCACTTTTGGCATTTACCTACTCTACCTACTGGGAAATCTGGCCCTGCATTCAATTCAGTTGTATATTGGCATACTCTATTACCTTTCCATGGTCCCACAGACACTTTTCTGTTTTTGGGGACAAACCGTAGGAATTTAAGAGAGAAATCCACCTTCAGTTTTCTTTTATTCAGATACTGAGCCAGGGGAGTGCTGGCTTGGGGGGCAGCAGGGCAATTCCCCCCTGGGCTGGTCACATGTCTGGGCCAGTGTGCCATTGCCTCACTTTTTCTCCTAATTGCTGCTGTAAATGGAGCTACACTAGTGATACCCCAGAGCTTACAATTGAAATTGAACTACACAAATGATACGGCAGAGCTACAATTCAAATAGAGCTACACTAGCATAATAACCCATTTCCCTTGTAAGCGCTATGAATGCAGTCATGTAACTGTACTTAAATTGTAAGCGCTTTAGTGTCAATCATGTCGCTGCACTTAAATTGTAAGCGCTATGGTATCAGTCATGTCCTTGTGCTTAAATTGTAAGCTCTATGGTATCACTGGAGTAGCCGCATTTCAACTGTACGCTATGTGGTCTTGTTTGCCTTACTTAACAGCATTAAAACCAATATTAAAAATAACTAAAGGGGATGGGCTGGGACGACCAGGCCATTCACTCCAGGGGCCCAGCCTCCCCTGCGACCCTTCTGCCTGCCTCCTGCAATCTCCCTCTGGAGCTCTAGTAATGCTGAGTGCTGGGAGATGACATCATCTCCCAGCGCTCTGCAATACTGAAGAGAAGACTGCGCGGGAGCTCCGGGGAGGTAAGAAATGGGGGCATTGAGGAGATTGGGGGGCAATGTGGTGATTGGGGGGCAATGTGGAGGGGGCCAATGTGGTTGAGGGGGCCCAATGTGGTTGGGGGGGGGGGCCATGGCACTTCTTGCACCAGGGCCCAGAGGCTTCTAGTTACGCCTCTTGGCTTAGGAACACTTCCTGCTTCAGTGTTAAAAAACTGCCTGTGCTTTTCATACCTGCCTCCATTCTCCATTGATCTGATATAAACGTCATCTTTTACACAGTGCCACAAGGATAAAATTCATAGGGGCCAGTTGTGGGCATAGTAAGGTAAGCGGGGTGTTACTTCCACAACTGGGAACATGATGGATCTGACCCAGCAACTCTGGTTTTCAGACTCTGGCTTTGGGAGTTCAGTGGTAGCCCCGCCTACTATCCCGCCCTTTCCATCTGATCCCACCCTGTTTCTTCTACTTCCCTGCCCATGTGAGTGCAAACACCCTTTGAGTGCCAACTCAATGTGTTGGCTACCATTCTAGCAAACAATGGGTTAAGCCCTTGAGGAGTAATTCAGGGGCAACCAATTGCACCAAAGGGGACATACACAAAATCCCCAAACGTCCATTGATTTAATTGCACTTTTAACCCCTTGAATGCTAGAGAGATCCCCAGTGCATCTTTTCACAATGTTTGGAAGATCTCCTCTAGAATTCAATACCTATTTAAATCAAATGAAACTTGAAGACTTTTTATTTGTCCAATATGATGCAGATGGGTTAGTCTAGAATTGCTCCTCTTTATTTGTGCAGGCCAACTGTGTAGCCTGGACTGTCTGTAAAATGTGGAGGGCAGATCCTGCAGTGTATAATGTGCACTGCAAAAATATAGAACACTGAATTATGCAGAGAGGTGTATCATTTGCAGGGTGCAGTGAGTTCTGTCTGCTGTATACAGTGGATAGCTGCAGTTTTGTGTAGTGGGCACTGTCTGTAGTGCTGTAGGGTAGTTGCTGAAGAGGGCAGTAACTGATGTTTGTAGTGTGCAGTATGATTTTAATAAACACTCTTTGTCTTTATGCAGGAAGAGCTTGCACTGGAGCTGATAAACAATCCAGAATGTGAGATCCAGCCACACAGACACTCATACCTGAGTTCCCTTCTTGTGCTGCTGGGAGTCTCTGCCATGGTACCATAACGCCTTCCAATTGCTTTTGTCTACTAACTCCTTTCACTCCTCACTAATCTTGCACATCCTGAACATATCTCAGAGTCTGTTCTTCATGATTTCTATGATAAATACAAATTTATTTAAATAACAGTTGGCAAGCCTTAGGTTGCCCATCAATGGTCTAATATAATCAGTGTATATGTGTGTGCCGTAGGGTTAAAACTTGAAGTCCTTTGCTACTAGCCAGACATGAAAAGTTACTTGCCACTGCAAGCCAAAACATACCCACCAGGGCTGAATTTCTACTCGCCAGGGCTAAATTTTCACTCGCCATTGGCTAGTGGCGAGTGGAAATTTTGAGCCAGTCACACGGCTTGCCCTATATGAGCCTACCCAAATATAGATATACTTATGGCTTCAGCCACACAAAAGTAAATCTGTCCACAACTCGGCTAACCAATGAGGTATCAGGTTTTGAGTGATATGAGGTTCAAAGTGTCTGATTTTTTCTTTGTTTGCATCCATGTTTATCCCTTTCTTTTCTACCAACTCTTAGATAGCAGTTCTAATAGGTATAGCACAAGTTCTGGTCATTTACCGGGTAGTGGCGACTGTGGCCTTCATGCGTTCATCCTGGGGCTTTCTAAGTGAACATGCCAATACAGCTGCTGTCATGTCAGGGGCCGTACTGCATTTCCTCACCATCGTCATCATGACCAAGGTAGAGAACCTATGTGTCAGGGTCTCAGATTCTATGGGTCCCCTCTGTCTGTGCCATCCTGCCAGCCAAGAGCAGAATCTGTGGGACATTGTCAGTCATGTGACATACTTGTGCCACCCAGTGGTTCAGTGGCATTACATTTGCTGTGACTTGAGTACCAGTTTAGGATACCACACTTTTCTATTAAAACTATAACAAAAGTGTAAATGTTGAGTTCAAATTGTATATTTATTAACATTTGTATGAACAATTTAATAATGTTTTTGAGCTCTAAGTATAACTATATATTACCCCCTTAATTATGCCTCTGACAATTGACCTATGAAATGCTAGGGGTGCCCTGAGAATGACAAACTGTGTGTTAGGTTTGCCTTGAACAAAAAAGTGATAATTTATTTTAGTTTTATCACTGGTTTTACACTGAGGGAGATGCCAAGTAAGATCCTATTGTGGTGGGATTTTTGTGAGTTTCCAGTGCCCCTAATATTTCTCCATATCTCAGTGTGTTTTCTATTTTCAGGTGAACCGAATTGTTTCCACCTATTTATGTAACTTGGGTGAGTAATTGTATAATACTGGTTTAGCAGGGAAAAAATGAGAAATAAAGGAATTTACACAAGAATTTGATGACGATGTGAACTGCTCCACCCTTGTCAGAAGGCAGATCCTCTATCACAAGGACACTGTATATATGTGATTTTAATCCTCTGTTACTAGGACTCTGTATGATCTGTCATTTTAATCCTCTTGTGAGGACTCCATATAATCTGTCATTTTACAATGTATGTGAGAAAGTGAGGGTAGAAGGACATGTGTGGCAGTGATATCAAGGTATGAAAAGAGTGGCTGAAATTAAGTTGATGTAACAGGGAGACATCCAAGCACAGCCACAAATGTAAGTGAGACAATTTGTACATTAATAGAGTTTATCCTATATAATAATTCGCTAGGATGTTTGTCAGAAGCCGTCATGTGCAGTAGAAGACTGCGCTCGTTCGGGCAGTCTCTACTGCACATGATTGCATCGCGTGAGTGAGGCGATGGAAGACTGCATTGCGTGGAACGGTGGGTAGCGGACACTTAACCCTTCGAGTGCCAGAGGGGTACGCAACACATTGCAAAGCAATGCGTTGCGTACCCTTCTGGCACTCAATGGGTTAACATTACCCGGACCTTGGCTCGTGTGCGCGGGCTTTTCCACTAGTATTATATATTAGAAACTAACACTGAATTACATATTATTGCACCTAAAGAGGGGGGTTTGCCCGTGAAATGTAGTGAATTGATAAGCATGTAATAAAATTGCGTACACTTGTTCTCTTGTGCTCCCTCCTTTCTAAATATTACTTACTAGTTTTAAAGCTCTGGTACACGGGCCAACACTGGCGGTGCTGCAGTCATGCACAGTACTGACTGCCCGAAAGCTCAGCGGCTGATACTGAGCGGGGAGCTCCAAATTCAGACCGTAGCCCTTTCTGCGCACCTTCCTGGGACCAAGCAGGTGCGCAGAGAGGACTCCGGTCTGAATTTGGAACGTCTCGCTCCGTATGAGCCACGGCGCAGGCGGTCTGTACTGCTCATGACTGCAGCGCGCACAGCTGTCTCTACTGAGCATGACAGCTTCTGACAAACATCCTTAGCGAATTATAATATAGGATGTGTAATGGTTGTATTACCATTTAGTATCTGTGGGCTTCATCGCTGAATTGGGGTACAGAAATTTTCTTTGTGTCTCCAGTCTGAGTTTGGAAACAGATCCTTGTTTTCCTCTCTCCCCACAGAGAAACCTCGAACATTCACCGATCGGGAAAACAGTTTTACCACCAAACTATTCACATTTCAGTTTGTCACACACTTCTCATCTCTCTTCTATGTGGCGTTCTTCCTGGGACGGTAACACACTGCTATATGTTATTACTTCTCCCATCTTGTAATATTACTCCTGTCTACATTACATCTGACAATGATATACATTATGTTCTGTGATGTCCAACATTAGACATTCCATTGTTTAACCACTTAACGATTTAGAATATCTGGAAGATATCCTCTGCTTAACATCTCCCCAAAAACCTGCTAAGTACGCCTTCCAGATGTCTTTAGGGGTAAGGCTGAATTAGTTCCCAAACAGGCCATCATACCCTCCAATTGTACTTTTTGAGAGGTACAGTACCTTTTTATTTTTTGTACCATATGAAAAAAAGCTTGAGCATTTAGTACCATTTTTAATACCACAAGAACCTTTGCAATTCATTGAGCACCCATCTGGTTCTCAAAGGGTTAAATAAAGTTTCTAACACTGTATGGTGGAACTTGTACTCATGTTAGCAAGCAGTGATTTTCCTCCTCATAAGGTTATTGCAGCTGCAAAAGTACAAAACATCAAAGTCTGGCAGATTTAGTCATTCTGGAGGAGTGTTCTCATCCTCGAAGCAGCTCCCCTGGTTTCATTCTGCAGGCAATGGAGAAAGACTAAGGCCGGGATTCATCAAGGTGCGAATGGCTTAATGCGCAGGAAAATCAGAGGATTTCTTTGCGCATTAAACATTCGCCCATTCAGCAACTTCCAGATTATATCTGGCCGTCGCTTATTCTTCAATGAGCAATGGCCAGATAGATCCGCAAATGTGATACGCTAGCTTCAAGCTGGCGGATCCCATTTGAATGCATGGGGAGAACACACTCAAACACATTTTCGCTTAAAGGGATAGTAATGTTTCATAATAAAAGCAGCTCTAATTAATCATCATAGTATTTGGACTTTGGAGAGTGTTATTCCAATTCTGTCAGAGTTGTAGTTCAAGAGTAATTCAATTACAAAATATCCCCCTCCCATCCCTCTTACTGATGTAACACTGTTCAGCCAGATCAGAAGGGAGGTGCCCAGGGAGACTGCAGAGAGGGACAATCTTCAATTAAGATAAGGAAAAAACCTGAAAAACTTGTCAAGGGGGGGCAGGGTTTTCATTGTTGTCATGAGAAGAAGATTGTCCCCTTCTGTTATCTGTCTGGTCTATGGATTGCATTCCACATCTGAGAAGAGATGGCTTACACTAGGTAAAATGGGCGGGAGGGGAAACTTTGCTTGTGAATATCTCTCAAACCGTAAAGGTTTGAGAGATAAGACTTATATCGCTCTTCATGTTTTTTTAATGCCTACAAAATAAAATAAAGCTAAAACGAAGTATTACTATCCCTTTAAGCTTATGGTTGGGTTTTTCCCCGGACTGGCCAATTTAAACAATTTTCCCTGCTTTGAATATGCAAAGCAGGGAAACATGCAAAATCATTGATGAATACCTGAAGATATCCATCAATGATTGCAGAGAAGAGCTGCGTATTTGATACGGTGCTCTTCCAGCAGTTTGATGAATCCCAGCCTAAGGGCGAGATGTTCAGAAAGTTATGGAAACTGAAACTGGCTGTAATCAGAATAAAAAAGTTCTTATGTCATGGTCGTCAGTTCTCAGACGTTTCCGGCATTTTTTGCATCCAATTCCACCATTTCCTTCAAAGGGAAAAAGCCGTCTGAAAAGTGGGTGTGGTTTAATCCAGGGCTTAAAATTTGCAGTCCTTTGCTACTAGCCAGACCTGAAAAGTTAGTCGCCACTCAAGCCATAACATACCCACCAGGGCTGAATTTCTACTCGCCACGGCTAAATTTTCACTCGCCATTGGCTAGTTGCGAGTGGAAATTTTGAGCCCTGGTTTAATCTACCATCATATTATGAGGTGTTTTCAGAAAAAAATATTAGTTTCAATGTCACTTATTTATCTGATTAACATCATATGTGCCTGACACAATAAAAATGGTCTAAACTTGGAGAAGGCAAATTAAACTACTGGAATGAGAAGTAATTTGTCGTTTCAAATGCAAAAAATGTCTTTGTTTCTTTGAAAATTTTACTTTCTAAAACAAAATCAAAGGCATTTTTAACATCAGAATTTTTAAGGGCAATGTTCATCAAGATCTTCTTACCATAATTTTTAATTCTTTAGACACATTTTCAAACGTGATAGATTTACTTCTGAAAATATTGTCCTTCTTTTACCACCAACTCATGATCCAACAGTTTTTCATTATGATGACTTTTTGAACCTCTCGCCCTAATACTAAGGTACAGCAGTGATCATAGATGTACAGTAATTAGATGGAATTTAAAGGGAAAGCATACGTGCATATAAAATACATATTCTTCTTTGCTAAATAAGATCCAGTGCACCACTGCCACATATATTATTCACATGAATCCTTAAAAGGGATGACTGCTCACTGTGTTTGTTTACTGGTTTCATTTTTGTAAAAAGTTGCAGGGTATGGGCTGTAGGACTTGTCTAGTCTCTAGTGTAAATTCTGTGTGACCCTTTTTAGTCCATAATTGGAGGACTGTACTCCTCATGAAGATATCACCAAGCTTGAGATGATAACTTCCATTGTACAGCCAGGGAGCCAAGGTATAAACTGAAAGTGAGAAGGGGGCACCACGATGTCAGCCCCTCACTCCCTATCACTATGGAAGTAATTTTGTTGAAAAGAGGAGACATCAACATCGCTTGGCATTAAAAAATGATTTGAATGATTAAGATCGGGGTCCCCAATCTCCAGCCTTTCTTAATCTGAGTCTAATGGTGCCACTGTTGACATAGATTAGAGTGAGGAAGAGATGACTGTAAGAAATGGATTAGGGATTGACAGATGCGATTGTAGGTGAGAATAGAGTTTGACTGATATGATGGAGTTGGGTTAGAGTGAAAACAGACATGGTTGTAGTAGTTGGGTTAGAGTAAAATAAGGGTCTACAACCTGCAGCTTCTGAGTGGCATACAGATTGATAAGGCATAGTGAAGACCTAAATAAAAAACCTGTTATCTTCTCTGAAGGCTGCAGCTCAATGGGAGAGGTGCATAATTGTATATAAAGCTAAACATTATTATGGGACTATAAAGTGTAAACATCTCATTGAGGGAGTGGACAAGATTAACACTTTGAGTGCCAGGGGTGCATAACCCTCTGGCACTCAAACAGTTAAGGGAGAGGTTAGGGACTGTCAGTGTCTATGAGGCATCTCAACAAACGTTTTGCCAGCGGGTTGTCCAATGCATTGCAAATGTTAAGGCACTTGAAGGGTTAATATACATTTGCCTCACATTTTTTCCCCACAGTATAATAAAGGGGAAGTAAGATCTCCTACTACTAACATCCACTTAAAGGGATGGTAATATTTCATTTTTTATATTTTTTATTTTTTAGGCATTAAAAAACATGAAGAATGATATAAGTCTTATCTCTCAAACCTTTATGGTTTGAGAGATATTCACAAGCAAAGTTTTCCCCTCCCGCCCCTTTTACCTAGTGTAAGCCACCTCTTCTCAGATGTGAATCTGGTTGTAAGACCAGACAGATAACAGCAGGGGACAATCTTCTTTCTACTAAAACAATTAAAGCCCTGCCCCCCTTGACAAGTTTTTTTGCTTTTTCCCTTATCTTAATTGAAGATTGTCCCTCTCTGCAGTCTACCTGAGCACCTCCCTTCTGATCTGGCTGAACAGTGTTACATCAGTAAAAGGGGCGGGAGGGGGATACTTTATCATTGAATTACTCTTGAACTACAACTCTGACAGAATTGAAATAACACTCTCCAAAGTCCACATACTATGATGATTAATTAGAGCTGCTTTTATTATGAAACATTACTATCCCTTTAACTTAAAATAGCCAGAAAATCCTAATGCCCCTATGAATTTTACCCCTGGGTCATGTCAATAGAGGCAGACATGAACATTGCATGAGCCTACATAAAGTGAGCAGTGTTTTTGTCCTCTGGTCCTACTAACAACTGTCATGTCCGTCTCCATGGACATGACATGAAGGATTCACTGAAGATATTATCTCATGAATCAGAGCAAGAAAAACAATTCTGGCCACAGTAAGGTAAGTAGAGGGTTATTTTAGAAGGTGTAACTTCCCCTTTAAACATACCCTGTGCTATACGATAGATCAAGCTGTACACTACAATTCCATCTTTATAATATTTAGCCTAACTCTATATAATATTACACATCCCACGGTATAACATTATACATCTCGGTATACTTTTATAAGCTATATCCTAGGAACAAGCATCTCTTCCTTTGTTTAAAGGGGAATTATACCTATAGGAATACGTAATATGTTTTAACGGAAGTACTTGCCTAGGTATGTCTTTCATACAACAGTTAGGTATATCTTTAATTATTTTTTTAATCTCAATTGCAGTTTGCCTGTATTTGCTGTGCATCATCTTAGGTCTGTATTTAGCGTTTAACCTCTAGCCATTTAACATGAGACTTTATAAGTCTGAATGAGATTAACCACAGATTCTATTGGGACATGAGTCTTCTATAGGTAGTAATGTGTCCCTGTTCAGTTACAGGCTATAAGAAAGTTCAGTTGCCAAAAACCGCAGATAATTATAAATGACTGCTGTTATGTACAACACATTCCTAAACTAATCCTTCTATAAAATAAAAAAACAACTTCTTTTAAGGGTACAGTTCCCCTTTAACTCTTTAAGAAACAGGTGGGTGTGCAGTGCCCTTAAAAGGTTAACAGGCGGGCTTTCTTAAATAGGCTTTCTTCATACATCAATCAATTATATCTTTTATATTTGCATTCCATCTATGATGTAGTCTACTGCTAGTTGTTTCAATTTTCTGTCTGATAAATAGTTGACCATTATGAGCAGGGCTATTAAAGCATACCTCCCAAGTGTCCCTTTTTAGGAGGCACAGTCCCTCTTTTAGAACCTAATCCCTCTGTTCCTCTTTCCCACCCTGATGTCCCTCTTTTTAGGAGGTCAGACTGTGTGGTGTATATATAAGTGTATCACATTGCTCTACAGCAATAAAACTCACATTAGTGTTTGTTTAAACGTCAGTATATGTGTTTATACGTTAGTCTGTGTAAATAAAACACTTTGGCCTTGTTATAAATCATTTATTAGGTTTGAGGAAGTGTCAATAGGTTGTGAAATAGCCTAAAAATTCTCGATGATGCCCTGCCCAACAGCCACGCCCCCAGCAACACCCATAAAATACAAATGTCCCTCTTTGGCAATTTGAAATATTGGGATGTATGTTAAAGCCCACTATTTGTTGTGAGGAGGTGTGACCTAGAGACAGACTGGGACAGAGATCACTATATAGAGGAAACTGCAGATATAATGAAAAAATATAATAATAGATGTACTTGAGTTCTATGTGAAGTACATTTACTTAGGTAAGTAAACAAATTAAAAATGATGTATTCCTAAAGTATAGTCCTTTTTAATGCAATATTCTCTCAATAAAATATTACATATTATCTTAGATCTCTTTCATATAGAATGCCTTTAGATTTCTCCCCTGATCGTATTTACCTGTCCTCTCTTCCCAGAATAAATGGACACCCAGGAAACTACGTGCGGATTGCAGGGCATTGGAGACTTGAGGAGGTGAGTTTTTGCTTGTTGCTTACATGGGAATTCCAGGGAGGAATCCCCAAAAATTAAAAAGTATGCAAGAATGATATACAGAGGAAGGAATGTATTAATCTGGCGGTGCGGCTTATTTTCTGAGCTGGGACATTGACCTTCTACTCATGCTCTTGAATGAATGCCTACCTGCCCACAAACTCCTCCATCATTAACCCTTTGACCACCAGAGGGGTACACAAAGCATTGGTAAAGACTTTAACTTCAGCCGTCCCTAAAAGCCTCCCTAATAGCATGGCTGGAAAATTGAGCAAAGTTACAATGTGTCAGTTTCCTCTGAACCTTGTTAGTGCATAAAGTTAAACATGAAAGAGAGGAAAGGAACTCCCTTAACCCTTTGCGTGCCGGAGGGGTACGTAACGCATTGAAAAGCAATGCTTTGCGTACTCCTCTGGCGCTCAAAAGGTTAAATGCCCATGCACATTTCCCCACTGCACTTGCCTTGGTAAAAGCAGCATAAAGGGCAGAATGTTTAGCGTAAGTAGCTTAGTAAATCGGTGCTAGGCAGGAGTAACACTGTGAAATTGGTTCCAGCTTCTGTTATATTAAGAAATCATATTAGTACATCCTCTTCAGAATGTTTTATTTAAATCTCTGTAAAATAAATCCTTATCTTAGGAGTGGGTAAACTGCATTCTGCAATCTGTTGTTGGACTACAGTTCTCATCATCCTCAGCCGGCCAACAGTTGGCTGTGGAGTATGGGTATCGTAGTGCAAAAATAGATGGTGGGTTGTAGGCTGTCCACCACTGATGGCAAAAAATCCACAATAGCAATAAAACATTTTTCATTATTGGGTGCCAAAGCTTTGTGTGTCTTTGATCTGGGGGTGTAGTTGGGGGTTTCTGGGTAACTGGGACCCCCTCACTGTTATCCCTTTAGGAGTATGTTCTTTGGCTGTGTTTGTAAATGTGCCTGTATGACATTCCGACAAAAAATACAACATCAAGGGCACATTATCCTGCTCATCCTCCAGTGTTGTCTACCTTATCAGGTGTGTAAAATGTCCCAACACAAAAGTATATGTAGGTGAAACAGGACAGGGTTTAAAAAACTAATACATTTGCTTAGACTTTATGTTAACAAGAGTACAGCAGATACACATTTGTTTCTGCTAACATCTTTGAGTCACTGTACTGATGGGGAAACTTTCATTTGACATTCTTAAGTGTGGTCATAACCATGACAAGGAATTTGTCACATTATTCCCCACAATAAATAGATATATTTTTTTACCCCAGAACTCCATGTATTCCAGAATTCATAAAAACACTTTGAGAAGTAATTCATTATTGAACCATTCAAAACTCAAAGGAGAGAGACTGTCTGCATATAGTCACATTCCCCACTGAGGGTTGGATTCCATTGCAGGTTACAAAAATTGTCACTGGTCTCCCTCACCAGATTCATGTGGAAGCCGCTTTCACTTGGGCCTTAAATGATGCTGTGTTGGTTTTGTTGCCTGTTGTGAAATGTTCTAATCTGGGTTATGGTACCTTTCACACAGGTGACTTTTGCCTGCCATTAATGTACCAAAGTCCACCATACTACATCTTTAATGTGTTCCCATGGGAAGGAGGGACTGCATGGTGGCCAGTGGGTCTGCCAGAAGACCTTTCACTTGAGAGCTGTTGGTGGTTGCAATGCTTGCTGCAACCTTCAGTGAATGGCCAACCATATGGGCAACTGCCAATGCTGTTGGCTGGTGCACAAAGTGCTCTCATGGACTGGCTGTCATACACACCTCTCCTGCATCCATATCAGTGGTGGAACTCAGGAGGTGAGTGAAAAACATGGGTGACAGAACTGTTGCAGGGCACTGCAAAAGTTCCTTTACCCATGTGAAGGAGTCCTGATGATGAGATTGTCACCTGCAAGGGAATTCAGCTCCTGAAGTACAGATTAATCAAAAATCCTTTCATTTTGTAGTCATGAATTTGTGATACTTATCTACTGAACTGTCTGTTCGCTATATATGTCATCTTTTGTTCTCTATCTTTCTCTCCCTCCCTTCTATCACTGTATGTATATGTGTGTGTGTGTGTGTGTGTGTGTGTGTGTGTGTGTGTGTGTATATATATATATATATATATATATATATAATATAGTACTGTGCAAAAGTTTTAGGCAAAAAAAATGCTGTAAAAATGCTGTAAAGTAAGAATGCTTTCAAAAATAGTTGTTAATAGTTTATTTTTATCAATTAACAAAATGCAAAGTGAGTGAACAGAAGAAAAATCTAAATGAAATCAATATTTGGTGTGACTACCCTTTGCCTTCAAAACAGCATCTTTTAGGTACACTTGCATAAATTCAGGGATTTTGCAGGCATATAGTCAAGTGTGTGATTAAACAGTTATCCCAAACAAGTGCTAATTATCATCAATTTAATATGTAGGTTGAAACATAATCATTAACTGAAACACAAACAGCTGTGTAGAAGGAATAAAACTGGGTGAGGAACAACCAAACTCAGCTAACAAGGTAAGGTTGCTAAAGGCAGTTTAATATCAAAAGTCATACACCATAGCAAGACTGAGCACAGCCATAATACACAAGGTAGTTATAATGCATCAGCAAGGTCTCTCGCTTGCAGAAATGTCACAGTAGACAGGGGTTTCCAGATGTGCTGTCCAAGCTATTTTGAAAATGCACAAAGAAACCGGCAACGTTGAGGAATGTAGACGCAGTGGTTGACCTAGGAAACTTAGTGCAGCAGACGAAAGACACATCATGCTTATTTCCCTTCTCAATCAGAAGAGGCCCAGCAGTGCCATCAGCTCAGAATTGGCAGAAAACAGTGGGACCCTGGTACACCCATCTACTGTCCGGAGATGTCTGGAAGAATTGCTGTCAAAAAAGCCATGCATCCTACAACACAGGAACTGGGTGCAGAAAATGGCAGCAGGTGCTTTGAACTGATGAGTCAAAATTTTAAATATTTGGCTGTAGCAGAAGGCAGTTTGTTTGCGAAGGGCGGGTGAGTAGTATAAGAATGAGTGTCTGCAGGCAACAGTGGAGCATGGTGGAGTTTCCTTGCAAGTTTCAGGCTGCATTTCTGCAAATGGAGTTGGGGATTTTGTCAGAATGAACGGTCTCCTCAATGCTGAGAACTACAGGCAGATACTTATCCCTCATGCAATACCATCATGGAGGCACCTGATTGGCCCCAAATTTATTCTGCAGCATGAAAACGACCCCAAACATACAGCCAAAGTCATTAAGAACTATCTTCAGAGTAAAGAAGAACAATGAGTCCTGGAAGTGATGGTATGGCCCCCACACAGCCCAGATCTCAACATCATTGGGTCTGTCTGGGATTGCATGAAGAGAGAGAAGCAACTTAGACTGCCTAAATCCACAGAAGAACTGTGGTTAGTTCTCTGTGATGACTGGAACAATCTATCTGCCGCGTTCCTTAAAAAAACTATGTGCAAGTGTACCTAGAAGAATTGATGCTGTTTTGAAGACAAAGGGTGGTCACACCAAATATTAATTTGATTTACATTTTTTCTTCTGTTCACTCACTATGCATTTTGTTAATTGATCGATATAAACTATGAACATATATATTTTTGAAAGCATTCTTACTTTACAGCATTTTTTCACACCTTCCTAAAACGTTTGTACAGTACTGTAATAATAATAATAATAACTAGTATTTATATAGCACCTTTCTCCCAGCGGGACTCAAAGCGCTTTCAGTGCACGCTCTCGGAATTAACCAGATCGGCAGCTGAAATAATAGGTGTTATTATTACCCAATCAATGGTACTCATTTATCGACCTCGGAAGGATGAAGGGCTGAGTTGACCCTGCCGGGATTCGAACCTGCAACCCTGAGGTTGAATAGGCTCCATAAATTATACACACACACTGTATTTTATGCTCTCATTCTATAACATACGTGATGAAGAAGCCTAAGCAGTCTTAAAAGCTTGCAGTCTAAAGCTACCCCGCCAATAACATTATTGTATTTGCTCTACTTGTCTTCTGCCCTTCCAGTGTCACCCAAGTGGCTGCATCACTGACCTGTTCATACAGATGAGCATAATCATGGTCCTCAAACAGACTCTTAGCAACTGTATGGAATACATCTCTCCGTGAGTAGTGAGAAGGCCTGTGTCTGCCCCCACCTTTGTCATACTGCATTTGTACACTACACTGCCAGCAGCACAGCTACAGGACAAATAATTTTATTTGTGCACAATTAGTCTGTTCTTCATAGAGACTGGCAAATTCAAGTTAATTCACATATCAGTTTAATTTTTTTCTGAAATGAATGTTGAAGTAGAGCCAAAATAATGGACTCAATATGTGACTCTAGGCTTTAACCCTTTGAGTGCCAGGGGAGTACGAAGTGCATTGCTTTGCAATGTGTTGCGTACCTCTCTGGCACTCAAATGGTTAAATGATCTAGCACTCAACTGGCCTTATGTATAACGGCCAACAGGTGCAGTTATAGAGTAAACCAGCCGCACCACAGGAGACAAGTTAAAAATCCCTCCAATTCCCCTGGACTGCAAAGCAATGTTTTGGACACCTCACTAGCATCCAATGGGTTAAAAGGACATTGAAACCAAAGGAAACGAGTATTTGTTTTCTATGGTGCAGTTGGTTTGCTCCAATTTACCTTTATATTTGACTGCTGGACCATACCCCACCAGTTAACCCTTTGAGTACCAGAGTGATATCCATTGCTCCTGGTGCTCAAATGATTAAGCCTTTGAGTGTCAGCGAGATCTCCATCACAATGCGTTGGAGACCTGGCACTCAAAGGGTTAAAGCATAGAGCCCTAATATGCTTATTTATGTATTTAGATATTTTTAATTAAATGGCAAAAGGAAAATTCACAAGAAAGTATTTGCAGTTTTCTTAGATATTACTCACTCCCTCTTCTATTTTAATTCATATTCACAGGACAGATTGATCTCACACAGTAACAATGAGGAAGTACAGGGAATTTTTACATATGCCCTGTCCTGGTTAGCATACACGGTGTTAATAAGGATTTGAGAAATGCATTTATATTTAAATAGTACCAATATACAGGAGGCGATGCACTGAGGCATGATAAAGTGGAGATGGCTTCTCCAGTGATATCACTTCTCCATTCCCTATGTTATTCTATGGAGCCTATCCACTAAGATGTCTCAAGTGGGAGAGATCTTATTGCATAGGCTCCATAGAATAACATAGAAATTGGAGAAGTGATAAACTGGAGAAGTCATCTCCGCATTATCACCTCTTTATCACGCCTTAGTGCATCTCCCTCACAGTGTCACAGTTAATCCATTGCCATACCTCCCAAGTGTCCCTCTTTAGGAGGGACAGTCCCTCTTTGAGACCCAAATCCCTCTGTCCCTCTTTTCTACCCTTTTGTCCCTCTTTTTAGGACATCAGAATGAGTGGTGTGTATCACATTGCTCCACAGCAATAAAACATACATAAATGTGTTGTTAATTGTCAGTATATGTGTTTATACATTTATATGGGTAATTAAAATACTTTGGACTTGCTCTTAACCACTTAAGGACTATTGCCGTGCCAGGACCGTCACAGCAGTCCGGCACTTAAGGACCAATGACGGTCCTGGCAAGGCATGGAGTTCAGGGCTCCCGTCGCGGCTGCACGCCGCTCCGGAAGTCCTGAACCGGAAGCACAAATAAAAAAAAAAAGCCCCGTGGTCCGCAAGTGCCGGCTTGGCGCGTGCCGGTCCTTAAGCGTTTAATCATTTATCAGTTACACAAAAAGGTGCAGATGGGTTAAGAAATAACCTAAAAATTCTTGAAATGCCCCACCTACCAGCCACGCCCCCAGAAACACCACCTAAAACAGAAGTGTCCCTTTTTCGTCATTTGAAATGTTGGGAGGTATGCATTGCGTATGTCCTTTCAGGATGTAGACAGCAATGAAAGGGTCTGTGTAGAAATAAAACTAAATTTCCCACTCTGTAGATCAAAGCTTGCACTTGAGTTTGTGTCCACAGGAAACGTACAATTTATTAAGGAGACGAGCACAGACCATATTTTATAGATTGCACACAAAAAAAGTAATAAAAAACAGGTATTAATTACAAACATCACTTAGACCATTCAAGTAGAGATGTCACTTTGTCACAACTAAGTGATTTTGAAAGTGCTTACAAAAACAAGCTATGTGTGTTAGGCATTTATTATTTAAAATAATAAAAGATATTTAGCTTTATTTATTTGCCGGTGAAGGGAAGACCTCTAGTCATAGAAACAAAATAGTATGGCGCGATACTTATACTTATTTACTCGGTGGAAATCATATCCATAAAAACATGAAAAGGAGAAAACAAAGAGAAAATATATAGCGTAGTATGTTACATAAATCGTGATATGCGTCTTGTACACGCCAATTGGCCACTCACTTTAAAGGGATAGTAATACTTAAAATGTAAAAAAATATATGTTGTAGGGTCTATTCCCTGGAGTAAAACAAGGGGACTCCCACCACTGAGAGATATTTTATTAAAAAATTATAACAGCTCAAACTTCATTTTTTTAGGTGCAATATCACAGTGGCCTGAAAATGTACAGTGGCACTGTTGCTACACCATCCTATGGACTGCTCTGGTCCATAGACCATAAATCTCCATAGGATGGCGTAGCAACAGCACCACTGTAAATTTTCAGGCCACTGTGATATTGCACCTAAAAAATTAAAGTTTGAGCTGTTATAATTTTTTAATACAATATCTCTCAGCGGTGGGAGTACCCTTGTTTTATTCGGGGGAATAGACCCTACAACATATATTTTTTTACATTTTAAGTATTACTATCCCTTTAACTCTCTCTTGTATATAAAGCCTTCAAATAATACTTCCAGTGACTCTTCATTCATTAATTCCTCCAAAAAAACATATAATACAAACACACATTTTTTTATATCAAAAAATATGTATTGAAAAAGAAATACACTCACAAGTATAGCATAAAACTGCACATGTAAATCAAGGGACACCTTTCCCTGCACTTTCCCTGTGGATAAAGTCACAGATCTCGAAGCCTTTCCAAATGGTTATGACTATGATGACCTTTTGAAGCCTTCCAAGTGGTTATAGCCATGATGACCTCTCAGACCTTCCACCATTCCTCGGGATAGCGCAATCTTTTTTCACTCCGGTATCCAACGCATTTTGGCACATAAGTGCCTTCCTCTGGTTATACCTTTCTCTCCCTCGTCTAACCCTAAATACACTGGAGGATATAAGATGTCTACTCAGTATGACGTCACTTATCAAGTCTTTTTCTGTTTCTTTGGCGTGTCCTATACGTGTCATTGACATCCAAGCCTCACCTGAATCCCACAAACTATCAAAATCACAGAAAAAACTTTATTAGAATCAACTCAAATAACATTAATAACATTATGGGAAAAGTTAACCCCATATATAGAAAACATAGACCAAATTATAAACATGCATTTAAAATAAAAATACATATGTATATAATCTAATATAAAATTAATATAAAATTAGTATAAAATTATCCTAGAGACACAGGAAATATATATATATATATATATATATATATATATATATATATAATATATTCCATTTGAAGAAAGCACTCTCAGGACTTCGTTCATAGTGACAACAGTGTTTATTGTGCAGATCGACGTTTCGGTTACATTACAGCAACCTTCATCAAGGATCCTTGATGAAGGTTGCTGTAATGTAACCGAAACGTCGATCTGCACAATAAACACTGTTGTCACTATGAACGAAGTCCTGAGAGTGCTTTCTTCAAATGGAATATATTCTACATTTTGGCTGAAACTATAGCACCCAGGCAGCTGGCTTTAACAGCGTGAGTGCTGTTAAATATATATAATCATACAAAACTATTCCCAAATTTTAGGAATAATATAAAATACAATATATATACATATATATAGGAATCATTCAAAGACACAAAAATACTTTTTAAAAACTTTTTTTTTTTTTTTAAAACGCAAGAAGAAATTAATGAATGAAGAGTCACTGGAAGTATTATTTGAATGCTTTATATACAAGAGAGAATTAAAGTGAGTGGCCAATTTGCGCATACAAGACACATATGACGATTTATATAACATACTACACTATATATTTTCTCTCTTTTCCACAGAGTAATTAAGTATAAATATCGCACCATACTATTTTGTTTCTATCTTTGCTGCACGTGTGAGGTGTATGAGCAGCAAATGGATTTATTTGTTTCTGTTATTTGAGTTAAAGCATCACTTTTTATTATTCAAGGTGGGGGGTGCACTGACTCACATTTTTGTTTGTTTTTTGTTCTTTTAACACAAAGACCTCCAGACATGCCTGGAGAACACAAACATTCCACACTGCTCTGCATTACCAACTGCCACTTCCTACTTGGAAGTACTAGCTCAGCTGCATAAACTGACAAATAAAGCTAACAGAAACTATTGTTTGAAATTAAAAATTACTATCATAAATATTGATGATTTTGGATGTTTTTTCAAAATCACCTAATTGATATAAAAATGCCAGTTGCAGTTTAAGGTACCAAAGACCTTTACCCTTTTCGTTCTTCTTAGTGGGACCTTTCCCCTTTTCCCTTAAAACACCCAACATAATAAAATAACATGAGCATGCAACAAATCAAGAGAATACATTGGCATAAGTACAGATGGCAAATAAGGGTCACAGGTTTTATTAAGGGATTTTGGCCTATTTATAGGACTCTCATAAAGCCCTTAATGTGATGCCCCATACATGTAACCACAGCATGTGCCATAACCTGCACTTAGCCACATGCTGCTGGGGGGCGGGGACTGAAAAAACATTCAGGCAATATGTCTCACCACCAAACCTCAACAGATCCCCACATCCTTTGTCTGACCCCCTCTCTCCCCCACAGAACTTTTTGTTTACAGTAGGGAGCAGAGAACGTTAGCACACAGCAGCTGTGCCATCCTCCACTCCATTTCATACAGCATTATGGTGGAGCAGTTACATGGGCTTATCCCTCTTATCTTATATTTCCAGGGTACAACCTCATTGCAACTTGGAAGTATCTGGTAAGAGGAAGGATGCTGTGGAACTGCTATGCTATGATGCTTCATGAAGCAGAGCAGATGACAGTATGGCTACTGTATATTCAAGTTCTTCTCTCCCTACTGAAAGCAAAAAGTTGCAAGGTGGGACATACAATTTATGTGGGGATCTGTGACTACCAGTGACACCAGGCTATTGGGGGGGGGTTCAAACAATGTATGTTGGGACTGTGTACACTAGTGGAGCCAGGCAGTGGGGGGTGGTGGGGAGGAATTCAGACAATATATGTGGAGACTGTGACTACCAGTGGAATCAGGCTGGGGGTCACACAAGGTATGTAGGGACTGTGTGGAAAACACAAGAAAAATGTAGCACAAAAAGAGAGCTAACTGCAGTATAATAAAAAGTATTTATTCATAATAATCATAAAACTAATAAGGACTTCAAACACATGCTAAATAAAAAAATAAATAATAAAACAGTAGATGATATTAAAGGTCATGGATATCAATAAATAATATTTGATGCACAATAGGCTGCATTCAATAATAAAACATAAATTAATACATAAAGGGGAGGAGAACAAAAACATAACTAGTATGTACATAGCAGAGAGGAATCTCCAGTAAAGCAGATTAGACTGTTGGTGGACAAGAATAGTAATGACTATTCGAACTGGCCAAAGGGATAGTGGGCTATAGGGTAATAGATAATAATCCACTCCCTCTTCCCCTAAGACATGGTGCTTACAAGACAAGTTTTTGCTTTATGCACATAGCATATAATCCATATAATGTACTCAAAAGAACTTTTCTTTGGTTTCCAATCATCAAGTAGTAAGTTAGGTCTGTTTTTTCTGTCCTCATAACAGTCCACTTTTAGGAAATGTGATTACTAGTGGAACCAACTAGTGGGTCAGAAATATATATGTGAGGACTAGAACGACCAGTGGAACCAGGCTGGGGGCCAGAAAACGTATGCAAGAGTCTGTGATAACCAGTGGAACCAGGCTGGGGGCCAGACAATGTATCTGGAAACTATAACTACCAGTGGAACCAGGCTGGGAGGTCAGACAATGTATGTGGGAATGTGTGACTATGAGTGGAACCAGGCTGAGGGGGTAGACAATATATGTGGGGATCTGTGACTACCAGTGGAACCTAGCTTGGGGGTCAGGCAGTGTATGTGGGGTACTGTAATTATCAGTGGAACCAAGTTGGAGGGGGGTTGTCAGACAATGTATATTGGCTACCTGTGGAACCAGGCTGGGAGATGGGGGTCAGACAGTGTTTGTGGGGATCTTTGACTATCAGTGGTATCAGGCTAGGGATCAAGCAGTGTATGCAAGGCTCTGGGACTACCAGTAGAACCAGGCTGGGGGGGGGTCAGACAGTGTATATGTGAGTCTCTGACTAGCTGCTGTCTCAGACAGTGTATGTGTGGGTCTGTGACTACCAGTGGAACATTGCTAGGGGATAAAATATGTTTGTGTGTCAGTAGACAGTGGAATGAGGCTGGGCTCGCAGACATTGTATATGTGGTTCTATGACTACCAATAGAACAAGACTGAGGTGGCAGACTTTGTATGAGTGATTCTGTGACTAACTGGGCCATTAATGTCCCAGTGTGACACTTGCTCAGCAGAGTGGGGCCCCTCAGCAGAGTTTGCAGGAGGGCCCAGCATTTTTTTGTTATACGTCCATAGCTGATCCCCAGATCCCTGACTACCATGCATGGGGAGAACTCTTGAAAACCTTATTATGCAAACATGTAGCTGGAGGGAAATGGAAAAACATTCAGGCAATGCTGCCAACACCAGGCCCAGCCACCCCCTATCGGTGACTACCTCAAACTCCCAACAGAGAAAGACAAATTGGTCATAGCCGATCTGCCAGAGCTCGCTCTGCATTCCTTACTTTCATCTCAGTATATAATGGCAATAGACTGTCCTAAAGGAAACCTGACCACCAAGCCTGTGGCCCCTGCACAAGAAGCATCTTTGGTTAAGCCGCACTGGCTGGTCCCAGGAGCGCTGAATTACTGCCACCCACAGAGGGGACTCCTAAGGAGGACCCTCCATGCCCACTCCTTTCATTATAACCCCATGCTACTCTGTAGGGCTCATGTATGGAGTTATTAAGTAGATCATGGCCCTTGACTGGCAGGAGAACATCATCTTCCCTGTACATGCCTGCTTTCAGTGTGCATGTTCTTTCTCCAGACAGAGGGGGAGAAGGAGGCTTGGCCTGTAACCTTACTATGGCCTCTGACTCATTGTTGACACACTGGCCATTGTATAGCAACATATATGGATCATCTGGAGCAGATGGCGCTGTCTGTAAATAAGCAATGATAGTGATAGTTGAATACCAACAAAAAGTAGTCATGTAAAGTTATGAGGTGGGTTATGATAGCGACATCCTGGACATCCAACTGGGCATGTTTGTTAGCTATATTTAATATAATATATAAATATATACAGTGTTATTGTGAGTTGCCAGTGCTCATTTACACTAGGCCAGATTTTCATATATTGATATTTGATTGGTACTATTGGTGAAAAGATCTATCTCTAGACCCCAACTATGGAAAACAGCACAGTAAACCAAAACAGAGGATGCAGCCCTCAATTTAATATAAAATGTAAAACATAGATCCTACATATATATATAAAAAAGGCAATAGAGGGTGATATACTAAGAAGACGTGAAGCAGTTGTGGGACAAATCAACTGCCCTATAAAGGACAAATAAAAATTAAAATCAATCTAAATGGAGATTTTTAGGACTGATTCCCTTGGTCTTCACTATGGGTTCTTATGAAAAAAGAAAAAGACCAGGCTCAATAAAAATTCCTTTATTCAATTCAACAGATGTATGTGGTGTCAGAGCATTAGTCTATGCCCATCCCAAGGATACATGCCTGACAGAAGCAGAAGTAACACATGCTAGTGGCACCATCCCTGGTTCTTATGGCAAACTGTGGAACACTTGGACAGTCATTACACCTCATGTCTGTCCACTGGGCACTGTGGGATCAAGCAACCATAACAGAGCTTGTATGCCACACTGGGAGATTCATACAATCAATAAACCTCTGACGATTCCTGTCAGCTTGACTGGAGAATCCAATAGGAATACACTGGCAACCTATAGATTATTCAAAGTCTGAAATATACTCCCCCATCCTTATGTTAGCCTATCCACTAATTAGTCATTGTTCCACCGACTGGGATCTCTTCCATCTGCTGCCTGGAAGAGGACACTCATGATGATGTCTGTATATAGCTAACTGGTATTTGCAACAAAGCCTGTTTTAAAGGGATAGTAATACTTTGTTTTTATCTTTATTTTATTTTGTAGGCATTAAAAAACATGAAGAACGATATAAGACTTATCTCTCGAACCTTTATGGTTTGAGAGATATTCACAAGCAGAGTTTCCCCTCACTGACCAAAACGGCCAAGTCTGCCATCTAGCTGTCAGATTGGAATCCGGTCTGCGGACCAGTTGTGGCTCTACAGCAGAGCCGAGATCGCGAGATATAAGAAGAACTACTTCATTCGAATAGTCTACAAAGTGTGCCTGGTTTGCAAGCACACTTTTTAGACCCTTCCAATGAAATAGTTATTTTTATATCTTGCGATCTCAGCTCTGCTGAAGAGCCACTTGTTGATCTGCGGACCGGATTCCAAATCCGACAGCTAGATGGCAGACTTGACCTTTTTGGTCAATGAGGGGAAAATTTGCTTGTGAATATCTCTAAAAACCATAAAGGTTTGAGATATAAGACTTATATTGTTCTTCATGTTTTTTTAATGCCTACAAAATAAAATAAAGATAAAATGAAGTATTACTATCCCTTTAATGCCTTCTTATTTGAATATGCACTATTCTGTCTGCACTTTCTTTTTGCTTTAGATTATCCTATGGAGAGCTCCATACAGGGCAAGGATGGAGAGTCAAGCAGAGTGTTTGAATTTGCATCCTACACACTCCACACACACAAATGCACATACACACAAAATCACACACAATAAATTCTCGCCCTTGTCTTCACAAACTGCAATGCCAACCCTCTTGTTCTACAGGTACCTTCAAAACAAGATACGTTCTCTGAAATATCAAAGGACAAGAGTACACAGCGAGGACGCTTCTTGTGACCGTACTACTGAGAGATGGAAAGCCAACTACAGACTGTGTGCTGTGCACAGGTTCAGTCTGTTTGATGAATTCCTAGAGATGGGTAAGGCAAACAGAACATACTGAAACTGATTTACTATGAAGAGCTGGAGTAAACCAAATGCACTATAGGGAGAAATAGTAATCCCCATTGATTTAAAGGGATAGTAATACTTCGTTTTATCTTTATTTTATTTTGTAGGCATTAAAAAAACATGAAGAACGATATAAGTCTTATCTCTCAAACCTTTATGGTTTAAGAGATATTCACAAACAAAGTATCCCCCCCTGTTCAGCCAGTTCAGAAGGGAGGTGCCCAGGTAGACTGCAGAGAGGGACAATCTTCAATTAAGATAAGGTAAAAAGCTGAAAAACTTGTCAAGGGGGGAAGGGCTTTCATTGTTCTGATAGGAAGAAGAATGTCCCCTTCTGTTATCTGTCCTGTCATACAACCAGATCCCCATCTCAGAAGAGATCGCTTACACTAGGAAAAAGGGGCAGGAGGGGGAACTTTGCTTGTTAATATCTCTTAAACCATAAAGGTTTGAGAGATAAGACTTACATCATTCTTCATATTTTTTTAATGCCTACAAAATAAAATAAAGTTAAAACAAAGTATTACTATCCCTTTAACGGGGAATTTTAAATGGACAGTATAGCATAATATGGAAAAAATATATAGCGCATGGTTTATTCTACTGAGTAAAATAAGGGAACTCCCACTGCTGAGACATTTTTTTATTAAAATGTTATTTCAACTCAAGCTTGCATTTCTGGGTGCAGTACCTCCATGGCCTGTGATGGAGCTGTGGCTGCAGTAGCCTATGGGGGTTATTATCACTGATAATAGCTGTCCATAGACTGCTGTAGCAACAGCACCACCATAAATTTTCAGGTCCTGGAAGTACTACACCCAAGAATACAAGTTTGAGCTTCACTAACTTCTCAGTAAAACATCTCTCAGCAGTTAGAGTTCTCTGTTTTACTCGGAAGCATAAACCCTTCAATATATATGTTTTTTGCCATATTGGTCAAAACTGTCCCTCTGACTCCCAGAATGCTATGGAGGTTTGCAATGCCTTGGAGACCTTTCGAGCATTCAAAGGGTTAAAAGGCCTATTTAAATAAATGTGATTTTTTTTTTTTTTTACATTTAACCCCTATGGTGCAGTTGGCTTAAAGGTATAGTAATGTCTACAGTACAGTAGATCTCTATTGTAAATCTAACAGTTTGCGCTGTGTTTAATAACTTACTTTTCTGTAGTTCAAAAGCTATTCAATGTACAAAGATCACCCTTCCACCTCTTCTGGCCACGTCACACTTCATCTAACTGTGGTCTGGAAGGAGAGTGGCCAGGGACAAACTTCAGTAAGCAAAGTAATTCCTGCCTCCTTCATCAAGGGGGGCAGGGTTTCCTTATACTTACTGACTTAAAGGAACAGTAAACTTTTTTTATGAAAACACATATTTTACAGAGCATTTCCTGCTGAATAAAACAGGGTCACTCCCACTGCTGTCAGATGTTTTATTCAAAATTTATAGCAGTTCAAATAATCAGGAAGTGAATTTACTGTGTTTACTTCCTGATAGGGTTGCCACCCAGCCGGTATTTTACCGGCAGGCCGGTAAAAAATTGGCTTCTGTCCAATGTTCCCTCTATGGAGGGAATGCCATTGCCGGTATTTCTTTGAAGAAAAGGTGGCAACCCTACTTCCTGATAGTTCTAACTGACAGGAAGTGACAGGCAGTTTCTATCACATTCTATGGAGAACTGTATGTCTCTGACTTTCCTCTCCATTAGAATGTAACAAAAGCTCCCAAAGCATTACAAAGTATTGGAGACTTCTTAAAGGGACAGTAATGTTTCACAAAAACAGCAGCTCCAATTAATCTTCATAGTATTTGGGCCATGAAGAGTGTTATTTTACTACTGTAGTGAGTTGTAGTTCAAGAGTAATTGAATGATAAATTATCCCCCTCCCACCCCATAACCTTGTGTAAGCCATCTGCCCTCAGTTGTGGAATCTGGTCTCTTGACCAGACAGCTCACCGCAAATGACAATCTTCTTACTGGGAGCATAAGGAAAACCCTGACCCCCTTGACTGGAGAAGATTGTCTCTCTCTGACATTCCAGACAGTCTTACTGCTCTGAGGTGAACAGTGTTACATCAGTAAAAGGGGCGGGAGGGGGATTCTTTATCATTCAATTACTCCTGTACTACAACTCTGACAGTACTGGAATAGCACTCTTCATGGCCCAAATACTATGAAGATTAATTAGAGCTGATTTTTTTTGTGCAACATTACTATCCCTTTAAGAATTCAAGGGATTAAAAGCTGAATTAAGTCGAAGGCAAATGTAATTTATTTCCTATGATGATGATTTTGGTTTATCCCAGAATTGTTCAACTTTTAACTTTGCTCATATGGCAAACTGTGTTTTTATTGACTGTATTATCCCAAATAGCTGCGATTTTCTGTTTAATAATATTCTGTGGCTTCCCCATGATAATGCCTCTCCTTTGTGTCAATGTTATCAGTGATCCAGTACAGCTTCACAACTATCTTTGTGGCTGCCTTCCCACTCGCTCCACTCCTTGCCTTCCTTAACAATGTGCTTGAGATCCGATTGGATGCCATCAAGATGACACGTCTTCAGCGCCGACTGGTGCCAAGGAAAGCAAACGACATTGGTAAGAAACCCTAAACTGCATTAAATCAAAGGCTATGTAACCCAAAGTTGATTTTCTGAAAAGAAAGGTACCAGGTCACCTCATTCTGCAGTGGTGCACTGCCGCACTGCTGGCATGTAACGCTGTGTATTGCTCTGCTGGACTAAGGTAATGTCAGATAAAAAGGTTCCAGGTCATCAACCTGGTATGATCTGACTGAAATATTGCACTGCTGTAACCTCAAATTAATTAATGTTCTCAAGGGATGGGTCTTTCAATGCCTCCCTTAGCTTTCCCATTGGGGGAGGAATCATTATACATAAAAGACCAGATGTATGTTTGTCCGATGCAGTCATGCGCAGTAGAGACTGCACAATGCAGTCATGCGCAGTATAGACTGCCCAAAGCAGGCCACATGTATGTTTGTCCGATGCAGTCGTGCACAGTAGACACTGCACAAATGCACAGAATGCTGCCGTGTAAAATTTTTGTTTACGCACTTTGGCCCGTGTACACTGGCTTTTACACTAGTTAGAAATAATTAATGAATATGGCCCCCAAATGCTCTCTCTACTTTCCCATCCTGAGATGGTTAGTTAAAAGTATAGTAATGTCAGAAAAAAGTATTAACTATATGGTAGATATAATTAAAAGAAAGTACTTGCACTTATTCGTATCTCTCAAACCGTCTCTGCAGGGGGCAAGAGGGATGGGAAGAAGACTGTGAATGAATGAAAGAGGAAGAAGGGGGAGGATATTACATGAACATGGGGGGTGGATAGAGGGAGGGGGAAGGAAGAGACAGAAGGACAGTCTCAGTTTCTAAACTGATAAAATGTTTTAATCTGAAGCCTGAGTAGGAGAATGAGTAGGCATATCTACAGAGTTACAGAAGCCCTGCCACAAAGACCAAGTCTCCATGATTGTTTTCCCTCTGTCATGGAACCAGGCTGAGATCTGTTCAAGAACTAGTATGGTGGACAGTTGACTTAACCAGTCTTGAAAGGGAGGTACAGAAGAGGATTTCCAGAGTACTGGAATGCATAGCTTTGCTGTGTTCAATATATAAGAGAACAACAATGATTTTTGGGGGAAGATTGCAGGACCAGAGGGTGGATATTTAGGAACACCTGTTCTGGCGAAATCTTGGTGGTGAAGACCACTCGAAAGCAGTCAAAATACCGCATCCCAATAGGGACGAATCTTAGGACATGATCAACAGATATGCTCCAAAGTCCCTGGCCCAACAGAACACCTCCAATAGAGCAGTGAGACTAAAGTGAGGATGCGGTGCAGGACCTCAGGGGTCTGATACCATCTGTGAAGCAGCGTATAGTTCTCGACTGTCAGCACATTTTTTGAGCTGAATGCAGTGTTTTTCAGTATTATCATCCATTGTGCAATTGAAACGGTAATACCTAAATCCTGCTGTAAAATAAAGAGCTTGGTAGTCTGATATGAAGGATGCTGTAAGAGGAGTAGGCAATGGTACAGACTGGAAGTGGTGCGATGCTTCATTTAAGAAAGGGTATTTCAAAGAGTATAGGGGAATGCAAACAGAACAAACTGGGGAGAGGTGAAATAGCTATGAATCTGTCTTTAGTTCCAGATCTCTCTAGAGGAGAGATACAGGAGGGTTTGTAAATCTGTAAAAGAGCAGATAGAGAGGGGTGCAAGAGGTGCGAGATGAGCAGGGTACCCCGCGAGTACAAACATTGCAAGGCATCCCTCACAAGAGGCAATGCTAAGCCACCGGTCTCCCTACTAGTCGCTAGATCTATGCCTTCAGCCTAGCAGATTCAAATCCTCATAGGAAACAGTTAATCAATCTTTTAAAGATTTAAGGAAGGAAGCAGGAAGGTGTATAGGGACAGCATGAAAAAGATACAGTATTTATGGCAAAGTGACCATCTTCACCAGGTTAATCCTACCGATCCATGATCGGTACAGCTTGAACCTATTCAAGGACAGGTTTTTCTGCTGGAGGACAAGATTCAGTTCTTGTCTAGGCAGGTGTCTTAGATCTTACCTTCCCCATCAGCAACTGTGCTGGAGTATGTGAAGATGCAGAGGTATCTGGTTTCTGCCTTGGGGGTAGTAACTTTGCCCACACCCAGGAACTGCAGCTAGAGATTTTTCTTGTCATGGTTTTATCCAGCCGGACAAAGTCATATATTTTTGGGTGGCTTTAGATGACCCATCTGTCAATGGGATGGCCATTGGTCATTTGGAATTGGGTGTTAGTCACAACAGATACCAGCCTGAAAGGCTGGGGATCCACCATGGGCCCTTAAACAGCTCAAGGTTTTTGGACCTAGACAACAATTCTTCTTCCCATCAATGTGCTAGAGATACAGGTGATCTGCCTTGCTCTTCTACATTGGTTTCAGTCTCTCCAGGGCCCACCTGGGCCCTCTCTCCAGTTTGAAAATGTGATGGTGGGAGCTCAACCACCAAGGAAGGACCAGGAGAACAGCCATGTGGTCAGAAGTTCAGTTGACTCTAATTTGGATGGAAGCTCATTTGCCAGCTCTCTGTGCCATTTACATTCTGGGGGTCGAGAATGCTGTGGCAAACTTTCTCTACCATCAACTTCTAGATCATGGTAATTGGGAGCTCAGCTACCATGACCCTCTCTCTCGTTGTGGATGCAATGGTCTTTTCCTTTTGGTTTTCCTTGGCGTATGTGTTCCTCCATTCACTATGATGCCATGAGAAATGAGGAAAGTCAGGATGGAGAGGGCTCATGTAATTCTGATCACCCCATTCTTGCCCATTCTGGCAAATTTTGTGTACATACTGATAAATCCTTTTTCTTTTAGTCCATGTGGGTCACAGGACTTCCTTCCCAGAGATAAACAAGTTGTTTGAGTTCCAAGCAGGGGGCTCCTTTGGGTTATCTGGCTCAGGTGAACCACTTCCTCCCTCTCTTTGTTTTTTGATCTTCACTAAAGGTTAAAACTGAGTATGTCTGGTGGGGGTAAAGTGGAATAGGGAGGGAGTCTCTATCTCCAGAGAGCCTGACCGGAGGACACTTTAACTTATTGTTCCTGTGTTCCATATGGAGCAAAAAGAAAACAATACGCTACACACCTAATAGTCACTGAGGTATATATCGGAAGCGGTACCTTTAATTTTCCTTATAGAAACTTGCAAGTAAAAGGGAACCTTGAATTCTCGGTGCAGACTCTTCCGATCCTCCACCACCGGACAATAGAACTACACAAACTTCAACGATCAAGCCGCACACGAGACGCTGAAACATAGCTTGTAGTAAAAACTTCCTTTATTGGTATCCATAAAACATACACGTAGTAGTCCATCAACTAGGGAGCAGGGTGAGAAGGTAACAAGACAGAAAACAGAAGCGCTAGATGTCTAACATGTTTCGCGCCAACTTAGCGCTTACTCATAGACTGGAAAATCTTACCCCACCTCCTCATTAATATAACATTTAAAACAAGGTGAAAGGTTAAAATTAAGAACAAGTGCTTCTGATTATATGTCTCCTTGTGATTAAAGCTACAATGTAGCAAAAAACAAAACAAGACTCCGTTCAACGCTAAACAGCACAAGAATCTGCTTGTCCAGAAAAAACTCTAAATAGTTAATAGCAACTGCAATAGCAATCATCACACATATGTAACCATATCTCTATATTGCCCATACACTAAAGGCTATAATTAGTATAATACATAAATAGTAACATTTCAGGGGATATTTCCAAAAGAGGGGGGAGCACGTGAATACATCAGGACAAGAATGAAAATAAAAAATCAAAAAACATGACTGATATCCCATTCAGAATTAAGACCCAACGGTACACGTGTTCCCAAATGGAAAATCCAATAAGCCTCACGTTTGGCGACAAGAGAGAATATATCCCCTCCTCGCCAAGGTAACCTGACTTTTTCAATCCCCTGGAAACTAAAACATGAAAGATTCCCCTCATGACACTCCAGGATATGTTTAGCAACCGCAGACTCAGTTTTGCTATGTTCTATTTGGTAAATGTGCTCCCTAATGCGATGCTTCAAATGGCGGACAGTACGACCTACATACTGCTTCTTACATATCTTACAAGTGATCAAATAAATCACATTTTCTGAATTACAATTAATGTATCCAGTGATTTTATAAACTGTCTTATAGGTTGTACTGTCAAAAACCTCCGAAACAACAGTATACTGGCAGCACTTACATACCGACGCTCCACATTTGAAAAAACCTTTATATCTCAACCATGTAGGTGTCACCTTTTTAGTAAGAAATAAACTAGGCGAAACTAAATTTCCTATAGTGGAGCCTCTTCTTGCTACAAAATCACATCCCTTATGTAGTATCACATCAAGTTTAGGGTCTGTCCGCAACAGTGGCAGATATCTCTCAATGATAGCCCGAATATCCATAAATTGAGAACTATATCTTGTGATAAATCTCACTTTGTCACCCATAACTCCATGGTTGTCCATGGCATTGTCACTTAAAAGATCTCTTCTATCTCTCACTTGGGCACAGTGATATGCATGATCCACCAGCTTACTATGATAGCCTCTATCCATAAGTCTCTGCTTAAGGTCAGCAGCCGCATACTCAAAAGCGTTATCAGTAGAGCAATTCCTGCGCATACGCAGGAATTGACCCTTAGGTATATTGTTGACTTGAAACCGCGGATGAGAAGAGCTAGCATGCAAAAGGCTATTACCAGAGGATGGCTTTCTATAGATGTCTGTATTTACCTTATGCTGTAAACTATCACCCCGGAGTCTAAGATCTAAAAATGACACCATAGACCTCTCGTGGGTATGGGTGAAACGCAAGTTGAGATCATTATCATTAAGATAACTAACAAACTTTTCAGCCTCCGCATCCGAACCCCCCCAGATAAATAAGAGGTCGTCAATGTACCTCCCATACCACAAAATCAAACCTCGATGGCGACCATCTCCCCCAAAGATGTGGGTTGCTTCCCACCAACTCATGTATAAGTTGGCGAAAGAGGGAGCAAAACTAGCTCCCATTGCAACCCCACATCTCTGGAGGTAGAATGCCCCATCAAAGGCAAAGAAATTGTGGGACAGGAGGTACAGTGACGAGGAGACCAAGAAGTCAATAAGGGAGGCATCATAACGAGAGAATCGTTCCAACTGTACACGGAGAGCAGTAAGTCCCTTGTCATGTGGAATAGACGAATATAATGCTGCCACATCTGCTGTAAGCCATGAACAGCCCTCATGCCATTCAAAATCATATAATTGTTGAAGAACTTGCTTCGTATTCCGTAGAGAGCCAGGCAAAAATTCCACCACTGGCCGGAGGTAACAGTCAACCAAATTGGACAAAGGCTCAATCAATGAGCCAATGCCTGCCACAATGGGTCGACCAGGTGGATTAACCAAAGACTTATGTACCTTCGGCAAGTGGTGGAAAATAGGTATCACCTGGCTAGGTGGGATTAAGGCTGCTGCCTCTTGTTTGTTAAGAATACCCAAAGATACACCTTTTTGAACCAATATGTGAAGATCAGATTTAAAGGAAAGAGTGGGGTTCATTCCAAGAACCTGGTAAGTGGCATGATCGGAAAGCTGGCGTAAAGCCTCATTATGATAATCCACCGCATTCATGACCACATCTGGGGGGGTTCGGATGCGGAGGCTGAAAAGTTTGTTAGTTATCTTAATGATAATGATCTCAACTTGCGTTTCACCCATACCCACGAGAGGTCTATGGTGTCATTTTTAGATCTTAGACTCCGGGGTGATAGTTTACAGCATAAGGTCCATACAGACATCTATAGAAAGCCATCCTCTGGTAATAGCCTTTTGCATGCTAGCTCTTCTCATCCGCGGTTTCAAGTCAACAATATACCTAAGGGTCAATTCCTGCGTATGCGCAGGAATTGCTCTACTGATAACGCTTTTGAGTATGCGGCTGCTGACCTTAAGCAGAGACTTATGGATAGAGGCTATCATAGTAAGCTGGTGGATCATGCATATCACTGTGCCCAAGTGAGAGATAGAAGAGATCTTTTAAGTGACAATGCCATGGACAACCATGGAGTTATGGGTGACAAAGTGAGATTTATCACAAGATATAGTTCTCAATTTATGGATATTCGGGCTATCATTGAGAGATATCTGCCACTGTTGCGGACAGACCCTAAACTTGATGTGATACTACATAAGGGATGTGATTTTGTAGCAAGAAGAGGCTCCACTATAGGAAATTTAGTTTCGCCTAGTTTATTTCTTACTAAAAAGGTGACACCTACATGGTTGAGATATAAAGGTTTTTTCAAATGTGGAGCGTCGGTATGTAAGTGCTGCCAGTATACTGTTGTTTCGGAGGTTTTTGACAGTACAACCTATAAGACAGTTTATAAAATCACTGGATACATTAATTGTAATTCAGAAAATGTGATTTATTTGATCACTTGTAAGATATGTAAGAAGCAGTATGTAGGTCGTACTGTCCGCCATTTGAAGCATCGCATTAGGGAGCACATTTTCCAAATAGAACATAGCAAAACTGAGTCTGCGGTTGCTAAACATATCCTGGAGTGTCATGAGGGGAATCTTTCATGTTTTAGTTTCCAGGGGATTGAAAAAGTCAGGTTACCTTGGCGAGGAGGGGATATATTCTCTCTTGTCGCCAAACGTGAGGCTTATTGGATTTTCCATTTGGGAACACGTGTACCGTTGGGTCTTAATTCTGAATGGGATATCAGTCATGTTTTTTGATTTTTTATTTTCATTCTTGTCCTGATGTATTCACGTGCTCCCCCCTCTTTTGGAAATATCCCCTGAAATGTTACTATTTATGTATTATACTAATTATA
Source organism: Rhinophrynus dorsalis (assembly GCA_037306005.1). Taxonomy (NCBI): domain Eukaryota; kingdom Metazoa; phylum Chordata; class Amphibia; order Anura; family Rhinophrynidae; genus Rhinophrynus; species Rhinophrynus dorsalis. Next base: position 440,200,181 of record CM074722.1, on the reverse strand, counting down.
GCCTTTAGTGTATGGGCAATATAGAGATATGGTTACATATGTGTGATGATTGCTATTGCAGTTGCTATTAACTATTTAGAGTTTTTTCTGGACAAGCAGATTCTTGTGCTGTTTAGCGTTGAACGGAGTCTTGTTTTGTTTTTTGCTACATTGTAGCTTTAATCACAAGGAGACATATAATCAGAAGCACTTGTTCTTAATTTTAACCTTTCACCTTGTTTTAAATGTTATATTAATGAGGAGGTGGGGTAAGATTTTCCAGTCTATGAGTAAGCGCTAAGTTGGCGCGAAACATGTTAGACATCTAGCGCTTCTGTTTTCTGTCTTGTTACCTTCTCACCCTGCTCCCTAGTTGATGGACTACTACGTGTATGTTTTATGGATACCAATAAAGGAAGTTTTTACTACAAGCTATGTTTCAGCGTCTCGTGTGCGGCTTGATCGTTGAAGTCTGTGTTCCATATGGACTAATTGAAAATAATTTATGGTAAGTACACAAAAATCCCCTTTTAAAATTTGCAGTGCTTCATTTTCATAACATACTGGTCCTTTTGGTTAAAAACAAAAAAGCCAACTAAAAAATATAAAAATTCCTGGACCATGCTTAAAAAAGAATCCTGTTGCAATTAAAAATATAAAAATAAATAATAGCATCTGCCCCAATGGCCAATAAAAACTGAGTTCTTCATAGTCAGCTATGGATTTATACATTTTCCCCTGTTGATATCCAAGGACAAATGAAAGTTGTGACTGACTACTATTCAGCCAATCACAGCTTTAGAAACTCCCCTCTAATTGGTGTCTGGGAGTAAAGGGTCATGCAGAAACCTCATATTAATTAGGGGCCTCCCTGGGGCACATTTATTAATAAGTGTTAAATAGATTCAGTATCAGCTGATTTTCTGAGATCACCCCCTTGGTTGTAAACGTGAACCCCTAAAATAAGGATATTATGTATGTACTAGGTGAACAGCCCGTTACACGGGCCACAGTGCCTCTGGCAGCCGGTCGCGGGACTCCCGCGCCTCGGCTTATACAGAGCTCTGTATCAGCCGCGGCGCGGGCAGTCTCTACTGCGTATGACTGCCGCACGCGCAGCAGTGTCTACTGCGCATGTCGGGCGTTACACACAACTTGCCGAATTATTATATAGGATGTATGTATTTCTCATTGATTTAATTCAGGAAGGGATCAAAGGATTCCTCCTGTGGTTTGATTTTAAAGTTGTTTTGACCTTTAATAAAACTGCATTTTATTTTAGTTACTCTGTTGCCAGTCAAAGTCAATACTCAAACGTAAGTGTTAATCAGAGGGCAAGACAGCACAGATATGGTGGCAGAGGAAGGGCTATTTAATTTTAAGAATGTTAACCTCCTCTGGCACCAGCAGGCTTGCAACACATATCACATCAATGTAATGCAAGCTCCCCTGGCAAAAGAGGAGTTAAGGGCAGTGTTTGTGTTTGAGGAAGGTGTCTGAGGGCACTTAAGGACTTGAACCTCAGGAAGATTACAGGGAAAGCTTAAGCTCCTTATCCCGTTCCTGGTTGCACCTGAACCTGGTGTCAGGAATAGCCGCACCCAGGACAATGTTTACTTCCTTCTATGCAATTTTAGCATAAGAACCTAGAACAGGTTGCATGCTAATTAGAAGAATTTCCACATTTCATACCCCTGGGTTTCCAGGCATAGGGAGGCAAAAGAAAGCCATTTCATTTTCTGGCACACTTTGTTCTGTACACAAGCAGAACTGGTGCATAGTCAGCATTGCATCTATATACTGGCAGTGCATCACAAAATTACACCCTGGGGCTTTAATTCATGCTGCTCCCAATGATAACAGTGCCACATATATTTACTATGGGGGATGATTATGCACTTAACTATAGTACTGTTCCTTCTTCAGGTATTTGGCTGCAGGTTCTAGAGGCTGTTGGAGTCCTTGCTGTCATTGTCAATGGTTTGGTCATTGCGATCACTTCGGACTTCATCCCAAGGCTGATATACATATACGCTTATGGACCTTGCGCTCATGGAGACACAGGCACAGAGTGAGAAACAGAAAGTGACAAAGACAAAGCTTAAGGCCACATACACTAAGAAAAGAAGAGAAACAAACCATCTGCACCACAAGGGACAAATACAAATTCACCAGATAGGCCTGTTAAACCTTGAATGCTAGAGAGGCCCCTAACACATTATCTGCAATGCCTTGGAGACATCTCTAGCAAGCAAGGGGTAAAGTGCTTCATTTAAATGAATGGAAAATGTATTTCCCTACTGAACGGCTGATTTACCCACAGATTGCTTTTCTTTTACTTTGTGCATATGATAATTAGGGCAACTCAGAGCAAGACTGGGCCCAAGGGGAAATATATGGAGACACAGGGGAGGGAGGAAAAAGCCAGAGGTTCTTGAATTCAGCATGAAATGGAGCACGTAGAAATTAGAGTGAGATATGAAGAACATATGAAAGAATAGACGGGGTCACTCAAGTGAGAAATATAGAGACAGAAAAGCAAGGTATGGACAATAGCAATAGCAGACTTTCTCAGCCTCTTCTGTACTCCTGCAGTTCTAAAAAATGTACAACATTCAGTTTCTATTAAGTCAACATTATATACCAATAAAATCTGTAATAGGTGTGGAAAAGAGCTTTTCTGCCTTGTTTCACCTTTTAGAAAACCAATGTTCTGTTTTACGACTAAGCAATAACACCATGTGTTAGGAAGCTAGCATGTTTTATTGATGGTAATAGTAGAAGCAGAGAACAGTTTACAGACATTTTCATTAGCCAACGATTATGGTCATACATTTACAATACAAGTAGGCTTTTAAGAATTATATAGTTCACCAGAAAGTTCCAGGAGTTAACATCCTTTTCCAATTTCCTGATAGGGGTGAAAAAAACAGATAAAAACACTGGAAAATTAACCTCAGAACCCACTGGCGATCTAGCAGTGCTTCAGGAAATTCCTGATTATATCACAAACCCCTCCCTACAATCCCCTGATTGGTTTAATACATGTTAAAGGTCATTATATGAGGCTGATATTAGATCCGTCTGTGCTATTGTGAGGACAGATCTCGAGCACACACACACACACACACACACTCCTCTTCTCATGAGTAAGATTTTAATCACTATTCATCATGGTATCTTATTTATTCATTAGTTTAAATGAGGTCCAGGAAAAATCTACATATTTCCTGTGGAAATGTTTGAGAAGTAGAGGAAAGGGGATAGCTAACTTCAGTTTAATGATTAGTTAATTTGTTAAACACACACATACATCATGTACACATACACACACACACACTCATACAAACCCACATACTTTTTGAAGCACAAAAACACACACTCCAAATAAACAAATACACTCAGACACACTCACTCACTCAGAGACAAGAATAATTCAGTACAGAAAGAGGAGGTCTATCATCGGCTACAATAGGGACACAGATAATGGATACAGTACAGCTACGCAGAGGGGACTCTGTAGTCCTCTACAAGATCCAATGCTAGTTGCCTCCTACTACATTTTGCCTGCACTAGTGCTAAGGTTAAGTGTCAGTTCATATATCTGAATGAATAAATAAATTCATATGTTGGATGCCATTTCCTGCTGAGCCTCCTTCCTACACTTTGCTTACACTAATGGCTACTCTTTGCTTACACTAATGGCCAAAAGCAGACTACAAGTGATTGCTTAATCCAGAGGGCATAACCACAATATAGACAAGCTAGGCTGGCCCTCAGCAATATTAATGAAGTGCGGCCATTGTAACTGCTTGTATAATGTTTCTGAGTTAGAGCCTGAAACATCTAAAGTGGCCAGGTCCTCTTTGTGGCAAGTATCTGATGCCTGTATGCCAAGTACGCCAAGTACTAGTACCACAGGTTGCAAAACACTGATCTAGAGCAGTTGTGGGCAACTGGGGGACTCGTGTGGACCTCTGTCTTTTTCCCCTGCTGCTCCCATAATTTCTTCTGGTGCTGTGGAAATAGGTGAGATTATTCCTCTTGTTCAACCCATACACCCCAAAAAGCACACATGCACTATCTACTATCCTAAAAAAACAGGTACAAAGAGATGATAAAAAAAGAGAAGAAATGGGCAAACTATGGTCAGTGGGTCAGATTCAGGCCGCTGGCTGATTTTCGCTACTCAGGTCTGGCTAGTTGTACACACAGCAATGCTGTTGTATAAAACATATCAATTCTGTCTTTATCTGAAAAGGTATAATGAGGCATTTTAACAGTTGATACAATACTTCACTCTTCCAGTGCAGAGAGATCAAGGATTGATACATTCTCTGTTGGCACAGCTGTTAACCCTTTCAGTGCCAGAGGGTATAGGGTAAATGTACATACATAACACTGTCATTTTTCACTCACAGCACACTCATCTCTCTTTCCCCTCAGGAAGGCTATTACTAGTGGGGCAAGACTATCAGGCAGGAGGCTGTATGAATGTGAGTTTCTTCATGTATCACATGAAAAAAGAAACCTGAAAAATATCAGGGCAAATGATGGAGCTGAGAGGAGTACAGAAAAGTCAGTGAGTCATGGAATGTCCTACCGGGAATGTACAGTGAGACCTGGGCAGCAATGGAGCTTGAGTGAACAATGTGTGGACAAATAGGAGGGGGGGAGGAGAAAAAATAACTTAAAGGGATAGCAATGTTTCATAATAAAAGCAGCTCTAATTAATAATCATAGTATTTGGACTTTGGAGAGTGTTATTTCAATTCTGTCAGAGTTGTAGTTCAAGAGTAATTCAATGACAAAGTATCCCCCTCCCGTCCCTTTTACTGATGTAACACTGCTCAGCCAGAGCAGAAGGGAGGTGCCCAGGTAGACTGCAGAGAGGGACAATCTTCAATTAAAATAAGGGAAAAACCTGAAAAACTTGTCTAGGGGGTCAGGGTTTTCATTGTTCTCATAGGAAGAAGATTGTCCCCCTCTGTTATCTGTCTGGTCTTACAACCAGATTCCACACATGAGAAGAGATGGCTTACACTAGGTAAAAGGGGCGGGAAGGGAAACTTTGCTTGTGAATATCTCTCAAACCAGATAAGACTTATATCGTTCTTCATGTTTTTTTAATGCCTTCAAAATAAAATAAAGATAAAACAAAGTATTACTATCCCTTTAAGCCAGAGACTAGGATAGGGAACAAATAATTTGATTGATGGAATAGCAGGAAGTGATGCCAGATATTGACTTAGGAGGTGGGTAGCAATGTTCCCTCAAAGATGAGCAGATTTGAGCAATTGATGAATGATATAAAAGAATAATTATAAATGGACAGGGATACATGGTGCATCTCTTATCCCAGTGCAACCCTTGAACAAACCGTTCTCTTTAATTATTTTCAGTGCTCAGCTGATCTCATCTTAAAGGGACAACTGGTGGGTAGACATGGAGGAACTTGAGTCGGACACTCTGACTGAGAGAGATGTATTGTTTTGTTTAAGGACTAGGGGTTAGGACCTGGAGTAACTACACTCAACCTGGGCTTACAGCTACATGAGTTCAGTCTCTAAGCTGTCTCTGTCTTTCAGCTGCCTTACAGGATATATAAATCACAGTCTGTCCACATTCCGCACTAAAGACTTTGAAAACCTGACACAAGTCTCACAGCTGGTGTACAAGAATGTTACAGAGTGCAGGTAAGTACACTTTGCTCTCTTCTCTATGACAGGTATTCACACCTCTGCATCCTCCTTTCTCCTCCCTTTGACAAGTACAGTCTTCCTTCTCTGTCCATCTCTACAAGATTATACTCCTAATATTCTCATTTTAGGTGCTACACAACTCTCTCACACATATCTACATAAACACACAAAAACTCTTCTTTTCTGTTTTTAGGTGTCTGTACCAAGGCACCCTTCACTGTTTCTTTAAGCTACTACTACACAAACACACACGTCTTTCCTCAGGTCATCATATACACACATTCACACACACAAACACAAGCAATATTACATTCTTGCACACACACACACACACAAACACACCTTTCTTTTGTGTTCAGGTAACTAGACTTGTGCATGAGCACACACACACACACCTTTCTTTTTCTTTCTGTCTTCAGGGTGCAAGTAACTTTAGACACATGCACAGAAACACAAACCCTTCTTTATATCTTCAGGGTACTGAAGATACACACACACACACACACACACACACACACACACACACACACTTCTTCTTTGTCCAGATTACTTTGCACCCCCACATACACATATTCTTCCACTCTCTTAAGGCCCCCCCAGGCCTCCTTTCTGCTCACTGTGACATACCTCTATTTCTCTGTCATGCAATACAGGTTACTGGTAACTCTGGGTAGGCGATCCACCCCTTTAAGTAGGCAGGAACAATTCTATAATTGTATGCAGGGGGTGGAGCCTACCTTCCCTCCTTGGCTGCAGCTAGCCAACCAGCTCCAGAAAGATTTGTTCCTTGGTGAAGGTAACACAGGCAAGAGAACAGTTCTGCTATAGCTTTAGAAGTTTTTTTATTTTTCTGTTAGAAATGGAATACCACTATTAGGTGGATTACCATAACTGACAATGCCCTTAGATGTGGCTAGCTCAGTAACAAGGTGCTTTTTGTGGACCTTAAGCCCTGAGGGGAAAAGCTTGGCTAAAAGTTCTTTCCTCAGGAGTTGCCCACGAGGCTTCTTCTTTAAACATGGTAATCTGAAGACAGAAGATCTGCAGGAAAGGTGAGCAACCCTTTGAGTGCCGCAGGTCCTCAGTGCCCCTCCACACAGGGGTTTTTCGTTTGGAGTTCCTATTGCACACTTCTGCACTCATTGAGTCTATCTGTATGTCTTTTGGGTGTTTTGAGTAGGTTTATGTGGTATTTAACCCTTTAGCTGCTGGTTTGGCATTCATTTGGGGGGGTTTATGACACTTTTCCTACTGGTTCAGTGTTTTTTGGGTATCCTAACATGTTTTAGTGATGTTTCAAATCTTTTAATATTACACCTTCAATTTGAGCTCCACGTCTTTAAGGTGTGCTTTACCGCATAGGCGCCATTGCTCCATTCACGCTTATGGGACTGTACAGTTTGGGTCATATATCTGCAACCGGTTAACCTAGCAACTTCAGAGATGGCTCATTTTACTTGTCTGCCCTTGATCTATTATCCGGTTCATGTTTCTAGTGTGTTGGGGGGCTCAGGGGGCTTCGGGTACTGTTTAGGGTACTTTTCTGGGAAAACTACATTTCCCATTAGCGCTTGCTTCGCATGCTCGTTTCTGATTGGCTCCCGCTGCGGCAGCCATTTTGTGCTCTTTCCAGAACGAGTATCCTACGCAGGTCTTGAACTCCCCTTCTCTCCTCTGGTGATTAACCCTTCTCCTGCCAGATAAGTCTATTTTAGCGATTTCTGGGGTGAAACTTTAATCATACACACTGTAATTGGGTGAGGTAAGGTTATTGACACTGTGAGAATGTCTGTACCATTGGAGCTTGGGGACAGACCTACGACTAAGGATGCTGGGGTCTCTGTATCCCCTATTGCGCATTGCTCTACCTGTCATTCAGGGTTACCTAGAGATTTCTCAGGTCATTTATGCCCAGCATGTTCTGAACTGTTGAACTGTTCGTGGATTTGGATGTTGAGGAATGTTCTGCGGTGGGCTCCTCTCAGTTTTTTGGGGACCCTTTTGAAGCTGATCCTGAGCCCTCGGATGAGGGCCTGATCAGGGCTTTTTTAAATACCCTAAACATTCCCTTAGTGCAGGAGGTTCCTTCTGACCCTTCTGATGTCTTTCAGGAGCCTAAAAAGCCCCTTACTTGCTTTCCCCCTAACCCCACTCTTGACTGAAGAGTACACTTCTACCCTTAGTTCCTAGGAAGAAAACGCAGTTTAAGCGTAACCGGTATTTTTGTTCCTTTCAGAATGAGACACGTCCGACAAACCAGACAGTTCCCTCAGCTCCGCTTACCTCCACCAAGCCCAAACAGCAATGGAAGTCCAAGGTCTCCTCCAAGCCCAAGGCTTCCAAGCCTTCTTCTGCATGACTCACCGAACCCGGGTCCACACTCTGCTGTGGGTGCTCGTCTGCGTCACTATCACAGCATTTGGGAGGATTCAGTGACAGGCCCATGGGTTTTTCAGGTAGTGATGGAAGGGTACAGGATCCCTTTCGTCTCTCATCAGGCTCTTCTGGACAAGGACGTTCTGGAGCCGGTTCCAGTTCAGGACAGAGGTATGGGTTTTTACTCAAACCTCTTTGTGTTCTCCAAGAAGGATGGTGGTTGTCCTTCCATTTTGGACTTGAAGGATCTCAATTCCTTTGTGACCCAGACTCATTATCACCAGGAGTCTCTACGGACGGTGATTTCTGCCATGTCCCCAGGGGAATTTTTTGCATCTCTGGATCTTCAGGACGCGTACTTACACATTGCCATTCATCCAGAGAGCCAGCAGTACCTCCGGTTTGCCTGCAACCGGGGACATTTTCAGTTCTCGGCTCTTCCATTTGGTCTGACGACAGCTCCTCAGGTCTTCAACCGTGTCCTGGGAACCTTAGTGTCTGTCCTCCACCGAGACGGCATCAGAGTTATTCCATACATGGACTGCCTGCTTCTGAAAGCCTCTTTTGCGGAACTTCTTCATCAGCAGGTTCAGAGATGCATTCATGCTCTCATCCATCACGGGTGGATCATCAACTTGGACAAATCAGATCTTGTCCCATCCCAGCGTCTGGTCTTCCTGGACCTTCTCTTCGATACCCAGAAGAACATGGTGTTTCTCATGGACAAGGTGGCTCACCAGATCATCCACAGGGTTTCTGAGATACTGGCTCCTGATCCAGTTCCAGCCAAGAAGCTCTCATCTCTCGAGGGGAAATTCATTTCCACCATAGAGGCGGTACCGTTTGCCATGGCACACACCAGGGAACTCCAGCAGTTTGTGATCCAGGTGTGCAGGGGTCGGCCGGACCATCTGAAGATGTCTGTGTCACTTCCTCTTCATGTGGAACTGAGTTTGTCCTGGTGGCTCGTCCTCTCCAATCTGCTGAAGGTCAAGTCCTTCCTAGTCTCCTTCTGGACCACGGTGACGACAGATGCCAGCCTCTCCGGATGGGGAGCGGTCCTGGGTCACCTGAGTGCACAGGGTCGGTGGTCTCCGGAAGAATCTCTCCTTCCCATCAACGTGTTGGAGCTTTGGGCGATATTTCATGGCCTTCATCATTGGACATCTCAGCTTTAAGACTGTCCAGTCCAGGTAGAGTCCAACAACGCCACGCCGTGGCTTACATCAACAAGCAGGACAGAACAAGAAGTCTCGCCGCTTGGTTAGAGGTCAAGGCTATTTTGTCCTGGGCAGAAGAACATGTTCCTGCCATATCCGCTGTGCATATTCCTGGTGTAGGCAACGTCATGGCGGACTTCCTCAGTTGGCACACAGTGGACAGCGGAGAGTGGGAGCTGCACCCAGAGGTGTTCACCCTCATTATTCATAAATGGGGTCTTTCTTGCATCAACCTGATGGTGACAAGACACAACAGGAAGGTTCTGAGGTTCTGCTCTCGATGGAGGGACCCTCTAGCTCTGGTGGTGGATGCAACGTCCATTCCTTGGTTATTCCCTCTGGCCTACATCTTTCCTCCCCTCCCCATGTTGCACAGGGTGTTACGACAATTACGACTAGAGCATTGTCCAGTCATTCTGATTGCTCCGTACTGGCCTTGCCAGTCTTGGTTTCTGGATCTGTCAGTGGCGGAGCCATTCCAGCTCCCTTGTCGTCCGGCTCTTCTTCTACAGGGTTACCTGTGGAAGGAGGATGTTCATTGTCTAGCCTTGACGACTAGGAAATTGAATCCTCAACATTGAGGAAGAAAGGGTTTTCTTCTGGAGTGGTGGCCACTATGCTCAGGGCCCGCAAACCTGTTTCTTCCAAGATCTACTATCGTGTCTGGTTAACCTTCCTATCTTGGTGTGCTGACAAGGACCTGTCTCAGGAATTTGATCTGCCTACGGTGCTGGCTTTTTTGCAGGACGGTGTGGATAAGGGCCTCAGTTTGAGTTCCCTTAAAGTTCAGACGTCTGCCATCCTTCCTGATGTCACGGTTTTCTTCCAGGGCGTTGCTCAAACTCGTCCTGCCTTCAAGATTCCTGCTCCTCCATGGGATCTTAACCCTTTGCTTTGCAATGCATTCCGTACCCCTCTGGCACTCAAAGGGTTAACTTGGTTTTGGGCGTTCTTCAGCGCCCTCCATCTGAATCTTTGGCTACTATTCCTCTAAGCCTGTTGACGTGGAAAATGGCTTTTCTCCTGGCGATTGTGTCTGTCCATTGTGTTGCAGAGTTACATGCTCTGCCCTGTAAACCACCGTATTTGGTGTTTAACAAGGACAAGGCAGTGCTTTGCACCTCTCAAGAGTTTCTCCCGAAGGTGGATTTGAAGTCCCACATCAATCAGGAGATTCTGGTGCCCTCTTTCTGCCCTGACCCCACCTCTGACAAGGAGATGGATCTCCACTTGTTAGACGTGGTGCATTGTTTCAAGTAATATGTATATCGCACTGAGTCTATCAGGCAATCAGACGCGTTGTTCGTCATTCCTGAGGGTCATAGGGCAGGAAGACCTGCATCCAAGGTGACTATTGGTTCTTGGATCAAGTCCACTATTCATAAGGCTTATGAGCTGAGGAAGAAGCTTGTCCCTTTCAGGGTCACTGCTCATTCTACTCAGTCTATTGGGGCCTCTTGGGTTTACAAGAATCAGGCCTCTGCTGATAAGTTGTGCAAGGCTGCCACCTGGTCGACTCTGCACACCTTTTCGAAGCATTACCATGTTCGTGTGCTGGCATCGGCTGACGCCAGCTTTGAGAGGAGAATCCTGGAGGCAGTCTTGCCTGTCTAGTATTTTCTTTGGTTCTTGGTGCTTCCTTCACTTATGAGTCCCGTTGGCTCTAGTTCAGTGTGCTGTGTAACAGTTGGGGTGTTGTTACCCCTGTTCAGTGTCCATTGACAATTCATTGTTTGTTGGGCTATCTCTGATCTGATGGTTCATATCTGCTCTGGTGACTTTGGGGGCCTTGTGCCTGATCCTTGCCTTACTTCCCGCCTCTGGGAAACTCAGTGGTTGGACATCCCAGAGTTACCAGTAACCTGTATTGGACGACAGAGAAAAGAGGATTTTAGTCTTACCTGTTAAATCCTTTTCTCTTAGTCCATACAGGTTACTGGTCTCCCATCCTGTCAAGGGGCCATGTTTGGCTCTCCTGTGGCAGACTGTGGGGGTCCTTCATGTTCACAGGAGTCTTCTTTCCCTTCTACTATCTAGTCAATAGTTAGTGTCTCAAATCTTTCTGGAGCTGATTGGCTAGCTGCAGCCAAGGAGGGAAGGTAGGCTCCACCCCTGCATACAATTCTAGAATTGTTCCTGCCTACTTAAAGTGGTGGATCGCCTACCCAGAGTTACCAGTAACCTGTATGGACTAAGAGAAAAGGCTTTAACAGGTAAGACTAAAATCCTCTTTTTGTAGGTTCACCATTCCACTCTTTACTTACTTCCCACCTCTCTTGTAGGTACCGTGATTACCGGAATGCAGATGACTACAGTTTCTCAGTGCAGTTTTGGCATATCTTTGCTGCCAGACTTGCCTTCGTCATCATATTCGAGGTAAGGGATCTAGGTCACATGCTCTTTGTATTACGTTACATTGCCATACCAGGTAAAAGGCAACAGAGAAATCCCTTTTTCATAAAAAGTGGGTAAGAGTTTATTTGAGCAGAGTGCACCCTAGTGAAAGCCTGCTCAGTGGGAGACGTTTTGTCATCAGAGGACTCCAAGATCCCAAACTCCTGCCACTGAAGTCTTGTTTTTGGAGGACTTTGAGGTCCCAGAGTCCTGCAAGTCTCCCTCCTTAGACATGCTATCCGTCACTAATTAAATAACTATTTTGGACAACCAATCCCCAGAAAATTGATTTAAAATGTCCATTAAGACTTTCTGCCCAAATTAAGATAAAATGGGGTTTATTAGTTGTCCATATTAGTGTTACTTTAAAAAGAGAAGTAATCTGTAGCAGTATGATGTCTTTCTGTTTGTTGTACGTTTGTTTTACATTGCATTTCTTTACTACTTTGTGTCAGCACGTGGCCGTATGCATAAAGTTTATCGCCGCCTGGTTTGTGCCAGATATCCCAATGGCTGTGAAGAACAGAAGTTTGACAAAAAAATACAAAGACCTGGTAGAGGAGCTCAGGTAATATATTCTGAATCTATACCACCCAGAAGACAATAACACACAGCCCACAGTGATCTGCAGGTGTTGCTCAGGCATCTAACCCCAAAACTATTACCCCCGTATATTAACCCTTTAAGGACCAGAGTGGGGTGTACATTGTATTGCGAAGCAATATGTTACATACCCCTCTGGCCCTTAAAGGGTTAACACAAACCCATATCACCCTTGGGTTTGCAAACCAAGTTAGACACCTACCCATACCTAGGCAACTATTTAGACCTCCAAATATAGAGGGATTTCTCAGCTGTGCCGGACACACATACATTCTAACTTGTGGGTGTGGCCACAGCAATCCCAATGCCAGGGCACCAGGCATCCTTTCCTGCCTTTTATTGTGGCTGGATTATTAACCAGTTTTCATACAGAACCTCCTTACTGGCCATTATTTAACCCCTTAGATGTTAGACACATCTCCACTGCAGTACAAAGCAATATGTTGGAGACACCTCTAGCATCCAAGAGTTCAGAGCCTTTTTGTTTCTGTGTATCATAGGCTAGGACATTTTTTGTGTTGGTGGATGGAGGCGGGGTTCTGTGAGGAGTGGAGGTGGAGTCATGGACTGATTTTAAAGCACTTGGTATGCCTTGCCTACAGGCACCTGAGCTATAAATAAGTCCCTGCTAACCACCACTGTGTAGTCATAGCATGATGGCTATCAAACACTGTTGGATGAGATCTTCTTACACATCTACCTCCTCAGTCCAACACAAGAGCTGCCCATAGAAACAGATTGAGACAGCAGATAAGAACCAACTGACCCATCCAGTCTGACCCATCCAGTCACTGACTATCCTCCTCCTCCATCCTACAGTGAGATGCCAGAGGATTTTGGTGAAAATCCCCAAGAGAGTTCTCCCCCTCCCCACAGAGACCTACTAATGGAACTCAGGTAACTTCCATACAAAGAATTGCCTCACCCTGGGCCCCTACTCACCATACACAGTGTTTCTGCAGTAGTCAAGGATTCTGTCCTGCAACACCTCCTCTGGCCTAGATTTCATTACAGAAGACAATTAGGATTGCATGTCTGCCTCCATTAACTGAACCATCCTACGGTAGTAAAAGGTTTCCTGAGACGGAGGCATGTTAGCAATGCAGGTCCTCACCCTTTCTTGTTTTCAGGGTAATTGAGCGCTCCACAGATGTATGAGAACCACCCTATGGTACTGCTTTGGGCATATCTTGGAGTAGGACATGTGATCTCGATGTAGCCGGAGCCTGCAGGAAAGCACTACGCCGGCGTGACGCTCTGCAGGACCTCCTTCTACTGCAAATTATTGTATGAATGTTTTTTAATTAGTTTTTGTACAATAAATGTTTTTTCTTTTTGTAATAAAAATAATTTGTATTGTTACAAGGGCTAGAGCACTGCATTCACAAGGACTGGGCAACTTGTGGCCCTCCAGCTGTCGTGCACTACAATTCCCATTATTCCCAGCCAACCATTTGGCTGGATAGAGATTATATGAATTGTAGTCCTCAATAACTGGATGGATTCAAGTTGCCCATCCCTGGCAAACACCAATATTCTCACAGCATTAAACCTATATTTCAGAGCTTTGCTCAGAAAAGGAATTACACCAATAAGCTGCAGATCATCATCCTTAAAGCAAACCATGAAACACACATCTGATGACAGTAATCAAGGACTGATCCTACACAACCTCTCTGGTACAGTAGGGGGTCAAATAATTGTTCGCTATGTAGGAAGAGAAGGTGATATAAAAATCTGAACTGGCACTTAAAAGACTTGTGGAGCCATACACTTTCACTAGATAGGACTGCAGAGTAATGCTCCAGAGATGTATGTACAGGAAAGGCAAAATGCAGGTGTCTAGCAGTATTTGGGCCCGTTATCTGCAAGTCTGTCAGAAAAGAAATACAGTTGTATGCAAAAGTTTGGGCACCTCTGGATAAATTACGTTTTATTTTCTAAGCTAAAAAAAGTTAACAGAACCTCTACAGTGGGCAAACTTAAACAACATATTTCTGCAAATCTTAATAGTAGAATTATGGTCTACAGACCAGAGCAGTCCATAGAATGGTGTAGCAACAGCGCCACTGTAAATTTTCAGGCCACTGTGATATTGCACCTAAAAAATTCAAGTTTGAGCTGTTATAATTTTTGAATAAAATATCTCTCAGCAGTGGGAGTACCCTTGTTGTACTCGGGGATAAACCCTACAACATATATTTTTTACATTTTAAGTATTACTATCCCTTTAAGGGGAACTGTTGAAGTAAAGACCAAGAAAATTATCTGGTAGAACCTCTAATAGACTGGTTAGAAATACAAAGCAAGACCCCCCCATATCACTGAAAAGGACCTGCAGGATAGGAAAGGTGTAGTGGTTCACCAGTCCACTGTGCATTGTTGCATGGGAGACTTACCTGTAATTTTACCACAAAGTTCAACTTCTGCAGCATGCAACACAACACGTATATAAGCCGGAGGTGTTTTGGAACCAAGGTCTGTAGTCTGATGAAGTTAACATTGATCTCTAGCTATAATCACCAAAGGTACTTTAAAGGAAAAAAGAGGAAGAAAGGAACACCTTGCCAACTGTTAAGCATGGGGTTAGCTTTATTATGCTTTGGCATTGTGTGGCAGCCAGTGGCACAGGAAGTATTATTCAGGTAGAGGAAATCATGGACAAATCCTGGAGACTAATATCGCACAGTTAGTGAAGAAACCAAAGCTGAAAAGAGGTTGGATATTACAACAAATCAATGAGCAAAAACATACTTCACAATCAACCATGAACTACTTTGCAAAATAAAAGCTTAAAGGGATAGTAATACCTAACAATTACTAATCTGTATATTAAAGTCATATTAAAAAGAAATGCATTGCCCCTAGTGTCATCTTGCAAACCTTTATGGTTTGAGAGATAATCACTCCTAAAATTCCCCCTCCCTCCCCCTTCCCGAAGTCAGCGTTGTAGCTGACTGAAGGGAAATCCGGTCTTACGATCATCTGGCGGCTCTGCAACAGATCCAAGATCGCGTTAATAAAAAAAAAAAATCTTTCACTAAAATGGTCTGTTACGTGTGCTTGCAAACCAAGCACACATAGAAGACCATTTCAGTGAAAGATTTATTTTTTAATGCGATCTTGGCTCTGCTGCAGAGCTGCCTAAAGGTCGTATGACATGCTTCCCTGCAGTCAGCTACAACACTAACTATGGGGAAGGGGGAGGAAGAGGGGAACTTTAGGAGCGATTATCTCTCAAAACATAAAGGCTTGAGAGATGACACTGGGGGCAATACATTTCTTTTTAATATGACTTCAATACAGGGGTTAGTAATTATGAAGTATTACTATCCCTTTAAGGTTTTGGAATGGCCTTCACAGTCCCCAGACTTGAATATTTTTACAAACCTGTAGGTAGATCTCAAACATGCAGTGCATGCAATACAACCTAAGAATATTTCTGAACTATGCAAGGAAGAGTGAGAAAAAAATCCTAAAGCAAGAATTGAAAGACTGTAAGCTGGCTACAAGAAATGACTGGAGGCTGCAATATCTGCCAAATGGGGTGTTACTAAATATTGACAGGGTGCCCACACATTTGTACATGACACATTTTCTATTGTTGAATTCAACAAATAAATAGTAACTGTGCATTACAATTTGAAGAAATATTTCAAGTTAATTCACTGCAGAGGTTGTTTTAACTACTTGTTGCTTAGAAAATAAAAAAATATGTAATTTTACCAGGGGTGCCCAAACATTTGCACACAACTGTAATTAATCAGGGCTCAGTAGTCATAGAGGCAGATTAAGCAACTTCCTAGAACACAGAGTTTTGAAGGGGCTACAGCTGTGCAGACAGATACCACTGGTTTATCAGTAAGCTGGTTTAATTACCATTTTAGATGCCCTTTTCTGTTAACCCTTTGATGCCAGAGACATCTCCAAAGCATTGTGAAGCAATGCTGGACACATCTGTAGCAGGCAAGGGGTTAAGAGGTATTTTTTGTGCTTGTTTGCTGCAGGCCAACTGGATTTTCTGTGCCAGACAATCATTTGTTGGCATAGGGGTGGAGTCAAGTGATACGGCCATAGATGGGTCTAAAAGTGTCTTGCATAAGTTTGGCTGAGATATAAGTCTAGCTCTGTCTGAAGAAAATGGTTCACATATGCGATCAGGTCTCTGGAGTGAGAGGTGAATGGGATCTGACTCTGCAAGTCTCTGACAATGAAGAGTGAATGGAGAAGAACCAGGGTCGGATTTCCCATAAGCCAGAGGATGCAATCACTTAGACTGCCTGGCTGTGGGGGTGTCTATGGAATGTTGGTTATACTCATAATGTTATGCTGTGGGAGTGGACTGTGCAATATAATGCTATATTATTTTGTTTATGAAATAGGTGTCTGACAAGGAAAGATGGAAGGAACAGGACTGTGCAGATGCCTGACAGGGAAATAAAAATGGAGCAGGACTGTGCAGGTCTTTGTTAGGGATGAATGAATGAAGCAGGACTGTGCAGATGTTTGGTAGGTTAGAGTGAATGGAGCAGGACTGTGCAGGTGGCTGGTAGGGAAGAGTGAATGGAGCAAGACTGTGCCTGTGACTGGTAGGGAAGAGTGAATGAAGCAGGACTGTGCAGGTGGCTGGTAGGGAAGAGTGAATGGAGCAAGACTGTGCTGGTGGCTGGTAGGGAAGAGTGAATGGAGCAAGACTGTGCTGGTGGCTGGTAGGGAAGAGTGAATGGAGCAAGACTGTGCTGGTGGCTGGTAGGGAAGAGTGAATGGAGCAAGACTGTGCTGGTGGCTGGTAGGGAAGAGTGAATGAAGCAGGGCTGTGCAGGTGGCTGGTAGGGAAGAGTGAATGGAGCAGGACTGTGCTTGTGGCTGGTAGGGAAGAGTGAATGAAGCAGGGCTGTGCAGGTGGCTGGTACAGAAGAGTGAATGGAGCACGACTGTGCTTGTGGCTGGTAGGGAAGAGTGAATGAAGCAGGACTGTGCAGGTGGCTGGTAGGGAAGAGTGAATGAAGCAGGACTGTGCTGGTGGCTGGTAGGGAAGAGTGAATGAAGCAGGACTGTGCAGGTGGCTGGTAGGGAAGAGTGAATGAAGCAGGACTGTGCTGGTGGCTGGTAGGGAAGAGTGAATGGAGCAAGACTGTGCTTGTGGCTGGTAGGGACGAGTGAATGAAGCAGGACTGTGCAGGTGGCTGGTAGGGAAGAGTGAATGAAGCAGGACTGTGCAGGTGGCTGGTAGGGAAGAGTGAATGAAGCAGGGCTGTGCAGGTGGCTGGTAGGGAAGAGTGAATGAAGCAGGACTGTGCAGGTGGCTGGTAGGGAAGAGTGAATGAAGCAGGACTGTGCAGGTGGCTGGTAGGGAAGAGTGAATGGAGCAGGACTGTGCAGGTGGCTGGTAGGGAAGAGTGAAAGAAGCAGGGCTGTGCAAGTGGCTGGTAGGGAAGAGTGAATGGAGCAGGACAGTGCAGATGGCCGGTAGGGAAGAGGGGCTTGTAGGGAAGAGTGAATGGAGCGGACTGTGCAGGTGGCTGGTACAGAAGAGTAAATGGAGCAGGAGAGTGCAGATGGCCGGTAGGGAAGAGGGGCTGGTAGGGAAGAGTGAATGAAGCAAGACTGTGCAGGTGGCTGGTAGGGAAGAGTGAATGGAGCAAGTCTGTGCTTGTGGCTGGTAGGGAAGAGTGAATGAAGCAGGACTGTGCAGGTGGCTGGTAGGGAAGAGTGAATGGAGCAAGACTGTGCTTGTGGCTGGTAGGGAAGAGTGAATGAAGCAGGGCTGTGCAGGTGGCTGGTAGGGAAGAGTGAATGGCGCAAGACTGTGCTTGTGGCTGGTAGGGAAGAGTGAATGAAGCAGGGCTGTGCAGGTGGCTAGTACAGAAGAGTAAATGGAGCAGGACAGTGCAGATGGCCGGTAGGGAAGAGGGGCTGGTAGGGAAGAGTGAATGGAGCGGACTGTGCAGGTGTCTGATAGGGAAGGAGGAATGCATCAGGACTCTGCAAATGATTCACATTTAAGGGTCAATGCAGCAAGACTGAGTATGTCTGTTTTACGGGAAGCGTTAATAATACACAACACTGAAGCTGTTTATAACTGATGTATCGGACTCTGCACCCAAGGTCACAATTCCATCATTAAGTTAATGGATGATATGGCAGACCAGTGCCCTGCATAATCTACCCACTAAGCAGAACTATAATGGAAGGGGCAGATTTGTTAAAAAAATACTTCAAGAGGAGTTTGAAAACTTCAAGTGAGGTGCTTTAGCGAATCATCACCTTGAAGGGGCGGTGCCTCCAAGTTGGAAAATACCGTAAGTACTTTTTTAAATAAATAAAGATTGGGGAGATTATCCTTCGCACTCCTAAATTACTAAAGAACCCTAAGAAAAGTACAGCTACTTACTGATATTTTCACAGTTTTCTGAATTTATCTGGGGATACGGAAATCCGCTGGATTCCTCTTCTGCTGTTTTTGTCCTTTAAAGTGGTCCTGTCAACTTGAATTTTCTTTACATATTTGAAAACTTAAAGGGGAACTACCACCCCAACACAATGTAATCTCTAAGTCTTTGTCTTCCTATCGTTATTAGCAATCCATAGTTAGTTTTCTCCAAAAAAGTGTTGTAAGAGCATTATCTTTATACTAAATTTCTACCTGATGACTTCTTGCCCCTTGAATCCATTCTGCGCATGACCGCTATGGAGCCACTTGGCTCCATTGTACCTCCCTCTGTCTTGGCCATCACTCGTACGTCACTGTCCTCAGCACCGCGTGACCTTCCGTGCTCTTGGCATAAAGCCCAGTCAGGTCATTTCAGCCTAGTGGGAGCGGGTGCATGTGAAGCACTCGCTATTTATAAATCACCGGTCTGTTTCCACTAGGCCGAAATGACCTGACCGTGCTTGATGCCAGAAGCGCGGCAGGTCACGTGTTGCTGAGGACAGTGACGTACGAGGGAGGTACAATGTAGCTGAATGGCTCCATAGCGGTCATGCGCAGAATGGATTCAAGGGGCAAGACGTCATCAGGTAGAAATTTAGTATAAAGATAGTGCTCTTACAACGCTTTTTGAGAAAACTAACTATGGATTGCTAATAACAATAGGAAGACAAAGACTTAGAGATTACATTGTGTTGGGGTGGTAGCTCCCCTTTAATTCAGAACTGCCTATGTGTCATGTTAACTAAAATTCTAGCTGATGTACAGTTTAGGAGATATTCACACTTTTATTTCTGGGAAAAGGGAAAGTGAAAATTTCCTGGTACTGCACAGTGATTCATATGTAACATCAATGAAAACCTTATTAGCATATGCCATGTCACTGAAAAGGTTTAATTATCATATGCAATATCACTGAAAAGCTTAATTAGCATATATTTGCATATGGTAACAAGTGTGTATATCTCCTTAACTGTATTTGCTCGTCTTTTGACTAACATGATGTATAGGCAGTTTTTAATGCAGTTTTCAAACTTGAATTAAGGAGAAGGTTCTAACCCTTTGAGTGCCAGACAGGTATCCAGCTATTGCATTGCAATGAGTTGGATACTTCTCTGTCACTCAAAGGACTGCAGCTCCCACTGATGATCACAGGTAAGTCCCTGAATGAAACGTGCACCATGAGCTGAGAGAACAAGGTGGGATTTGAGAAGCTGACATCCCCAGAGTGAGAAATTGAGAGCAAAAATGTTGTCTTTGCTGCAGCAAAGCAAGAAGTTTATTTAAACACTAGTATGAAAGCTCACATACACGGGCTAAAGTGCACCCAGCGGCCCCAGCCGGAGCGCCCTGCTCCAGATCAGCACTTTTGGGCAGTTTCTACTGTGCATGACTGCACCATTCCAGTAGTCTCTACTGCGCATGTGTGGTTATGCACACAGGAAGCTTCGCAGGCTAGTGCTTTATAGTATTTAGATTATATATGAGAATAAAAATAAAAACACATCTGATTTATTTTTACCCCTCATCATGCTACTGTACACATCTCACAATGAAACTTTGAAGGGATGTAGATGTAGGACACAATGAAACTTTGCAGGGATGTAGATGTAGGACACAATTAAACTTTGAAGGGATGTAGATGTAGGACATAATGAAACTTTGAAGGGATGTAGATGTAGGACACAATGAAACTCTGAAGGGATGTAGATGTAGGACACAATGAAACTTTGCAGGGATGTAGATGTAGGACACAATGAAACTTTGAAGGGATGTAGATGTAGGACACAATGAAAGTTTGAAGGGATGTAGATCTAGGACACAATGTACTCACAAGTGCCTCGCCAGATGTAGATACTAGAATGGAAAGGACGCTCCCACTACTGTAGATTAAACCTTTGATTGCCATCCTAGCTTGCAACACTCACATTTGTGGCCAGTGGAATCACAATGTCCATGAACAATTTTATGTACCACTTTACTGGCTACTGTTGAATGCTAGAGAGGTCTACAATGTGTTGAAGATTTCTCTAACAACCAAGGGGTTAAAGACTATTTCTTTGTGTTTATTATAGGCTGAGGACGTCTTCTGTGCTAGGGAACACTGCATGGGGATGGATGTGGGGTTATGTGAGGAGTGTTAGTGTGGCTATAGGAGGTGCTAAGGACACCTAGCGGAGCTTGAGACGTAAATCCAGCCCTCTTCATGTGCACACATACATATATAAAAAAAAAACGCTGTCATGTACACACATGTACACCGACATGTATGCACACACGACCGTTCACTCACTTCACAGTGTGTTGAAAGAAACAGCTTGCTCCTGGGAATCCCTGTAGGGGGCACAGTGAGCTGTTTTCAGATAATTACATCCCGAAGTGAACATTTTTGCTATAACCTGTTCTCTAGCATACAAGTTACTAAAAGGTGCAATTATATCAATGGAAATTTGTATTTACCCTCTGTGATACAGTTTGGTTGACGCAGAACAGCTCCAGTTCTTAGAGTATCAGTCAAGGGCAAAAAAAGAATTGTGGAAAGATGGATAAGGGTTCCATGGTATAAAAATGCAGATAAACCCATCAAGAATTCTTTTATTGAAGATAGAAATCTAAAATATAGCACAGATTACCAGGTTTCATCTGGCTTGCTGGTAATACAACATATAGCACATACACAAAAAATTAATGAAAAAGGTTTCATCTGAAAGAGCTCAGAGTACGTCTCTAATCAGGGGGGATTTACATCTCAGGAGCCTGTAGACACAGAAATCTGAAGCGCCCCCCGGACCATCTGCACTGGACACCTCCACAATGCTCCTAATCTCCACATTGCCCCCCCATCATCTCAATATTGCCCTCACATTGCCCCCATCATAGCCACATTGCCCCCCCATTAGCGCCAACTTGCCACCATCAGCTCCACATTGCCCCAATCAGCTCCATATTACCCCCATCAGCTCCATATTGCCCTCACATTGGCCCCCATCAGCTCCACATTGCCCCCATCAGCTCCATATTGCCCTCACATTGCCCCCATCAGCTTCACATTGCCTCCATCAGCTCCATATTGCCCTCACATTTCCCCCATCAGCTCCACATTGCCCTCCATTAGTGCCATATTGCCTTCCATCAGCTCCATATTGCCCCCCCTTCAGCTCAATATTGCCCTCACATTGCCCCCATCATCTCCATATTACTCTCACATTGCCCCAGTGTCCGTTTCCTACCTCTTCCCCGGTGGTCCAGCGGCAAGAGAGCTCTGTGCCTCCTCCTTCGGCACAGAGCTGTAGCTGCTGGAGCTCCCACGCGGTCTTCAGTAATGGAGAGCGCTGGGAGATGATGTCATCTCCCAGCACTCTGTATTACTAAAGAGCCGGGAGAGCACAGCAGCTACAGGTCTGTGCTGAAGGAGGAAGCACAGACCTGTCTTCATGGCACCCACCACACATGCTCGGATGATCCCAGTGACAGGCGCCCCTCTGTTGGGTGCGCCTGTAAGCAGATGCCTACTCTGCCTAATTATAAATCCGGCCATGTCTCTAATATGAACTCATGGAATAATAGTCCTGAATAGCTGTTTGCAAAATGATTGCTAGTATCTCAAAAGGATATATCCTAATAAGAACAAGTAGAAGGCAAATATACACTGTAATGCCACAAATTCTGTTATGGAGAGATATCATTCTGGATATAGAGACAATTATCCTAATGTGACCGACTGGATAAAGTATGAGAAGTCTATTCCAATACGAATTAAGTCCAGAACTGATCAAAAGATAACTAAGTTATTTCAATGTAATGCTCCTGTAATGGTCATCATTATAACCACATAATTAAAGAAAAATCATTATTGTAATGTAGCAGCATAGCGGCAACAACAGAAGGTTTGATGGAAGGGTCAAGAAAATGCCAGAGCACATTTAGTCAGCAATCTTTCAAGGCAGAATTAAAGGAGCAATAAACTTTTTTTTATGGAAACACAGATTTTATAGAGCTTTTCCTACTGAATAAAACAAGGTCACTCCCATCGCTGTCAGATGTTTTATTAAAAAATTATAGCAGTTTAAATAATCAGGAAGTGAATTTACTGTGTTTACTTCCTGATAGTTCTAACTGACAGGAAGTGACAGGCAGTTTCTATCACATTCTATAGAGAACTGTATGTCTGACATTTCTGACTTTCCTCTTCATTAGAATCTAACAGGAAATCTAATTAGAATTTGACCACTAGAGGGCACTGCTAATGTAAAAAAACATGGGTTTAAACTGTAATAACTGTGGAAATATAAATCTCTCTGCAGTGGGAGTACCCCTATTTTACTCAATAGTAAAATCCTTACAATATATATTTTTTCATAAAAAAAAGTTTACTGCTCCTTTAAGATGGAACTTGTGGCATTACAGTGTAGCTTTGCCTATTACTTGTTTTCATTAGGATATATTCTTCTGAGATACTAGTAAAAATTTTGCAAATGGTTATTGACTATTAGTCCATGAGTTGATATTAGAGACATACACTGAACTTGTACAGAATAAACCTTTTCCATTCATTTTTTGTGTATGTCCTATATGTTATATTAATGGCAAGTTGGACAAGACCTGGTACACTGCTATATTTTAGATTTTTATCTTCAACTGAAGTTATGTTTTACTCATTTTTTGGTCCATATCTTACCTTACATACAAGTGGGTCAGCTTTTATTGAATGCTAGTCAAGCAGGGCAATCTTTCTGTCTTCTAATTACAGTTATACAATTCCCCTGCAGCAGCTTCCCATAGCCCCCCTTTTACATGAGGATTTATGATATATTTGAATTAAACATGTATGTGAATTTTTGTTTGTTTTGATTATTTGTTGACTCTCTTTTTTCTAACAATATACACAGTACAAATATACTGCCTTTTTTACACAGTACAAAAGTGAGCTATTAGGTGGCAGGAGCGGATGGAAGAGTAGTATGATATTTCCAACCAAGGTATCTGTATCTCAAACACCCCCAGTGGAACAGCAGCCGCCGTTCACCCAGTCTCATAATGGAATGTGTGTGTTTTATATTCCACTGAGTAACACAGCAGATGGCCAGACAAGCCACAGACTGGGGGGCTATACCAACATTCACACCTTAGAGCAGCGGTTGGTAGCAAAATGTGCAAACTTCATTTGTGGAGATATAAAACACAGGTTATGGGACAGGTGAGCCAGAGTAGAGGAAGATGTGCTGAAATACCCATTAAAAGAAAATATTTTCCTCCCATTTTAGCCTTATAATTCTTCTTTTTTCTCTCCCCTTCATGATGAACTCGCAAGGCACTCAGTTGCAGAGTGCTTTTGAGTTCTGTGTTTGCCTGGCTCAGCTAGTTTCTTTGAATGCAGAAAGGCAGAGAAGCTGTGATAGCTTATCTGTTATTCTCTCAATTTGGAACCCTTTCAGTGCCACAGGGGTGTGCAGTCCACATCTTTATGGCACTGAAAGGGTTAAGGGAAGGCAACTGCTGTCTTTGCTCTTTAGTGAATTATGGAAAGATCCTAATATCGTCAACCTCAGGGTTGGAGATTTTGGGACTGTGAACTCCGACAGCAAAGGCTGCTAGCAGAGTTTAGTGCATGTGGTGATGTGCCGCATTAACATATAAAGTCACCTACATTAATATGACAATTGATCATTAACCTGCATTTGCAGATTCGTAAGGCTGTCTGCGAATTGTGTTGGACTGATGGCAGAATCACAGAGATATGATGGCAAAGACACCTTAGTGAATGCTGTTGAATATGCCATCTACACTGCTTCGTCACCATATCGCCACCCGGGCCCCTTTTAGTGCATCTCCCCCTGGAGTATTTCTGAAGCTTACCATCTGCTCAATAGTGAACAAAAAAAAATTCCCAGAACTCCCGTTGATTTAAAACCCTGAAATGTTAGAGGCCTTTAAAGGGATAGTAATGTTTCATAATAAAAGCAGCTCTAATTAATCTTCATAGTATTTGGACTTAGGAGGGTGTTATTTCAATTCTGTCGTAGTTCATGAGTAATTCAATGACAAAGTATCCCCCTCCTGCCCCTTTTACTGATGTAACACTGCTCAGCCAGATCAGAAGGGATGTGCCCAGGTAGATTGCAGAGAGGGACAATCTTCAATTAAGATAAGGGAAAAACCTGAAAAACTTGTCAAGGGGGGCAGGGCTTTCATTGTTCTCATAGGAAGAAGACTGTCCCCTGCTGTTATCTGTCTTGTCTATGGACTGCATTCCACATCTGAGAAGAGATGGCTTACACTAGGTAAAAGGGGCAGAAGGGGAAACTTTGCTTGTGAATATCTCTCAAACCATAAAGGTTTGAGAGATAAGACTTATATCGTTCATGTTTTTTTAATGCTTACAAAATAAAATAAAGATAAAATGAAGTATTACTATCCCTTTAATTCATTAATGGTGTACTGTAAAGGTCTTGGGAGATTTCTCTAGTTTCCAAGAGGTTAAAAACTCAATTTAATGTTCTGTTCTAAGCAGAGTAGTAACTAATAATTGGGAGACATACAAAGAAAGATTGTGAAGAGCACCCACTGAGAACAAACAAAATAAAGTGTTTTGTTCTCAGCTGTACCACTCCGACGATGCCCACATAGGCTGAAACGTACATATGTGGTTGTGCTGATTCTCTTGTGCAGAGAGGATTTCCCTGCCCACTTCTCCTCCTTCTCCAGCCTATTCATAGCACTTTTTCCACGTCCTTGTAGCCCAGCCCCCACTCACAATTAAGCCCCACCCCCTTTTTGACATGAATCTCATTATGCATCTCCTCCAGTGGCACAAGAGGACTTCCCTCCAGAAAGTACAAAAGTAAAAGTTCTCAGGTATGTTTGTATGTCTCCCTAAGTTGGAATGGTATCCCGGGCATGGGCCCTTGCTCTCCATGAAACCAGAGGGCATAAACTGCACTGACGAGGCCCACATAGGCTGAAATTTACAGCTGTGGTTGTGCTGATTCTCTCACGCAGAGAGGCTATGCCTACCTCTGGTTGGTCAAGGATGGTGCGAGCTGTAGTCCACAACAGCTGGAGGTCCTCAGGTTTCCCACCCCATATTGTGGAGTGGGGGGTTGTCAGTCTTTGGCCCACCATTTATTGGAGATCACAAATCTGATCCTTACCTGTCTACATTTGACGTACTTTTTTTTTTTTTTTTTTTTTTAAACCGTTTGAGTGCCAGGGGTTATGCAACGCATTGCAGAGCAATGTGTTGCATATCTCTATGGCTCTCATAGGGTTAAAAACTTGACAAAGATCCAGAAGGAACCATATGTGGAATGAATATGATATTTAATGTGATAATAAGTAGCATATTCTATGGTTTTTGTTGTGTTTTTGTAAAAATGGAAATTATTCAATAAACATGTATTGTGTCCAGTCTATCTGAAGGCAAATATATCAGGACAGAAGTAATTGGTTACTTATTTGCATTCTGATTGTTCTGGAATTTCTGGAATTTCCATAGTGAAACACTAGTTAAAATGCCAGGTAATATGATCCCTATCTAAAATGTCAGTTTCATCTTAACCCTTTGATTGCTAAACAGGAGTGCAAAGCATTGATGCACAATGTGTTGTGCACCGCTCTAGCACTCAAAAGGTTAACCCAGCCTTTCTCAACAGTTCTGACAGGTTGCTGGATCTCACAAAGCAGGTATTAGAAGTTGCTGCTATATTGTAGATTTAAATAAATATAAAGTATCTTGAGCAAGTCCCATCTTTCTGGGGAATCCTTATTAGAGAAAGATTTAGGAGTACTGATAGATGATAGAGTTCACAGCAGTGTGCAGGGTCACTTAGCTGCTGCAAGAGCAAATAGGGTACTAGCCTGCATAAAAAGAGGTGTAGATGCAAGGGATGCTAATATTATCCTACCTCCTTGGTTAGGCCTCATCTAGAATATGGAGTACAATTTGGGGTGCAAGTTCTTAAACATACATTCTTGAACTGGAAAAGGTGCAGAGAAGTGCAACAAAACTGATAAAGGGATTGAAGAATCTGAGTTATAAAGAGAGACTAGCCAGACTTTAACCCCTTAGTGACAGCCATGTCCGCACGCGGCTGTCACCTTAACGCCCGTCATATACAAAAAAAATTTGCCAGATGGCTCCGGAGTCCCCGAATGGCATGCAGCCGCACGGAGACCCGGACTTCCGGTACTACTTCCGGGACTTACCAGGTAAGTCTTCTGTCACTAAGTGACAGTTTCTGCGGGACGTACCTGGTAAGTTCATTGTCAGGATGGGGTTAAAGAAGAGACGTCTAAGGGGTGATATGATTACCATTTACAAATACATTCACGATAATACAAAGAATTATCCAATTAATTATTTACACAAAGAGCTGAGCTAATAACAAAAGGTCATCCATTAAGACTAGAGGAAAGGTGCTTTCAACTAAAACAAAGGCAGGGATTCTTTATAGTAAGAGCGGTAAAGCTATGGATTTCTTTGGCTCGGGATGTTCTACTTGCAGATAATGCACCTGCTTTCAAAAAAGCAATAGATGCCTATCTAGCACAGAACAATATTGAGAATTATGACAGATGGCTTCAATGCCGCTACGATGCTGATCCAGGGAACTATCTGAATGCCATTTGTAGTCAGGGGCTAAATTGGAAATGGCTTTAGAGGACTTTTTTATGCCATCCGCTGGATCAACAGGGGTGTATTTGGCATGGGCTGGACTTCATGGACGCATGTCTTTTTTCAGCCTCATCAACTATGTTACCATGTAAACCTTTATGGTTTGAGAGATATTTGCAGCTAAAGTTCCCCCTCCTTCCCCTTTCACTGATGTCGGCTGTAAAGCTGACAGAAGGACATGCATGTCGGCCAACTCGAGGCGGGTGTTCAGCAGAGCCAAAATAGTGATATTTAAAAAGAACTACTGCAATGGAAAGGTCTACAAAGTGTCCTTGCAAACCAGGCACATTTTGTACAGTTTTCCAGTTAAGTATTTCTTTTTAAATATCGCTATTTTGGCTTTGCTGAAGAGCCGCTGGCTCGTCTCAGGACCAGGATCTCCTGCTGTCAGTAGAACGCTGACATCAGTGCAAGGGGAGGGGGGAACTTTAGCTGCGAATATCTCTCAAACCATAAAGGTTTGAGAGATGGGACTTGCTCAAGATACTTTATTTGTTTTTTAAATCTACAATATAGCAGCAACTTCTAAGTGGGCCATAAAAACCCTTTAAGTTTCACAAGGTAGACCTTGGGAAACATGCACTAAGGTGTGGTAAAGATGTGATAAAGCCGAGGTGATTTCTCCAGTGATATCACTTATCTACTTCCTATGTTTTTCTATGGAGTCAATGCACTAAGATTTCTCCAACTTTGGAGATTTTAGTGCATAGGCTCTATAGAATAACATAGGAACTGGATAAGTGATACGACTGGACAAGTAATCTCCGCTTTATCACTGCTTTATCATACCTTAGTGCAGAGGACTTTATTTTCTTACATCTCTCAAACCATAGCGGTTTGAGAGAAAAGATTAAGCACATTTAATTTTTTTTAGTGCAGGTACAATTTAGAACATACTTTTTATGGGACTATACTATCCCTTTAAGAGTCTTTTACACTAAATAAAAGTGGAGAAATTCTGGATCAAACTAACTGCATCATGGGAAAAAATAAAAATTCTCATTCATTTAATTGGGCTATGAACCACCTGAATGCTAGAAAGAGCTCACTCCTAATTACTTCCCAATGTGTTTGAAACCTCACTAGTATACAATAGGTTAAAAAGTCCAGTTCAACTAAAGTCATATACACTGATGTTACCTGTGGTGAGTATGGATTGCCCCAGTATGCGCCTCTTTTCTTTGGGACATAAAGCTTTAAGGAGGGGTTGTATCCATACCTGGGAACCTTCTTGCTCCAAGTCTTTGAGGTTCACTAAGACCTGGGGCAGGCCCGGTCTGGGACAAAAAATAGGCCCGGGCATTTAAGGCTTAGCAGCCCATTGGGGGGAGGGGGGGGCGACGACGGGCGTTCGTTCGTTATTTTTTTTTTTTTTTTTTTAATGTCCGGACGCAGGGCCAGTGCAAGATTTTTGGTATATACAGGCGAAAGTGCATTTTGATGCCCCCACCCCCCTCTGGCCCGGACACAATCCTATGACCCCCATTGCCACAATCCCCTGCCCCCACCCACATAATCACCTCCACACTCTGCCCACCTCCACACTGCCCACCCCCATCCTCCTCCCCACCTCCACATTGCCCACACTGTCCACCTCCACAATGCCCCCTTCATCTCCACATTGCCTCTTCCACAATGCCCCCTTCATCTTCACAATGCCCCCTTCATCTCCACATTACCCCTTCCACAATTCCCCTTCATCTCCACATTGCCCCTTCCACAATTCCCCTTCATCAATGCCCCATAAAGCCCCTTCATCTCCACATTGCCCCTTGATCCCCTACTGTGAGTCCCTGGTAGTCTAGCGGTGTGCTATAGAAGAGATCTGTGCCTCCTTCGGCACAGAGGTGAAGCTCCCGTGCGCGGTTCTCAGTAATACAGAGCACTGGGATATGATGTCATCTCCCAGCGCTCTGTATTGCTTCAGAGCCTGGGTCGCTGGACTGGCCCACCAGGCAAATGCCCGGTATGCCCGATGGCCAGTCCGGGCCTGACCTGGGGGAGATTCACTAAGCGGTGATGATTTCTCCAGTTTATCACTTTTCCAGTTCCTATGTTATTCTAATGGAGTCTATGCACTAAGATCTACAAAGCTGAAGAAATCAGCATTGGCTCCATAGAATAACATCGGAATTGGAGAAGTGAACAACTGGAGAAGTCATCTCCACTTTATCCCCACGTAGTGAATCACCCCCATGGTGTGGGAGTGTCCAAATGACTCAATTCATATACCAAAGTAGGTGAGGCTTCATTGCGGTGGGCCGGATAGGAAGGAGAAGATCAGTCTCTGTATCTGAAGATCCAGTAATTAATAATAAAAACTGGGGTTGCTGAGTCAATTTAGAGACTTCTCAAGTATGCTGGTCAGTTGGCCAGTTATTAGAGTCTGCAATGAGCACGACAGCCTCCAACAATACTTATGTGAACTATTTGCATGCCATCCACTGTGCAGATCAAGCCTGCTAGACCTGGATGCATTCAAGCTGCAATAAAGTGAGTTGACTATCAATACAGTGGTGTGTGCACCTCTCCTATATACTAAACAATTAAACCCAAAATAGCACAGCAAAATACTTAAGGGGATAGTAATGTTTCACGAAAAAAGCAGGTCCAATTATTGTTATTTCAATACTGTCAGAGTTCATGAGTAAATGAATGATAAAGTACCCCCCTCCCACCTTTTTTACTGATGTAACACTGCTAACCTCAGATGTGGAATATGGTCCCTGTTCCGGAGAGATCACAGCAAGAGACAATCTTCTTACTGTGAGCATAAGGAAAACCCTGCCCCCTTGACAGGATTTTCAGGTTTTCCCTTATGCTCACTGAAGATTGTCCCTCTCTGCGATCCATCAGGACAGTCTTGCTGCTCTGAGGTGAGCAGTGTTACATCAGTAAAAGGGGTGGGAGGGGGATACTTCATCATTCAATTACTCTTGAACTACAACTCTAACAGTATTAAAATAACACTCTCCATGGTCCAAATACTATGAAGATTAATTGGAGCTGCTTATTATGTGAAACATTACTATCCCTTTAAATAAGCTGTTCCTGAAAGTTTGCCATAACATAGATTCTAGCTAATGTGTCCATGCTTGCTACAACCCAAAGGTGCGCCGATCAGTCCATGCAGAATGCTTAGTATACTATAACCTGTAGATATCACTGCTTGCACACATAAGATACACAGAATGCACAGGGCTTCTCCCTCTTCCTTTCTGGTAGAATTTAGAGAAAAAGAAGCAATTAATGTAGTAGGTAATATTGGACTTTTTAACTATATGAATTTGGACTTTCACCCTGTGAACCGGAGATTTGGGTAAAATCTCTGAGAGTTCCCAGGAATGGTGGTGTAATACTCAACTGATCTCCTTAAGGGAAGCTGTGCGATTGGATACAACTCCTGCCTCTTTCTGGCAGTGTTGCCTCTAAGGTGAGCAATGGTGACTGACCCAACACTGAAAGAGTTAATTAAGCCTGTTTATGGAGAGCTGAGTTGGAATAAAACATGCATCATGCAGTCCTGCCCAGTTTTTTCATTATTAATATAACTCTTTAAAGGGATAGTAATGTTTCACAAAAACAGAAGCTCCAATTAATCTTCATAGTATATGGGCCATGGAGAGTGTTATTTCAGTACTGTCAGGGTTGTAGTTCAAGAGTAATTGAATGCTAAAGTATCCCCCTCCCTCCCCTTTTACCTAGTGTAAGCCACCTCCCATCAGTTGTGGAATCTGGTCCCTGGACCAGACAGATCACAGCAAGGCACAATCTTCTTACTGTGAGCATAAGGAAAAACCTTGCCCCCTTCACAGGTTTTTCAGGTTTTTCCTTATGCTCACTGAAGATTTTCCCTTGATCCATCCGGACAGTCTTGCTGCTCTGAGGTGAGCAGTTACATCAGTAAAAGGGGTGGGAGGGGGATCTTTTATCATTCAATTATCCCTTTAAACACCCACAAGACAAAAACATATACAAAAGAAGTATATGCACAGAGGGTTAGCAACTTTTACTGTCCTTACAACATGTGTTCCATACTCTTTTAGCCATGTGCTTCAGTTATTAAAATAGTATTAGGATTGGTGTGTTTTTTTATTTTACTTACCTATTTCCAAAGATATTCACACTTCATTATTGGCACTTCCGCATTCTGCAGCACATTGTATCTTTCACACAGTGGCGCAGGACTTCCCGGTCCTGTAATTCTCCTCCCACCTCCCCCCAAGCTGTCCCAAGGAGAGCAATTATGCTTCCCTTGGTAGTGGTGTGCATCACGTCTATCTTTAGAGAAAGCTCTGTTTACCATTATACTGAGGATGCAAGCTCAGTATAATATCACATACTTACATTTAGCATATGCAAGCACTGATTAGTCATAAGTTACATCCCTAAAATATATTCCTAAATTTGCTTTTTAATGCTTGTGAAAACTGTCCTGTTTACAGAGCATTTATTTAAAGGGATAGTAATGTTTCATAATAAAGCAGCTCTAATTAATTATCATAGTATTTGGACTCTGGAGAGTGTTATTTCAGTTCTGTCAGAGTTGTAGTTCAAGATTAATTCAATGACAAAGTATACCCCTCCCGCCCCTTTTACTGATGTAACTAGGGTTACCACCCAGCCGGTATTTTACCGGCAGGCCGGTAAAAAATTGGCTTCTGTCCAATGTTAAGTCTATGGACGGAATGCCATGGCCGGTATTTCTTGGAAGAAAAGGTGGAAACCCTAGATGTAACACTGTTCAGCCAGATCAGAAGGGACGTGCCCAGGTAGACTGCAGAGAGGGACAATCTTCAATTAAGATAAGGGAAAAACCTGAAAAACTTGTCAAGGGGGGGCAGGTCCTTCATTGTTCTCATAACAAGAAGATTGTACCCTGCTGTTATTTGTCTAGTCTTACAACCAGATTCCACATCTGAGAAGAGATCGCTTACACTAGGTAAAAGGGGGGAAACTTTGCTTGTGAATATCTCTCAAACCATAAAGGTTTGAGAGACAAGACTTATATTGTTCTTCATGTTTTTTAATGCCTACAAAATAAAATAAAGATAAAACGATAAAGTATTACTATCCCTTTAAAGTCTAATGTCAATTTAAAGTGTTAGTAATGTCCCATACATTTTTTATAGATTTGTAGAGGCTAAAAAAAGAATCGCATTGCCACAAACCCCACCTCTCAAACTGCTATGGTTTGAGAGATATTGGCAATCAAAGTTCCCCCTTCCTTTCCCTTCTCTTGATGTGAGCTGTAAAGTTACAGAAGGAGATCCGTGTTGGCTGACACGATGAGGCTCTTCAGCAGAGCCGAAAATCCCGTTATTAGAAAAGAACTACTTCATGGGAATGGTCTACAAAGTGTGCTTGCAAACCAGGCACACTTTGTAGACCTTTCCAATTAAGTAATTATTTTGTAATAACGGGATTTCAGCTCTGCTGCAGAGCCACCGGCTGATCCCCGGACTGGGATCTCCTGCTGTCAGCTAAACACTGGACGTTAGGAGAAGAGGAGGGAGGGGGGAACTTTGATTGCGAATATCTTTCAGACTAGCGGTTTGAGAGATGGAGTTTGTGGCAATGCGATTCTTTTTTTAGCCTCTACAAATCTATCAAATTTTTTTTGGACATTACTAACACTTTGATTGAATGTTATTAGTGACACTGCTCCTTTATTCAGAAATCTGTACTTAAAAGCATAGTAATACTCAAAACATAAAACATGCTGTAGGGTTTATCATCCTGAGCAAAACAAGGGTACTTCCACTGCTGAAAGGTGTTTTATTCAAAAGTTATTACAGCTCAAACTTTAATTACTTAGGTGCAATATCACAGTGGCCTGAAACTGTACAGTGGTGCTATTGCAACACCATCCAAAGTCTGGCCAGTTGACCATAAATCTCCATAGGATAGTGCAGCAACAGCGCTACTGTACAATTTCAGGCCACTGTGATACTGCACCTAAAAAATTCAAGTTTACGTTGTAATAACTTTTGAATAAAACACCCACCTTTTCACCAGTTGGAGTACCTTTGTTTTACTCATAGAGATAAACACTACAATAAATATATTTTTTACATATTAATTATTACACTCCCTTTAACACATTTAAAGATAATCCTACACAATCAATGAGAGCCCTGGAAATGGCAGGAATGTCTGGAACCATATTTAAAGGGATAGTAATACTTCATTTTAACTTTATTTTATTTTGTAGGCATTAAAAAAACATGAAGAATGATATAAGTCTTATCTCTCAAACCTTTATGGTTTAAGAGATATTCACAAACAAAGTATCCCCCCCTGTTCAACCAGATCAGAAGGGAGATGCCCAGGTAGACTGCAGAGAGGGACAATCTTCAATTAAGATAATGGAAAAAGCTGAAAAACTTGTCAAGGGGGGAAGGGCTTTCATTGTTTTCATACAAAGAAAATTGTCCCCTTCTGTTATCTGTACTGTCATACAACCAGACTCACATCTGAGAAGAGATTGTTTACACTAGGTAAAAGGGGCGGGAGGGGAACTTTGCTTGTGAATATCTCATAAACCATAAAGGTTTGAGAGATAAGACGTATATCATTCTTCATGTTTTTTTAATGCCTACAAAATAAAATAAAGTTAAAACGAAGTATTACTATGCCTTTAAGACCAAATATTAGTCCTCAGAAAACAAATAATTATTTTTTATGATTGCTACATACCTGCCAACATTTCAAATTGCCAAAGAGGGACACTTGTGTTTTAGGGGGTGTAGCTGGTGGGTGGGATGTTACCGAGAATTTTTAGGCTATTTCATGACCTATTGATACCTCCTTGTGTAACCAAATAAATGACTTATAACAAGATCTAAGTATTTTATTTATACAGAATAATTTATAAACACATATACTGACATTTAAACAAACAATAATGTGAGTTTTATTGCTGTAGAGCAATATGATACACTTATATACACACCATGCAATCCGATCTCCTAAAAAGAGGGACATCAGGGTGGGAAAGAGGGACAGAGGGATTTGGGTCCAAAAGAGGGACTGTCCCTCCTAAAGAGGGACACTTGGGAGGTATGTTGCTAGCATGAAGTACATTGTAATTAAGTGTGTATAACCCCAGTTAATTTTTAGGTGTTATTGTTCCTTTAAAATAAATGTATTCACATGTGCCCAAAAGTTACAGGACCGTGTATAGTAATAAGACACTGATACTTGCAGTCCTCTCTATCCTTTAACTCCCTTCTGCCCGTCTGAATCCTCTCAGCTTGTGATGTAGCACAGCGCACTTCCTTGATCTTCCTGAGTTGTCTCTTGATGGTTTTGCACTAAGAGGAACTCTAGTCCCTCCCAGCTGTCCTCCACAATGCAAGCTGCGTTTATCTGTTATTTGCATAGAAGAATACTAGTGTGACAAGCCCCATATAACACAATGTGGGGATGTACGAATCCATCAGCACAACTCCTTATGTGCTCTTTCCCACAGGTCTCAAAACCATGCATATACCTTTCATTTCAAATGGCCAAACAGGGACACTTTTGTTTTAGGAGGCATTGTTCGGGGCACAACTGGTAGGTGGGTCATTACCAAGAATGCTTAGGTTACTTTAGGAGCAATTAACAGCTCTTTATGTAACTGAATAAATGATTTAGAGCAAGAACAAAGTATTTTATTTACACATGCTAATTTATAAACACACACTGAAGTTTAAACAAACATTAATGTGTGTTTTATTGCTGTGGAGCAATGTGATAAACTTACGTACACACACTATTTATTCTGCTCTCCTAAAAAGAGGGACATCAGGGTAGGAAAGTGACAGAGGGATCTGGCCTCAAAGAGGGACTGTCCCTCCTACGGAGGGAGAACTGGGAGGGTTGTGTGCAGCTGCACTTTGGAACACATACAATAACTTTTGTGCATACCCAAGTGAGCTCTCAGCTCCTACCATATATCATGCACATGAAAATGAAGTGCAATTTCTTCTGCACCTCATTACTACATATCTATACTGATGGCACAGAGGAGCGGGATGTTTGAAAATGCCCATATGCTCCCAGGCATGTATTTCCCAGTAGGCAGTGTAGGCAACAGTCTAATGCTCCAAATGTTTTAGGGGGCGCCTCAGTTATACTGCTCACACCCACATTCTGAATTGTGGGAGCAGCCAGATCAAACTCAATGTCCCTACTGCAGTTTTAAATCGCTTTACAGGGTATTATTTAAACCCTTGAATCAAGGGTCAAGTGTGGGAACTCACCCAAGACCCCCCCGTCCAAAATAAATATGTATAGCTCACGTCAAGTGTGTCTCTCTCTATACGTGTGTGTGTGTGTCTTTGCATGTATGAGTGTGTTTATCTCACTCTCTGTATGTCAGTGCATGTGTGTGGGTGTTTCTGTGTCTATATGTGTGTATGTCTGTTGCATGTGTCTTTGTCTCTATCACTGTTGCATACATGCACACACATTGCCCCCATCATCTGCACATTGCCCCATCATCTCCACATTGCCCTCACATTGCCCCCCCATAATCTCCACATTGCCCCCCATCATCTCCACACAGCCCCATCATCTGCACATTGCCCCCATCATCTCCACATTGCCCTCACATTGCACCCATCATCTCCACATTGCCCTCACATTGCCCCACATCAGCTCCAATTTGCCCCACATCATCTTCACATTACCCCCCATCATCTCCACATTGCCCCCATCAGCTCCAACTTGCCCCCATCAGCTCCACATTGCCCTCCATCATCTCCACATTGCCCCCCATCATTTCCACATTGCCCCCATTATCTCCATATTGCCCTCACATTTCCCCTCATCAGCTCCATATTGTGCCCATCAGCTCCAACTTGCCCCCATCATCTCCACATTGCCCCCACACTGCCCCATCATCTCCTCATTGCCCCCCATCATCTCCACATTGCCCTCACATTGCCCCATCATCTCCACATTGCCCCCCATCATCTCCACATTGCTCTCACATTGCCCCACCATCTTCACATTGCCCCCCATCATCGCCACACTGCCCCTCATCTGCATATTGCCCTCACATTGCCCCCATCATCTCCACATTGCCCCCCATCAGCTCCAACTTGCTCCCATCAGCTCCAACTTGCCCCATCATCTCCACATTGCCCCCATCATCTCCACATTACCCTCCACATTGCTTCCATCATCTCCACATTGCCCCCATCATCTCCATATTGCCCTCACATTTCCCCCCATCAGCTCCATATTGCCCTCACATTGCCCCCATCATCACCACATTGACTCCATCAGCTCCAACTTTCCCCCCAGCAGCTCTATATTGCTCCATGTTGTCCTCACATTGCCCCCCCCCCGCGCTGTCCGTTTCCTACCTCCCTGGCAGGTGAGGTCTGTGCCTCATTCTGCACAGACCTGTAGCTGCTGGAGCTCCAGCGCGATCTTCTCTTCAGTAATGCAGAGTGTTGGGAGATGATGTCATCGAGCCAACGAGGAGCTCAGCAGCTACAGGTCTGAGAACTCCTGATAGCGGGAACGGCGTTCCTGCTGTGAAAAAGTACAGGAATGCAGTTCTCATGCGTTCCTGCAGGACTCGAGCCCTGCCTTGAATGCTAGAGATCTCCAACACATTGCGGAGCAACCAAGGGGTTAAAGTTTTTTTTCCCATTTTTGCAGGTTATAGGACAAGGGTATTTTCTGTGCCAGGAAACAGTGGATGTGAGTGATTGTCATGTGAGGAGTGGAGGTGTGGCCATGGGTGGAGCTAATGGTGACTAGAGTGCCTTGCCTAGGTGCACCTGGAATGTAAATCAAACTCTGTACATTCCCACATTGTTCAAGGCACAAGAAACAATCAGTTGGCATTTTTTGTTATATAACTTAGTAAACTGGCATTAGGCAGGTGTGGCAGTAATTAATTCCAAAGTTTAATTCAGCACTGAACTGTATTACTGTATATCGCCACCAATGATTCCAGTGCCATATGCATTTTTTCATGGGCCAAAAATGCCATTTAAAATATTCCACTATTAACTAGACACTAGTGTGACTATATAAGCTTCCAACCCTTCGCTAACAGTTAAGAAGTGTGTCCTGCTCTACACAAAGCATATACAGAAAGAACCAATGTAGAAGGAGAAATGGAGCGACACTGGGACAAACCAGCTGCATTATGGGGGACAAGTACCAGTGTCCACAATTCCTATTGAGTTAAAAAAGCTTTCAGCCCTGTAAATACTAGAGAGGTCACCAATATGTTGGAGTTCTTTCTAGCATTCAAGGGGTTAAAACCCCCATTTGAATTAGTGGACATTTTGGAAATATGTAATGTCTCCCCTATGGTGCAGGTGGTTTACTCGAAAATTGCTCAGGATTAGCTTTTTTTTTTGCATTAGTCCTTGTGTTTTTTTTTGATAGGCCTCTTTGATTAAAGTGATGAAGTGGCATTGTTAATTGAGCTGTATGGGTTAACCCCCTGAGGACCAGAGGCGCTAATAAGCTTCTTTCGACATATGATTGTTAGTTCCCTTTATGTCATTTTGATTGAATGTAGAGAAAATTACGTAATAGGTTATTTATTTTTATTCTTGGAGCATCTGTCAGGTTTGTGCATCTGTATAAGGTTATCTCCTTTCTTATGTGTATTTGGATGTTTTCATACAGATTCTATAAAGACATATTTACATCAACAGGAAGTTATATCTATCCCCAATGGAGCAGTTAGTTTCTACCAGAATTGCTGTTGTTTTTTCTTAGTACATCAGCCTCACTGAGCAGTACACAGGTAGAGTCTCTTCCTGCTTTCTGGGTCCCTCCCTCTGCTCCTCCTCTCTCAGGTGCTGTGGGTGCCAGGCTCTGAGCAGAGGGAGGCTGGGAAGCACAGGGACAGCAGAACAGCCACTGCAGGTAACATCTGTGTTTCTAATGACGATTGTGTGAGTGCCACATACATGTTTCATGTGTAGTTGTGATGTATGTATTTAATTGCTGATTCTATGTTCCATGCCTTTCTCTTGTCTTGAATCTCTGTGGCATTTGTGTCTTATAGCTCTCTGTCCTTTACATATTTGATGTCTCCTACATACCTGTTGATTGTGTCCTGTATTTGTATGATGTCTGTATAGTATGTGATTGTGAATGCGCGTGCATCGTGTCTTGTCTAGGAAGTATAGGACTCTTTAAAGTTAATGGAATTTGCTGTCTTTCTTTCTCCCTTCTGTCAGCCCTTTGGCTCTTTAACCTCCTGGCTCTCTCCCACTTCCCTGTAATCAACCTGGATTCCTTTGGTCGATCAGTGTATCTGAAGCTCATGTTTCACTGGCAAAATACAGCACGTTTGTGTGTGTGTGTGTGTGTGTGTGTGTACGCGTATGTGTGTGTGTTTGTGCATGTGTACATCTGTACATGCAATTATGTGTGTGTGTGTGTGTGTGTGTGTGTGTGTGGTGTACATGTATGTGTGGATGTGCCCCCTGTGTGTGTGTTTATCTGTATGTTTGGGTTTGTACATGCATTTGTACATGTGAATATGTATATATTTGTGTCTGTTCATGCCTGTGTATGTCATACCTCCCAAGTGTCCCTCTTTAGGAGGGACAATCCCTCTTTTAGGTCCAAATCCCTCTGTCCCTCTTTCCCACCCTGATGTCCCTCTTTTTAAGAGATCAGATTGCATGGTGTGTGTATATAAGTGTATCATGTTACTCTACAGCAATAAAACTCACATTATTGTTTGTTTAAATGTCAGTATATGTGTTTATAAATTAGTGTGTTTAAATAAAATAATTTGGTCTTGTTATAAGTCATTTATTACATTACACAACGAGGTGTCAATAGGTTATGAAATAGCCTGAAAATTATCGGTAATTCTCCGCCCACCAGCCACGCCCCCAGCAACACCCCCTAAAATACAAGTGTCCCTCTTTGGCAATTTGAAATGTTGGGAGGTATGGTATGGGTATGCATTCGTGTTTGTGTATATATATGTGTGTGTTTTTGCATGTGTGCATTTGTATGTACAATTATGTGTGTGTTGGTGTATGTGTATGGGTATATGTATGTGTGGATATGCCCCTGTGTGTGTTTGTCTGTATTTTTGGGTGGGTACATGCATTTGCACTTGTGATTGTGTTTATGTTTGTGTGTGTTCATGCCTGTGTATTTGTGTTTTTGCTTGTTTGTATGAGTGCATTATTAGTACATGAGAGTACGCGTGTACATTTGTACCTGAAAGCGTCCGTGTGTGTGTGTGTGTGTATTTTTGGTTTACACATGCCTGGCATGTTTGAGTGACCTTGTGAGGGTCACATTCCTTTCTTTTCTCTTTTTGTTTGGTATGTTCCGGACACTTATGTTTGTGTAAACAGAGGTTTCTTGGAGCTTAGTAGACTGCACTGTATGTTATTACTGTCCCATATGTGTATATATCTCAGCCTTAGTGTGCTAGCGAGGTTAATATACTAGAGTGAGGGGGTGGGGGATGAGATGTGTGGAGGTGTGAAAAAGGTGTAATAAACATGAGATACAGTCCCCAGTAAGATAAACTCACTATTTCCTATATTATTCTATGGAAGCTATCCACTAAGATCTTCCTTAAAGGGATAGTAATGTTTCATAATAAAAGCAGCTCCAATTAATAATCATAGTATTTGGACTTTGGGGAGTGTTATTTCAATTCTGTCAGAGTTGTATTTCAAGAGTAATTCAATGACAAAGTATCGCCCTCCCGCCCCTTTTACTGATGTAACACTGCTCAGTCAGATCAGAAGGAAGGTGCCAAGGTAGATTGCAGAGAGGGACAATCTTCAATTAAGATAAGGGAAAAACCTGAAAAACGTGTCAAGGGGGGCAGTGCTTTCATTGTTCTCATAGGAAGAAGATTGTCTCCTGCTGTTATCTGTCTGGTCTATGGACTGGATTCCACATCTGAGAAGAGATGGCTTACACTAGGTAAAAGGGGCGGGAGGGGAAATTTTGCTTGTGAATATCTCTCAATCCATAAAGGTTTGAGAGATAAGACTTATATCGTTCTTCGTGTTTTTTTAATGCCTACAAAACAAAATACATTTAAAACAAAGTATTACTATCCCTTTAATGCATGGGCTGCATCATATAACATAGGATCTGAGAGTTAATCACATTGATGAGTTTACCTCTCCTTTAACACACATTACTATACAGCCCTCTGGAGTAATTCTTGCCAGGGCAAACCAACAACACCATAAGCGACAGATAAAAAGTCCCAGCTGATTTATATAGGGCTTTAAATCATTTCAGTGGAAACCTCTGTAACTCCATTTAAATGCACCATCCTTTTGACTTTAGATGCCCATAGGGATGGTGTAGCAACAGCGCCACTGTAAAATGTCAGGCCAGTGAAATAATGCACCTAAAGAAAATTAAGCATGAGCTGCAATAACTTTTGAAAAACACTCACTAGATAATAGTCCTTCATAAAGCAATCAGATGTGTCTATTTTATTTAGTATAATATGTGTTTGTTGTACACCATTTAGGATTCTATTCCCCGCGATAAAACCGGCGTTACAAGAAAAACATGTGTTACGTCAGTATTCTATTGATGAACCACGGTAAAACAAAACTGGCGTACACAGCACTTTTCAGAGAACTAACAAAACTGGCGCTAAGTCCAAGGAAATAGGTGTACATTTGACGACAGAAAGATCAAGTTCTGTGTTAGATGTGTTCTCACAGCCAGTGTGTATGTATTGCTTGCTGCCAAAAGCCGACAATAAGTTCCAATCCACACTTGCAACAAAGTATTCTTGGGCACACTGACTGAATACTTTGTTGAAAGGGTAGATTGGAACTTATTGTCTGCTTTTGGCAGCAAGCCATGCTTAAACACCCTGGCTGTGAGAACTCTGAGGTTTCTACAGCCCAGGGCTCACAAGCGACTGGCAGTGTAAGGGTGGCTCATAAAGATAATGGAAGTTAAATCCTTATTATTTACTAAGAGCTGATCTCATAAAATAGAGTTTAGGCTACTCATTAGAATCAAGATATAGGTTAATGTAATGTTGAGGAGCACTGTTTCCACTAATTCTTTTAACCATTTGAGTGCCAGATGGGTAGCAAACACACTGAAATGTGTTGCTATCTCTCTGGTACTCATAGTTAACCCTATGAGTACCAGAGAGGTAGCAACACATTTCAATGTGTTCAATGTGCAAAACAAAATATGAGGGCATGTCGAAAAAAAAAAGAAGAAAAATGTTGGATAAAAATGGTGAATGAAAGTCATGGGATCTCTGTAGTCGAATTTTAAAGGGGGAGGGGGGTTAAAATGTCGGATGTACAATATTTGTCGAATTAT
Organism: Rhinophrynus dorsalis; assembly: GCA_037306005.1. Lineage (NCBI taxonomy): Eukaryota > Metazoa > Chordata > Amphibia > Anura > Rhinophrynidae > Rhinophrynus > Rhinophrynus dorsalis. The sequence goes on along the minus strand of CM074722.1, from coordinate 440,158,484 downwards.
TGTGGTGAAAGAAAGCACTGTAAGTTGAATTTTGAAGGGGAAGGGTTAAAATGTGGAATGTGAACAATATTAGTCAAATTAAAGTGGTGAAAGAAAGCACTGCAAGTCATCTTTTAAAAGGGGGGTTAATATGTCGAAGGGGGGCACTTTATGTCAGATTTCTATGCTGTATACTGTATTATACACTGCTTTTGTTCGAACAACGATGGTTTTGAAACTGTCGTTATGACTTCAACGCCTCAACCTCTGAGGCGCAGAATTTCTGACTTAACTGTAACCACAAAACAGGCGGTAATACTGAGCGTGGGTAATAGGATACTAATTGTACGTTGTTTTTAGTTGTTTCCTATGGGCTTTTTTTAGACTGGCGGTAAGTATAATTACCACTGGTTTTGTTTCCACAAGTCGGGTAATAGGATATCAAAAACTGACTTAAAAAAAACAACGCCTGTTTTATTTTTAGCACTGATAATAGAATTGAGCTCTAGATCAGTATTCAGTTTTCATGTTGTTGCAACAAACAGAAAGTTCATGGACCTTATGGATCAGAATATACAAAGGGATTTCTGGGACAAACTAAATGCACCAAAGCATTCCCAAAATACCCAATGATTATATGGGACTTTTAACACCTTGAATCATACCTGGGAACTATTTCTTCTGGTCTCCCTGGATGGGGAGGCCTGTGGTGCCACTGAGGAAGACAACGTAATTTGCGTCATATGGGGGCAGGGCTTAATTACAACTGGGGGCAGGGCTTCAGACAAGTGTAAACGTATAGGGGATTAGGCTGAGGTAAGAGAAGAAGTGGGCGGGAAGTGGGTGGAACAATAGGGAAGGAGCACCAATGGCAGAGTTTTTTAAGGAACTGCCCACACTCCGGTGAATCAGATTCAAACCTGGAGGGTTCCCAGCTATGCCTTGAATGCTAAAGTGGTCTCCAATGCATGGAGTTGGAGACCTTTCTACCATTCAATGGGTAAAAAGCCATATTTAGATAAATGATAAATTTTCATTGTCCCCTATGGTACAGGTAGTTTGCCTCAGAATTGTTCCAGTTTGCTTTGATAATAAGGTATTATTAGTCTGAATGTGAGAGAGAGAGCCCCGCCCATGATACTAATAGGCCATGGCAACATGTTCAAATAATTAACTGAAATGATTATTATTATAGATTTTTTCATTCATACTAAGGCACATTTTATTTCGGAAAGCTCATTAACCCTTTGAGTGACAGAGAAGTGGCTAACATATTACTCTGTGATGATCTACAAACTCCTCTGAAACTCAAAGAGGAAGTGGTTTGCAACATGGGTTATTTTGGAAGGGGGTGCACGTCTTCCTGGAGGGTGCACTGGACTCTGCATAAACTGACAAATAAAAATAGAGATCAACACTCCAGATAAAATCTACCCCCCAAGAGAGGAGAGTGTTAAAGGGGAATTTACCTTTAATGTGATAATAATACTTTGATTAAACTGCAGCTCCGAATCTTCTTTATATATTTTTAAACCCATTACTCTATATTTAGTTGTGTACCCCTCCGGCACACAAAGGGTTAATATGTGGTTGTAAAGGAGCAAAGAAAAGCTATGTCCAAAAACATCCAAAGTTTGCCCCGCTGCCCTTCCTTTGGCACAAGCAGCATTAAGGAAATATTTTTTTTCCGTAAGTCGCCTAGTAAATTGGATTTAGGCAGGTGTTGGCCTAGATAATCAATTCCAAAGAAATTGTGACCCTCAAGGCTTTAAATGTTGTTAAAAATAGAGAACTGTCCTAATGCTGCAGTACAGTGGGACCATGTAATCTCTATCACTATCTCTGTTCCACGGAACTGTTTTATGCCTAGGGGCACATCACAGGTAAATGCTGTCCTGCGTGTGTCATGTGTCTCTGTGTCACATGTCCCTTTGTCTCTACATCAGCTGCCTTCAGATACTGCCTCCAGATACCCACCTCTGACTGGAACCTGGAGTGACGTCGCTTGCAGATGGCTGGTGAGAACTTATACCCCAGTATACTGACACCTTCATGAATACCCTCTCACTGTGTCAACTTTATACTGATTATTTTGGTATTGTGTGGGAAATACAAGAGGAATTCTAGAAAGACACAGAATATACAATAGTAATACATGTGTACATATATGTGAAACTGAGATATTTGAATCTGACACATTAATAATTAAACTTCCCCAGTATCCTAGACAATATGTCTCTTCTTTTTCTAACCCAGAGGTATTCCAGTCAGTCTACAAGAACCATTAACATTTCACAGCTTAGAAGTATCAGTGCTTGAACATACATTAAAGGAGTAGTAAACTTTTTTTTATGAAAACACATATTTTACACAGCATTTCCTGCTGAATAAAACAAGGTCACTCCCATCTCTGTCAGATGTTTTATTCAAAATTTATAGCAGTTTAAATAATCATAAGGTGAATTTACTGTGTTTACTTCCTGATAGTTCTGACAGGAAGTGACTCAGCAGTTTATATCACATTCTATGGAGAACTGTATGTCTGAATTTTCTGACTTTCCTCTCCATTAGAATCTAACAGGAAATCTAATTAGAATTTGACCACTAGAGGGCACTGCTAAAGTAAAAAAAAAACATGGATTTAAACTGTAATAACTCTGGAAATATGACTCTCTTGGCAGTCGGAGTACCCTTATTTTACTCAATAGGAAAATCCCTACAATATATATTTTTTCATGAAAAAGTTTACTGCTCCTTTAACCCCTTAGTGACCGTCCGCGAGCGCACGCAGCCGGCACTTAACGACGGGGTTTTTTTTTTTTTTTCATTGTAGCGAATGACTTCCGTGACTTACCAGGTACGTCCTTTGTCACTAAGTGACATTTTTTCGTGACGTACCTGGTAAGTCACTTGTCGGGAAGGGGTTAAACAATCAGGACTTCTCCCTTTCCTTTTGTTGATGCAGATTACAGGTAAGACTAGGGCTGTATTTATATTCCAGGCACCCCTAGGATAGGCAATTTCGGCACCCTTAACTCCACCCATGGTCACACCCTCATTCCGCCAAAAAAAAAACAAAAAGGAAAACTTTCAACTCCTTGGTTGCTAGAGAGTTCTGTAATGCTTTGCTTTGCAAATAGCAGGAGGTGTGGCCATGGGCAGAACCAAGGCACCTAGAGTGCCTAGCCTAGATGGTCTGGGATGTAAATCTTGCCCTGAACAGATCCATAGTTTAGGAACTGTTGCATACTTATTTTTGTATTATGAACTCTCTGAATGGGTCACCATATACTAGTTTATTCTAATGAATCTATCACTGTAGCACAGCGCTTAATTAGTATATGAAACTGCACTGTGAGAGAAAAGTATCAATATCTCGTAAACTGGGTATCTCCTGGATTTTTTCTAGAATAGCACATAAGCAGTTTGGAATGACATGTTCAGGTGTGAAGAGTTAAATTCAAGACAACAGATACAATTTAGAGTCTGATTTAGTTTCCTATATTGATCTTCCCTTTTCTGAGTAATTGCTGTATCCGCTACACTGATGTAAATGATGCAAAATCCACAGAGCACAACTGACAGTTAAAGACACAGGTAGGTTATGGGAAAGCTTTACTGTAATGCATCATCAGAGTGACATAATTAACCAGGAAGTAGGAAATGCAAGTCCCATCATTATATAAATGATCCTATTTAAAGGCATTGAAAAATGCACGTGTTGTGTGAGCAATGCTGCAGCAAACCAATGATACGATGGGAGGGGCAGAGTATAAATAGGCATTGATTTAAATGGATCTTTTAACAGCATGGATGCTGGGCAGGTCACCAATGCACTGTAAAGCAATACTGTGATGGCCTCACTGGCATTTAAGGGGTTAAAACCTGCATTTAAATCAGTGGGCATTTTAAGAATGTTTATTGTCCTATTTTCCTTCCTGATGCTTCACAGTGCCTTTGATTTGCTCCAGATTTGCACATATTTTGCTTTCTGCATAATGCCCATAGATGAGATTTATAAAAAGCCTTCTTAATGTCCCTTTAAGAACTGTCATTAAAATTCATAACGTCAGGTCACATTGATAAACAAGTAAAGTATATAAATATGTCTACCTCAGAATATTCTGAGAAAATTCACAACTGACAATATTTTTTTACATATATACATATTACTATATAGTTCCATTAACCCCTAAAGGACCGGCCACGCACACACACGGCCGTCACTTAAGGACCACGGACCATTTTTTTGTTTTCTTGAATCCGATTCCGGACTCCCTGAATGGCGTGCAGCCGCGCGGGGAGCCCGTAATTCCATGACTGTCCAGGACCGTCATAGGTCCTTAACGGAAATCAAGCCATGACTGTCCTGGACCGTCATGGGCCCTTAAAGGGTTAAGAACAGGTTATACCTGGCGTTAAAGGGTTAGTAATGTCCAGATATAAATTTATGCAATATTGTAGATTTAACGAAAATAAATTATGTGGAGCAAGTCCTGTCTCTCAGTCCTTTATGGTTTGAGAGATACAAGGTTTTAAAGTTCCCCCCTTCCTCCCCTTGCTCTGATGTCAACTGGAAAGCTGACAGAAGGAGATCTGTGTCGGCCGACTCGAGGCAGCTCTTTAGTAGAGCCGAAACACCAATATCTAAAAAGAAATACTTAATTGGAATAGCCTACAAAGAGTACCTGGTTTGCAGGCACACTTTGTAGACCGTTCCAATTAAGCATTTCTTTTTAGATATTGGATTTCAGCTCTGCTGAAGAGCCGCTGGCTAGTCCCAGGACCGGGATCTCCTTCTGTGTGACGCCAGCACAAAAGGACCCCCTCTTTTAAAACCTTATATCTCTCAAACCATAAAGGTTTGAGAGATGAAACTTGCTCCACATAATTTATTTTTGTTAAATCTACAATATTGCATAAATTTATACCCGGACATTACTAAGCCTTTAAGATTTAATCACTAAAACGGTCTTTATTTTTGGTGTAATTAGTGAATTTCTTTATAAATACATTGCTGCACATTTCTAATTGGGGCAAGACCATTTCAACTCAATTTTGAAAAAAGTTGACTGACTGGAGTTAGCACTTTGAGAATGTTGCTAAACATTTATACATATCTTTATGGCAGTTTGAGAACATTTTAAAGATGCTTTCTTTCTTTTTCCTGCTTTATAAATATCCCAGTGGTGTCTTACACAGTATACTGCAGTCTCTTGGTACAAAAGAAAATGGTTTCCTTCAGCCTGCTGAATAACAGCATGTTCTCTACCATATATTATAAGTTCTAGCATTCAGACTGATGATATTTTTATAATTCAATGGCTTACTTCATGCCATTCCCCATTAGCATCTTTGAATTTCAGAGAGTTAGCCAAAGCATTGTGTTGCAATAAACTGAATAGCACTTAAAGGGATAGTAATACTTCCTTTTAACTTTATTTTATTTTGTAGGCATTAAAAAAACACGAAGAATGATATAAGTTTTATCTCTCAAACCTTTATGGTTTAAGAGATATTCACATGCAAAGTTTCCCCTCCCGCCCCTTTTACCTAGTGTAAGCCATCTCTTCTCAGATGTGAAATCCAGTCCATAGACCAGTCAGATAACAGAAGGGGACAATCTTCTTCCTATGAGAACAATGAAAGCCCTGCCCCCCTAGACAAGTTTTTCAGCTTTTTCCCTTATCTTAGTTGAAGATTGTCCCTCTCTGCAATCTACCTGGGCACCTCCCTTCTTATCTGGCTGAACGGGGGGGATATTTTGCTTGTGAATATCTCTTAAACCATAAAGGTTTGAGAGATAAGACATATATCGTTCTTCATGTTTTTTTAATGCCTAAAATAAAGATAAAACAAAGTATTACTATCCCTTTAATGGATTTAAAGGGAACTATAGTCACATTTTGTGATAATCATATTCTCCTTACATAGAATAATACACAAGCTTAATAGTAAACTATAGATTTAAAGAAAATGCATCCATTGATAATTCTGGTCTTTATAACCAGTATAAATGTATCATCATATTCTCCTGTTTATCAGACGCTGCATGTGAGGTTCCCCCAGATTTCCTCTCACCGCCCTCTGTAGAGCAGGATTTCTGGCCAATCAAGGGGTCCACACTTTCCCTGAACTGCACTCTGCACTTGATCAACACATGCAATTGGACTCTGAGGTGGCTGAAGGATGGAAATACCCTGCAAGGTTTATACAGTGAGAAGCAGAGTGTCTGGTGAGTCGGGGGTTGTTGCTATAGAACCTCAGAGAGTCATATACTCAATTATGGGGAAAATAACCTGCATTCCTACATTTCTAAATATTTCCTACATGCCTGCTGATTTAAATTGGGCTTTTAAACCCCTAAATGCTAGATAGGTATCCAACACATGAGACCTCTTTAGTATGTACTCAGTCATGGGCATAGAGACAAAGATAGTGGCACTAGTATAGAGGCACTCATTCCTCCATCTTTTACTCCTGTGCTGACCCACCCAGATTATCAGCCCTCCTTGTAATAATACCAACATGGAAGAAATGACTCTCTGGAGATCTATGGAATTCCAGTAAAAACAGAGGCCATAATACGTTTTAAGTGTTTCACATGCTGAGCCATGTTTAATCATAGACCATTTGGGATTTGATTAAGCACATCTCAGTATGTGTAATGCATAAGACCTGTTATGACCTCTGTCTATGTCACACATCTGATAGTTGTTTTTATTGGAATCCCATAAATCACCAGAGTGTGATACGTTAAATATGTGGCCACAAGAATGTATTTAAAGGGATAGTAATACTTCATTTTAACTTTATTTTATTTTGTAGGCATTAAAAAAACATGAAGAATGATATAAGTCTTATCTCTGAAACCTTTATGGTTTAAGAGATATTCACAAACAAAGTATCCCCCCCCTGTTCAACCAGATCAGAAGGGAAATGCCCAGGTAGACTGCAGAGAGGGACAATCTTCAATTAAGATAATGGAAAAAGCTGAAAAACTTGTCAAGGGGGGAAGGGCTTTCATTGTTTTCATACAAAGAAAATTGTCCCCTTCTGTTATCTGTACTGTCATACAACCAGACTCACATCTGAGAAGAGATTGCTTACACTAGGAGAAAGGGGCGGGGAGGGGAACTTTGCTTGTGAATATCTCATAAACCATAAAGGTTTGAGAGATAAGACTTATATCATTCTTCATGTTTTTTTAATGCCTACAAAATAAAATAAAGTTAAAACGAAGTATTACTATCCCTTTAAATGAAGGATACTTATAAAAAACACACACTGAAGGGTTGCACTGATTCCTATGCAGTCTTGCACAACAAAGTTTTCATAATCGTCCCTGATTTAAAGGAATATGTGGCCACTTAAAGTCTAAGCCTGGGATCTCCAACAAGTAGTTTATTGTAAGCGTTCCGCTTACCTCAGTGGGGAGCCAGCCACCACGGTGTTCAGTTGGGCAGCCTGTCCCCTCTGTGTGTGCTTTGTGGCTTTGCTGCACCCCTTGGTAAGGGAGAGCTTGATGCCAAGGTCTTGTTAGGCACCGGTCTCTCCCTGCTGTGCAGGCTGCTCCTGCCGCGTCATCTTGTCTCCCCCTGCTGGCCACAGTCGAGCGCGCGTCACTAGGATTCCCTCTAGTGATGTCGCGTCCGGCTCTTAAAGGGAGAGGGCATTTTGTGCTCCACCTCGTAAGGGTGGAGAAATCACTATTTAAACTGACTGGACACCACACCAGTTGCCCTTTTGTGGTGTTCCAGTGCAGTTGTTCCAGTTTGTGTCTGGGTATGATCCTTGGCTGTATTCCTGTCCCTCTGGCGTCCAGTGTTTGGCTTGGCTGAATACCCGCTCTGGTATGGACCCCTGACTTGTCTAACTATCTGCTTGGTTTGGACCATCGGCTCTGGCTAACTACCCGCTCTGGTATTGACCCCTGGCTAGTTTCTACTGTTTATACTGACTGCAGGCCTGAGTCAGTTTGAGTCTCCCTTGTTGCGTTTGATCCTTTGGGAGATCTCTGGGGTCTTTAGCACTTGTTTTTCGCATTACTCAGCTGCCTTGCATATCTGTACTACACTGACTGTAGGCCTTAGTCAGATTGATCCTCTCTAATTGTGACCTGTTCCGATATACGAGTTCTGGGTCCCAGCCCCAGTCTGGTGCTATTACTCATTTACTACAGAGACTACCAGAAGCGGTGTGCCCAGTCTCTGAAGCAGCCTCCTATTGCTGGAAGGAACCACTGGCTTCTTTAGTTACACTCTGCTCTTTTCTGTTATTATTGATTACGTTTTATATTATATTGCTCAATAAAGGTGGTGTTTCATTATCTGTACTGTCTCTTGTCCATTCCTTGATATCCGTGACACTTATGAGCTACTGGTAGCTCTTTGGCTACTTTTGAATAGCTCTCTACACTCCAGTCTATCTGGTCTGTTAGAGACAGGATCAGTGGTTGAAAGCTGCAGCCAATTTGGGCACAGCTTTCATCTGTGAAACACAGCCATGGCCAGTCATAGAGCTGATAGTAATGCAGATACAGTGCCTTACAGCATTTTCCTGGGTTTCCAGCATTCCTGGGAACTTTTGAAACAGGGCTACCCGGAGGGTAACCCTGTCAGTGCCCAGGGGGAGGAAAATGACGCGAATCGCGTCATAAAAGGGGCGGGGCTTAGTCGCGGGGGGGACAAAAAAAAACACAAAACCCCCCCTGCAAAATGGATGTAAGAGGACAGGGAGTGTGAGGAACCGGGCGGGATGGAGCACAAGTGGGCAGAGTTTCTACTTAAACTCTGCCCACCCGGTGATTCACACATTGCCCCGGAGACCCGGTAATTCACTTTGAAATCCGGAGTCTCCGGGGCAAAACCGGAGAGTTCCCAGGTATGGTTTCCAGCCACACTGTCATAATAGCCTCTTAGAGATTATTCCACACAATTTGTAAAGGTGACATAATAGTGTTTTGGGAAATATGTGGTGCCAAAGGTGTGTCGAGAAGAGATTTACTATCCCCCCTTTCAATAGCAATAAGATGCTCCCTTATCCTCTCTTTGAGACCTTGCACTGTCCTGTACACATATTTCTTTGACATCCCCCGCATGTTATGGAGCAGTATATGACAGTTTCAATAGGATATACATTAGATGTAATGCTACTTTTAAATGTGCTTCATGATATAGCATACGTTCAACTACATCTTCCTCCACACTTATTATTATTGTTAATTGAATCGTTTTGCCAGGAGAAAAAACTAGGTGACAATTGTTTACCCAACCCTGTAAGGCAATGCATTAAATACCTCTCTTGCACTCAAAGGGTTATAGCTCTATCAACCAATATCATATTTTATTCTTATCATTCCTTTAAAGGGATAGTAAAGTCTCTTGTTAAGAAAAGCTAATATTGTAGCTATTACAATAATAAACGAAACAATGTAAATCCTATCTCTCAAACCTTTATGGTTCGAGAGATATACAAAGATAAAGTTCCTCCCTCCCCTTTCTCTGATGTGACCTGTAAAGCTGTCAGCCCTAGATGAGACCAGACGAGACTCTTCAGCAGAGCCGAAATAGCGCAATCGTAAAACAAATACTTAATTTGAAAGGTCTACAAAGTATGCCTGCAAACCAGGCACACTTTGTAGACCGTTCCAGTGAAGTATTTGTTTCTAGATCCCGCTATTTCGGCTATGTTGAAGAGCCTCCGTCTGGTCCTGGGATCAGGATATCCTGCAACCGTCTTTACAGGTCACGTCAGAGAAGGGGGAGGGAGGGGGGAACTTTACCTTTGTATATCTCGCAAACCATAAAGGTTTGAGAGATAGGACTTACATAGTTTAGTTTATAATTGTAATAGCTACAATATTAGCTTTTCTTAACTAGACTTTACTATCACTTTAAAAGGACATTATAATGAAAGAAAAACATGAAAATCATTAACCCCTTAATGACCGGTGACCGTCCTGACACGTCACCGGTGTCCATGCCTTAAGGATCAGTGACTGTCTTGACACATCCAGTCCCAGGACCACTGGACATTAAGGGGTTAAAATATTACGTGCTCATAGGCAGGATTTAATTAAACATTTTTTGTGAAAAAGTTCTAAAATCTTTCAAAATACAAGGCAAAAGTATTACACTTTTATAATGTAGTTAGGGGTTTATGCACCTAAGAATTACTTTTTACAAAAGCTGGTTCGTAATACATGATATTTAAAAGTATATACCCTATTCATTTTTAGGTGATAATGTCCCTTTAACGACCAGTGGAGTGGACAGCTCATTCACCCCTATGCTCATTAAAGTGTAAAATATGATATTTAGAAGTAGAGCTGAGAACTTTCAAGATGAGCGAAACTGAACTTAAAAATTTTAACCTTTAAAGTGCTTGGGACTGTAGATTGTAGGCTTTATGCATCTACCTGCACTAACTCTAAGGTGCTCAAATCAGTCCTCACGGACCCCTTAACACTGTACAACCCGCAGATATCACTGCTTCAACACATAGTAGACAAGCGCTATTTCTCTCTCTGCCTTCCTGATAGAAATGGCACAGATTTAGAGACTAAAAAAGAAGCAGTTCATTGGTACATATATGACATGTAACACTGGACCCTCTGTCCCTGAAAATTTAGCCCTTCACCCAGAGACCCTGAGATTTAGGTCAAAATCCTGTGTCTCATGGTAAAACCCTGTGAGCTCCCAAGTGTGCCTAGAAGGTAGTTCAGGGTGGTGTTCTGCAGATTTCTAGACTCACATCTGGTAATTGCTTTACCCAGGAATGGATTTAACAACTCAGAGAGGTTCCTCTCCAGTGTCCTGGATGTAAATGTAACAACTGCAGAAGATTATGGGACGTTCACGTGTCAGATGCAGAACCTCACGGCTTCATTCATACTCCACAGAGCAGGTATTCATATTACTTTTACAGTGACGTGATAACACGAGGCACTGCCATAACCCAGTTACCTCACATGGGCTTTAAAGGCCATTTATTATGGTGCTGAACCTGAATTATCTTTCGTCCAGAAGCAGTCATAGCGCATGAGCCTACTTAACCCCTAAAGGTGCAGGTCTGTGGTCCTTAAAGATATAGTAATACATAAAATGTAAAAAAGATTTGTAGAGTTTATCCTCCTGAGTGAAACAAGGCTGCTCCCACTGCTGAAAGGCATTTTATTCAAAAGTTTTTACAGGACAACTTTAATTTGCTTAAGGTTCAATATTACAGTGGCCTGAAATTGTACAGTGATGCTGTTGCTACAACATCCTATAGAGATTTGTGATGAACTGAGCAATTCTGTTCATAGGATGGTGTAGAAACAGCTCCACTGTAAAATTTACAGTTTGAATAAAACACCTTTCAGCAGTTGGAGTATCCTTGTTATACTCAAGGGATAAACACTACAATATATATTTTTTTTACATGTGAAGAATACCATGTGCAGTGGGCAGAGTCTGAGGTACTCTGGTCCTGATGTCAAATGTGAAGTCCTCCTTCATGGACATGACATCTAGGAATGGTTGCAAATGTCGTCATTTGAACATTTATAGAGGCTATCAGGATGTTCTGGCCATAGTACGATAAGTGAGTTATTATTAAGAGTTGAAGGCACAGTATGAGAGCGCTCACTGACCACCCAAGCCTCAGAGACCAGGAGATGGATCGTACTTCATTTTGTGCATGTCCTTCTGTGTTCCAATGCTTTTAACTGAGGAAATAAAGATTTATTTTATGGAATTATCTCCTGGTCTCTGAGGCTTGGGTGGTCCGTGAGCACTCTCGTACTGTGCCTTTACGTTTGCTGGATCTTGCTGAGATTGATGAGAGCTGCTCCGGATCACCAAATTAGAAGCAACGGGGTGAGTGGTTTGAAATTTTTATCCACTATATTATATAGTTTGAGAAGTTTAGCCGGCTAGCAGAAACAGTACTTTTTACTTGTTACTTGTTACTATAATTAGGAGTTGTTGTTCTCTTTTAAAACTAAGATATGTTCAGTGTACTTTAAGAATGCAGTCTGTGATCATTAGTATAGATGGTATGTTCCCAGTGTAGGTAACATTTTCTCTTCCTTTTGTAGATAAACCTGGTCATATTGCTGCGGTTGTGTTTGCCCTCTGTGTGCTTACAGCTCTGGTGATCGGTACTGTTCTGTACCTCAAGTGTCGACTAAATGTTCTTCTTTGGTACAGAGAAAAATACGGAGATCCAGAAATAAATGGTGAGCACCGTATGGTTTGATGGTGAGAAATGTACTTCTGTACAAACTCAAGATGGGACATTAATTGCTAAAAAAAGGTTTGCCACCTCATCCCTTCAATACTTGCTGCTTTCAATATATGCCTACTGGATCGACACATAGGAACCACTGCAACCCCAGAGCTTTGATGGGAAACCTCTGGTTCATGCGAAGTGGCAACTAGGAACGAGCCTGCTATAGTATTTAGCAGGCTTGATAGGAATATTATCCTACCCAGTGTGCAGTCTATTTTAGCTCACTAGTGCCTTATACAGAGAGGAAATATCCTAAAGCACATCATACTGATTCTGCCAGAATTACAGTCCTGCTACAAAATGGTAGGCAATTCCTCTCTGAACAAAAGAAAAGCTAACCCCAGACATGTTGGGGGCTTGTCAGGGAGGTGTAGCTGATTTTTCTAGGCACTGTGAGCAAGGGAGCCATGTCTGGATCCCCCTGTTACACTTGGAGTGACCAATCCCAAGGATAATTTGCCTATGCAAAGTGGCAGATAGAAATGTTCAACTAGGAAGGAGCCTGCTATAGAATTCAGCATGCTCTATAGGAATGGTGTGCTACTTAGGGTGCAGTCTTTTTTAGCTCATTAGTGTATATGTGTGGGGTTTGCTGCTTCTATTGTTCAGAAAGGAATTGCCTGTCGTGGTTGGACTTCTATTTTGGCAGGATAAGTCTGATATGCTTTAGGATATTTCTATAGCAGGCTTGTCTTTAGCTGAGTGTCTCTGACCAGTACTTTTGTGGAAACCTCTGATTCACTAGTTGATGTTAGACTGCTGTTGACTGGTTGAGTATAATTGGAATTGTAGCCCAAAACAGTTGGAGAAGCCAATATTAAAGGAACAGTAAACTTTAAAATACTGAATAGTCTGAATATAAGAATGATGCTCCCACTGTTGATGGATGCTTCATTCAAATCTGATATTATAGCTCAATTTTTTTTACTTAACTCTTTGAGTGCCAAAGAGGAATACAAAGCATTGTGTTGCAGTGTGTTGGATACATCTCTGGCACTCAAAGGGTTAACCTTCAGGTTTCTGTTTCTGGCACAAGGTGGCTATTTACAGTTCTAGTTTAAGATATCTTCCTAATACCATTTGGATCAGTTGCTAACAAATAAGTTAATTAATGTTGAAGCTATAATAAATTTTGGATAAAGTCCTTCCCAGCAGTGGAATTTCCCTTTCACTTAGCAGGAGAATCCTATCATAGAGAGATATTTTTTTATAATCAGGTTTACTGCTACTTTAACAGAATGAAATAGCAAGTCTAGCTGGAACTAAATTGCACTACATATCTGTAGGACTGCCTAGCACAAACTATGGGTGTAGTGTCCACCTGATGACCTGAGGATGACATCTCCCCCTGCCAAATTAAAGGTTTAGACCAATATTGGATGTGGCCCTCCTGAAATTAATAAATGGCCCACGCTACCTAAGAAGCTGGAGATCACTGGCCCATTTGTTAAAGTGTTAGTAATGTCCACAAAAAAGTTTTTTGCATTTAGAAGAGCTTAAAAAGCTGAGCTAAATGCAAAAAAAGTATATTTCAAACCGCTATGGTTTAAGAGATACGGGCGTTTAAAGTTTGATCTCTCCTACTGACAGTTGTAAAGCTGTCTGCAGGAGATCTGTGTCGGTTGACACGGAGGCGCTTGAGAAGTGCCGCGATTTTGTTATTTACCACGAATCCCTTCACTGGAATGGTCTAAAACGAGTCCTTGAAAACCAGGCACACGTTTTAGACCATTCCAATGAAGGGATTCCTGGTAAATAACGAGATCGCGGCACTTCTCAAGCGCCTCTATGTCGGCCGACACAGATCTACAGCTGTCAGTAGGAGAGATCAAACTTTAAACGCCTGTATCTCTTAAACCATAGCGGTTTGAGATACACGTTTTTTTGCATTTAGCTCAGCTTTTTAATCTCTTCTAAATGCAAAAAAACTTTTTTGTGGACATTACTAACACTTTAATTATTCACTCATCTCCAAAGTTACGGATGTATGTATCTTTATTTATATAGCGTAATACATGTACACAATGCTTTACAGAAATTGAAATAGTACAATACAAAAATATAGAACTGGGTTAAGAGCACCAGGTTAAAGGGCGATAATCGAAGTATTAATGGGTGGAGGGGGGTGGGTGCAGCAAAAGGACTCAAGCATTGGGAAAGGGACCCTTCCCCAAGGAGCTTACAATCTACAATCTGATGAAACATTAGAGAGACTCATCTCTTGGACTATTGTGTGATACAGGGAAGGTCAGGAACCTCCCCCCTCTAGGAACCTTGTGTTTAAAAGTGAAGGGATTCTGAGTCAAAGTATTGCATTGTAGGGGAGGTTTACATATTTGTAGAATCCCCATTCATTTTAAAGGGATAGTAATACTTAAAATGTAAAAAAATGTATGTTGTAGGGTTTATCCCCTGAGTAAAACAAGGGTACTCCCACTGCTAAGAGATATTTTATTAAAAAATTATACAGCTCAAACTTGAATTTTTTAGGTGCAATATCACAGTGGCCTGAAAATGTACAGTGGCACTGTTGCTACACCATCCTATGGACTGCTCTGGTCTGTAGACCATAAATCTCCATAGGATGGTGTAGCAACAGCACCACTGTACATTTTCAGGCCACTGTGATATTGCGCCTAAAAAATTCAAGTTTGAGCTGTTATAATTTTTAAAAAAAGTATCTCTCATCAGTGGAAGTACCCTTGTTTTACTCCGGGGGATAAACCCTACAACATATATTGTTTTACATTTTAAGTATTACTATCCCTTTAATGTGTTTTTTAATTCAATGATTGGTAGAGAGGTCTCCAATGCATTACTTTACAATGCACTGGGGACCTCTCTTGAATATAAGGGGTAATAAGCCCCATTTAGATCAATAATATTTTTTTAAATTCTCCCATATGGTACAATTGTTTTTTACCAAAATACCTTCACTTTTCTTTTGAAAATAATTCCCTTAACCCCTTAAGGACTACGTGACGTGCTATGACCGTCACGGTCCTTATACCCTTAAGGACCAGTGACGGTCATAGCACGTCACGTACTTTTTACTTACAGCGCTCTACCGGGAGAGCTGTAAGTAAAAACAGGGCCAAAAATTGATCGCTCCAAGACTGGAGCGATCTCTCTTAGGCCTCAAAGCAGGTCACGTGTACCGGCGCGTCGGCAAGGATCAAAGCGGTCCTTAAGGGAAGGTAACTTCCCTGGACCGCTGGTACTTAAGGGGTTAAGGAAACTGGTATTTGCACCTCTAATGCTGTGCACTCACTACTTTTATTGTGTCTACAGATGGACGTCTGTTTGATGCATATGTCTCTTTCTGCCCCTCAAACACTGACACAAAGTTCACCAACTTTATTTTAAAACCTCACTTGGAGAACAGGTATGGATACAGACTGCACCTAGATGAGAGGAGCCTGCTGCCCAACACAGGTAATCTTGCCTCTAGCCCAAGTATGCTCACTATTAACTTTCGTAACATAACCTGCACCAGATCACCTTATCACTGTACCAAGTAACTACTTTTAGATCAGGCAACATGACCCATAATCGGTGGAACTTCTCAAAGACAGCATATATTAATTACTAGAATGAGAAAATATACATAGACCAGGTAAATTCATTTCTAACAGAATAACTATACCAAGGATAATGGCACTAAACCAAGTAATCTCTCATACACCAGAATACTTTAAGGGATAGTAATACCTCGTTTTATCTTTATTTTATTTTGTCGGCATTAAAAAAACATGAAGAACGATATAAGTCTTATCTCTCAAACCTTTATCGTTTGAGAGATATTCACAAGCAAAGTTTAAGCCATCTCTTCTCAGATGTGGAATCCAGTCCATAGACCAGACAGATAACAGCAGGGGACAATCTTCTTCCTATGAGAACAATGAAAGCCCTGCCCCCCTTGACAAGTTTTTCAGGTTTTACCCTTATCTTAATTGAAGATTGTTCCTCTCTGCAGTCTACCTGGGCACCTCCCTTCTGCTCTGGCTGAGCAGTGTGACATCAGTAAAAGGGGCGGGAGGGGGATACTTTGTCACTGAATTACTCTTGAACTACAATTCTGACAGAACTGAAATAACACTCTCCAAAGTCCAAATACTATGATGATTAGTTAGAGCTGCTTTTATTATGAAACATTACTATCCCTTTAATGACTAACCCATGCAACTATACTGAGATCAGCCAACACGTAATGTAACTTTGACTAATTGACCTCAAAGTCATTACCAATTAAACCAGGGATGTCCAAACTAAGACTTGTGAGTCATTTGTGGCAATTAGACAGGGAAAATGCGTATTACCAAATGCGGTTTTAATTGGGGAAATATAGACACAACAGCTGAGTCAAACATTCCCATTAGTATCTTCCTGAATCCTTATCTATCCTAGCAACTACAATATTGGTATTCTAAGTGCTAAATAATGCCCTAATACTAATCAAAAGTGCAAAATTACCACATTACTATGCTGTCTTCTGTTATTAGCTGCAAAGGCTGTTCTGGAGAGTCTCCTGGAGAAGTTCTCAGTTTCAAAAATAACTTTACATAGGCATACATTGTAATACCTAATCTCTGAACAAAATAAATACCTGTAATGTCTGGTATGGTACAACCAGATAATAATTATCTCATTTGGAGTGAGGAATAGAGATCGCTACTAGCAAGTGATGCTGGCAGGCAGAGATACCCAAATGAGGCGGATGCAGCAGATAAACACAAGACAGGCAGTACAATGACAGGATAACCACTGGATAACTAAGGGGGGGCCCCAATAGGTGAGAAGCTAGGGAACACTGAATAGAGAGTGTTGCAAGACTAGTTTAGTGCAAACCAGAGGAGCCAGTCCACACCCAGGATAACTGTCTAGGGATAGGTTATACCTCCTGGAAATGCAAATATACAAAGGAAGCAACAAAAGCAAGGGACTTTACTCATGGAGAAACAGAGTCGAATCACTACTGTACACGATCTATAGAGAGACTGAAGGTAGAGGAGTTGAACACTGTGCAGACACTGATAGTTGAACTCCGACTGAGCTGGAACCGTAAATAGACTGATAGATGAAGAAGTCAGACATTGACAGGCAGGAACAGGGAACCGACTGGTGGTCAAAATAGTCAAACTCAGGCTGAGCAGGAACAAAGAGTCGACTGATAGTTGAAGGTGTCAAACACCGACTGGGCTAGTACGGTGAACCACCTGGTGGTTGAAAAAGTCGAACAACTGAGCAGCAGCAATAATAATAATAATCCTTTATTTATATAGCGCACACAGATTCCGCAGCGCTTTACACTCATATTGGTTCCTGTCCCCATTGGGGCTCACAATCTAAATTCACCTATCAGTATGTTTTTGGAGTGTGGGAGGAAACCCACGCAAACACAGTGAGAACATACAAACTCATTGCAGATGTTGTCCTTGGTGGGATTTGAACCCAGGACCCCAGCGCTGCAAGGCAACAGTGCTAACCACTGAGCCACTGTGCTGCAATGAATATGAATAGTCAGATAAGTGGGTTCAGCAGCTGTAGAGCAGGAGCAGTACAGAATCAGCAAGCTGAAGAATAGTCCAACAGGAAAGCCTGAGTCATCAAAGGGTAATCACAGTAGTAGAGTCAAGTTACAGGAGTGGCAGGCTGAAGAGTAATCACTAAGAGATCTAGGGTTGGCAATGAAGAATCACAGCAGAAGGGACGGGAATAGGAACACAGGAATCAAGGACTGAGACTGAACTCAACTCGACTCGAACACTCACTGGAACGCTAAGATCGCATTCCAGTATTGAGAGGCTGAAGCCTTATAAAGGCACCAGAATATGCATAAACCTGAGTAAGGAACAAGGAATACAGATGCACCAAAGAACAGCACAAATCCAGATATGGATTAGGGTAATGAAACACTGATCGACATGTACAGATCGTGACAATACCTTAAAAATAACAACTCACAAAATGTGAGAAAATGCTTAAAAAACATATATTATAATTGGAAAAAAATCTAGTAATTAATCAATAAAAATCTATACTAAGAACACAGAATACTACATATTCTTATTCTCTCTCTCTCTCACTGAGTCTGATAAAGGGATGGGTACAAAAACCTAATTTGCTCATTGATAAAACTGATTCATAATATGTTTATTTCCTTGTGTATTTGCCCATTTAAATCTAATTTAAATGCTAGACTTGTGCGATTCAGTTCGGCTAATTTCGGAATTCGGATGAATAAGGCGTATTCGACATCATTCTGACCTTCTGAAAGTCAAGGTCCGCCCACAAAAAAAATTCAGAATCCGAAATGGACCTAGTACAAAATCTCTGTGTTAATTTCGGAAATTCGGACGGCGCTTTCCCGCCTGAAACTATTACAATGTTGCTACATGCTACTAAAAATAGGTGGCACGGCGCTTTCCCGCCTGAAACTATTACAATGTTGCTACATGCTGCTAAAAATAGATCTGGTAAAACAGGTGCTTTGCAGTTCACGCAAAGTGCAGATATTAACCACATAAGGAAACAAGCAATTTTGGCATTTTTGCTATGTGTGTGTGTGTTCAACCATAATTCCTATCTTTCTCATTTATTGTACAAACACATATTATATACCATTTTTTAAAGGGCAGAAAGGGCTTTAATTTGAAGTGACATATACATATATAAGTGTGTAGGGGTTTATAAAATACCCCTTCCTGTCTCATTAGAGATTTAATATTATTATTAATTTAGTTTAATGTATTTTTTTTTTTATTTGTTTAATTTTCACTTTTTATTGAATATTTTAATTTTTTTTTAAATTTGGCCGAATAATTCGTACTATTGCCTAATTTTATCCGAGTCTAACTGGTCCAGTCCAAAATTTGAATCCACCGAATGAGAAAAAAAAATATGTCCGAAATCGAATTTTACCGAAAATTGTTGACGTGCACAAGTCTATTAAATGCCTTATGTGGTGCAACATACAACTCAATTTAATTGTAATCTTCTAGGGATCTAAAATGTGATAAGGTGTTTTGCTCACTAACTCTTATAACCTCAACTAGATTGTATAACTTCATCACTTACTAGTTAATATTATTACTAATATGGATCTTATTGCTAATTACTTGTTACTATTTTTACTATGGCTCTTATTACTAATCTATATTACATCAGATAGACTGATTCCAAGACTGGATAAAATAACTGGGACCCACCCTTTAGAGGAATGGAGGATTCCACTTCAGCTGAGGAAGGGATTCTTTGCAGTAATATCTGTTTAACTGTGGAATTCTTTACGTAGGGATGTGGTGATGGTAGATACAATGAATATATTTAACCCCTAGAGTGCCAGCCACATGTTATAATAATTATTTTTAATAATACTGTACCCATATAAGTGAAACAGGAGTCTAAAACAAACATTAATATATACCTGTGTTCTTTTTCTGTAAGCTCCATTCCTGCAAATTAATATTGCCAGTAAGGGGGGGGGTGTAGTTTTTCTTCAATTTTGTTGGTGCAGGAATTAGTAAATAAGAATCTTACAGCCTTTTCATTGGTGTACAGGGTGTCACCTCCCAGCAGAACGTTAATTCTCATAAATCACCTACAAAATAGATCCAACAAATGGGTTATATAACCGGAGAAGTTGAGGGTTTTTCCAAGCCCGCCCACTTCTACCCAGATACTTGGGTAGGAGTGGAAGCAGAGGATCCATGCTGCTCTTCAGTGTTGCCTGTATTGATCTCCCAGCTCTATCGGTCTGGAGGTCAATAGCTGGAAAGGGTGGAGTCATCCAGAGGGGTCTTGATGCCCCCCCCCCATGACGTCTGAATAAAAAATAAACATTATAAAAAAAATTAAACCTGTGTGTGCCACAGGGGTGCCCAGTGCATCACTTTGATATGTGTTGGACACCCCTTTGGCATGCACACTATCTGCTTGCCCACCCTGGTTCCGATGCCCACATAACCTGCCGCCACAGTCTGGTTCCACAGTCCAATGGTAGTCATATCCCCATATGCTGTCTGACCTTCACAACTTTGTTTCACTGTTCACTGGTAGTCACAGACCCCCCCACACACACACTTATACACTGCTGGACTCCGAGCCTGATTCCACTGCACATTGGTAGTCACAGATCCCCCATATATACTATCTGACACCCCAGCCTCGTTCCACTGTCTGCTGTAGTCAGGGATCCCCACAAACACTGCCTGACCCCGTCCCCCACCCTAGTTTCACTGACACATACACTGGCTGACCCCGCCTATTTCCACTGGCCACTTGTAGATCCCCCATAAATTGCCTGACCACTAGTGTTGAGCGAGCATGCTCGGCCGATGCTCGGATCGGCTCGAGCATCGCTCTGCTCGGCACATGGCGGTACTCGTACGAGTACCGCCATGTGCTCGCCCGCCATGTTCGGGTGGCGGGGATCTGTGCCGAAGGAGGCACAGATCTGAAGACGCTCCGCTGGACCACCAGGGACTGGAGGTACGGGGGCATTGCGGAGATGAAGGGGGCATTGCGGAGATGAAGGGGGACAGTGTGGAGATGAAGGGGGACATTGTGGAAGGGGGACATTGCGGAGATGAAGGGGGCATTGCGGAGATGAAGGGGGACAGTGTGGAGATGAAGGGGGACATTGTGGAAGGGGGACATTGCGGAGATGAAGGGGGCATTGCGGAGATGAAGGGGGCATTGCGGAGATGAAGGGGGACATTGCGGAGATGAAGGGGGCATTGCGGAGATGAAGGGGGCATTGCGGAGATGAAGGGGGACAGTGTGGAGATGAAGGGGGACATTGTGGAAGGGGGACATTGCGGAGATGAAGGGGGCATTGCGGAGATGAAGGGGGACATTGCGGAGATGAAGGGGGACATTGTGGAGATGAAGGGGGCATTGACCAGGCACCCTCCCCTCATCAGAGCAGGGGGTGCCTGGTGTAATGCTCGTGTCGCCCCATTGAAGTCAATGGGGCTCGGGTGCTCGGCCGAGCACTCGAGCCTCCGGCGGTGCTCGGTCAGAGCACCCGAGCACCCGAGCATCGGGGTGCTCGCTCAACACTACTGACCACCAATCCTGGTCCTACTGCTCCTGGTAGTTACAGAGCACCACATATACTATCTGACACTCCCCAGCCTGGTTGTACTGCCCACTAAAAGTTAAATACCCCCACATACACTGTTTGACCCCCAACCTAATTCCACTGTGCACTGGTAGTCACGGATCCCCCATACACACTGACTTACCCCCAGCTTGGTTCCACTGCTGGCTGGTAATCACAGATTCCCACATACACTGTCTGATTTCCCTCCCATAGCCTTCTTCAACTAGTAGCAATATAATCAAGCATACACTGTTTTCTTCCCCATCCTTGTTCTACTGATTGCCACACTCCTGAAACACACTATGGAATGTCACTTAATACCAGTAGGGTACCATTTTTCTTAGACTGGCAGTAGGTACAGAAAACAGTAGGAAATGCCATGGTGTCGATCCATTTTAGTATATTTGAAGTGACTTATGTGTTTTTCCTATAGTGCCAGTTTCTGTAAATATTTGTGCACACACTAACCTAGAGTTTTGCCTACCTTTTTTTAATTTCTCTCTTTGTTATAACAAAAAAAATGCATGAAAACTTTAGATTGTAGTTGGTTCAGTTTAGTACTTCTGGCACCCCATAGAAGAACCCCCTAAGGTATGTCAGCTCATAACAACAGGGTGTAATTTTTCTTGGAAGAGCAGCAGATAATGATTGCACTCAGGAATTCCATGTTTTCAAAACTAACTGTATCTTTGAAGGGGTAGGAATTTAAAATATCTCTAATTGTTCCTATTGCTCTACATTCTGGAAACATTTGTGCACAGTAATTTTGGGGTAAAAAGTGATCACTCATTTGATGCGGGAATATATCTACTTTCAAAATGTCACAGCATACCTTGTTTCCAGCTCCGCCGCTTCAGCGACGCTCAGCGTCAGTCCACGCGTCATCTGCAGGCGCGAGGCTTCAGAGTGAAGCAGGCCACCGTTTATGCCATGCTTCCTGTAGTCTCCACCTACCTACTTCCTTCCTCTTAGCCTGCGCCTCCTACCTACTTCCTGAGGAGGGGTTTAAAGGGCAGTCTGAGTCCTGACTCAGTTGCCCTTGCGTTGTTGTTGAAAGCAGTTCTATTACCTTGGGCTCTGTGTGTGACCTGACTTGTCTTCCATCCAATCTGGTGCTGACCTGTGGCTCTGTCTGACTATTCTTTTGTCTTACCCTTATAGTGGACACCCAATCTGAAGCAGACCTGTGGCTTTGGCTGACTACCTGAACTGTGTATGACCTGGCTTGTCTGACTACCCTCTCTGGTGCTGACCTGTGGTCTGTCTGACTATTCTTTTGAATGTCCCTTGTACCTAGCAGACAGCCTATCTGGTGCAGGCATGGGGCAGTGGCAGACTAACTTTGATACTGACTGCAGACGTGAGTCAAGTATACGTTTCCTTATACAGACTGCAGGCGCGAGTCAGATATACTCTCCATTCTGACTGCAGGCGTGAGTCAGATTTCTCGCTACCTTGGTTCAAGACATCGCGTTCTGGTTCCTGATCCGTTCCTGTTCTAGCTCCTGGTTCCAGCAGAGACTACCAGTGGCTTCGGCCTAGTCTCTAGTAGAGTGGTCCTCTGCGGCAGTTTACTATTTCTGTTAGTAGCACTTGCTGGCTGTGACCCTTTTCTTGTACCTGCTATTTACCTCTGTTTGCAACCTTATTGTTGTTTAATAATTTGCATTTTACTATACCATACTGACTCCTGATTATTTCTGGGGGACTGTGACACTAAAATGGTATATCCTGCTTACCTTTTCTGCATATCTCTAATGGTTATGACCATTTAAGTGCAGATAGGTAATTTCAGAAAGAAAAGTGGCAGGTATAGAGTAGTGTTACTGGCAACCACATACCATATGTTAACAAAAACAAACAGGGTACTGAACACTGTAAGAAATGTCATGGTTTTCAAAGATTTTAGTATCTTTGAAGTGGTGGAAATGTGTGCAAACTTATGAAAATATTTGTGCACATCAGCATAGGGGTAGAAAGGCATACAAACCAGAATTTGATACAGGTGAACATCTACTATCCAAAATGGTACACCTTGCATACCTTTACTTCATATCTCTAATAGTTATGACTATTTTAATACAGACAGCTATTTCCAAAAATAGTTTTAAAAAGTGTCAGTACATTTGAAAAAAATAGCAATTTTTTCTTTAGCGCCACCATCTGGAAACATTTGAGCACACCAGACTAGGGATAGAAAGGCAAGTGACCCCTCATATGTGGTAGTTTATCTTCTTCTTTTCCTCATTTTTATAGTTGTTATAATCATTTTAGTACAGTCATGTTTGAAAACTGTAAGAAAAATTAATACTTGTAGTTATTGTAGTTTTTTTTTTCTTCTGGTACCACTATACTATATCAGCACACACCAATGGGGTGCCATTTTTCTTGTAAGAGCAGTAGCTAATGAATACAGTAGTAAATTATATAGTTTTCAAATATTTCAGTACATTTGAAGGTGTGGAAATGTAAAAAAATGCCAATTGTTTTCATTTAGTTCCACCTTCTGGAAACATTTGTGGGATAGAAAAGCATGCAAACCCTCGTTTGATGCTGCAGTTTATCTTCTTTCCAATTTAGTATGCTTTGTCTACATTTTCTTCATTTCTCTAGTTGTTATAGTCATTTTAGTACAGGCAAGACATGTTTGAAGAAAGACAAATGAGCTCATAGTGTTGTTTTGTGCTTCTGGCACCCTATACAGTATTTCAGCTCATAGCAAAAGGGGATGCCATTTTTCTCACAAGAGCAGTAGCTAATAGATACAATAGAAAAGTCCATAGTTTTCACAGATTTCTCTATATTTTAAAGGATGGAAATTTAAAAAAAATGCCAATTTTTTTACTTAGTATTCCATCCATCCACGGCATTCGTTTGAGGTTAATCTTGAGTGACTAAACATCATACTGTATATGCATATAATATAGATGGTGTGGCATTTGTCTTCATTAAAATTCTTCATATTGGAAAATACACCCCAAAACTTAACCCTTTATTGTTAACACTTCAGGTAATGTGTCTGTGATTTGTTTCATGTTATGAAGGCAATATATGATACTATTTGAATTGTGCTAGTGATCAGCTGTGAAGATATATAGCTTTGTTTCATCTTTATTGACTTATCACCTTGGAAATGAAAAATAATATGAGAATGAATCAAGTGATTTAAGCTATTATTCTTATATGAGGAATTTAGCACATCAAACGGACGTTGACTATTGGTATTTTCTCCATTTTTTGAACGTACCTTACATTATCCTGTTTTCATATACTGGTATATTAAATAGGGAAAGTGGAGATATAGTTAGAGTAGTGTAATATATTTTTATACATCCAACTATTCTCTGTGGTTATGTGTCGGGATGTGGTGAGCTCAGCAGTTATCCTGTTTTTTTGATCCCTTGTATTTAGGGTAGTGAAACTTATTTTATTATTTAGGGAGCATCCAAGTACAACACATTTGTATTTTTTTGTTATTGCATATACCTGAACCAGAGTAGAATTGTTTCTGCTGATTGGTGAAATTATAGAGCAAGGTAGGGATTTTGTGGCGACACCTTGCCCTGATTGGTGGCTAGAGGTCACATTATTTATCCCGGCATTATTCAAATATATATTTTTTATATGTAATTGGATTCGTGTTTCACTTCGCTGTGTACATGGAAGCATGTAAGATACTGACAAATGATTTAGGTAATTATTTAGAAGATTTAGGTAAATTAGAAGAATGGTCAAGAGTGCAGCAGATGCAGATGCAGTTTAATGTTGATAAATGTAAAATAATGCATGTAGGACATACAAATCCAAAGGAAAAATATACTATTAAGGGTACTGGTGGTGATTTATATATTTTCTGACATCTCCCTTCATAGCACTATCCATTGTGTATATTTGTAATAATAAATAGTTATCATCATTTTCCATAGAACCCTCAGCTGAACTACTCATGAATGTGAGCCGCTGCCGACGTCTTATAGTGGTTCTGTCATATGGATACCTGCAACAGGAATGGTGCCAAAATAGTTTCAGGTAAGTGACGAATGGTTTGCTCATTTCCCCATATATATATATACAGATTGTGAATTAAAATAGAAACTTTATTATATTAGCCTACAGCTGTTATATTTGATGGCAATAGAAAACACCAGACCCAACTCCATTTTAATGAAGAAGAAATATGGATAAAAATAATTAGGATATTGTTTAATGATTGATGCATACAGTAACTAAACCTAGGTTAACTGAAAAATGGGTATATATAATTTCCCCCAAAAACGTAGTATTTTATAATTGAAACAAAAAGTAATTGATTTGCAGCTGATTGGCACAAAAGCCTGAAGATCAAAAAGATACAATTTCTGCACAACCAAAACATTTATGCAATTTTATAGGAGAGAGTTCAATAGTGTACACCCATAAATCAGACAAGCAACAATCCCAAAGATGACAAACAGGGGTACATATTACCATTACTAGTATCCACACAGTAAAAAATGAAAAACAGTATAGGGCAATGATTAAAGGGATAGTAATAATAAAAGCAGCTCTAATTCATCATCATAGTATTTGGACTTTGGAGAGTGTTATTTAAATTCTGTAAGAGTTGTAGTTCAAGAGTAATTCAATGACAAAGTATCACCATCCCGCCCCTTTTACTGATGTGACACTGTTCAGCCAGATCAGAAGGGAGGTGCCCAGGTAGATTGCAGAGATGGACAATCTTTAATTAAGATAAGGGAAAAACCTGAAAAACTTGTCAAGGGGGGCAGGGCTTTCATTGTTCGCATAGGAAGAAGATTGTCCCCTGCTGTTATCTGTCTGGTCTTTCAACCAGATTCCACATCTGAGAAGAGATGGCTCACACTAGGTAAAAGGGGCAGGAGGGAAAACTTTGCTTGTGAATATCTCTCAAACCTTATGGTTTGAGAGATAAGACTTATATCGTTCTTCGTGTTTTTTTAATGCCTACAAAATAAAATAAAGATAAAACAAAGTATTACTATGCCTTTAAAAGCAAAGGATTTACATTCCTAGGCCAGTCTGTGGCAATGCCTCCCAATGTGGTTAGTACGATGGTGAGGCTTAACAAAACAAAAATCATTTATTTGATGTGATGAACGCATATGTAAAAAATTATATCCACCTGTCAATTCCACAATACCACATAACGCGTTTCGAATGAAGTAAGATCCCTTCACCAATCACACCAAATGAATACTTGTTCAGCAAATCACACAAAAGGAGTAATAAACTGCCCCAACAACAATATTCTAAAGTTGCGATCTCAGGCTGCTCCTCTCATCTCACCTAAAGGATGGTAATAAATGTATCCAAAAAATAAAAAACAGAGGGCGTAATTTGTGCCTTATTACTTAGAATAGTAACAAATAGAATGTAATAATAATAATACACTAACTTGATTGAATGGTTGAAGGTGACATGTCAAAGTGTGGCATATGTCACCTCTGATCATTCAATCAAGTGAGTGCATTACTATTGCTATACTGTATCTTTTTTCTTTGGATACCGAATGCATTTTGTCCCTGAGGGCTTATTCCTATTCATTAGGAATACAGCCCACTCAGTTCCAATGGGCACTCTTTTATAAGCTAAGAAAACTTTTTGAACGCCTAGCTGCTACTTTTAAATATGTACAAATAGAGTAATGGTCAATATTTATTGTTTATATATATATATATATATATATATATATATATATATATATATATATATATATATATATATATATATCCAGTCCAGGTATTGGTAAGCACACCAAAAAAAAACATTTAAAATTACTGGAGTGCAACCAATTTTTACCAAAATTGCTAAAAGCAAATGCATAAAATATTGGTGCACATCCAAATTTTCATTACCATTAACCCTTTACTCTGCTGCATTGTGTCTGCATATCACTACTATATTACAGATGAGGATTTAGTCACATCATATGGCCATAGAATGCTAAGCTTGCCACCAACGCCAAGGTACCTCATTTTTGGCAAGTACCTAACCTTAATATGCTTTGTCTTATGAGCTGACTCTCTCCCACTATAGGTATTTACTGACCTTAATTTACTTTATCCTGAGAGCGGAATCTTTGTCAGCTTTACTCATTAATGGAGAAAGACTCTCTGACAGGCATTATATAGTGTCCTAAAGACAATGGGCATTGCGTCTGGGGGGTGGGGATTGACACTTGGTATGAGGGGTGGTGACAGCGAAATCCAGTTGCTAAAACATGATGGATATTTCTCTTAAATGCATTTCATCCACATGGGATAAATGAACTTTCCCTGTTATTAAATGTTTTTGGATTCAAATATGTTGAGTCCTTCGTTTGTTTCTGGAAACTGGTTGGGTCCCTATGTATGTTGTTATATCTTTGAACTGGACACAGTCCAGCTGTGCTGAACATTCTGTTGAATCCCCATTCATGCGTAGCTAGGAAATGATCCAATTATTTGTCCTGTCCATGAATGGGTTAGGGTAACCCCTGAGATGACAACATAGTAACATAGCAAATTAGGTTGAAAAAAGACACAAGTCCATCAAGTTCAACCTTTGCCTTATAACGCAGAGATATGAGGATTATATAGCTTTCCTGGTGCCAAATAAGTCTTTATCAGACCTTCCTGTTTTGCTTACTAATACACAGTATAACCCTGTATGTTGCATTTTGAAAGAAGTGTATCTATTCTTCTCTTAAATTTATACATTGTATCTGCCATAACCACATCCTTGGGCAAGGAATTCCATAATTTAACAGACCTTACTGTAAATAACCCTTTCCTCTGATGAAGTTGAAACCTCCTTTCCTCTAATCTCAAGGGTTGTCCCCTGGTTATTTGATCAGGCCTTGGAATGAATAGCTTACCAGCGACAAAGAGTGGTTTGCAGAAACTACACAACTTTTGACGACTGATTACTGTTTGCACCAATCAGTGCATGTTATCCATCTGTGCTCCTAAAACTAATTATATATATCTATTAGTAGTGTAAAAGCCTGTGTACATGGGCCAAGCTCTCGGGCAGTGTCTACTGCACATGACTGCATCGGACAACCATACATCTGGCCTGCGTTCGGGCAGTCTCTACTTCTCATGACTGCATCGGGCAGTCTCTACTGCGCATGACTGCATCAGGTAGTCTCTACTGCGCATGACTGCATCAGACAAACATACAATACATCTGGCCTACGTTCGGGCAGTCTCTACTGAGCATGACCCCATCAGTCAGTCTCTACTGCACATGAGTGCATCGGACAAACATACATCTGGTCTTTTATATATATATATATATATATATATATATATATATATATATATATATATAGATAGATAGATACACAGATAGATACATAGATACATAGATGTATTGTTCATTGAAGGGTTTAAAGTGGAAATATTCATACAGTTGACAGTCTAATGTCATTCCATCTATAAGAATAATGAGTGGACATTCATGGTCTATTGTTTTTAATCTCCATCATTTATACAATTTTCATTGTAAAATAATAAAGAATATGTTTTGAATCACAATCTGTATGTGTGTATGGGGAAATTAATGCACCATTATAGGGATTCATTTTTCACTTTTTTCCTTTTACGATATTGTTTTATTCCTTTTTGCCTTATATTGTCCCGTTGATTATATTGTAATATAATTATGCAGTAAACAAACTACTGAAAAAGCATGTATCTGCAGAATCATGATGTTGTATATCTAGCTCTAATGCATTCCCTGGATGCTTATGTAAGAATCATGATTCTTCTGAAGTCACATGATGCCATCTCATTAAGTTTCTACTGTCAACCCTGTGATTAGGGAAGGTTTGGCCCGCCTACTGGAGCTCTCTCACAGACCCATCTTTATCTTGTTTGAGAATCAGTATAAGGATCTACCTGTTGAAGTTACCCAACTTCTGAACACCCAGCGAGGAAAACTGCAGGTGTTGCTGTGGAAAGCCGGCTCTGTGGTATGTGCCTGTGAGAGATAACTTGCTTAGGAACATAATTCTATTTCTTGGAAATGCAGCTATCCTTATTACCCTTTTACTGACCCTGGTACAGTTCCTGAATGCCTTATTGTTCTGTCACTTACCCTATAAGGCACTATCACAGTAACCAGCAAATGAGAGTCTTATAACTTTCACACTGACCATGCAACACTTTATTACAGTAACCCAGCTCCTGAGTGTGTTATTACTCCATCACTGACCCTGTAACACCTCGTTACAGTAACCCAGCTCCTGAGTGCCTTATTGCTGTCACTGACAATGTAAAACTTTATTACAGTAACCAGCTCCTGAGTGCCTTATTGCTGTTACTGACAATGTAAAACTTTTTTTACAGTGACCCAGCTCCTGAGTACCTTATTGCTGTCACTGACAATGTAAAACTTTATTACAGTAACCCAGCTCCTGAGTGCCTTATTGCTGTTGCTAACAATGTAAAACTTTATTACAGTGACCCAACTCCTGAGTTCCTTATTGCTCTGTCACTGATCATGTAAGACCTTATTATAGTAACTCAGCTCTTGAGTGCTTTATTACCCTTTCACCAATCCTGCAACGATTAATACTATTACCCAGCTCATGAGTACCTTATTGCTCTGTCACTGACCTTATAAGACACTATTACAGTAACACAGCTCACAAGTGTCTTATTGCTCCATCACTGACCATGTAACAACTTATTACATTAATACAGCACCTAAGTGCATCAATGCTGTCACTGACCATGTAACACCTTATTACAGTAGTCAAGCTCCTGAGTGCCTTATTGCTCAATCATTGAACATGTAACAACTTATTACAGTTACCAGCTCCTGAGTGTCTTATTGCTTTGTCACTGATTATATAACAGCTTATTAAAGTAACCCAGCTACTGAGTGCCTTATTTTTCCATCACTAACACTATATCATCTTATAAAAGTAACCAAGCTCCTAAGTGACTTATTGTTCCGTCAAGGAACATGTAACACCTTATTATAGTAACCCAGCTCCTTACTGCCTTAATGCTTTGTCACTGACCATACAGTAACACAGCTCCTGAGTGTACCATTGCTTCGTTACTGACCCTGTAATGCTTTATTACAGTAACCCAACTCCTGAGTACTTATTGCTCTGCCACTGACCCTGTAACATCTTTGTACTATAACCAGCTCCTGAGTACCTTATTGCTGTGTAGCACCCTATTACAGTAACCCAGCTCCTGAGTGCCTTCTTGCTGTCACTGATGATGTAACACCTTATTACAATAACCCAGCTCCTGAGAGCCTTAATGCTTCATCACTGACCCTGTACCACCTCACTACAGTAACCAGCTCCAGAGTGCCTTATTACTCAGTCATTGACCATGTAACACCTTATTATCATAACCCAGCTTCTGAGTTCCTTTTTGCTCCATCACTGATAATGAAATACTTTATTAGAGTAACTCCGCTCTGGAGTGCCCTATTGCTCTGCCACTGACCATGTAACACCTTAATACAGCATTCAAGCTCCTGAATGCCTTGCTTCTCTGTCACTGTTACATTAGAGTAAACCAGATAATGAGTGTCTTGTTGCTCTGTCTCTGCCACTGTTTCATCTCACTTCTGTCCTCAGTCTCCATCCTCTGAGTTCTGGAAAGAGATGCGTCTTGCACTTCCCCGGAGGGTCTCTCTAGTGGATGGAAAAGGGGACCCTCAAACCCAGTGTCAAGATGATGAAGACCCTATGCTGACCCCGAGCAGAGAGGCTGCAGACCCAGACCCTGAGGGGGACCTCGGTAATTATTTCCAATTTACAGTATTTCTAGTCTATATCTTAGACTTACTATTCACTTCTAAAGTTCTCCCCTCCCTCCCTTTTTCGTGACGTCAGCGTCTAGCTGACAGCAGGTGGTCCTGGTCCGGGAGGCTCTTCAGCAGAGCCAAAATCGCGTTATTTTAAAAGAATTACTTCATTGGAAAGGTCTACAAAGTGTGCCTGGTTTGCAAGCACACTTTGTATACCCTTCCCATGAAGTCATTATTTTTAAATAATGTGATTTCGGCTCTGCTGAAGAGCCTCCACGACTCGCACAACTCGAATCTCCTGCTGCCAGCTTTACAGTTGACAGCAGAAGAGAGGGAACTTTAGCGGCTAATATCTTTCAAACCATAGAGGTTTGAGAGATAGGACTGGTGCCAAATCATTTCTTTTTTAAACGTCTAGAAAACAAGAATAATTTTTTATGGGACATTACTGTCCTTTTAACAGTAAGCTGATAAGAGCTGGATTTGGATACAATAATTAAAATGTAACAGAAATAGGATGATGTTTATTTTTTCAGCAAAGTGGCCAGGGCAGAATTAGGCAGAGTAGGCATCTGCCAACACGCGCACCCAACAGAGGGGAGCCTGTCACTGGGATCATGTGTGTGGTGTTTTTTTTTATTATTAAATTCGCCTGAGCTGAGTCACCTCCCCGGCCAGCGCCACGAAGACAGGTCTGTGCCTCCTCCTTCTGCACAGACATGTAGCTGCTGCGCTTCCTCATTGGGTTTTTAGTAATACAGAGTGCTGGGAGATGACATCATCACCGCATGGGAGCTCCAGCAGCTACAGCTCTGTGCCGAAGGAGGAGGCACAGAACTGTCTTGCCGCTGGACAACCAGGGAAAAGGCAAGAAATGGACACTGGGGCAATGCGAGAGTAATATGGAGATGATGGGGGCAATATGGAGTTGATAGGGGACAATGTGAAGGCAATATGGTATATGGAGATGATGGGGGCAGTATGGAGCTGATGGGGGCATTGTGAGGGCAATATGGTACATGGAGATGATGGGGGCAATGTGAGGGCAATATGGAGATGATAGTGGCAAGTTGGAGCTAATGGGGAGCAATGGGTAGATGATGGGGGCAATGTGAGGACAATATGGAGATAATGGGGGGCAACGTGGAGATTAGGAGCATTGTGGAGGTGTCCAGTGCAGATGGCCAGTGGGAGGGGCGCTTCAGATTTCTGTGCCTACAGGCTCCTGAGATGTAAATCCGGCCCTGAAAGTGGCAACTCTTGTCAATTAAATGTCCTAAACCTCTCTGCCCTTCATCCCTAGTTTAATAAAGCAGTCAGGTTCCATGTAGACAAAATACGTGTTTGGGCAGACATCTATAGAAATGGATTGTGTTTCAAGAAGGTGGACACAACCCTAGGTACTGCAGTCCCCACCCTTTCACTGCAGGTGTCCCACTCTAGACACAGGTCATTGTAAGCCATAAAGACTTTTCTTAGAGCTTTTAATCTGTGAGCCTAGCCTTAGCATATGGTTTGGCCAAAAGGTTCATTTCTTTAAAACTATTTACAGAAAAATGGCAAATTTGGGTTGCAGGAGATCTTAATGCTCTGTAACACAAACTAAACATATCTTTAAGTGACAGGTCCGCTTTAAGAAAAAGTGGAGTAATTCTAGAGTGCACAACTGTACCATAGGTGGTGAACAAATCCCAAATGTTGCAGCAGTTTAAAGGAACATTAAAATATGTATGAAATATATTGTAGGGATTTTCCTGCTGTGTTAAACAAGGGTACTCCCAATTCAGAGAGATGTGTATTTCCAGAGTTTTTTTTTCATTAGCAGTGTCCTCTAGTGGTGAGATTCCAATTAGTTATTCTGTTTCTGTTGGAGAGGTGTCACTGACAGGCAGTCCTCTATAGAATGTGACTGAAGCTGCACAGTCGTGCTGTCATTTAGAGCCATCAGGAAGTAATCACACTGTAATTCATTTCCTGATTATTTTAACCATTATAATATTTGAATAAAACAACTGACACCAGTGGGACTTGTTTTTCTGAGCAGGAAAAGCCAAAAGCTCTATAACATATAGGTATGCTTCTTAGAATGGAGCATTTAACCCCTTGAATAATAGCGAGGTCTCTAAAGCATTGCGAAGCAATGCATTAGAAACCTCTCTAACATTCAAGGGTTTTACAGACACAATTAATTCAGTGGGAATGTTAATTACTCACTATGGTGAAAACTGCTTTGTCCCAGCATTGTTTCACTCTTCCATCAGTACAACGTTGTCTTAATCTCTTTCTGATGACTTTTTCTGTATATTAGGTGTGCGAAGAACCCTCTATAAAGCTCCTCCTCCTCGGATGGCTCCGGTGGCACATTTCACAGACAGGGGGCCCACAGGAGAAGTGGACATATCAGACCTGGGGTCACGGAACTATTCAGCTCGGTCTGATTATTACTGTCTGGTGACAGAGCCTGAATTATAGGGCAGAGAGAGAATTAACAGACAGAAGAAACGGTGAAGTTAATTGCAGATGAAAAGAAAGGGTAAACCAAGGAATTTCAGACAGGTGTTTCCAAAAAATGTAAAAGTGTTACATAACAATGCCAATATATTGTATATTTCAACATCCAAAACCCAGTGCAGTTGCCTTTGCACCGACCATGGTTGGATAACCTACATTTTCTCCAGATGTTGTTGGGCTACAACTCTCATTATCCTCAGATAGACAACAGCTGGCTGAATATAATGGGAAATTCAGTCCTACAACAACTGGAGCATCACAGGTTGTGTACCTTTGGAATAGTCATAGTCACAACAGCAGCAAACCTCTGTCGGTAATGGAGGCATACTAGCAATACCAATGCAGCAATGCTGCTTTGGATCTGTGACTCATGGCAAAAAGTAACCTGTTGGACTATAGTGCCTTTCACATCAGTGACGATCGCACCAAAGTTCAACATGCAGCAACTTTACTGCTTTCCCTCAGTAATGCAGTAAAATTACAGTATGCAAGGTCTGACTGGTGGTCTGTGGGGCAATGACCTGACCATTCACCCAAGCTGAGTTGAAGGTTGCATATAGGGACCATTAATATTGGCTGGCAACTGCGGGCTGGCCCGGAAGACACACCTCTCCTGTGTTCCGAACTGGACTGAGGTGAGAAACCTTGTCGGACACAGGGGGCTGCAACAATTCTGTCACCTATCTGAAAGAACCCTTTGAAAGACTGACAAGGGAAGCTGATGAGCTAAATATAACATGGACGAGATGCACTAAACTTCAGTAATGGCCCAGCTTGCAGATATTTTGGCAAACTGGATCAGAATCCATATTGTGATATGCACTTAGGTATCTTTATCTTATCCCTGTGATTGCACCTCAAATCCACCTACATCTCCATGCCTTCACTCCATATATAATGTTTTAGTGTCTACCTTTGGCAGTGGCTAATTTGAATATTGATATCTGACTTAATGAGCCATTTTCATATTCCTGTGGGTGTGCGTATATTTAAATGTGACTTGCCATATGCACTTAGTGCCGATACCTGGAGATGCTGTTTGAGGTGAAAGAAACAAATTTGCTGTCGAGACTGGAGATTTTGGGATCTTCCCATAGCTTTCTATGCAGTCCTTCTGAAGAACAGTTCACCGTATTTCCAAGTATTGAACAGACAGCGATACTCCAAAGTAGAAATCAGTTCTCTATATTTCACATTAACCTGGTTAGTATCCAAACCACAAAGAAACCACAACACATCACCAGCATTACTGTAACCTCATATGCTAATGATCAAAGTCTCCCCCACCCTTGCATAGATAATTCTTAGTGCATGTTGCAAAGTGTGTAGTATTTTCCATAGAGAAGTGATCTCTAATACATAGCCAGACACACTTCACCATTATATTGAACCTTAGTTATTCTGGGGCAGTCTAACAGCACTATTGGATAAATAAGCATTCTCAGTTGCAAATGGAGCCTGTTACCCAAGAGAGGTCTCTATTGCATCATGAGGATACATAGGAGACCTCTGTCTTGTATTCAAGGAGTTGAAATCCCCATGTAAATCAAAAGGCATTTTAATTGTCTCCTATGATGGAATTGATTTGCTCTACAATTGCTCCATGGGGGAGATGCACAAAGGGTTGATGCAATAGTGAAGTGTGTCTGGGGATGTGTGGTGATCACTTCACTATGTAGAATTCAGCACACTTCACCATATGCACTAAGAATTAGGTATGAAAGGGGAGTGTGGTCTTTAATCATTAGCAAACAGTAATGCTGATGATGTGTTAGGGAGGGTAAGTGGAGGAGAGGAGGGGATAATCTCAGACATCAGCATCAGGAACACTGCAGCTTTCCCCTAACCCTTTAATGCCACCGGAATGTGCAATTCATTGCTCCGCAGTGTGTTGCACAACCCTGTGGCACATAAAGAATTCTCTTCCCTGCTTCATGCATCAGAGACACTGAGAACTAGCAAAGCAGCTGTTACATGTAACTGGTCTTTACATGAACTGGTGTTGATCAGCTGTTTGAAGTCCAAAGCACACTCTCAGATCAGCTTATTCAAGTAAACAGAAG
Organism: Rhinophrynus dorsalis; assembly: GCA_037306005.1. Classification (NCBI taxonomy): domain Eukaryota; kingdom Metazoa; phylum Chordata; class Amphibia; order Anura; family Rhinophrynidae; genus Rhinophrynus; species Rhinophrynus dorsalis. The sequence goes on along the minus strand of CM074722.1, from coordinate 440,122,766 downwards.
ACTTGCAAGGCACTCCATTGTTAGGGATAAATTGTGAAATTATTGATATGGGCTTGAATACACTATAGGAATAGAGTTTCAATAAATGAATATGTCAAATGACACCCATCAATCAGATAGTTGCCCTATCGGCAAATCTGTTCCAGTTGGATCAGACCTGCTAATTATCTGGGGCTGCACTGTGGTCCCCTGTGCTGCCCCGGTGCATTGATGCTGCATCAAGCAGAACAATTTCCTGTCCTGTGTGTATTGCAAGTCCCCATAGAGTGAGTCTATGGAGAGTGTTCAGGTAACACCCTGTCTGTGTTCCTGCTGAGTGGGTCAGTTTTCTGACGCCTCCCTTCACCAAATGGCCGATAGGAGCCCCTTTGAGGCTGCAAAGAGCGGCCCCAGTCTTTTTGGAGCAGACTTAGTAAAATATGATAATGTCCCTTTAACAGCGTCTCTGGGCCATATGCAGAAAGAAATGTGAAACAATTCTAGGGTAAACCAAATACACTCTTTAGGACTATTAAACAGGTCCAAAAATTCTCATTGATATAAGTTGACCCTTTAACCACTTGAATGCTAGAGAGGTTTCCAAAACATTGAAAGTTAATATATTAGATATCTCTCTAACATTCAAGGGTTAAAAGCCCCATTTAAATCAATGTGAATTTTTATTTGTCCCATATGGTGCAGTTGGTTGACTCCGCTTTGAATGTATTTGTAATTCCTATAGTGATTAACAATACAATTTTTGTATGCATAAATATTAACCCCTTTTTTAAAAAAAAAAAAACGTCAAAATAATGATATAAAAACTAAGGACTAGAAGGCTTTTTACTGTCTGGTCCCAGGACCAAATTCCACATCTGAGGGGAGGGGGCTTACACTAGGTAAAAGGGGCAGGAGGGGGATAATTTATCATTCAATTACTCTTGAACTACAACTCTGACAGTATAGCAATAACACTCTCCATGGTCCAAATACTATGAAGATTAATTGGAGCTACTTTGTTTGTGAAACATTACTATCCCTTTAATGAGATGTAATGTCAGGATATAAACCGAAGTTCGATTATTCATTATACTTTTATATAATGAACGGTACCTTTGTAAGTTTCCATATCTTTGTAGTTTTCTTGTGATTTTACTTTAAAGTTCCCCCTCCTGCCCCTTTCCTCTAAGTCACACCGCGTCTCCTCAGATCTGAAATTCAGTCACTTTACCGGACAGATCACAACGCAGAACAATATTGTGTTTGTCTGTATAAGGAAAATCCTGCCCCTCTTGACAAAGGGGAGCAGGGTCTCCTAATGCTGACACAGAAGTGTCCCTCGTTGCTATCCATCCAGACCAGCTTTCAAATCCAAGCAGACTCTGTGTGACGCAGGGAAAAGGTGCGCGAGAGGGAAACTTTAAAATAAAATTACAAGAAGTTACAATGAAATGGGTATTTCCAAGAATGTCATTCATTATAAAAAAAAGTGTAATGAATCATCAATCTTAACTTTATATCCTGACACTATTATCTCTTTAACCTTTTGAGTGCCAAAGGGGTGCCCAACGCATTGTAAAGCAATGCATTGTGCACCCCTCTAGCACCCAAAAAAGGTTAAAATAACACACACAAACACACATATTCACCTTATGGCCACCCCGGCAGCAGGGAGGAGATCTGCTGCATGCAGCGAATCAGGGGCGGTGATGTTCACAGTAGTGTTGAGCGAGCACCCCGATGCTCGGGTGCTCGGGTGCTCTGACCGAGCATCCCCTGAGGCTCGAGTGCTCGGCCGAGCACCCGAGCCCCATTGAAATGCATGGGGCGACACGAGCATTACACCAGGCACCCCCTGCTCTGATGAGGGGAGGGTGCCTGGTCAATGCCCCCCTTCATCTCCGCTATGCCCCCTTCATCTCCGAATGCCCCCTTCATCTCCGCAATGTCCCCCTTCATCTCCGCTATGCCCCTCTTCCACAATGTCCCCCTTCATCTCCGCTATGCCCCTCTTCCACAATGTCCCCCTTCATCTCCGCTATGCCCCTCTTCCACAATGTCCCCCTTCATCTCCTCTATGGCATAGAGGAGATGAAGGGGGACATTGTGGAAGAGGGGCATAGCGGAGATGAAGGGGGACATTGTGGAAGAGGGGCATAGAGGAGATGAAGGGGGACATTGTGGAAGAGGGGCATAGCGGAGATGAAGGGGGACATTGTGGAAGAGGGGCATAGACTCTATGCCCCTCTTCCACAATGTCCCCCTTCATCTCCGCAATGCCCCCTTCATCTCCGCAATGCCCCCGTACCTCCAGTCCCTGGTGGTCCAGCGGAGCGTCTTCAGATCTGTGCCTCTTCCGGCACAGATCCCCGCCACCCGAACATGGCGGGCGAGCACATGGCGGTACTCGACGAGTACCGCCATGTGCCGAGCAGAGCGATGCTCGAGCCGATCCGAGCATCGGCCGAGCACACTCGCTCAACACTAGTTCACAGGAGTTGGTGGGGGCTTCACTCCTCCTGTGAAAATCACTTCAGAGAGACTCACCGCTGTAGCAGTCCACCAGGTTCCTGAAGTGCACGGTGTGCCCTCTCGCACAGGCAGCGCAGTGCACCATTCGCAGTAGACACTGTATTTCCCCTTGTGCTTTGGCTTAAGGTTAATGTACTACAATGAATTGTGGGTGAGATGCACTAAGGTGTGAAATAGAGGTGATGAAGTGGAGATAACTTGTGGTGAACTCTCCATTTACCATGCTAATCTATGGAGCCATTGCCATAAGATCCCTGATGGTTGAGTGATCTTTGGGCATAAGCTTAATAGAATAACAGAGAAAGTGGACAGTTCATCACAGCAGAGACGTTATCTCCATTTTATCACCTCTTTACCCCCAGGGGAGGGCTGGCAACATAGGCCCAGGGGGCAAATACAATTAAGTGGCCCATATCTACTATCGTCCAAGCCCATTGTCCCAGCCCACCCCTGTTTCCTGAATTTTAAAATTGTCCTTAATGCTGTGAATTAAAGCAAGTGATACCACAGAGCTTACTGTTGGAATGGGGCTACATTAGTGATACTACAGTGCTGACAATTTAACCCTGCGAGTGCCAGAGGGGTACACAACACATTGCTTTTTCAATGCCTTGTGTACCCCTCTGGCATTCAAAGGGTTAAGTAAAGATAGAATAGTGATGCCATAGAGCTTGCAAGGGAAATGGATTATTCTACTAGTGAAGCTCTGTTTGGATTGTAGCTCTGAGGTATCATTTGCAAATAGATTCATTTCATACATTCTGTGGTATCACTAGTGTAGCTCCATTTACAGCAGCAAGTGAGAGATTGAGTGAGACACTGGCCCACCAACCCAGGCACATGGCCAGCCCAGGGGGCAATTGCCCCCCCAGCCCCAGGCCAGCCCTCCCCTGTCTTTATTACACCTTAGTGCACCCCCCCAGGAGTAATTCTGCGGCAAACCAAATGCACCATAGGTCAAAAATAAAAACTCGCATTGAGATAAATGGGGCTTTGAACCCCTTGAATGCTAGAGAGGTCCCCTATGCATTGTTTTGCAATTCAAAGTGGTAGAAGACACATTTATATCAAATGGAGATTTGGGAAATTAGTAACTTGTCCCCTATGGTGCAGTTGGCTTACGCCAGTTTTTTATACAATAAAAGCCTCAACATCTTCAAAATGTGACTGATGTTATATCAAGGAAGGTTTGCAGGACTCCTGGGAGTTATGTACTGTGGTGAGTAAAAAGATGCTAAATTGGCCATAGTGAGGAGAATTCTTCTTCAGTTTGATAAATTCTGCAAGTCCGACCTTATTCTGTGGAGCCTATTCACTAAGATTCCTCATGTTGGACACATCTTAGTGCATTGGCTCCATAGAATGTCATTGGAACTGGAGAGTTTATAACATTAGAGAAGTCATCTCCACCTTATCTTTTTTGTCACACCTTTGTGCATCTTCACCAGGACCCCAAAGTCCTCCCATTGAGACACCCCCCACCCAAACTGCGCACTAGAGCCAGCAGAAAATATAATACCTGAAAACTTTGTGGATCTGAAATAGATGCCTCAGCAGTGTTGTTTCCACTGCTATGTCTACCTCCAAGTTTGACACTGAGGCTGGGATGCTTGTAGGCATTTCAGAAACACATAAAATTTTTATTATATGGGAGATAGAGTTATAAACAAATGAAAAATATGTTCTTCAGACTTTATAATTATAAAAAAATATATATTCCTTTTCCTTCCTCCTTCTCTTCATCCACTTCTTGAGCAGTCACTCAGCCACTGCCCATACATTCTAAGTTAGAGACAGTCTCTGTTTGAGACTCACATCACTCTGTCCCTCTTTCCCACCCTGGTGTGCATCTTTTGAGTGATGAGACTGTATTGTGTATATATGTGTATCACATTGCTCCACAGCAGTAACACTCACATTAATGTTCAGTATGTGTGTTTTTAAATTAGTCTGTGTAAATAAGATAATTTAGTTTTGTATTCAGTTACACAAAGAGGTGTCAGTAGGTTATGAAATAACCTGAGCATTCTCAGCCAGTATCCTTTTGAAATGTCGCACGAATATGAGCGTGCAACATTTAAGCAATATAAGTAGGTCGCTGGCTTCCAGAGCGCCATAACATAATCTCGCAACAATCAAATGGGCGAGATTTTTGTGGTGCCTCATAAAACATTTCCACTGCCTTCAATAATGAATGCCCCCATGCCTTCATTAATTAATAGTGTCAGCTCCCACACTGCTGTATAACTTACTTTCGGACGGTCTTTTATAACTTGTTTATGCAGTCCAACCTGCATTCCTCCTGTCTCTCCTGGGCAATGAACGTTTTAAAGAACATCGTGAAGTACTCCCACACCGCGCCATTTATTACCCAGGAAAGACAATGAAAGGCGCAGTGTGGTGTGGATATGGTGCTCTGGAAGTCGGCAGCCTACTTATACTGCTTAAATGTCGCACGCTGTTATTCATGCGACATTTCAAAAGTAAACCATCTGTCTGCTGTATCTGGGCCTTTTGCTATATATACATGCCTATAGTCAATAGTCAAAAAAGTCAGTGTTGTATAGTTGTGCTATTGTATGCTAACCCCCATCTCCCCTCCCAAAAGAAAACACTGCTCCAGTGTCTTCATGGGATAGTATAACATATTCTGGAAAAAATATACACTGCGCGGTTAATCCAGCTGAGTAAAACAAAGGTACTCCCATGGCTGAGGAATGTTTTAATCAAAGGTTATTGCAGAGCATACTTACATTTATGGGTGCAGTACCTCCATGCCCTAAACATTTATAGTGGTGTTGTTGCTAAAGCAGCCTTTGGAGGAATATTCAGACTGAAAAAACTGTCCATAGAGTGCTGAAGAAACAGCTCCACCATAACATTTCAGGTCATATATGTACTGAACCCAAACATACCAGTTTGAGCTTAAATCAGTTTTGAATAAAACATCTCAGCTGCAGGAGTATCCTCATTTTAATCAGCAAGTTAAACCTTGCAATATGTATTTTTTTCCATATTTAAGTGTTAGTAATGTCCCTGAAAAATATTTATAGTTTTTGTAGTGCTTAAAAAATGCAACTATTTGCAACAAATCCTATCTCTCAAACCGCTATGGTTTGAGAGATATTCTCCGCTAAAGTTTCCCTTCTCCTGCTGCCAGCTGTAAAGCTGACAGCAGGATATCCGTGCCGGCCGACACGGGGAGGCTCTTCTGCAGAGCCACAATCGCGTTATTTAAAATTAATTACTTCAGTGGAATGATCTACAAAGTGTCCTTGCAAACCAGGCACACTTTTTACACCTTTCCAATGAAGTAATTTGTTTTAAATAACGCGATTGCGGCTCTGATGCAGAGCCGCCATTTGGTCCCCAGACAGGATTCCCCTGCAGTCAGCACAGCGCTGACATCAGGGAAAGGGGAGGGAGGAACTTTGAATACAGATATCTCTCAAACCATAGTGGTTAGAGAGATAGGATTTATTGCCCATAGATTAATTTTTTAATCACTAAAAAATTATAAAGATTTTTTCAGGGACATTACTAACATTTTAAGCAATACTCTCCCATTAATAAAAGTGATGTTCCTTTGTTTTTAAACTATATTTGTATTTGTTCAAAGTGTTTATCTTCTGTATTATATAAAACTGATTAAGACACAATTTTGAGTCAAGTTCTCTATATTGTCACAGATTGTTGGTTTCAGTGAATTGAAAGCATCATAGCCATTGTTTATGGATAACTTTGACATTATATTATTGTTGTTCTTTCAAAAAACACGGTAGATCAGTTTCATTCAAAGTTATCTTTCAAAGTTATCCATAAACAATTGTTGATTAATTATACCATGAAACTGATCAAATAACTGAATGCTCAAAACACATTGACCCCCTATAAGTGTTTGATGGCTGGACTGGTTCCTGTCTTAAGTCATATGAAATTCCAGCAATCTTGTTGTTGAATACATGTAAGTCACACCATTAAATAGATAGAATGCATGATAAATCAAAACACACTAACCTTGTGAGTGCCTGAGAGCTGTACTATAATGTACATTGTATTGCATTATACTGTAAAGCCCTTTTTGCGCATGTTCATGAATAACTTTTCAGTGTGTGCACATAAGCAGATGAGAGTTGGTACCATGTTAGCCGTAGAAATACAGGAGGCAAATATCTTTGTGGATACCTTTATTGGCTAACTAAGCAGATTCAGAATGCAAGACCTTAGGTCTCTTCCTCAGGCATGTTACCACAGGTCTCTTCCTCAGGTCAGTACCAGGAAGGATGTCTGAATAACGGAACCAACAAACTGAGCGAACAGACAGAGCCTTCTAGTAAGCACCAGATAGGATAGTCAGACGAGCCAAAGTCATACACGGAGCGGGTAGTCAGCCAGAGCCACAGGTTTGCACCAGAAAGATATCCACTGAAGCGATGGAATGCTGGATGCGCAGTGGATAAAGCCCCAGGTCAACACCAGAGTGGGTAGTCAGACAAGCCTAGGTCATACACGGAGCGGGTAGTCAGCCAGAGCCACAGGTTTGCACCAGAAAGGATATCTGAGCCAAATCGGAACGCCAAGGAGAATAGTCAGACAGAGCCACAGGTCAACACCAGAATGGATGGACAGACAAGCCGGATCACACACAGGAATCAGGAATACTAGAAAATGAACTGCTCAGAACAACAGCGTAAGGGTGACTGAGTCAGGACTCAGTCTGCCCTCAAAACCCCTCCACGGGAAGTAGGTAGGAGGAGCAGCTAGAGGGAGGAAGTAGGTTGGACGAGACTACAGGAAACAAACACACATAAAACAGAGGCCTGCAGCATGCTTGAAGCCTCTTGCCTGCAAATGACGCATGGAAAGATGCCGAGCGTCGCTGAAGCGGTGGCGCTGGAAACAAGGTACTGTGACAATGTGGCCATAAGACAGCGCAGGCCCAATGGGCCCCCTTGGATGCTGGGTCCTGTAACACTGCAACTTCTGCATCCCTTGTTGTTATCCTCCTGTCTCCCTGAGTGGTAACAGTATTTCTAGAGAATATTTTTAGCCTCTGGTAACTGTTTGAGTGAGCAGCTAGGGTTAGGCAATCTGTCATTGTGTGTAAGAATTCCAGCACTACCAGATCCTCCCTCACTAAGGCAAACTAGTGGGCTCAGGGATAACTGATAAGAGAATAATGCAGTTTACACTTTTATTAGAAACCCAGACCCTGAGGCTTCTGCTTTACAAGAATCTCTGGATATACAGCTTATTGACTAAGCCTAGTTCAAGTGAAACACTCTTGGGTCATTTTCAAGCTAAATGTATTCTCCACTAAAGAGCATAGAAACAGTTTCTCTGGTCATTTCATTTTGCTTATCAACCCATGTACACTGCTTCCATCCATGCATATGGCACACTACTATCAGTATAAAGGCAAGCCCAAATTAAGACGGAATCAGCAAACAGCCATGATCTGATAGGGTGGCACCATATGGACTGATCCAATAATAAGATTAGTGACATCTTAGCCTTCTCATGGCCCAGCTAGCTATATGCCAGTGTCGAACTATTTATATGAAGGTATCCAAAGGGTTAAAACAGAGAACCACTCAGGTTGGATTTCTTCACTTAAATAGGCAAATGACAATATAAAATAATTTGAGAACTTTATCTTTATTATGTATTGACACGCTACTTCACAGTAACGAATTGATCAGAGTAATAATCAATCCCTCATATTTGTGCAAAAATATATATTTTATTAAAATACAATAGACTATATATATAACAAGTATCAGTAACAATGAAATATATAAGTGATTAGCAATTATAATAGGTACCTAGAAAACCAGACCACACTTATAACCATGAGGATTACCAGCGGTGAAAGGGTTAACCCCACATAGGTATATTCAGAGGTATTAATTAACAATACTTGCATTCAGTAGCATAGAAAAGTTTAATTGATTCTTACAATTAATATAATACAGTTGGCCGCAGTGTCTCTGAATACCTCTGCCCCAGAAACTGTATAGACTATGCTAATTATGATGTAAGGGGTATTGTGAGATGAATTAAATAATTCCTCTAACAATTCCTTGTATCATATCATAATAATAATCAAATTTAGGGAATAACTGGAATAGAATCCCAGATTTAAATCACTATAATTTAATTATATACTGAATTCAATATTGCTTACCTCTGAATAAAATATATACATTGCAATTAATATAGTCAATCAAAAATTATACAAATAATCTACCTAAAATTAATACAATAACATATGTCTAGTAAGTATACCAACTTCATGCAACATATATCATAATTTTGACTACAGCATCATATATAAAACCTATAGGCACTCAAAGGGTTAATCCACTCGTTTAAAATAGGTGCCACACCCAGAAATTTATTTTGTCTATTGGAAAGGAATACTTCCAATTTACAAAAAATAAGCCTAGAACATACACAAAGGACTTTAGAATACATACCACAAATAAATAGACAAACAGCGTTAGAGAGTTAATACATGAATTCCAAGAATTCCCTTTATTAAATATTAGCTATTATAATTTACCAGAAATACACTATTCTAGACATAACAAAAATTATATTAACTAATATATACAAGGATAAATATATCTCACTGCTATCTCTATCTTATGATCTCTCTGGCAATTTATAACAATAAATTAATTCTGCGTAATTTCTTAATTACTATGCTAAATATAGCTGATTATAATATTTTCCATAAAACTGGCCAGGCTTCTATGGGCAGATATATATATATATATATATATATATAAAATTTTCCTCAAATATCGAGGAAATATACTTATTTTGAAATTAGGTAGAATTAGAATAAATAAAATATAATTACCAGGTCAATCAGTGTGGATTCTTGAAGTTATCAGGTGTTGTCAGGAATTTAATCAGCAAGCCAAGAGCCTTCTTTTGCCAGGAAACTCAAGAGATGTGGTTAGGAATTTAGTCAGGACGCCCAGAGCTCAGGAACTGAGACCTTCTCTATCAAAACCTCACTTTTTAAAGTATGAAACGCCTCTTATCAAAATCTGCTCTGATTGGTTAAAGGACCATTTCATTATACAGTGATGTCAGGCATATTATTATCATAATTTTGGGAATTTCTCAAAACACTGGTAATAACGCTATTTACATCCAGAAGATGGCCCTCTCTCTCCACTTAACATTTTACATATAATCAATTTTTATGTCATCAATGATGTATGTAAGAGGGCATTAAACGTCATATAAATCTGCCGTTTTTCCAGACGTTCTCATAGGGGAGGATCTCTCTCATAAGATAATCTTACTGCTTGGCACCATGGTTGTCTGGCATACTCTATTTATCACCATTACTGTCAGTTAGTTATTTCTGCCTCATAGAGGGCCCATAATTTTAACATGAGGTAATTTGAACACGTTTTAAACACAGGTTTTTCAGTTAATTTCTACTATTAGAGTTAACCCTCTATGCTCCACCAGGACTAAGTCTCTGACACCAGCATTGATTCCAAATATAAGACAATATTGACCTGATTTTATGGGCTCATTGGTGCTTAACCTTTTGGAGAAAACAACAGCTCCTGAGACTGATCCTGATTGCTGGGTCTAATACTCTGGTAGTGCCTCTACCTAGGATGGGTCATGATATGGTTCTACAAACTTTCAAAGCCAAGGACACATACACACCCAGGCCATATGACAACTGACACACATACACACTCAGACATACTCATACTCTCCCAGACACCTTTACTCTTACAGAAACAAACACTTAGGCACATTTCATTCCAGACATATTCATGAACACAAACAAACATCCTCACACTCAGCTACATGAGCTCCTACAAAATTATATTGGGGTGGGGGTAGTTGCCTGTCCTACAGAAATATAATGTGTGGTGGAGCAATCACAGACCCTTGCAGGAGTCAGTTGTTGGATCCCACCAGGCTGTTTATGCCAACTCCCACTGAGCTGTTTTAGGAGCCTCCTACTTATTTGCTGTCTCTGCCTTAAGTTGGGCATATGCAATGGCCAAATGGTCAGGAAGCAGTGAATTTTACATCATTAGCTAAACTACACTGTACCAAAGCTGGTTGACCTGCCTGCAACAGAGAAAACAGGTCTGGCTTCAGGCACATTATGCAGGAACAGTCACAGGTTTTAAAATTGTACTCGGAGTCAGCCTGACACTTCTAAATTGTGAGTAGGTTCTTCCTGTGTCGAGTACCAACTGCTATGTTCCAATTACCCCCAAGAGCATTAGTACGACAAGGTGAAAAACTATGTAACATGGTATGTTGGGAACCCTAGCCCTATGAGTGTTGTTTCTGATGATCCACACGTCTCTTTGTCCAGAAGTCCACTTTGGGGTTTCTTAGGACACTCATCAACAGGAACACTTCAGTGGTCTTCAGTTTACCTTTGAACCAAGTATATCCTATGCCAAAGGACTAACTACAGGAGGTGCAGTTATGATGGGGACCAGGATCCAGGAGGGCCCATCATCTCTGCACTCTACCTGTTACGTGTATGACATCTGGCTTGTCTGACTACCTGTTCTGGTGCTGACCTGTGGCTCTGTCTGACTACCTCTCCGTGTGGCCTTCCGTGGAGTCAGATATCCTATCTGGTGTGGACCTTTGGCTCTGGTAGACTCTAGCATAACTGACTGCAGGCATGAGTCAGTAGTCTCCCTGTTGCCTTCCTTTGCTGGAGACGGCGTTTCCATCTCTGACTGCAAGTGTGAGTCAGCAATCTTCCCTGGTGCCTTTAGTTGCTGGAGATGACCTTACTATTACTTATTGCAGGCATGAGTCAGTTTCATCCTCACGGAGATCCTTTGGGTCAAGTTGTGGCATATCTCACATTTGAGACTACCATTGGCTTCTGCCTAGTCTCTGCAGTTTGGGAACCTAAGAGCGGCCTCCTATTCTGATAGAGGTGACGCTTCTTTGATTATCTTCTGCTCTTCCAAGCACTTGCTGTGATATTTGATAATATTATATTTCTAGTAAAGGTCATTACTATACCATCTGACTCTTGTTTTGCTTGTAACCGTGACGCTATGTTAGTGATATGTCATGTGGTGTCACTATAAGATGACAGTACCCACTGGAAATACTCTCTTCTCAAACTGTCTGAAGAACAAACAGGGTCCTCAGAAAGGAAAGAGGGTAACTTGTTACAGAAGAAGGTATCATGTTTGATGTTGCCCCTTCCGCACATTGTCTGGACCTCCAGGATTTAGGTGTGTTCACTTTCTTTAGAGCATGTGTGTTATGTGAAACTAGCTTGTCATTTTTTTAATTCCAATGAGGTAGAAGACATGGTAATTGAATGGTGGCTGTAATCACTTGAGCACAATATGTCCCCATATTTTTATTTTGACTAGTGTCTCTGCTGGTCACTTCTGTAGTTGTATATTATTTCCTTTTGGGCTTTGCACCAATACAATAATATAAAGAAAGGCTGACATCTGTATTGTGGCTGGTGGGCACAGTACATGGGAGATTCTGCTTTTAGAATAAAGCCTGTATATTCTGAAGAACCTCTCAGAAATTAAATACTCTCTTTAATGGATATAAGATTTGCCAGTTTATTTAGCCTTTAATCCAAAGCTTTGAAATATAACCAATATATAAAACATAAATGAGGAAAAAAAGGCTTGCCCAACATACTGGGCTAGGGACATCAGGACTTAAACCACACAATAGTTCAGTCTGATCCTAACAAAAAGAATATCACATACCCACAAAAAGGGTCAGTAAAAAGGCTGTACATTGCTATTCCCATCCCTACTTCTTATTCAAGAGCTATGATACATGACACTCTATAGCTGTAACTTTTTATATACTGACAGGCAGCTACAGTGGATATAGCTCAGTGGTAATATGCACATTATTATTTTCTTTATTTAGTTAAATAAAAGCTGTACTATTAATTACTGTGGATCTGCAGTTCTTTATGTGCATGTAAGTATACATTGTGTACTTAAGTGGCTTCATATTAAGCAGGGAACACTGATTCTTAACCTTCACCCTCAGGAACCGCTAACAGGCCATGTCTTTAGGATTTTGCTCATGGAGCACAGGTGAGTCAATTACATTAATTCACCTCTATTCAAGGAAGAAAATCTTCCAATACTGGCCTATTAGTGGGCTCTGAGGGCAGAGGTTGACAACCACTGACAGAGCATACACATAGACACACACACACACACAAACTGAAGGGGTGATATCCATTATGAACCTACCATCAATGATGTTTAGAATCAGTGGATAAACTACCATGGAGGCCTGCACTTCACCCACACACCTAGACCTGGAAACAGCAAGGGGGGTGGAGTGGGCATCCTTTTGTCCCCTAACCATACGTTTCAGATAATCCCCACTGTCCCCTATCTCTCCTTCCCTACCTTTCCCTTCCCCCTGTGTGTTGCTGTCATATACAGACCACCTGGTCCTACTGTACAATTTCTTGACCACTTCGCTTCCTGGCTCCCTCATTTCATGTCCTCTGACTTCCCCACTCTCATCCTGGGAGACTTCAACATCCCTGTTGACAACCACAACACTCCCCCTGCCATCAAACTCCTTTCTTTAACAACCTCCTTTGGCCTATCACAATGGACCTGCATTCCCACACACAGTGACGGTCACTCTCTTAACTTTGTCTTCACTAACCTCTGCTCGGTCTCTAATTTTTCTAATGCTCCCTATCCCCCTCTCTGACCACCACCTCCTCACTGGAAACCTCATCATACCACGTAAATCCATCCCCTCCACCGAGATCAAGAGCATGCGGAGAAATCTGCATACCCTTGACCTGTAATAATTTTCTACTTCGTGCAACCTCTTCTCAACCCCATCCTCACACTTGCTTGCCCAGAACAAACTACTGCTCTCTACAACAGCACTCTCACAACAGCCCTTGACACAGCTGCACCTGCAACTCCATGTCACCCCCGCACAACCCCACTACAACCCTGGCACACAAGACAAATGCGATACCTCCAAAGGTGCTCATGCACTGCCGAAAGGCACTGGAGAAGATCGCACTCCACAGCTGACTACATACACTACAAGTTCATTCTACGTTCTTACAGCTCTGCACTCTCCCTGGCCAAACAGTCATACTTCTCCTCTCTAATTTCAAATCTTTCTTCTAACCCAAAATGCCTTTTCTCAACCTTCAAGTCACTTCTTCGCCCACCAATGCAAACCCCTGCCACCAACTACTCCGCCCAAGATCTCGCCACCCACTTCAAGGACAAGATCAACTCCATCAGACATGAAATCTCATCACTTCCACTCCCACCCAGCCAGCCTAGCCCCACCACCTCTCCCACACACTCACTAAGCTCCTTCTCACCAGTCACCGAGGACGAAGTTTCCCTTCTCCTCACTCGCTCAAACCTAACCACATGCCCTCTTGACCCAATCCCATCTCAACTCACTCAAGAACTTTCACCTCTACTAACGCCACCCCTTACTCACTTATTCAACCTCTCTCTATCAACTGGCAGCTTCCCATCCTCTTTCAAACACACACTAATCACACCCATTCTAAAGAAACCCTCCCTGGACCCAAACTCACTGTCAAATTACCGGCCCATTTCCCTACTCTCGTTCGCCTCCAAACTTCTCAAGTGTCTCGCATATAACCAGCTCACTAAATTTATCTGCTCCCATTCCTTGATAGATCCCTTGCAATTTGGATTCCGTCCTCATCACTCCACCGAGACTGCCCTCACTAAAGTGACCAATGACTTGCTCTCTGCCAAGTCAAAAGGCCACTACTCCCTACTCATTCTCTTGGACCTGTCAGCTGCCTTTGACACAGTAGATCACCCACTCCTCCAAGCCCTCCACTCTCTAGGTCTCTGTGATACTGCCCTCTTTTGGTTTTCATCATATCTCTGCAACTGCTCCTTCAGTGTGTCCTACTCTGGCTCCACCTGCCCACCCCTCCCACTGTCTGTTGGAGTGCCTCAGGGCTCAGTCCTGGGCCCCTTGCTTTTCTCAATTTACACTGAATCCCTGGGCAAACTAATAAACTCTTTTGAGTTTCACCATCATATACTGATGACACTCAAATCTATCTTTCCTCCCCAGACCTCTCCCCTTCCCTCCTGTCCCAGGTATCTGACTGTCTGTCTGTCTGCTGTGTCTTCCTGGATGTCCTCCCGTCAACTCAAACTTAACCTTGGCAAAACTGAACTAATTATCTTCCCTCCCTCTCCTAACAGTCCTACTCCAGATATTACCCTCACTGTCAACAACACTATCATCACACCAACCCCTACAGCACGTTGCCTGGGGGTCACATTCGACTCTGCCCTATCATTTTTTCCTCACATCCAATCTCCAAATCGTGCCGCCTCCACCTCCGCAACATATCTAGAATGCGACCCTTCCTTACCCAAGACACTACTAAAATTCTAATCCAAACACTCATCATGTCCCGTCTTGACTACTGTAACTCACTACTAACTGGCCTTCCTCTTGCCCGACTAACCCCACTACAGTCCATAATGAACTCAGCAGCATGACTAATCTACCTCACCAACCTCTTCTCCAACACCAATCCCCTCTGCCAATCCCTACACTGGCTCCCATTAGCACACAGAATTAAATTCAAAATCCTGGTGCTCACCTATAGAGCCCTTACTAACACCTCACCCCCCCTATATCTCATCTCTTATTTCCAAATACCCTCCCACTCGCCATCTTCGTTCTGCACATGACCTTCTCCTCACCACAGCTCTTATCACATCCTCCCACTCCTGCCTACAGGACTTCTCTAGTGCTGCACCCGAGCTCTGGAATTCCCTCCCCCGTCCCATCAGACTCTCCCCTAGCCTTCAGACGCTCCCTGAAAACTCACCTCTTCAGGGAAGCCTATCAACTACCTCCATAAATATTATCACCAAGAACCAACCACTCCCTGGACAACTACACTCACTAGCATTTCTCTCTCCCACCCACCAACCGGCAGTTTATGTGGCAGGAGACACACCCAACAGCACTTATACCTTCTGTATCCTACCCACCCTCCTCTAGACTGTAAGCTCTCACGAGCAGGGCCCTCTGATCCTTCTTTTCTCCACATATGATTTGTACTATTTAATATCTCTATATGTCTATCCCCAATTGTAAAGCGCTGCAGAATAAGTTGGCGCTATATAAAGATTATTATTATTATATTATAATTATTACCATGTGTGCAACAGGTGGCCCCGACAACTGTAGGGGCCCATTTTAAATGCTGACAGTTGAAAATGTTTAGGATTTTTTTTGTATAGTGCAGTGAATTGGGTGCCCAGAAATCATTTTGCACCAGAGCCATCCATCACTTAGGTCCTCTACTGTTTAGTATAGAACAAGGCTCAAAATTTCCACTCGCCACTAGCCAATGGCAAGTGAAAATTTAGCCCTGGCGAGTAGAAATTCAGCCCTGGTGGGTATGTTATGGATTGCAGTGGCGAGTAACTTTTCAGGTCTGGCTAGTAGCAATTGACTTCAAATTTTAAGCCCTGGTATAGAGAATTAATTGTTGATAAAACTATGTGCATGCTAAAGACGAGATGGAATGGTATTCAGTATAGGTAATAATGGCACTGTGCAGATGTTGTAGACCAGGGTTATACAAACTCTGAGTCAGTGAGCCACAAAAGGCTGTCCGTGAGGATGACTAGATTTGTATTTCAATATCAGCTGGAGAGCCACTTCATCAACTACCCATTCAGTTTCCATGCCCTCACACTCTTCATCTAGCAGCATGGAAATTGAGTGCAAGAGACTAACAAGTTTGGGTCTTCAGAAGCCACCATCTCCCTTTTAATGAAGTCCAGGAAACCATCTACTTCAAATGCATATTACAAGACTTGAACAGTCTTCTGCCAGTGGCTTTCTATCCATAATGTTCTCCCAAATGATCAGTCAGTCACACAAATCCTGGCCTTCTTTATAGAAGGACTCAGGCTGATTCTTAGTATTATCATTCTAATGGTACAAGTATCAGCCATATCTGCCCTGAAAGGAGTCAGTCAGATGGAATCTCATGACTAAGTTGTCCAGTTCTTCAAGGCAATGACAAGACTCAGTCAACCTATCAAATTTCCACATTGCATACTGGCTTTTTTTCTAAAGTACCCTTTGAGCCTTTGTCTTTATTTTTGTCGAGTCTACTTTCTATAAAGGTAGCCATTCTGGTAATTTTTTAGACCTATTTTTTTATTTTTACACTTTTATGTCTCTGACATTGAGCGAGTGGTGTTTCTGTTTTCAAAGAGCTTTCTGTCAGGGTCTATGAAAGAAGGGCTAGTAATACAGTTCACAGATATCCCATACCTCCCAACATTTCAAATTGCCAAAGAGGGACACTTGTGTTTTAGAGGGTGTGGCTGGCGGGCGGGGCATTATCAAGAAATTTTAGGCTGTTTCATGACCTGTTGAGACCTCCTTGTGTAACCTAATAATTGACTTATAACAAGACCAAAGTATTTTATTTACACAGACTAATTTATAAACACATTTACTGACATTTAAAAAACATTAATGTGAGTTTTATTACTGTAGAGCAATGTAATACACTTACATACACATGACAGAGTCTGATCTTCTAAAAAGAGGGACATCAGGGTGGTAATGAGGGACAGAGGGATTTGGGTCTAAAAGAGGGACTGTCCCTCCTAAAGAGGGACACTTGGGAGGTATGGCTATCCCTGCAGCATCAAGTACTCTGTATGCTGTAGAACCAGGCAACAGCTCTTTTTTCCAGTTCCTGACAAAAAAGGCTCTTGAAAGAAATTAAGACAGCATCCCGTCAGAGACAAAAAAGTATAAAACAAAAATCTTAATATGAAAATAAATAAATACAAAGTACAAGAAAGTGGACTTTTCATATGATGAATAGGTAAACTAAAAAAAATGAGGTTGATTGAAAGTTTAAACATTTTAAAAGTCAAAGGTGTACTGTCTGGTATGACCTGTAGATGTCAGTATGTCATTATGCTTTGTTCTTTCTCTTTCTCTAACATTGATGCAATGTGTGGATATGTTACTTTAGGCCCCTGGTAGGAAAAGTGAGACTTTCCAACTCCTGCATGACTACAATTCCCCTCATACTCTACCAATGACTGGCTGGCAGAGAATGATGTGAGTTGTAGTCTAACCGCACCATCATTCTAGGAGATGTGTAATAATGTAACTTGTTTTCTATATATTGCTACTCCCTGAATAGTTTTTGCTATTTATTTTACTTACACTTTTTTTTTTTAATCTTAAGTTATTTGATATTTTTCCCACTTACATTAGGTCAATGCATTTCCCTTTTTCATTAGGATTTGGGGTCTCACAAAATGTGTAATATTATTCTTTTCTTTCAAGACATGGATTTTGGGGCTTATGTTTAAAAAAAAAAAAAAAAAAAAAAATTATATATATATATATATATATATATATATATATATATATATATATATATATATATATATATATACACACACACACACACACACACATGCATACATACACACACACACAAACACGTTTCAGAGCTTTTACTTTTGAGTAAAACTAGGGTACTCCCACTGCTGAGAGATTTTTCATGTAAAAGTTATTACAGTTCAAAACTGCTGGCTTTACCTCTACCAATATAGCTCAGTTTTAACAAGTAGCAAATAAAGAAACAAATAGAAGTGAGGCAGGAAAGGGGGTCACCTATACAAGGGAACCCGAAGGACCCCACTGCCCAGAACTGGAATAACTTTTTTTTGTCAGGGAGGGAAGTCTTGTGTTCCACCACTGAAGGAGAATTTAACAAAAGGTCATCCATTTAGAACGTAAGAGAAATCTCTAGAGGATGAATGTGAGCAGCCAAGGTCTGTGTAAAAATCCTGAGGAGCAGATGCCAGGCCAAAAGGAATTGTGGCGAACTGTAAAAGCTGGTCTGGAAGCCACAGTAAAGAAATTGCTAGGAACCTGCATGGATAGGTATAAACAAATACATGTTCTTAATGTCTAGGGAGGCTAAAAACTGCCCTGGACACATAGCTTCTCTATTGAATAAGTACATAAGAATATATTCTTGAGAAGCTTCAAGCCCAGAGGCATCCTGCATCAGGCCCGGACTGGCCAACGGGCATACCGGGTATTTGCCCGATGGGCCAGTCCGGGCATTTAAAACAAAAAAAAAAATAACAAACGAATGCCTGCAGCACCCCCCCCATGGGCTGGTCAAAAAAATAAAAATGGGCTGCTCAGCCTTAAATGCCCGGGCCTATTTTTTGTCCCAGTACGGGCCTGTCCTGCATCTATCTTTGGAACCATTAAAAAAAATGGCATAGGATCCAATGCTTCACTCCAAAGAAGGAGCAGGTACCAAGACCTGCATGTCCACCAAGAAAGAAACCCATCTAAAGATTCATGCAAGGGTAGACTTGAATGTCAGAGGCCTTTAGTTAGGCTTCTTGCCTTCAAACCTGTATAGATTTTGGGTTAGGGCACCCCTGGACTTCTCTAATAGACACCCTGTGCACATACCTATACCAGTGGGGGTAACAAAAAAAAAACATGCGTTTACTATGGTAAAAAGTAATGCTTGCGGCTAACCTAAGGTAACAGTACATCTATACTCCCAGCAGCATGGCTAATAACCTCCTCCGATTCTGGGCCAAACAACCACCTGCTCACAAATGGGAGAGAAACCCAACAACGTCTTGGAAGGCTGGTCTGCCAGCCATACGTTTAGCCAAAGGGTATGATGTGCAGCAATAGTGTGTACTAAGACCTTCCCAGTAAGGCTAGCAGGATGAACAAGTGACTTTAGTATGATATACGCATTAACCTCAAGGATCTTAGAAACAGCCAAAAAAATATCCTCTCCTGGTGAGTCTGCACAGATGGTCCCTAAGAGCTGTAACCCCCCCCCCCCCCCCCCGACAGACATGGCCATAAACACCCAAGCAACTGTAAGGGCAGGACATAGTGTGGTATTAGAGGACACAAAATGTGCCATAAGGAGAGAATCCAGGCACTTATCTACCAGATTCTTAAATCCCGCAGCATCCACATGTGGCAAATCTGTAACCTTAGAGGGGACGATAAAAAGGAGAGGCGACTGTTGGCAGGAGGTAGCCCACTGCAGTAGGGCATCATGAGAGATGAATAAAAGAGGGGAAATTGGGAATAAATGTTATCATAACATGCAGTTTCCCTTCATTCTGAACCATCTGGTCCAAGGACCAATATGAACACAGCAACCCTCTAGTGACATTCCAAAAGGTATCTGGGAACAATAATTCGAGTCAGAGACTTCAGAGCCCCCAAGGTCTCCAAGCACCTTTGTGCTAAGACCTTCAGCTGATGATACATGGTAATCCCCAGGAGTAAATGAGGTATGAAATATCATGCTCATCTGTGTCCCCCCCCCCATCAGAATGATCCCCCAGAGAGGGAGGAACAGGATAGTCAAATGCCAGAACTCAAGGACCCTGTTAATATAGGAATGGATATTATACACAGCAGAAAAAAGGGCTGCAATCCATGCAGGCTCCTGGTCAGGAGAAGAGGGGTCCAATAGATGCTGTGTATGGGCCACAGATATAAAAGGGACAGAAAGTAGTAGCAAAGTCCCTTAGAAGTCCAGTGTGATATGAGGAGCAAAGGGTTAATAGATAAAATCCTAATGCTTAAGGGGAAGAGGTACCAGCAAAATTCCATAGCGGGCCAAACTCACATAAGGAACTAAGAGTTAACAGGGAGACCCCTGATGCCTTGGTGGTCTAGGACTTGCCCATATCTCCCTTGTACTAAGATATAGCCAGGAGGCCCCCAATGAAAGAATACAGAAATCTTCCTGAATGGGTTAAAGCAGAATTGTATGAGAGGGAATCCAGATTCATGTGACTCACATAGCAGAAAAAGAGGAAGCAATGTAAGAATAGAACATCCCTTTCCTGTTCTGCGAGCCCTGGGAAGCCAAGGTTCATGGGAAATGTAGTTCTGTTTTCCCATCAAAATAAAGATGGCTCTATTGCTCTCCAGCCTTTACATCTGATCATTGTCCAGCAGCGCGGGTGGGGGTACCCCAAGGGCACCCTTTAACTGTATTAAGAAAGGGTAGAAGAACAAGGCCAATTTTGCCCACCATAATCCACCCCAGTAGCAGAAATCACAACTGTCCATGCACCATCCAATATGGCCACTATGTGTCTGTTCTTAAAGGCACTGTGGACCCAAAAACTAACAGTAATTAAACTGAAGTAATTTTTATAAAATCTCACCAGAGAGGAGAGGGATAGTAAAGGAACAGTGTGAATGTGACTGCTAAACACAAAAACAGGGACATACTCACAGGACCTGTGTGCACTCTGAATACTGGACACCTTATTCTCTTCAGTCTCCTATGTATATATGCATGTCCTGCTCAAGTGAGCTAAGCAGAAATGAAAGTAAAAAGGCTGATAGTGCAAGCCATCCTCTAGTAGACCCAGGTCCTGTACAGTCTGCACTCTGGTTCAAACTGACAATGGAGGCCAGAGATAGGAGCCTGCTTCAGTTTGAAAGACTTCCAGCAATGATCATGTCTGCCCCATGGACATGACATCCAGAACTAACAGAAAAAGTTATCTCTCAAAATCACAATAGAAAAATTCATATGGGGCCATTTGTATGTTGTTGTCATAGCAAGATTAATGGGAGGATATTATTAGGTGTTAGTTTTCCTTTAGTGAAACCATTCTATCATTTGGTTTTGAAAATCCCCATGATGCATTACTGGCCTAGTGGGCAATACAAGAAACACTAACACCACCACTATTACCTTGCTGAAGTCAGCACATCACTATCAGTGATGATCAGCAAACCAAGAACTGTAGGACTCTGTTTTGGATGGATGGTTCTCTCCTATTGTAAATGATCTTCAAACTACCATCAATTTAAATGGGTCTCTAAATCCTTGCCAGGCAATGTACTGCAGACCTCCCTAACACTAAAGGGGATTAAAAGACCTATGTGAATCAAATTCATTTTTTGGTTCCCTGTGGAACTTTTATTTGTCCCCATTGGGGCAGCTGGATGATCCCAGAATTGTAAGGACTGATGTAGCCCTACACAGTGCAAGTGCACCTGAGACATGCCACTGGGGAATTAAGGAGACAGTGACCATATATTTAGCCTTTACATATTCTGCATGTGCAAGTAAAACAGCCCATATATTTTATTACTTTTTTCACTTTAACCTATTTTTTATACTTTAACATTCCTGACAGTGAGCTCCCTGAAATCTGTTTCCAAAGAGATTTTTGGTCAGTGACATCAAAGCAGAACAGTGATATAATGTAACACTCTCCCTGCAGCAGTGATTGCTCTTGTATGTTGGGTGCTATCTTTTATACATTGTATTTATTGTATCGCTAGCTCTCTTTCATAGTCCTTGACAAAAAGCACTCTGCAAATAGATGCATACAGCTCACTGTCAGGGGCATAAAAGGGGTAAGATGCACTAAGGCAGGGGTATCCAACCCTAGCCCTCAAGAACTACCAACAGTGCATGTTTTAGGATAACCCTGAAACAGAGCAGGTGGATTAATTAAAGTGACTGAGCTACCGATTGATTCACCTCAAAAACAGACTCTGTGTGGAGCTCTTGAGGACCGCGGTTGGCTACTCAGAGCTGGCCCTTACATGGGTCCCGGTGGGTCCATGGGACCCAGAAGGCACATTGACAGGGGAGGCAATTTGCTTCCCCAAGGCATGTTCTTTCAGCTGCCAGGTCTGTGTCCCATGTCACCTCTCACCAGGACAATAAAGAGTCCCAGAAATCTGCTCCTGCTCTGTGGCTCACTCACTGTGCTCACATGATATCTCACAGGGCCCACAGTTACAGCCTACCTACATGTGCCGCCACCAGCCAATTAAAGAGAAGCATTTTTACTTAATGGCCCATTCTCATTGGCTGGTTGGGGTGTTTGTGAGACAGTGGGACGGCAGAGCTGTGATGCATGAATGGATTGTGACACAATTTGTGAGTGCGTGTCTGTCACTCACGACACAGACTCAGTCGACTTCTGACTCCTATTTGCTGGTGAATTTCGGCCATTAAATATGATATTGGGGTCTTGTTGTGTCCATAGACAGAGCTCACACCAGGGCTGTAAATATGCACTAACCCTTTGAGTACAGTCAAGAGCACACATTCCTGGTTATGAAAGGGTTAAAGGGTGTTCTTAATGAAAGATTGATATCTAATAGTGCTGCAAATGTACAAAATGGACAGTTATAAAATATCATCTAACAGTTTTAGATAATACTAGCAATGTGAGACGGCGTTGCCAGTCATATTATTTACACAGAGACATTTTGTGAAACAGAAATATGCAGTGTTACAGACACGCACTTAAAGAGACAGAGTGTCATACACTGTGAATCGCATACATACAGAGAGACACACACACATACATGGACGTATGTCAGATATGTAGACAGTGTGTGACAGATGCAGTGGTGATGTAGATATGCTAATAAGAGTTGTAAAAAATGTTTTAATTGCAGCTCTTCAGCTTGATGAATAAGGCCCTGTATCCTTACAGTTGAAGTGAGTGTGCTGTGTTACTTGATGAACAAAGCCCTGTATCCTTATAGTTGAAGTGAGTGAGCTGTGTTACTTGATGAATAAGGCCCTGTATCCTTACAGCTGAAGTGAGTGAACTGTGTTACTTGATGAATAAGGCCCTGTATCCTTACAGTTGAAGTGAGTGTGCTGTGTTACTTGATGAATAAAACCCTGTATCCTTACAGTTGAAGTGAGTGTGCTGTGTTACTTGATGAATAAGGCCCTGTATCCTTACAGTTGAAGTGAGTGTGCCATGTACTTGGTGAAGGTCACAGTGAGAAAATGTTTGTGAGTAGAGGAATAATTTAGATTACAGCAGTGGATACTGCAGTACATTTGAAGAAATAGGTTGGCAGACAGATGGTTAAGTGACAGATGCAGTGACAGATAATGTAACGGTGATGTGGGAGTAAAATGGCGAGATTGGGACTATGGATGAATGGCAAGGGGATAGGTGAATGGGGGTGACAAGGGAGGAGGAGATGAGAGATTGAGGAGAAGAGGGACAGTGAAGTGTTACAGTAAAGTAATGGATGAGGGGGAGAAATTACTATACATAGACAGTGAAGTAGACATGAAATACAGGGCTGTAGGGTTACTGCATTATACACACCTAGTGTAGCAGTTGGTTGGAGTGAAGCACTTTAACTCTGAGTGTGAGAGAGGCACGCAACACATTGCTGTGTAATGAGTTGTATAGTCCTCTGGCAGTGAAATGGTTAAGTGACACATGTTGGGCGCTTATACACTATGTGGGACGGCGTTGGCCGTCATGTTATGACTGTTGGGCGCACGTGGGTGAAATGCAGACACACTGATAAACACAGATATATGCAACACACAGGCAGACACATACACACAGTGAGCGGCAGAGACATGCACACACACACACCGGAGAGGCACACAAATATGTAACAGATGTACACACACACACACACACACACACACACCATATATGCGCAGAAACACATGCGTGCATGAGTTGTGCACTCCTCTGGCACTCAAATGGTTAAGGTATAGAGAGGCATGTCAGAGTTAAATAGCAGTGGGAAGTGTATTCATACCTGGGAACATTGACTTGTGGAGTCCCTGGAGGGGAGTCATGTGGTGTTGATGCGGAGAGACAAATGGGGCAATCTGGTTTAAAAGTGGGTGGGGCTTAATCGCGAGTAGGGGGCAGGGCTTAACATAAATGTGGAAAAAGTGTTAGTAATAGGCTGGGGAAGGAGGAGATGTGGGAGGGAAATGCAAGTTTACAGTGTGAGGGGTTTGAACACACTCCCTGATGGGTAAAACTTGATACACAACCCTGTGGCAGTCAGTGGGTTAAGTGTGTACCTGATTGCTGTCTGTCCTGTGTCTTGCATGGCAAACGATGACAGTGAAGAAATAATTCAGCAATGAGGGCCTACCTTAACCCTTTGAGTGCCATTTTGTTCCCCTGGTGCTGTAGCACCCTTCAGTGGCTGTACTACAGACCCTGCTGAGGCCACTGGGAGTCAGGGTGAGTGACTGTGTGTGTGTCAGCAATATTTCTTTCTGGCTTTGTGTGTGTAATACCTGGGAACTTTTACTTGTGGAGTCCCTCATGTGGTGCTGATGTGGAGAGACAAATGGGGCAATTTGGGTTAAAATTGGGTGGGGCTTAATCACGAGTAGGGGCGGGGCTTAAGAGAAATGTGGAAAAGTGTTAGTAATAGGCTGGGGAAGGAGGAGAAGTGGGAGGGAAATGCAAGTTTACAGTGTGAGGGGTTTGAACACACTCCTTGAGGGCTAAAACTTGATACACAACCCTGTGGCAGTCAGTGGGTTAAGTGTGTACCTGATGGCTGCCTGTCCTCTGTGTTGTATGGCAAATGATGACAGTGAATAAATAATTGAGCAATGAGGACCTACCTTAACCCTTTGAGTGCCATTTTGTTCCTCTGTGGCTGTAGTACAGGTCCTGCTGAGGCCACTGGGAGTCAGGGTGAGTGACTGTGTGTCAGACATATTTCTTTCTGGCTTATGTGTGTGTGTTTGGTGCTGTGTGAGTGGGGCATGTGTGCGTGTCTGGTGCTGTGTGAGTGGGTCACGTGTGTGTTTGTGGTGTAGGAGCAAGTGGTAGCCATTTTGTTTTTTTCTGACTTTGATAGTGGTGGGCGGGCTGCATAGTTGGGGAGGGCCAACTCCCTGCATGATTTTCACACCAATAGCAGTGGCCTTTGGCCACTGCAATTGGTGTGAAAATCAAGCCCCTATTGAATCACCCAATGGGAGCAGTAACCCCTCCTTATTGCCGCCCCTGGGTGTGTGTGTCTCCTGAGGAGACATAAATTATGTTATGAGCCTCTCTCTTTTATTTATTTATTATATATATATATATATATATATATATATATATATATATATATATATATATATATATATATATAGATTTTATAACTGTCCATTTTTTACATTTGCAGCAGTGTTAGATTGCAATCTTTCACATAGGACACCACTTTAACCCTTTCATAACCAGGGATGTCTGCTCCTGTATGCAAAGGGTAACAATTTCTAACCCTTTGAGTACAGAAGCAGAAAATTCTAACCCTTTGAGTACTGGAGCAGACATCCCTGGTTATGAAAGGGTTAAAGTGGTCTCCTGCGTTTTGGCGGGAGTGGTTTTGGTGGTGGTGGGAGGGGCATCATTTCATCCTTGGACCCAGGCAGCACAATGACTTTTGCCAGCCCTGTGCTGACTCCTGCACTGAGGTGTGATAAAGAGGTGATGATTTCTCCAGTAATATCGCTTCTCTGTTTCCTATGTTATTGTGTGAAGGCTATACACTAGGAACTCTCCTAACTCGAAAAACCTTAGTGCATGGGCTCCATAGAATAAAACAGGAATTGGTAAAGCAAAATCATTGGAGAAGTCATCTCCAGTTTATACCGCTTTATCACACCCAAAGTGTTAAAAAAAAAAAAAAAAAAATTATATATATATATATATATATATATATATATGAAATGAACTAAGGGTTACTATCCCTTTAAAAGCAACATAGCTTTATTATCTCAATGTTAAAGAAAGGCAGGGGAAAGAAAAAAAGAAATACAAGGCATATAGGTGAAAAAGGCTACCTTACTCATAAGTATACATGTTGCTGTGCAACATGGAGGATTAGGGAGGGTACCCCCTATACCAGTGTTTCTCAACTCCTGTCCTCAGGACCCACTTACAGGCCAGGACTTAGGGATTTCTCTGCTAGTGCACAGGTGTGGTGATCAGAGGCTCATTCACATTGATTAACTCACCTGTGCTCTAAAAAGAAAATCATCAAGTCCTGGCCTGTTAGTGGGTCCTGAGGACAGGAGTTGAGAAACACTGCCCTATACCACTGGTTCCCAACCCATGCCCCCAGGGACCACTAAAAGGCCAGGATTTATGGCTTTCCTTTTAGAGATTAATCAAACTCCCTTAGCCTCTAATTAACTCACCTGTGTTCTAGCAAGGACATCTTTAAAGGGATAGTAATGTTTCACAAAAACAGCCACTCCAGTTAATCTTCATAGTGTATGAAGATTAATTGGAGCTGCTCTTTATGTGAAACATTACTATCCCTTTAAAGACTAATTTTATAGAAGACTGAAGGCCATGTACAGGTACAGTAGGCTTCTCCTAAGCAGAGTGAGTATATGATCTTGAAGGTTAGTCTTATGCTACAACTGGTGCAGACATAAGTGTTAAAATATCTTACACAATTCTATATTACCTTTCAATGCATTGTTCACCCCTCTGTTTTCCAAGGGGTTAACAATCTTGATAATGTGACTCCTGACTGCTCACAGAGTCAGAGCATTTATATAAACAGATTTAAGGGTTGAAGCCCAAAAATATTTAGCAAATTCTGATTAGTTTAGGGGTAAACAATGTTTCTCTCTCCATCATCCCTGACCATTCAAAGGCTGGGAGTTGTAGTCTTCAAGAGTTTTAGAGCAAAAGGTTGTCTACCCCTAGTCCAGGGGCACATGATCTTTAACCCCTTAAGGACCGGGGAATCCGCGCCGCGACCCGACTGAACAACCACGGAGCAATTTTTTTTTATTGCTTCGTTGCGTTCCGGACTCCCCGAACGGCGTGCAGCCGCGGGGGGAGCCCGGAATTTGATGACGGTCATAGTACGTCATCGGTCGTTAAGTCAAATCGACCCTTGACGTACTATGAACGTCAAGGGTCGTTAAGGGGGTTCAAGGGAAATTATCTCCTAATTATGTGGCTCTTAATCTGATTAACAGAAGCTGTCCCTTTGTTTCTATGTACAGTTGAATTACACAATGATTCAGTTGGAATTTGCCTCTTGATTGTACACACACAATAGGCCTCAGTTGTTCTGAATGACTGGTATGGGTCACTTGTCTATCACGCTGTAAACTGAAACAACTAGCTGTAACCATGCACAAAAGTAAATGGTATCAATATACCTGACTGCTGAATGTAGGATATCTACCTACATAGGTAAATCATTCTGGTAACCCTTTAACCCCTTATGGACCCCTTGATGGTCCTGGCACATCATGGGTCGGCGAGCAATAAAGACCCATGATGTGCCAGGACAGTCATGGAACTCAGGACTCCCAGCGCTGTTCGTGCAGCCCTGAACTGGATGCAGCAATTTTTTTTTAAAAAAAGGTCCGTGGTCCTTAAGTGCTGGCCGCATGTGAGATCGGCAGGTCCTTAAGGGGTTAAGAACCAGAAGGGTACACAAAACACTGCAAAGCAATGCGATGCACAACCCTCTGGTCATGACAAGGTTACATAATATAAGATCCATTCCTTCAGATTCTAAGCTGTATTTATGTCATATGTATGGTACAGTTCCCCTTTAAAGGGAGAGTAATACCTAAAATGTAAAAAAAATATATGTTGTAGGGTTTATCCCCCTGAGTAAAGCAAGGGTACTCCCACTGCCGAGAGATGTTTTATTAAAAAATTATAGCCGCTCAAACGTGCATTTTTTTAGGCACAATATCACAGCGGCCTGAAAATTTACAGTGGCGCTGTTGTTACACCATCCTATGGACTGCACTGGTCTGTAGACCATAAATCTCCATAGGATGGTGTAGCAACAGTGCCACTCTAAATTTTCAGGCCACTTGATCTTGTACCTAAAAAAAAAAATGCAAGTTTGAGCTGTTATAATTTTTTAATAAAATATCTCTCAGCAGGGGGAGTACTCTTGTTTTACTCAGGGGGATAAACCCTACAACATATTTTTTTTACATTTTAAGTATTACTATCCCTTTAAATTGATTTTTTTGTGTATGTGTTTTTATAATACTGTGCCTTCAGTTTAAAGGCTAAGGTCCTTTTCACATGAGCAAAATCAATACAGTGATGGTGCACTAGTTATGTAATCTGCTGGGCTATGATGCCATTCAAATGGGTGCCTATTACCTCACATTAATAAACTCAAATCAAGCAAGCAGCTTCTTTCTGTGTTTTTGTGCAATGCTGTAAATACAGAGCAGGGCAGATTTGTGCAGAGGCCTATGGGTCCACAGGCAGTCTATTGGTACAAGCAATTTTGGAGGTTGTGATGCTTGTTGCAACCTCCAATGAATGGCTGATCCATGTGGATATTAACTAATAATATTTGTCTGGCTCTCCTGTGGGAAGGTTGTCAGCCACACCCTGTTTGACAGAATCAGTGCGGGAACACAGGAGGAGAGTTCAGAACAAGAGCGACACTGAACTGTAGCATGGGGTTGTTCCAGTTCTGCTGTCCATGTGAAAGATCTCTAAGACTGCCATCTGCTGACAAGCAATAGTATTTCTCATTGATAATCATCACAAACCAATCTGTTTCACCCTAATGGCATCCTTTTCATCTTCCCACAGGGCTTATAACTTTCCTGACCACTTCAAAGACTGGGTCGATTTAATCTACAGTCATTTTCCTTCTACCCACTCCGTCTTCTGTTCTTTTTAGTTAAACCTTTGAATTCCATGTTTGCTTTTTTTTTTTTTTTTTTTAAATACATACAAGTATTTAAGTGATAATACTTAGCCCCTTAAAGGGATAGTAATACTTAGAATGTAAAAAAAATATGTTGTAGGGTTTATCCCCCTGAGTAATACAAGAGTACTCCCACTGCTGAAAGGTGTTTCATTCAAAAGTTATTAATTTTCAAAGTTGAAATTTTTAGGTGCAATATCACAGTACCCTGTAATTGTACAGTGACGCTGTTGCTACACGATCCTATAGACAGCTCTGGTCCCGGGACCATAAATCTCCATAGGATGGTGTAGCAACAGCGCCACTGTACAATTTCAGGCAACTGTGATATTGCACCTAAAAAATTCAACTTTGAAAATTAATGACTTTTGAATGAAACACCTTTCAGCAGTGGGAGTACTCTTGTTTTACTCAGGGGATAAACCCTACAACATATTTTTTTTTTTTTTTACATTTTAAGTATTACTATCCCTTTAAGGACCCATGACGTACAAGGACCGTAACTGAGAAAACGTCCCTTAACCCTTTGAGTGCCAGGAGGTTACAGAATTCCGTACCCCTCTGGCACTCAGTGTTAACAGGACACTAATGTCCCATAAAAAAATAAATTATGTGGAACAAATCCTATCTCTCAAACCTTTATGGTTTGAGAGATATTTGCATGTAAAGTTCACCCCTCCCTCCCCTTCTCCCGATGTCAGCGCTGTGCTGACAGCAGGAGATCCTGGTCCAGGGACCAGCCGGCGGCTCTGCAGCAGAGCCGAAACTGCATTATTTAAAAAGAATTACTTCATTGGAACCGTCTACAAAGTGTGCCTGGTTTGCAAGCACACTTTGTAGACCATTCTAATGAAGTAGTTCTTTTTAAAGATTGTTATTTCAGCTCTGCTGAAGAGCCTCCTCAAGTCGTCCAACTGGAATTTCCTGCTGTCAGCTTTGCAACTGACATCAGGAAGAGGGAAACTTTAGATGTGAATATCTCTCAAAGCATAAAGGTTTGAGAGATATGATTTGTGCTACATAATGTATTTTTTTTAAACTCTACAAAACAAGAATAATTTTTTATGGGACATCAGCGTCCCTTTAAGGACCAGTAACGGTCCTGGCACGTCATGGAATACATGTGTCTCCGCGTGGCTGCATGTCACTAGGGGACCCCTGAATCAATATATGGCAAAAAAATAAAACTGGTCCTTAACTTCTAGCCGCAGTCATTAAGGTGTTAAATATGCATTTATACATTTAGAAAATGTTTTACAAGAAAGAATACATTGAGATTTCTCTCGTATGTCCTGGAGAACTTTTACAGTAAGACGTTGCATATTAACACAAAATAGACAAAATATGTTTTTTGATAAAAATAAGCCATTATTTTTAGGGATTTTAGACTGGGACCTGATTTTTTTTTTTTTTTTGGGGGGGGGGGGGGGGCAGGTTATTCCAAGCTTTTGGAGCTCTAAAGGAGAAGGCAGATCGACCGGATTAGTTCTTGTAATGTGGGATAATGAGTGAATTGTTAGCAGTGGAGTTGAGGTTATAGTGAGAAAGGGTGTACTGATAGCATCCAAGGCCCCTAGGAAATGGAGGTCCTAGGGCCCCTTTACCACACCCACATTTATGTCCCACCAATGACTTGTCACTACACTCACCCCCTTTTACTAATTTTATAATTGGCATGCATGTTTGGAAGTAAGGCAAGTGATGCCACTGAGCCTTCAACTGAAATGAAGCTACACTAGTGATAACATTGAGATTTCATTTGAAATGGACTTCAATTCCAGTGTAGCTCGATTTCAGCTGTACGCTCTGTGGTATCAACTGTGTAGCTCAATTTCAATCCACATAGCTTAGAACTGAAATGTAGCTATGCTAGTGATACACATATCTTACAAGTGATATTAAGCAACATAAGTGATACCACAGACGTTACAACTGAAATGGAGCCACACTTGTAATACCACAGAGTTTACAACTGAAATGGGGCTACACTAGTAATACCGCAGAGCTTACAACTGAAATCGAGCTACACTAGTAATACCACAGAGCTTACAACTGAAATGGAGCTACACTAGTAATACCGCAGAGCTTACAACTGAAATCGAGCTACACTAGTAATACCACAGAGCTTACAACTGAAATCGAGCTACACTAGTAATACCACAGAGCTTACAATTGAAATGGGGCTACACTAGTAATACCACAGAGCTTACAACTGTAATGGAGCTACTCTAGTGATACCACAGAGCTTACAACTGAAATGGAGCTACACTAGTAATACTGCAGAGGTTACTAGTGAAATGGAGCAACACAAGCGATACCACAGTGTTTACAATTGAAATGAAGCTACACAAGTGATGCCACAGAACTTACAGATGAAATAGAGCTGCTCAAGTGATACCACAGATCTTACAATTGAAATGAAGCTACACTAGTAACACCACAGAGATTACAATTCAAATGGAGCAACACAAGGTGATACTACATGGATCACAATTAAAATGAAGTCACAGAAGTGATAACACAGAGCTTACAATTGAAATGGGGCTACAATTCTAGTGTAGCTTTCAGTTGTAAGCTCCAAGGTATTAGCTCAAGTCCCATTGTAAATTCTGCTGTATCACTTATATAGGTCCATTTAAATGATAAACTGTGATATAATTTAATTACAATTCAATTGCAACTTCTGCGGTATCAAACAATATATTATCACCCCCTTCTTCTTTTTATCTCCTAACTCCAGAGTGGGTAGCATGCTTGAATTTGCTTCTTTGCTCTCCCTTTCAGGACCTGCTAGGAGTCTGAGCAGAAGCCACTATACAACCGGATGTCACGTCCGGTTGCAGTGGCATAACTAATAAATGGAGGGCCAGGTGCAGGAAAGTATTTTGCAAACCTCACCCCCACACACACAGCAAAAAAAACAAAAAACAGATAAACTGTTGTTTCTCTAATTTGCATGTCTCTTTGGGTTTGTGCACCTGGCAATTAGAATTAAAAGAATGAGTGCATCCATACCAGTTTAGACAGATATATAGAAACACTGGATTAAGGGGCCCAGGTGCAAGAAAACATTAGCCCCTCCCACCAAAAAAAGCACACTTTTACACATATCTACTCTCAAATTGACACTTTTTCTGACATTAAAGGGATAGTATAGTCCCATAAAAAGTATGTCCTAAATCGTAGCTGCATTAAAAACACATTCAATGCTCTTAATCCTTTCTCTCAAACAGTTATGGTTTGAGAGATGTAATAAAATAAAGACCTCCGCTCCCTCCCCCTCCTCATGCGTCCGCTGTACAGCGAACATCATGAAATCATGCTTCCGGGACCAGATGGCGGCTCTTCAGGAGCTATATCATCTAGATATCTAAGTGTAATTACTTCATCGGAATGGTCCACAACGTGTGCTTGCAAGCCAGGCACACGTTGTAGACCATACCGATGAAGTAATTATACTTAGATATCTAGATGATAGCGCTCCTGAAGAGAGAATCTTTGCCCTTATTCATTCCTTTGGAGGACACTTTTAAAACTGGCAGAAGCAGGGAAGGAGGCTCTACCTCTGACAGCCTTTTAAGGAATGTGCCCCGCCCTCCTATTGGGATACTTTACCTCATGGTTCCTGTGTTCCATATAGGACGTAAGAGAAATAAAAAGTCTCATTGATTTAAATGGGGCTTTTGACCCCTTGAATGTTAGAAAGGTTTCCAAGGAATTGCCAAGCAGTGGAGGTTTGGAAGTTATTATTTCAGACTAGCTGAAGAGCCCGTTACACGGGCTGAAGCGTCCAGCTCTGTATCAGCCACGGAGCGGGCAGTCTCTACTGCGCATGACTGCAGCATGAGCAGCAGTGTCTACTGCACATGATGCGGCGTTACACACGTTTTAGCGAATTATTATATAGGATGACTTGAAGGTAGGCAAGAAATACAGTAAAGCAATTAGAAAAGCCAACAAGATACTGGGTATAATAAGAGGCATTAGCAAAAGGAAGACACACAAGAGATCATTGTTAAGGCCACACGTGGAGTATTGTGTACAGTTCTGGAGACCACATCACATGAAAGCAGTTCAATGAAGCACCACTAACATGTATAGGGTCTTCATGCCAAAGCACCTTAAGACACTCAAAGACCTTAGTATTACTAGATTTCAAGAAAGAAGGAAGAGGGGTTGTATTATAGAAACCTTTATATATATTAAGATATTTAAGATGATTCAAAATTGAATCATTTTTAACCTCTTAAGGACAGGCGGCGAGCGCATGCGGCCAGCACTTAAGGACCATGGACTTTTTTTGTTTTTGTTCATCCGGTCCAGGGCTCCCCGAATGGCGTGCAGCCCCTCTGACACTCAAAGGCTTAACAAGCATTCTGTATTAAAATGGTGATCTGGTCTCATTAAATAAAAATACCATAAAATCTCAGGTATAATACGCACCCGTGTATAATTTGAAGGTGCAAATTATACCCTAGATTTCAGGGGAAAACAAGAGAGTCTGTGTATAATACGAACCCTTGTTTTCTCCCTGTCTCACTAAAATAACGTTACTTTAGGCGCTCTGACCGCCTCCCTCCACCAAGTGCAATCCACTTCCCTTTGCCTGCCCGACTTCAACTCAGCCCCCTCCAGAGTCGGCTGTGATCATCTGTGCACAGCAGGAGGCACTCTCGCATCTGCCGCCTGCTTCCAGCAAATCCCTGCAAGGACCTTTTCATTTTAGCCAATGGTAAGACCTCAAGGTCCTCGCAGGGCAATAAAGTGTGCAGAGATCTATGCATTCGATTTACAGACTGCCCTGCGAGGATCTTGAGGTCTTACCGTTGGCTTAAATGAAAAGGTCCTCCAGGGATTTGCTAGAAGCGGTAGGCAGATGCAAAAGTGCCTCCTGCTGTGCGCAGTCGATCATAGCCGATTCTGGGGGTGAGTTGAAGCAGGGCAGGAGGCAAAGGGAACCAAAAAAAATATATAACATTTTTTTTACTTACATATAATACGCACCCCCCCCCCCATTTCACATAAGGTGAAGAGAGGAACAATTGGGAATATTATACGTGAGATTTTACTGTATATAATACATGTGTGTGTGTCTTCCCTATCTGACTGACAATCACCTCTTTAGCCTGCTGGTCCTTTGTATTATTCCAACAGTCCATCCTGTCCCACCTGGTAGGACCTAGCCCCACCGTTACCCACACAGCAGAAATAAACAGGCCAAACAGGAGATGGTTGGTGTTGGAGGAAAAAAAGCCCCCAAAGAGGATTTTAATGAGAATCTTTATACACGTTTATAATATAATATATATTTACTATGAAATGACGGACTGTGGGGTTAGGGAGGTTGGGCATCGTGCAGGGAACAGGTGCATTTTTAAGGACTGAACCTCCCATAACATTACAAACACAACAGAGCATATGTATAAAGACAAAAGTGGAGTTATTCTGAGGTTAACCAACTGCTCCAAAAATACAAATTCCGTTGATACCTCTCTGGCACTCAAAAGGTTTAAATGGGGCTTTTAAAGAGAGGTCTCCAACGCAATAACCCACTGAGTGCCAACACGATGCGTTGGGTGCCTCACTGGCATCCAGAGGGTTAAGACGCCTCTAGCATTCAAGCGGTTGAAAGCCTCATTTAAATATATGGAGGTTTTGGGACTTTTTATACAGTTCGGTTGGTTTGCTCCAGAATTGCTCCAAGTTTGCATTTTATGCCACAACATCTTTAAAGAAGAATGAACACCTCCTAATATCCTTCTACTTACCTTTCTATGAGCAGAAATTCCTAATAGCCCCTGTGAATATTTCCCTTGCTCCTTGGTTCAAGAGAGAACATCATCAATGGATCCTGGATGTCACATCCATGGAGGCAGACATGACAGATGCCAGCAGGAACCACAGGACCTCAAACTCTTCTCATTGCTCATGGTATTCTTAACCCTATAACCCTCTGAGTGGCAAGCAAAGCAATGCATTGGATTCTCCTCTGGCACACACTCAGGACTGATTGAAAATGTTATCTGTTGAACAAAGGACTTGTGCAACAATAGCCTTTGGCCTTAGTATGGGGGGCTCTCATTAGGAGGTGTTAATTCTCCTTTAACAGAGTTTGAGGAAATATTTCCACAGCAATAAGACACTGTATAGAGGCCAGATGGTTGCAGGTGTTGGTTTACTATGAGGAAATATGCAGTGGTCTGGCTAATAACCACAAAGACAATATATTTGAACACTGAACCAACACCAGATGTCCTTATTGCCTGGCAATGACAATACATCCCGTCATTTTGCTCGCAGACACTGTAAACTAGCCCAGTATGCAGGCAGTATACATTCCTGGGTACCCTAACTCTTGACTGCCTTGTTGCTGTAACATCCAAGTCATGACTGGTACAATGATACAAAGAAAGGAATCCTCCCAGCCAATCAGAAAGGCAGGAATCTGCTTGGATCCCATGATATCAGCACAGGCTCCAAGAGAGCAGATACAGAGTATTTAAAGAAAAAGAAATAGAGGGGGGGGGCATATGGTGGTGGGGAGAGGGAGGCAAAAGACAAGGTTTTATATACAGCGGACAGAGCGTTGCTCTCAGTACACAGAATAAATCCGGATACCGCAGCACAGAACCATACTGAATATCATTTCGATGATCTGGAGAGTGAAGCAGAAGAAAAAAAACAAAAAAACAAAACAAAAAAAACAAAACAGAAAAGAGCAGATTATTCCCATGGCAATTACATATTCTGCAGCACAATACAACACAGAATAGAAACAAACAGATTGATAATCTAAATAAATCTTGTAGTGGACAGAAAAACTGATAATAATAATAATAATGAACTGACACAAAGTAGAAATTCTTTTATTTATTTATTTATTTTTTTTTGGGGGGGGGGGGGGCATAGACACCAACATTTAAAGGGCAAGTATAATATCTTACTAAGTCTGCT
Source organism: Rhinophrynus dorsalis (assembly GCA_037306005.1). Classification (NCBI taxonomy): domain Eukaryota; kingdom Metazoa; phylum Chordata; class Amphibia; order Anura; family Rhinophrynidae; genus Rhinophrynus; species Rhinophrynus dorsalis. Next base: position 440,086,688 of record CM074722.1, on the reverse strand, counting down.
CTGATGGTAGCCACCATAGACTCTTTGTGTAAAACTCTGAAGCCTAAAGTAGAGGGTCTATGGATAAGGAACTGAACTGAGAGACTTGGGGTCTATATTCAGATAACCCGCTCTGCTCCTCCATTGGTCTTCTGGGGCTCACCAATGCAGCACTTGTTGTATCACCAGGTTTGCTCCCAGGGGAGGTGATCTAGCGAAGGGGCACTATCCTGGTGAAAGCTGCCATTCAAAGTAATCATACATAAAAATGAAATGAGCAGGGTGATATTTCTAACTAGACAGCATAGGCAACTGCCTAGGATGCATGACTGGGAGGGGTGTCACAGATGTGCTGGCCATACCCACTGTGCTGAGTGTGGACTGTTTAATCCAAATCCTCCTGCTCTAAGAAGCCAGTTTATATACCTCTTTACTGATCAGGTTATTAAAGGGATAGTAATATTTAAAATGTAAAAAAAAATATGTTGTAGAGTTTATCCCCCTGAGTAAAACAAGGGTACTCCCACTGCTGAAAGGTGTTTAATTCAAAAGTTATTAATTTTCAAAGTTTAATTTTTTAGGTGCAATATCACAGTGGCCTGAAATTGTACAGTGGCGCTGTTGCTACACCATCCTATGGAGATTTATGGTCAACTGACCAGAGCTGTCCATAGGATCGTGTAGCAACAGCGCCACTGTACAATTTCAGGCCACTGTGATATTGCACCTAAAAAATTCAACTTTGAAAATTAATAACTTTTGAATGAAACACCTTTCAGCAGTGGGAGTACTCTTGTTTTACTCAGGGGGATAAACCCTACAACATATTTTTTTTACATTTTAAGTATTACTATCCCTTTAAACACCCTGAGTGCTAGAGAGGCCAGTTTTAAAGTGTTAGTAATGTCTAAAAAAAAACTTTTTTGCATTTAGAAGAGCTTAAAAAGCTGATCTAAATGCAAAAAAACGTATCTCTCAAACCGCTATGGTTTAAGAGATACGGGCATTTAAAGTTTGATTTCTCCTACTGACAGCTGTAAAGCTGTCAGCAGGAGATCCGTGTCGGTCGACACGCTGGCGCTTGAGAAGTGCCGGGATCTCGTTACTTACACAGAATCCCTTCATTGGAATGGTCTAAAACGTGTGCCAATGAACACTTTAAAAGCTTTTCTGTATTCGTATTTATTAGGTTTATGGCATTTTCTGTGACAGACCTAAGTGGATATGAGAATGGGGTGTGACCTTTGCTGGGTCTAAGGAAGCCAAGTGTGCCTTGCTTATTTCACCCTGGAAATGGTGTTATATACATGTACATATCATGTGCTCTAAGTCAGCATCAGATACCTATAATTTTATCTTAAAATTGCTTTTTTTATATAAGTGTAGAAATTAACAGTTCTATACAGACACCATTTAGCCAATGCAGGGTCTTGTGCAGCAAACAAACTGCATCATAGAAGGAGAAAATACCGTTCCTAAAGTTCATATATATATATATATATATATATATATATATATATATATATATATATATATATATATATAATTATATCTATTTAAATGGGATTTTACCCCTTTGAATGCTAACGAGGTCTCCAACGCCTCAATGCCTGGAGCCCTTTCTAGCATTCAAGGGGATTAAAACCTCATTTAAATTTTCATTTCACCTGCTATGATGCAGTTGGTTTCCGTCAGAAGACCCAGCATTGGTTCAGTAAGTGAATTCATATGACAGACAGGACCGGATTTACATCCCAGGCTCCCCTAGGCAAGGCACTCTGGGTGTTCTTAGCTCCACCCATGGCCATACCCCCACTCCTCACATGACCACGCCTCCAGTCATTTCAGCTGTTTCCTGGCACAGAAAATGCCTTGGCCTATAACATGCAAGAATTAAAAAAGGTTTTAACCCCTTGACTGCTAGTGAAATCTCCAACGTATATTTCCGCAATGCTCTGGAGATCTGTCTAGCATACAAGGGGTTAAATAATAGCCTGTAATTAGCTATAAAATTGGTGTAGGGACATTGAGATTTCTTTGGCCATAACCACAATTCAGAATGTGGGTTTGGCCAGCACAGCTGAGGCACTCCTTATAAGTTGGATAATCCGATGACAGAGGCAGTAGACACATGGACTAATGGGCAAAGTGCCAAAGAAAAAGTGGTTGGTAAATTAAAAAAAAACAAAGGGGGACAAAGCAACAGGCAAAACAAATACTGGAAATATCACAACTGCAAATCTTAATGTATTTAACGAAAGATGTAGCATTTACATCAAGGGTGGGCATTCGTTTTAAAATGTTTTCAGAGGGCAGTAAGTGTATGACATCTTCAAACAGAACAAAGTGCACTGTATCTGTAAAATAGGAATTTAGTATTCTAAACCACAGGGTCTTTGGGGTGGAGACTCCCTCTTCCTCCTCCAGCTCAACCCCCCGCCTACTATCTTCTAGAATTCATGTGACCAGAGATACACACAAAGGAGTAAGAAGAAAGGACGAGAAGAAAACCTCCCAAGCCTATGACCCTAAGAGGACTCTGTCCGGGAAAGCAACACCATTAAGGTCTTCTTCTCCAGGTGGGAGACCTGTGTTCCATATGGACTAAAGATAAACGTATTTAACAGATAAACACTAAAATCCTATCTTCTCTTACATCCAATATGGAACACAGGAACCATGGGGCTATACCAAAGATAAGATTCTGGGGAGGGAAAGTACAAAAGAACTTTCACAAGTCTCTATGATACCAGAGTTCACCAGGACTATTCAGGATCTGAATAACACAGAGAAAACTAGTATCAACAGACGCTGAACTAGTACAGCATATTAAACAAGAGACAATGAGGTTCAAAAACTACTGAACAACAACTAGAAGTAGGAAAAAGAAAAGGCAGGTCCTTAAACAGGCAAACATGCCTGAAGGACCTTCCAGATAAAGCTGGCCTCAGCCAAGGCCAAGATGATGTCAGTATGCAAGGATGACTAAGTCTCAGCTTTGCACAGCTGTTCAGCCAAGGCCTCATTATTGTAGGCCCAGGAAGCACCCACAGATCTGGTGGAATGTGCTGTGATTTTGAAAGGAACTGGTTTCTTTCTGATAAAAACTTGGCATATGGTAGACTTAATCCAAGAGGCAATGGTTGCGTGACCAGCTCTGGGACCCTCAGGGATGGCAAACTGAGAGTCAGGCTTATGTAAAGGCTTAGTATGGTGTACACAGAACTTAAGGCAGTGCACCAGGTCCAACAGATGGAGATCTAGCTCCTTATAAGATGCAAGGTCAGGACAAAAAGAAGGTAAAATAATTTCCTGATTGATGTGAAACTTGGAGACCACTTTGGGAAGAAATTCCTGAGAGGTACTTATCCTGGAGACATAGCTTGTAACTCAAAATATCCTGAGCACAGAGACAACCGTCATGAGGTAAGACACCTTGAGTGTCAATTGGCGCAAAGAAATTGAAGTTAGAGGCTCAAAGGGAGACCTCTGCAAATAACTCAGAGCCAGACTGAGGAGTGGGATACTTGATGGAAGTGAAGGCATGAGCCACCCCTTGCAAGTAAACCACGACATCTGGGGTGACAGAAATCATCCTCTCCTTTTACCACAGGTGACCCTAGAGCAACAGATCCGGTCTAGGAAGCTGCCGAATCTAGTACTAAATTGTCAGGCTGACCATGTCAGCAAACCCCGCCCTCCTGGGCCAGTAAGGAGCAATCGGAATAACCAACAGGCCATCCATTTTGATCTTCTGGATCACCCTTGGGATGAGAGGAACTGAAGGGAACACATATGAGAGATGGAAGCTCCATGGAATGGTCATCTTGTCCAATGCAAAGGCCAGGGGGTCTCCTGTGTAAGGGCAAGACACTGGAACCTTACTATTCTCTCCGGTTTCCATAAGGTCTATAGTGGGGATCTCCCAGTGTTGAACTTTCAGATAGAATGCCTCTGGATGGAGTTCCAATTTCCTAGATCTACATCTTGGTGACTTACAAAGTCCACCATAGTATCTTATACTCCTGGAACGTGGACCGCTGAGATGGCAGAAAAGTGCATCTCAAACCAGCACAAATGGTCAACCACCTTCAATGCTAACTCACTGAGAGTTCCCCCTTGGAGATTGATGTACGCCACAGCCACGGCATTGTCCAAAAGAATTCACACCAAAATACCAGTGAGAACTGGGGACCACTGAAGAAGAGCTAGAAGTCTCACCCGGACCTCCAGAATGTTGATGAGCAACAGACTCTTGTCTTCTGTCCACCTGTCTTAGAGGACACCCAGGTGTCCCAGGACAGCACCACAGCCAACCAGGCCCCACAGCATCAGAGATGCTCACCCCAAACAGCTACAGCCCTTTTGGCCCTGGTAGAGACAAAGATCGGCATCTTATCTGCCTGACCCTTAAGGATCACAGCATCCGCAAGCAGGACTGTGGTTTTCTTCGCCAGTGATATGGGGGAAGTCAACGGCAGGGGGAGAAGCCCACAGAGCCAAAGCCTCAGCCAAAAAAGGGTATAGCTTCAGCAAAGCAATTAATAAGCAAAAGCCTCTTATCAGTTTTACACTCATCCAGAAGGATTTGACAAAAAGTGTTATTGGGTGGAAAAACAGGAGAAGACTTTCTACGCCTCTGGAAGATATCCACAGAGGGAGTTTCCCCATCAGAGGCGCTGGGGCCTGGAGGGTCTCCGCGACAACCTTGATGAGCCCCTCAGCTGAGGGGAACGGATCAGCATCATAGGAAGCTCCATAAGAGTAGGAAGAATCCATGTTCTCCTATTCCCCATCATCATCCTCTGAGGGCAATTCCTCCTCCGAGAAGACGCCAATAACCTGAGAATGACCTCTGAATACAGGGTCAACCTGTTTAAAGGTGGGTATATGTTTTCAGGGGTGAAGTACCCCCAGGACAGAAGGGATTTGGAAGTGGGAACAACTGCATGATGCTAGTCACTTTCAACAAAAAGTGACAGCAATAGCAGGGCCTCTGTTGGTGACCCATCAATTGCAGTCAGTGTCCCTCATATTGCCATGGGTCCTAGGCAGTAGCCTAGGTTGATGTAATGGATGATCCAGTTCCTTCCACAGGGCAGAAATGAACTGGGCAATCCAACTCCATGGAAGCCCAGTGATGGTAACCCACCTAATGGGAGATTATACAGCACAATATCTAATGTAAGAATAATAAAAGCCTAAGAAAAAACTAAGAGGATGGCCTTACCTGCTTACAGGACACATGAATTCTGAGATTTAGTGTGTGTGGGGGAGTTAAGGTGGAGGAGGGAGTCTCAACACCAAAGACCCTGTCTTTTGTGATATGCTCTGCCCTCAAGTAGGAGGGACTCTACACCATGGTACCTGTATTCCATACTGGATGTAAGAGAAATGCGTGTGCATAGTATATGTATAGTATGTTGTTCCACTGGCTGAATCCATGCCACATTTTGCCTACCTTTGTTTTTGGTTAGGGGTGGACCAGTGCAGCCACAAAAAGGCCAGAAATGTAGTGTTAACTTAAACCTTTGAGTGCCAGAAAGGTATCCAATGCACTGCTTGGCAATGCATTAGATACTTCACTGGAACTCAAAGGGTAAATTAATAAAACAGAAAATGATTAGCTACCACTTAGGGAAATGTAATCAGAGCTGTATTCTCCCTACAATCTAGCACGGGCGCTCTTAAGGCCTGAATTTGGCCTCCAGCTGCAGGATTGAATTTGGACTCCTAGAAAAAAATGTGAGCCAGCTGTGACCATCAAGTTGTGGTTGGACTATTGGACAGCTGAGGATAATGGCAGTTGCTGACACAAAAACTGAAAGGCTGAAGCCTGTCCATCCTCATACTAGATTTTAGACACCTTTGGATCCAGTCATAGCAGCTTGAGACATTTGTAAAATCAGAGGTAGATGGTAGTGAAGGGAAAATGTGTTGGAGAGCATGAAGGATGTGTGTGTGTGTAGAGCTCTTACCATAATAACAGCGACCACAACTGCAGCAATACCAACCAAATAGAGCTTTGTTGAGAACAAAGAGTCAATCTTGGTGTGACAGTCCTGAAAATGGAAATAAAGAGTTAATGTGGAGGCAAGAGACACTTCATGTGCCCCCCCTCCCAAGAAAAGAAACACTGCCCACTACATATCATGCAAAACCGTCATCACCCACTACACTATAATATACTAACTTCTTGGGTCAGCCGTTCAATAACATTTGCAGTTTTGGGACACAGATCCTTATTCAAGAGGCTCAAACCAAGTCCTGTTAAATGACTTGTACCGCAGCACTGCAACTGTAATAGAGAAGTGAAAAAAGTATTACAAGGCAATAGAAATAAGGAGGATACAATGGTGCAAGTAGGGGCAACCAGGATGTGATGGCTTATGTCACACACAGCCAATGAGGGAGTAATAGCAGAAGTCTCGAAGAGTCAACTGGAATAAGATGGGGGAAGTTGTGCAGAGCCAACGAGTATGTGATGTGAGAAATCAAGAAAAGCCAAGAAGGATATGAATGCAGAAGTCATAGAGAGCCAATGGAAATATCATGTGGAAGCCAATGATGACATAATGGTGGAAATAAAGCGGGGTCAGCTAGAATGTGATGGCAGAAGTCATGCAGATTCAGCATTGATGTGATTGCAGAAGCAGGGCAAAGCCAAAAAAGGATGGGATGGCAGAAGTAGGGCAAAGCCAAAAAGGATGGGATGGCAGAAGTAGGGCAAAGCCAAAAAGGATGGGATGGCAGAAGTAGGGCACAGCCAAAAAGGATGTGATGGCATAAGTCTCTCTTACCGTCTCGTGGAATGCTTTGACCACAGGAATTGCTTTTTGTTGTTGCTCACTATCGCCACTTGTTGCCTGATGATAGGCCTCATCGTAGAACTGTTTTACTTCCTTTGACACCTGATGAAGTGAGAAGTATGTTAGCTAATCCTATACAATAATTTGCTAAATCGCGTGTAACGCCGCAACATGCGCAGTAGAGACTGCCCGCGTCGCTGCTGATACAGAGCTGGGAGCTCCGAAGGAGCGTCCAGCTCTGTATCAGCCGTGGCGCAGTCAGTCTCTACTGCACGTGACTGCCCCGTGACCAGGTGGCAGTGGCACTGTGGCCCGTGTAACGGGCTGTTCAACTAGTAGCTACTATAAAGCACCACATAGCCCCGCCTCCCCATCTTCAGATCCAAAACTAGTAAACAAGGAACTTTTTCTGACAGGAGAGGTCCCATTGTAATCAGGACAAGATATTTTATTGTCTACATGAGCCATGGTCCAAAAAGTACTGGAATAATTCTGAAGTCACCCATCTGCACCATAGCGGAGAAATAAAAGTTCCCATAGATTTAAAGGGACACTAACACCTAAAATGAACTGAGGCTCCTATTCATTGTCCAGGAAAATCTTTAAATTGGCGTAAAAGGTTGTGAACATAAAAACTGTTTGAATAAACGAGTAGGCACTAATCACAATCATTAACTGACATCTCTGAACAGGGTGATTTACACATGCATTAAAAAGCATGATTATATTTTAGGGATGAATAATTAATGTTCACCTTTGTTAGTTGTAAGTAATAAGTTATATCAATCTATTTCACTTTTTTTGTTGTTATTGTTTGATTTAAACCCGTTCTATGCTAAAGACCTCTCAAACATTCAAGTTTTTAAAGACCAATTTATATCAACAGGTGTTTGGGGAGACCTCTCTAGCATACAATGTGAAAAATAGGATTTTAGTCTTACCTGTTAAATCCTTTTCACTTAGTCCATACAGGTCACTGGTACTCTGGGAGGCGTAAGTCCCCTTTAATAGGCAGGAACAACTATGCAAATGATTTGCAAGGGGCGGAGCCTCCCCTCTTACTTAAGCCACCTTCTGGCCAGAGCCACTTTAGATTGATTTGAGACCCTAAAACTGACCTCAGGTAAGCAAAAAGAAAGACTCCTGTGAGCATGCCCGAACGGTCTCCCACTGGATGCCACAGGAGAGCCAAGACTGGTCCCTTGACAGGGTGGGAGACCAGTGACCTGTATGGACTAAGTGAAAAGGATTTAACAGGTAAGACTAAAATCCTATTTTCACTGTCGTCCAATACAGGTCACTGGTACTCTGGGATGTACAAACATTGAGCTGATCCAGAGGCGGGAAGTAAGGCAAGGAACAGGCGCAAGGCCCAAGTCACTAGAACTGCTATGACCAGTTAATAACATAGCCCAAACTGTAAGTGTCAACGGACACCAACCAAGGGAACAATCCCTGAACTAACACAGCACACGAAACCAGAGCCAACCGGGCTCAACAGTAAGGAAGCACTAAGGATCACAGAGCGGAAGACCTACACAGGCAAGACTGCCTCCAGGACCTTCCTTCCAAAACTGGCATCAGCCGACGCCAGTACATCAACTCGGTAGTGCTTTGAAAAAGTGTGCACAGAGGACCAAGTGGCCGCTCTGCACAGTTGATCAGCAGAAGCTTGATTCTTGTAGGCCCAAGAGGCCCCAATAGATCTGGTGGAATGGGCAGTCACCCGGAAGGGAACATGCTTATTCCTCAACTTATAGGCTTCACGGATGGTAGCCTTAATCCAAGAGGCAATGGTAACTTTGGAAGCCGGTCTCCCTACCCTAGGCCCCTCAGGAATGACGAATAGAGCGTCAGACTTCCTGATAGACTCGGTGCGATGAACATAAAACTTGAGGCAACGCACCACATCCAACAGATGGAGATCTCGTTCCTTGTCAGATGAAGGATTAGGGCAGAAAGAGGGAACCACAATCTCCTGATTGATGTGAAACTCGGACACAACCTTGGGTAAGAATTCCTTGGTAGTGCGAAGCACAGCCTTATCCTTGTGGAACACCAGGTAAGGAGGTTTACAAGACAATGCCTGTAACTCTGCCACCCGGCGCACTGACACAATAGCCAAAAGGAAGGCCATCTTCCAAGTCACAAGACGTAATGGAATGGAAGCCAAGGATTCAAACGGTGGTCGCTGTAGAACTCCCAGCACCAAATTGATATCCCACTGGGGAGCAGGACTCTTGAAGGCAGGTCGAACATGAGTCACACCTTGGAAGAAGACTTTCACATCAGGAAGGATAGCAATCCTTTCCTGGAAAAAACACAGACAAGGCAGAAGTCTGAACTTTGAGGGAACTCAGACTGAGCCCCTTATCCACACCGTCCTGCAAGAAGGCCAGGACAGTGGGAAGATGGAAGTCAAGGGATAACTTCTTATCAGAACACCATGTCACAAAAGCTGACCATATGCGATGATAGATCTTGGAAGACACAGGCTTACGAGCACTGAGCATAGTCGACACCACAGAAGGAGAAAATCCTTTCTTTGCTAGAATCGAGGATTCAACCGCCATGCCATCAAATGGAGAGAGTGAACATCCTCCTTCCACAGATACCCCTGAAGAAGTAGGTCCGGACGGGCGGGAAGTGGGATCGGATCCTTCACTGACATGGCCATCAACTCCGGAAACCAGGACTGGCGAGGCCAGTTTGGAGCAATCAGGATGACAGGACAACGTTCTCTCTTCAACTTCTGGATGACTCTGACCAATAGAGGAAGAGGAGGGAAGATGTAAGCCAGGGGGAAGTCCCAAGGGATCGACAAGGCATCCACTGCTAGAGCCAGGGAGTCCCTCAACCGGGAGCAAAACACCGGAACCTTCCTGTTGTGTCTGGAAGCCATCAGATCCACCACAGGCATCCCCCACCGTTGAGTGAGCATGTGAAACACCTCTGGGTGAAGAGCCCATTCTCCGCTGTCGACGGTGTGACGACTGAGGAAGTCTGCCATGACGTTGTCCACGCCTGGAATATGAACTGCAGAGATGACAGGCACGTGATCTTCTGCCCAAGACAAAATATCCTTGACCTCCCACCAGGCGGAACCGCCTTCTTGTGCCGCCTTGCCTGTTGATGTAAGCCACCGCCGTGGCGTTGTCGGACTCCACTCTGATCGGAAGACCGGTCAATTGAGACTCCCAGTGCCTCAGGGCTAGCCGGACAGCTCAAAGTTCCATAACATTGATGGAGAGCATGGATTCTTCCAGACCCCATTTCCCCTGAGCACTGAAGCGACCCCAGACTGCACCCCAGCCCCGAAGGCTGGCATCCGTAGTGACTGTGGTCCAATGAGGAACTAGAAAGGATCTCCCTTTCAGGAGATGAGAGAGATCTAACCACCAGTGCAGACTCGACATGAGGAGGAAGAGAAACAGACAGATGTTTATGATCCGGATGATTCTTGCACGTCTGGATCACAAATCTCTGAAGATCCCTGGAGTGGGCCATGGCAAATGGTACTGCTTCGATTGTGGAAATGAACTTCCCCACTAAGGACGACAACTTCGGTACTGGAATTTCGTCCATGTCCAGAATCCCAGCCACTCTGACGGCTATCTGGTGAGCCACGTCCTCTGGAAGAAACACCATGCATTGGCGAGTGTCGAACAGGAGACCCAAGAACAGAAGCCTCTGAGATGGAATCAAGTCCGACTTGTCCAGATTCAGGATCCAGCCATGACGGTTCAGGGTGTGCATGCACATCTGTAATTGCTGATGGAGAAGCTCCGCTGAGGAGGCCTTCAGTAGGAGATCGTCCATGTAGGGGGTCACTCTGATCCCATCCTGATGGAGCACCGCTATCAAGGAGCCCAACACCCTCTGGAAGACCTGAGGGGCTGAAGTCAGCCCAAAGGGGAGCGCTGCAAACTGAAAGTGTCCCCTGTGGCAGGCAATCCTGAGATACCGCCTGCTCTCTGGATGAATAGGGATGTGAAGATAAGCATCCTGAAGGTCCAGGGAGGCAAGAAACTCCCCTGGAGACATTGCTGCAATCACAGAGCGCAGGGACTCCTGGCGGAAGTGGGAAGTCACCACATAGGCATTGAGATCTTTGAGATCCAAAATGGGATGAGCTCCTCCGTCCTTTTTGGCTACCACAAACAGGTTGGAATAAAATCCTGAACCTGTGTCCCCTTGAGGAACCGCCTCCAGGACCTCTTTGTCCAAGAGAACCTGAATAGCGTCGTCGAACAGACGCCTTTTTGTGGGTGCCTGAGAAGGACGAGTAAAATGGAACCGAAAAGGAGGAAGGGAAGAGAAAGGGATCCTGTATCCCTCTGACACCACCTGAAGAACCCATGGGTCCGCCACTGACTCCTCCCAAGTCCGGCGAAAGATGCGGAGACGACCGCCTACAGCCGGATGCGGACCCGGGTTCGGCGAGTCATGCCGAAGCAGTCTTGGAGGTCTTGGCCTTGGAGGCAACTTTGGGCCTCCATGACTGTTTGGGCTTGGAGGAGGAGCGCGTAGTGGGAGGACCCGTTTGGGCCGAGGAGCGTGTCTCAGTCTGAAAGGAACGAAAGGACCGATTGCGTTTGGCTGGAAACTTTTTCTTAAAGACTGAGGGTAGAAGAGTACTTTTACCGCCAGTAGCCTCACTGATCATTTCTTTGAGTTCAGACCCAAAAAGCAAATTCCCCTGAAAGGGCAAGGAAAGTAAGGCTTTCTTAGAGGCTGTATCAGCAGACCAAATTTTCAGCCAAAGAGCGCGTCTAGCCACCACAGAAGAAGTGGAGGCCCTCGCCATCATGCGCACAGCATCAAAAGCAGCGTCAGCAACATAGTTCTGAGCTTCAGTGATATTAGCAAGTAGCTGCAACTGTTCAGATACCGGCGCATCCTGGCGAACTGCTTCAGTCAGTCGTTCAGTCCAGGCCGCAATAGCTCTATTAACCCATGCCACAGCAAAGGTTGGGCGCATGGCCGTGCCAATGGAGGCAAAAATAGGATTTTAGTCTTACCTGTTAAATCCTTTTCACTTAGTCCATACAGGTCACTGGTACTCTGGGAGGCGTAAGTCCCCTTTAATAGGCAGGAACAACTATGCAAATAATTTGCAAGGGGCGGAGCCTCCCCTCTTACTTAAGCCACCTTCTGGCCAGAGCCACTTTAGATTGATTTGAGACCCTAAAACTGACCTCAGGTAAGCAAAAAGAAAGACTCCTGTGAGCATGCCCGAACGGTCTCCCACTGAATGCCACAGGAGAGCCAAGACTGGTCCCTTGACAGGGCGGGAGACCAGTGACCTGTATGGACTAAGTGAAAAGGATTTAACAGGCAAGACTAAAATCCTATTTTCACTGTCGTCCAATACAGGTCACTGGTACTCTGGGATGTACAAACATTGAGCTGATCCAGAGGCGGGAAGTAAGGCAAGGACCAGGCGCAAGGCCCAAGTCACTAGAACTGTTATGACCAGTTGATAACATAGCCCAAACTGTAAGTGTCAACGGACACCAACCAAGGGAACAATCCCTGAACTAACACAGCACACGGAACTAGAGCCAACCGGGCTCAACAGTAAAGAAGCACTAAGGATCACAGAGCGGAAGACCTACACAGGCAAGACTGCCTCCAGGACCTTCCTTCCAAAACTGGCATCAGCCGAAGCCAGTACATCAACTCGATAGTGCTTAGAAAAGGTGTGCACAGAGGACCAAGTGGCCGCTCTGCACAGTTGATCAGCAGAAGCTTGATTCTTGTAGGCCCAAGAGGCCCCAATAGATCTGGTGGAATGGGCAGTCACCCGGAAGGGAACATGCTTATTCCTCAACTTATAGGCTTCACGGATGGTAGCCTTAATCCAAGAGGCAATGGTAACTTTGGAAGCCGGTCTTCCTGCCCTAGGCCCCTCAGGAATGACGAATAGAGCGTCAGACTTCCTGATAGACTCGGTGCGATGAACATAAAACTTGAGGCAACGCACCACATCCAACAGATGGAGATCTCTTTCCTTGTCAGATGAAGGATTAGGGCAGAAAGAGGGAACCACAATCTCCTGATTGATGTGAAACTCAGACACAACCTTGGGTAAGAATTCCTTGGTAGTGCGAAGCACAGCCTTATCCTTGTGGAACACCAGGTAAGGAGGTTTACAAGACAAGGCCTGTAACTCTGCTACCCGGCGCACTGACACAACAGCCAAGAGGAAGGCCATCTTCCAAGTCACAAGACGTAATGGAATGGAAGCCAAGGATTCAAACGGTGGTCGCTGAAGAACTCCCAGCACCAAATTGAGATCCCACTGGGGAGCAGGACTCTTAAAGGCAGGTCGAACATGAGTCACACCCTGGAAGAAGACTTTCACATCAGGAAGGACAGCAATCCGTTCCTGGAAAAACACAGACAAGGCAGAAGTCTGAACTTTGAGGGAACTCAGACTGAGCCCCTTATCCACACCGTCCTGCAAGAAGGCCAGGACAGTGGGAAGATGGAAGTCAAGTGACAACTTCTTGTCAGAGCACCATGTCACGAAAGTTGACCATATGCGATGATAGATCTTGGAAGACACAGGCTTACGAGCACTGAGCATCGTCGATACCACAGAAGGAGAAAAGCCTTTCTTTGCTAGAATCGAGGATTCAACCGCCATGCCATCAAATGGAGAGAGTGAACATCCTCTTTCCACAGATACCCCTGAAGAAGCAGGTCCGGACGGGCTGGAAGTGGGATTGGATCCTTCACAGACATGGCCATCAATTCCGGAAACCAGGACTGGCGAGGCCAGTTTGGAGCAATCAGGATGACAGGACAACGTTCCCTCTTCAACTTCTGGATAACTCTGACCAATAGAGGAAGAGGAGGGAAGATGTAAGCCAGGGGGAAGTCCCAAGGGATCGACAAGGCATCCACTGCTAGAGCAAGGGAGTCCCTCAACCGGGAGCAAAACACCGGAACCTTCCTGTTGTGTCTGGTAGCCATCAGATCCACCACAGGCATCCCCCACCGTTGAGTGAGCATGTGAAACACCTCTGGGTGAAGAGCCCATTCTCCGCTGTCGACGGTATGACGACTGAGGAAGTCTGCCATGACGTTGTCCACGCCTGGAATATGAACCGCAGAGATGACAGGCACGTGATCTTCTGCCCAAGACAAAATATCCTTGACCTCCCACCAGGCGGAACCGCTTCTTGTGCCGCCTTGCCTGTTGATGTAAGCCACCGCCGTGGCGTTGTCGGACTCCACTCGGACTGGAAGACCGGTCAATTGAGACTCCCAGTGCCTCAGGGCAAGCCGGACAGCCCCATTTCCCCTGAGCACTGAAGCGACCCCAGACTGCACCCCAGCCCCGAAGGCTGGCATCCGTAGTGACTGTGGTCCAAGGAGGAACTAGAAAGGATTTCCCTTTCAGGAGATGAGAGAGATCTAACCACCAGTGCAGACTCGACTCGACATGAGGAGGAAGAGAAACAGACAGATGTTGATGATCTGGATGATTCTTGCACGTCTGGATCACAAACCTCTGAAGATCCCGGGAGTGGGCCATGGCAAATGGTACTGCTTCGATTGTGGAAATGAACTTCCCCACTAAGGACGACAACTTCGGAACTGGAATCTCGTCCATGTCCAGAATTCCAGCCACTCTGACAGCTATCTGGTGAGCCACGTCCTCTGGAAGAAACACCATGCATTGGCGAGTGTCGAACAGGAGACCCAGGAACAGAAGCCTCTGAGATGGAATCAAGTCCGACTTGTCCAGATTCAGGATCCAGCCATGACGGTTCAGGGTGTGCATGCACATCTGTAATTGCTGAAGGAGAAGCTCCGCTGAGGAGGCCTTCAGAAGGAGATCGTCCATGTAGGGGGTCACTCTGATCCCATCCTGATGGAGCACCGCTATCAATGAGCCCAACACCCTCTGGAAGACCTGAGGGGCTGAAGTCAGCCCAAAGGGGAGCGCTGCAAACTGAAAGTGTCCCCTGTGGCAGGCAATCCTGAGGTACCGCCTGCTCTCTGGATGAATAGGGATGTGAAGATAAGCATCCTGAAGGTCCAGGGAGGCAAGAAACTCCCCTGGAGACATTGCTGCAATCACAGAGCGCAGGGACTCCTGGCGGAAGTGGGAAGTCACCACATAGGCATTGAGATCTTTGAGATCCAAGATGGGACGGGCTCCTCCGTCCTTTTTGGCTACCACAAACAGGTTGGAATAAAATCCTGAACCTGTGTCCCCCTGAGGAACCGCCTCCAGGACCTCTTTGTCCAAGAGATCCTGAATAGCGTCGTCGAACAGACGCCTTTTTGTGGGTTCCTGAGAAGGACGAGTAAAATGGAACCGAAAAGGAGGAAGGGAAGAGAAAGGGATCCTGTATCCCTCTGACACCACCTGAAGAACCCATGGGTCCGCCACTGACTCCTCCCAAGTCCGGCGAAAGATGCGGAGACGACCGCCTACAGCCGGATGCGGACCCGGGTTCGGCGAGTCATGCCGAAGCAGTCTTGGAGGTCTTGGCCTTGGAGGCAACTTTGGGCCTCCAGGACTGTTTGGGCTTGGAGGAGGAGCGCGTAGTGGGAGGACCCGTTTGGGCCGAGGAGCGTGTCTCAGTCTGAAAGGAACGAAAGGACCGATTGCGTTTGGCTGGAAACTTTTTCTTAAAGACTGAGGGTAGAAGAGTACTTTTACCGCCAGTAGCCTCACTGATCATTTCTTTGAGTTCAGACCCAAAAAGCAAATTCCCCTGAAAGGGCAAGGAAAGCAAGGCTTTCTTAGAGGCTGTGTCAGCAGACCAAATTTTCAGCCAAAGAGCGCGTCTAGCCACCACAGAAGAAGTGGAGGCCCTCGCCATCATGCGCACAGCATCAAAGGCAGCGTCAGCAACATAGTTCTGAGCTTCAGTGATATTAGCAAGAAGCTGCAACTGTTCAGATACAGGCGCATCCTGGCGAACCGCTTCAGTCAGTCGTTCAGTCCAGGCCGCAATAGCTCTATTAACCCATGCCACAGCAAAAGTGGGGTGCATGGCTGTGCCAATGGAGGCAAAAATAGACTTAAGAGAGAGCTCTAGTTTCTTATCCGTCCAGTCCTGCAAGGCAGAGGCATCTGAGACAGCCAAAGCAGTAGATTTGGAGAGTCTAGACACAGGAGCATCCACTTTGGGAGGATGAACCCATTTTGCCAGCTCCGCCTCAGGAAAAGGGTAAAGTTTAGCAAACTTTTTGGAGACAGAGGAAGATCTATCAGGATTCTTCCATGCCTCAGAGACCAGACGGGCAAGAGTAGGGTTAGTTGGAAAACAAACAACTGGTTTAGATGGCTTTTTCTGAAAAACATCAGTAGGATCATAAGTGGATTCCTGAGTCAGAGGAAGGTTGAGCGTATTCAGAACCGCTCTGATCAGACCCTCAGCCGAAACTTCAGGGTCACACTCATAGGGGTCCCCAATGGACCTGTTAGATTCAATAACAGTACGTTCCTCAGCATCAGAATCCTGTAAAAGTTCTTCTTCAGAAGAATCAGTGATATCAGGAGCTCCCTGTGGCTTAGGCAGGGAGGTCCTGATAGTAGAGGGGGTCTGCCAGACCTGGAGAGCCCCCTGTACCTGAGAGGGAAAGAGTTGAAGCGTGGATCTGAGATCCCTAGTGGCAGCTTTAAACTCCCTCACCCAAGATGGCTCAATAGCATGGCTGGGAAGCCCAGGGTTGCTATCTTGACCAGTACAATTAGGGCATAGATCCCCCACATTATCGCCATCCAGCCCAATGTGGCAAGAGGAGCAAAACGCCATGGGGGTAGCGGACCCCCCATCCTCCTTAGACTTGGGTCTAGCCCCTAGCTCCAGTGAAGTAGACATGCTCACAGCGTCAATATACCCCAACAATAACACTATCACCCAGAAAAAGTGTTAAGATTAAAGTTTCACCCCAGAAATGTTCTAAAAACGGACTTATCTGGCCAGCGAAGGGTTAATCTGTTGAGGAGAGAGAAGGCTCGGTCCCTGCGTAGTGTACTCGCCTAGGAAAAGTACCACAAAATGGCGGCCGTCATGACAGCCAATCAGAAACGAGCGTGAACCAATCGCTCATGGGAAATGTAGTTTTCCTGTCCAAGTACCCCAAACATTGCCCGAAGCCCCCCTGAACACCCCACATGAATAAAACACATTCCGGATGATAGATCAGGAGCCTAGAATTAAAATGAGCCCTCTCTGAAGTTGCTGTGACAAGCGGTTCCAGAGATATGTCCCATACTGTGAATTCCCATAGAGAGTAAAGGAGCCCTTGCGTCTGAGCGGGAAAAAGCCGCGCTTAAAGGCGCGGAACACCATTTTTAATAAAGTTTAGTAAAACATTAAAAAGTGCCCAAACAAGCATGAAACACATGAGAAACATAAATAAATGAATATCCAATGCTCCAAAACTCAGAGAATAACACAGAAATTGCATAAACAGTAATAATGCAATAAAAACACCCTATGAGTGCTGGAGTGTATTAAAACTCCCAAATACAAGCCCATCAAAGGGACACTGTGGGGACAAGTGGACCTTCAGCACTCAATGGGTGACTCACCTTCCATGCTGACCATGATAAGGAGGGAAAGAACCAGAGGTAAATTCCCCAACAGGGGAGCTGCTTAACACAAGCTGTCCCCTCTTCAGGGCATAGGTCCACAGAAAATCCCTGGAAGCTGCACCAGCCACTTTAAAGAGGGCAATTCACAGCCATGGTCACCCTCCTAATGGTGGTATTCCATATTTGAATAAAAAATAATAAAATACTAAGATGCATAGATGTTCTCTACCTGGTGTGGAAGCACACCAGGAACAAATCAATCTAAAGTGGCTCTGGCCAGAAGGTGGCTTAAGTAAGAGGGGAGGCTCCGCCCCTTGCAAATTATTTGCATAGTTGTTCCTGCCTATTAAAGGGGACTTACGCCTCCCAGAGTACCAGTGACCTGTATTGGACGACAGTGAAAATAGACTTAAGAGAGAGCTCTAGCTTCTTATCCGTCCAGTCCTGCAGGGCAGAGGCATCAGAGACAGCCAAAGCGGTAGATTTGGATAGTCTAGAAACAGGAGCATCCACCTTGGGAGGATGAACCCATTTTGCCAGCTCCGCCTCAGGAAAAGGGTAAAGTTTAGCAAACTTTTTGGAGACAGAGGAAGATCTATCAGGATTCTTCCATGCCTCAGAGACCAGACGGGCAAGAGTAGGGTTAGTTGGAAAACAAACAACTGGCTTAGATGGCTTTTTCTGAAAAACATCAGTAGGATCAAAAGTGGATTCCTGAGTCAGAGGAAGGTTGAGCGTATTCAGAACCGCTCTGATCAGACCCTCAGCCGAGACTTCAGGGTCACACTCATAGGGGTCCCCAATGGACCTGTTAGATTCAATAACAGTACGTTCCTCAGCATCAGAATCCTGTAATAGTTCTTCTTCAGAAGAATCAGTGACATCAGGAGCTCCCTGTGGCTTAGGCAGGGAGGTCCTGATGGTAGATGGGGTCTGCCAGACCTGGAGAGCCCCCTGAATCTGAGAGGGAAAGAGTTGAAGCGTGGATCTGAGATCCCTAGTGGCAGCTTTAAACTCCCTCACCCAAGATGGCTCAATAGCGTGGCTGGGAAGCCCAGGGTTGCTATCTTGACCAGTACAATTAGGGCATAGATCCCCCACATTATTTCCATCCAGCCCAATGTGGCAAGAGGAGCAAAACGCCATGGGGGTAGCAGATCCCCCATCCTCCTTAGACTTGGGTCTAGCCCCTAGCTCCAGTGAAGTAGACATGCTCACAGCGTCAATATACCCCACTAATAACACTATCACCCAGAAAAAGTGTAAATGATTAAAGTTTCACCCCAGAAATGTCTAAAAACGGACTTATCTGGCCAGCGAAGGGTTAATCTGTTGAGGAGAGAGAAGGCTCGGTCCCTGCGTAGTGTACTCGCCTAGGAAAAGTACCACAAAATGGCGGCCGACATGACAGCCAATCAGAAAACGAGCGCGAACCAAGCGCTCATGGGAAATGTAGTTTTCCCTTACAAGTACCCCAAACAGTGCCCGAAGCCCCCCTGAACACCCCACATAAATGAAACACATTCCGGATGATAGAGCAGGAGCCTAGCATTAAAATGAGCCCTCTCTGAAGTTGCTGTGACAAGCGGTTCCAGAGATATGTCCCACACTGTGAATTCTCATAGAGAGTAAAGGAGCCCTTGCGTCTGAGCGGGAAAAAGCCGCGCTTAAAGGCGCGGAACACCATTTTTAATAAAGTTTAGTAAAACATTAAAAAATGCCCAAACAAGCATGAAACACATGAGAAACATAAATAAACGAATATCCAAAGCTCCAAAACCCAGAGAATACCACAGAAATTGCATAAAACAGTTAGAATGCAATAGAAACACCCTATGAGTGCTGGAGTGTATTAAAACTCCCAAATACAAGCCCATCAAAGGGACACTGTGGGGACAAGTGGACCTTCAGCACTCAATGGGTGACTCACCTTTCTTGCAGGACTTCTGTCTTCAGGTGACCATGATAAGGAGGGAAAGAACCAGAGGTAAATTCCCCAGTAGGGGAGCTGCTTAACACAAGCTGTCCCCTCTTCAGGGTATAAGGTCCACAGAAAATCCCTGGAAGCTGCACCAGCCACTTTAAAGAGGGCAATTCACAGCCATGGTCACCCTCCTAATGGTGGTATTCCATATTTGAATAAAAAATAATAAAATACTAAGATGCATAGATGTTCTCTACCTGGTGTGCAAGCACACCAGGAACAAATCAATCTAAAGTGGCTCTGGCCAGAAGGTGGCTTAAGTAAGAGGGGAGGCTCCGCCCCTTGCAAATCATTTGCATAGTTGTTCCTGCCTATTAAAGGGGACTTACGCCTCCCAGAGTACCAGTGACCTGTATTGGACGACAGTGAAATAGTAATATTTCAATCAATGGGAATTTATATTTGTCCTAGAGGACATGTCATCCCTAGATCGGCATTTCTGACTATGCTGTAATAAATGGTTTACACTTAGATACTTTTTTCCCTTTGATATATGCTATGGATGATGGAAGTCTTTGAGCGCATTCCGAACTTTTGGATTTCTCACTATGTATCTTTTACAAACACAAGTACTTACACACCCACTAAAATACAAACATTTACAGATACATATGTACACAGACACAAACTACAAATACATACATTACATTTACACACACAGACACACTACAAACACAAATCAATACATACACACTCACATCTACATACATTACGAACATCTACATATACATCTAGACACACACTACAAATGAAAACATTTACACACACACATATATATACACAGACACACTACAAATACATACAGTACATTTATGCACACCACACACAGACACGCAGTACAAACACAAATACATACAGTTACACACACTACAAACATCTACATGTACACACTACAAATACATACTGTACATTTACACACACACACTACAAACACATACATCTACTCGCACTAACACATACACACACACACTACAAATACATACAGTACTTTTACACACACACAAATATATACATCTACTCGCACCTCGCACTAACATACACACACTACAAATACATACAGTACTTTTACACACACACACACACACACACACACACACACACTACAAACACATACATCTACTCGCACTAACACACACACACTACAAATACATACAGTACTTTTACACAAACACATACATCTACTCGCACTAACACACACACTACAAATACATACAGTATTTTTACACACACACACACACACACACACACACATCTACTCACACTAACACACACACTACAAATACATGCAGTATTTTCACACACACACACACACACACACACACACACACACACACACACACACACACACACACACACACACACACACACACACACTACAAATACATTCAGTACTTTTACACACAAATACATACATTTACGTACACACAAACATGTAAACATATACACTACAAATACATAGATTTACACAGATACACGCACCACACACAAATATATACATTTACACAGATACATACATTTACACAGCAAACACAAATACAATTAAACCAACGTCTAACAGCATTCACCCTCCAGCCCATACCAAACAACATCCTTCCTAGCTTTCTGCTCAAACAATTTATCTTTGCCTGTCTTAGGAACTGGGCTCACTCCCTTATGTTGTTTATGTTGAGGTAGACAATTACTGGACCTGCAGCCCTTGGGCACTAGTTAGGGATGATGGGAATTGTAGTCCCTACCAGCTGTATGTCCTAACACTAATTCTCACCTCTTCTTATATTGCTCACCTGATCTCTGTTCACAAAGCCCCAGATTCCAGCCGCCACTTCACAGGCAAAGAGGATGACCAGGCAGGCGAAGAACTGCAGAGACACGGGGAAGAGAGGAGGGAGAGAAGAAAGGTGGAGTTGAGAGAAAAGGTCAGTGATAGAGGCAGTGCCTACTACAGAAGCCCCCCAAGCTTTTTTTTTTTTTTTTTTTTTTTTTTTTTTAAAGAGGCAGTACAACCTAGTTAGGAAATAAATATTTTGCAGGGTTTTCACCATACAGTAAATCAAGGGTACTCCCAATGCTTGTCAATATTTCTTTTAAAATGTATTACAAATATAACGTGGCTTTTTTCTGACAGCTTGAGTTCAAGATGTTTACAGTCAAGTGGTGCTGTTGCTGTTACAGCCTGTGGAAAGCTGAGTGTCACAGACAGAGAAGTGCAGTGGGCTATGTGGAGATATTAACTGAGCAGCAAAATAATCTGTGACATCCCAGCTGCTTGACAAAAAATGAGAGTTTGAAAGTGTAAAGCTGCTAAACTAACAAATACACAATTAGGAATAAGTCATTGCAGTTCCAAACATGGTCTATTCTTTCACCTAAAATGAACTTTTTCTGACCATAAATTGACCCTTTAATGGCATAGTAATGATTAAAAATGTTGGTTTTTCACTCCATTTTAAAGCGGAACTACCACTCCTTACAAACATGGCCCCAAATAATTACCCATATGGCAACTAGCTGCTCAGTAGCACTAGTCACCAGAATTATTACTGTATTAATGAGAATTATACACAGCTCCCGGCCTGACAGACCGAAAAGAGCGCAGACATCTTTCCATAGTGATGCCTACACTGTCAGTCCCTTTTGGAACTGAACCGCCTCCTACAGCAGGCTGGGACTGACAGCGCAGATGTCACTATGGAAAGATGTCTGCGCTGTTTCCTGCCTGTCAGTCCGGGAGCTGTGTATAATTCTCATTAATACGGTAATAATTCTGGCGACTAGCGCTACTGAGCAGCTAGTTGCCATATGGGTAATTATTTGGGGCCATGTTTGTAAGGAGTGGTAGTTCCGCTTTAAAGGGGAACTTTCACGTCCCTCCCTGGGGGAGGTGGGAGGAGAATGAAATAGTGCTGGGAAGTCACACAGCGCCACAGAATGCGGACGTGCACAACTTGGACAGCAAAGATCTTACGAAGTATGTAAAAATAAAAACTAAGAAGCACATTTCCTAATACAGCTTAACTGTTTAAACAACTGGTCATTTTTTTTCTGAGGTGAAAGTTCCCCTTTAAAGTATTAAAGCGTGTAACTGATGTCAGTCAAACTTTTTCAAGTGGATATGTCGTCTATGGACAACATCCCATAAATAGTTAGGTGACAAATCCAATACCATAAAAACATTATTTATTTTTTATTTTAAGCTTCGATTTTGTTTAAATTTAACTTACAAAAGTCTGGACTGCAGCCCGACACTCTGCCTCTGCTCTCCTGCCTGCTCCGATGACGGAGGCTTCTGTCTGTAAGCTGGAGCACTCTCATTGGCTAGATATTGATCTCTGCAAATGAGACCGCTCCAGCTTACAGACAGAAGCCTCAGTTATCGGAGGAGGGAGGAGAGCAAAGACAGAGCTTTGTAACTGCAGAGAACCGCAGTCATCCGGAAGTGGCTGCAGCACAGACATTTGTAAGTTAAATTTAAAGGGGAAATACCACCCCAACACTATAATCTCTAAGTATTTGTCTTCCTATCATTATTAGCAATCCATAGTTAGTTTTCTCCAAAAAAGTGTTGTAAGAGCACTATTTTATACTAAATTTCTACCTGATGACGTCTTGCTCCTTGAAGCCGTTCTGAGCATGACCGCTATGGAGCCATTCAGCTCCATTGTACCTCCCTCCGTCTTGCCCATCACTCGTACGTCACTGTCCTCAGCACCACATGACCTGCCGCACTCCTGGCATCAAGCGCGGTCAGGTCATTTCACCCTAGTGGAAACAGACCAGTGGTTTATATATAGCGAGTGCTTAACATGCACCCGCTATACATACACCACAGGTCTGATTCCACTAGGCTGAAATGACCTGCCAACGCTTGATGCCAGGAGCGCGGCAGGTCATGTGGTGCTGAGGACAGTGACGTACGAGTGATGGGCAAGACGGAGGGAGGAACAATGGAGCTGAATGGCTCCATAGCGGTCATGCTCAGAACGGCTTCAAGGTGCAAGACGTCATCAGGTAGAAATTTAGTATAAATATAGTGCTCTTACAACACTTTTTTTTGGAGAAAACCAACTACGGATTGCTAATAACGATAGGAAGACAAAGACTTAGAGATTACATAGTGTTGGGGTGGTAGTTCCCTTTAAACAAAATCAAAGCTTAAAATAAAAAATAAATAACGTTTTTATGGTATTGAATGTGTCACCTATTTATGGGATGCTGTCCATAGGTGACACATCCACTTTAATACCGAATAGTCTAAGTTCCAACCCATTTACTTGACGTTGCATGACCAGTTGCCATGGCAACTCGCTTGGCAATTCAATCACAATGAGTATTTGTCTCTGTGTATGTGTTTTAATGCTAAAGCTCTGTTAGTGCACAGGATACATTAAAAGTACTTACTAAGTTCGGTGTGAATGAAGTACAGGGCAGGTTGCTATGGCAACACTTAAATGTCATAGGTCAGTTCCCTCCCTTGTCAGCAGGCTGACAACAGAGAAAGGAGTGGAAACAAAGATTATAAATGCTAAATGACTCAAACTATTCCGTATTAAACAGTGTAACTGACATAGGTCATGCTATTTAATGCTTTATAGAACAATGAAATTAAGAAAATAAATACATTATACCATCCCCATCTCTTTCTAACACTTTTATGACTCATATGCCATTATAAATGGCACAGTTTGCTGGTTATTTGCCAATGTGCCTTGTATAAATGGTGTAGCCCTTTAAAGGGATAGTAATACTTAAAATGTAAAAAAAAAATATGTTGTAGGGTTTATCCCCCTGAGTAAAACAAGAGTACTCCCACTGCTGAAAGGTGTTTCATTCAAAAGTTATTAATTTTCAAAGTTGAATTTTGTAGGTGCAATATCACAGTGGCCTGAAATTGTACTGTGGCGCTGTTGCTAAACCATCCTATGGAGATTTATGGTCCCGGGACCAGAGCTGTCCATAGGATGGTGTAGCAACAGCGCCACTGTACAATTTCAGGCCACTGTGATATTGCACCAAAAAATTCAACTTTGAAAATTAATAACTTTTGAATGAAACACCTTTCAGCAGTGGGAGTACTCTTGTATTACTCAGGGGGGTAAACCCTACAACATATTTTTTTTTTTTTTTTTTTACATTTTAAGTATTACTATCCCTTTAAACAGAAGGGGAGCTCTGTCAGCTAGCTTGACAACCCAGGTTTCCTATAAGTGCAGGGAAACCAAGATTAACTTCCGAGAACTGAATAAATTGGTAAATGGAGACCACAGTGTGAATTATGTGGCAAGTATGTGCATGTTTCAGATCAAGGGGCAGGCTGCTGCTAACAACCCATAACCCTTACAAAAATAAACAGCAAAAACAGTAAACTAAATTAAAAAAAATCTAGGTAACATCTGTTTATTAAATGTAATGTGTACATAGTATAGGATAGTAATGTTCCACAAAAACAGCAGCTCCAATTAATCTTTTTAGTATTTTGGCCATGGAGAGTGTTATTTCAATATTGTCAGAGTTGTAGTTCAAAAGTAATTGAGTGATAAAGTATCCCCCTCCCACCCCTTTTACCTAGTGTAACATTATGTGGAATCTGATCACTTGACCGTACAGCTCACAGCAAGGGACAATCTTCTTACTGGGAGCATAAGAAAAATCCTGTTCCCCTTGACGGATTTTTCAGGTTTTTTCTTATGCTCACTGAAAATTGTACCTGTCTGCAATCCGTCTGGACAGTCTTGCTGCTCTGAGGTGAGCAGTTTTACATTCGTAAAAGGGGCGGGAGGGGGATACTTTATCATTCAATTACTCTTGAACTACAAATTTCACAGTATTGAAATAACACTCTTCATAGCCCAAATACTATGAAGATTAATTGAAGCTGCTTTTATTGTAAAACATTACTATCCCCTTAATGCCATAATTGCCAAATTACACTGAAAACCTATAAAGGGTGTTTTGTAAATGCCAAAACGAGCAGAATTTAACTACAGTTATTTTAATTGTGTCTAAACAATATGGAGCAGTCACAAAATTGACATTATATTAGACATTAATTTGTCCTCTATGGTGCAGCCGGCTCCAGGATTGCACCTTTTTAGCTAGCTGAATATGGCCCTAAGTTCACATTTGTATGGTATCTGGGGCCATTTGTAAGAGGTAAATGGTTGTATTCAGTAAAACTAGAGAGAGCAATGAGAATTCCCATTGATTCAAATGGGTCCTGTTACCCTTTGAATGCTAGATAGGCCCCCAATGCATTGCTTCACAATACCATCGAAGAGGTAAAAAGACCCATTTAAATCAATGAGTATTTTTGTTTGTACCCTATGGTGCAGTTTATTTGCCCCATAATTGCACCTTTTTAGTTTACTGAACAAGGCCCAACATCCCCAGTGTTGCATGTATTAACCTATTAAAGACCAGACGGGGCATGGTGCATTGCAGAGCAATGTGTTACACACTCTTCTGGTTCTTACCTCTTTGAGTGCCAGAGGGGTGCAGCTCCAATTAATCTGCATAGTATTTGGACCATGGATAGTGTTATTTCAATACTGTCAGAGTTGTAGTTCAAGAGTAATTGAATGATAAAGTATTCCACTCCCGCCCCTTTTACTGAAGTAACACTGTTCATCTCAGAGCAACAAGGCATATATATTGGTGCATGTGAGAAGAAAATGGCCAGGACTGTCCAGATGGATCACAGAGATGGACAATCTTCAGTAAGCATAATGAAAAACCTGTCAAGGGAGGCAGGGGTTTCATCGTTCTCACAATAAGAAGATTGTTCCTTGCTGTGAGCTGTCTGGTCAAGGGACCAGATTCCACATCTGAGGGGAGGAGGCTTACACTAGGTAAAAGGGGCGGAAAGGGGATAATTTATCAGTTCAATTACTCTTGAACTACAACTCTGACAGTATTGAAATAACACTCTCCATGTCCCAAATACTATGAAGATTAATTGGAACTGCTGATTTTGTGAAACATTACTATACCTTTAATGGGTAAAGAAAATGTAATACGCTATTTCCATGACTACCAAGATAACAATTAATTGGGTGTAACTTATTTGTGTATGAAAGTTCCTCTTTAACCCCTTAAGGACCGGGAAAATCTGAGGTCGTTTTCCCTTAAGGACCGGAGCAATTCTGACCTTTTTGACTATGTCTTTGTTCAACAGTGTTTTCCCTCTAAGTCTTTTATTCCACCCCCATAAATTATATACTGTTTTTTAAGCACAAATAGGGCTCTCTTTTGATACCCCACATATATGGATAACCCACCACTTACTTTATGAAAATTAAAAAAAAAAAAAAATATGTAAAAAAAAAGTATAAAAAATACCATTTTTGTTTTGTCTCTTGGGATCATTTGGGCACAAAGGGTTACATTTTTATGGAGACTGCATGAAAAGTATGACCGGTCAGTCATACCTACAAAATGCACACTTTAAAGTAGCCACTGTTCCCCCTGGGTGAAAATCCCCATGTCCCTTTTTCCCACCCTATTTTGTCACTTTTTTATCCCTGACATTTGGCGGTGTGTGTATAAGTGTATTACATGGCTCCACAACAATCACACTTCCAATATTGTTTAATGATATGTTTTGTTTTTTTTTTAATACAAAAAAAAAAAAAGTATATCATTGCAGGTCAAAAATTGACCTGCATTTAGCCAGCCTCCTGCACCAGCAGTGAAGGGGTTAATACCCCCAGCTGTTGTATTTTCTTTTACCACTAGGTGTCTCCTCTCTCCCTTACTTTGATAGCAAGGGAGCCAGATGTAGAGGAGTCACTCAGAGTCAGCATACTTTTCATGTTGCCTCTTTTTCTCAGAATGCCGGTACATGTGATCGCTGCTACAGCGATCACATGAACTGGCACAAGCAAGAAGGGCTGAGACTGAACGCCCCGGTCTCGGAGCGCTCAGCCTCAGCCTGGAATTAATGATAGCAGTGTGCACGGAGGCACGCTGCTATCATTTAAAGCCATGATGGTCCAGGACAGTCATGGGTCCTTAAGGGGTTAAATGCTAAAAAGGTGCCCAACACATTGTGAAGTGAAACACTGGCATTGCTGACACCTCTAGCATTCATGCAGTTAAAATCCCAATTGCAAACAGGAATTTTGAGAATTGCTCTTTGTCCCCTATGATGTAAACAGATAAAATGGAATACAGGGAAAGTAGCATGTGCTCAGACACACAAATCCTATCTAATAATTTGCTAAAAAGTTTGTAACTACGCAGTCGAGACTGCCCGTGACGAGGCTGATACAGAGAGGGCACTCTGAAGGAGCATCCTGCTCTGTATCAGCCACGGCGCAGGCGGTCTCTACTGAGCATGACTGCACCGTGACCGGCTGGCACGGTATCAGCTGCTGCACAGGCAGTCTCTATTGAGCATGACTGCCCCATGACCGGCTGGCAGTTGCACTGTGGCCCATGTAACGGGCTCTTCAACTAGTAAGTATATAAAGAAATGGGATTGTAAGGGTGAATGATATACAGAGATTCAGTTCAGTTACTTACTGTTCCCAGAAGACACTGTGATTCTTGAATGGCCCCATAGCATCCCAGGAATCCCACAAACATCATGACAGCACCAACTGCTATTATTATATAGATACCTGTGATTGATTGAAAAATAAAACCAATTGGTATGCATGTGAAACAGTGATGTACTCCTCAGTATGTATGTCTTGGGAAAGCAGGCGACCTGACAGCTTAAAGGACAGTAATGTCCCAGAAAAAAATCTTTATTTTTTTGATTTAAAAAATACAACTATATGCAACAAATCCTATTTCTCAAACCGCTATGGTTTGAGAGATATTCTGCACTAAAGTTACCTCCACTTTCCCTGATGTCAGCGCTGTGCTGACTGCAGGGGAATCCTGTCTGGGAACCAACTGGCGGATCTGCAGAAGAGCCGAAATTGCGTTACTGGAAAATAGTTACTTAATTGGAAAGGTCTACAAAGTGGCTTGCAAGCCAGGCACACTTTGTAGACCTTTCCAATGAAGTAACTATTTTCCAGTAATGCGATTTCGGCTCTTCTGCAGATCCGCCATTCCAATGAAGTAATTCATTTTAAATAACGTGATTTCGGCTCTGCTGAAGAGCCTCCTCGTGTCGGCCGACATGGATCTCCTGATGTCAGCTGTAAAGCTGAAGGGGAGGTAGGGGGAACTTTAAAAGCGAATATCTCTCAAACCATAGTGGTTTGAGAGATAGGATTTGTTGCATATAGTTGCAATTTTGAAACACTACAAAACTATAAAGATTTTTTTCTGGGACATTACTGTGGGGTGTAAAGCAGGACTGATGAGTCTCCCTGGAAATAGCATAGTTATGTGAAAAAGGGTGTGGGAGACAGATTAAATCAAGAGTTCTAACCACAACAGCAGAGGTGGGCACAATACGGTCCAAAGACTGATTTTTTTTATTGGCTCTCAGGTGTGCCTTTTAGTAAATGTATAGCAGTGTTACATCAGTAAAAGGGGTGGGAGGGGGATACTTTATCATTCAATTACTCTTTAACTACAACTCTGACAGTATTGAAATAACAGTCTCCATGGCCCAAATACTATGACGATTAATTGGATCTGCTTTTATTTGGAAACATTACTATCTCTTTAAGTAGCTCCCTATAGCAGTTTCGGAGGGAACTTGAAAGATCTTAGTCTAGTTTACAGTTAATAGCATTTGGGGGGATTGAATTTAGTCATGGGTAGGTGGGTCATTGGCCTAGGAAAGGAGGCTAATAACTATGTGTAGGGCATTACATGAAACTATAAAGGACCCAGAGAGGCCTGTTAAAATCATCAGGGCTTGTTATTATTAATGTTCTTAATAATGTTGTGGATCACATAAATCATATCCAATGTTGAAAAATGTCTGTCTTTATTTATCTAAGGAAGGACAAGGTTGATGAAAAGATAAAATACAGGCTGTGAATCAAAGATACTTATGGGACAGGAGGCAGGATGTTGAGATGAGCAGAGGATGGGACTTGGGTCTAAAGGTCACAGGAAACTTGACTTACCAATATAGAAGGTCCCTGGAGCCTGTTTATCCCCAATCTGCTGGAATAGTAGGTTGGAAGTTGTGGGTTCATGTCGGAGCCACAGTGCAACTCCAAGGATCACTCCTCCGGCCAACTGAAGAGAAAAAAGGAGAACATATGAGACCAAATTGCTTGCATCAAGAATCACCAACAGCAATATGGTGAACACATGAGAAATTGGACTGAAAATACAACTACAGTGTTTCAGTCTTCCACATGTCAACTTGTGCTCCCAGTGTCACATATACAATGAGGCTGATATGTTAAGAACAATTATGGGAAAATTACCTATACTATAGGGAACAAATCAAAAGTCTCACTGGAGTTAGGCTTTTAAACCTTTAAGGGAGCAAGACACTTTTTTAAATAGAAACCTATATGCCAGAGGCTTTTCCTGCTGAAACAACTGTATCTTCACTGCTGGGAGATGTGTTTTTCTAGAGTTATTACAGTTTAAACCATCCTTTCCCCTTTTACATCAATCCTTTGAGTGCCAAAAATAGGTATTCAACGTACTGCAATAAAATGTGATGGATGCCTCTCTGGCACACAAAGGGTTAACCGTGGCCTCTAATTTTTAAGATTTCAGTTATTCTGTTGCAATACAAGGGAGAGGAGAGTCACTGACAAACAGTTCTCCACAGAATGTGTTAAAAACTCCTGAGTCACTTCCTGTCAGTTTGAACTTTCAGGAAGTAATGCCGCTTTTACTTGCTTCCTGACAATTAAACACTTCTAACTTTTGAATAAATAAAAAAAAAAATAAATAAATAAAAAAAAAAACAGACATCAGTGGTAATACCCTTGTTTTATGTCCTATAATATAGGTTTTCATACAAATGTTTACTGCACCGTTAAATGCTAGAGAGGTATCCAATGAAATTAAATCAATGGAAATTGTATGTGTTCCTTAACACCTTAACAATCAGCGTTCCGGGGAAGTGGATTCACCTTAATGACCGCTATGATCTTATTTGGCAAGCCGGCATATGTGAAGCCGTTATATGGATTAGCATTGCAAGCAATACAATGGGAGTTATAGTTCAACTACAGCTGGAGGGGCACACATTGCAGACTTCTGCCAAATGATCCTAAATAATAATTCACTAGGATGTTTGTCACGATGCAGTCATGCGCAGTAGAGACTGCTGCGTTTGGGCAGTCTCTACTGCGCATAATTGCATCTCGTGAGTGAGGCGACACAAGACTGCATCGCATGGAGCAGTGAGGTAGCAGCCGCTTAACCCTTTCAGTGCCAGAGGGGGACGCAACGCATTGCCCCCTCTGGCACTCAAACGGTTAACATTATCCAGACCTTGGGCCATGTACACGGACTTTTACACTAGTATGATATGATACACTACCAGATGAAACCTTCTAAATTAAGACTGGTCCACACATCTTACACTCTAATCCAGACCAATTTCCCAATGGCTGCCCTCCTATACCCACTCCCATGTAGTAGTAAGTTAACAGATCTTCATGTGGCAGAAATATTGGACAAAGGGGGGGGGGCTTGGCAAATTGACACGAATGGCATGAAATAACAGAGGAAGTAACACTGTCAATGTTCACAAGGTCAGCAGATATCAGCTGGGGGCAGGTCCATTGTGTACTCACTCAGATCCTCTACTGGGGGAAGGAAGCTTGAATTTGGATCATTTATTTAAGCAAAGGAATGCAGGGTCAGGTCTGGCACCACAAGGAAAGGGAGGTCACCGGGTCACCCAAAGAGTGGAGTCTCTAAATTCAGGAAGCATGAATGCTTTTCCCGTCAAGAGATATTCATAATCACAGAGCAGGCATTAGCGGAGCTACTCTCTGAGGCTGCTGCACTACGTAAAAGTAGTGAAATTCTGTGGCAAACCAACTTCACCACAGTGACGAAATAAATATTCTCCAAACAGCCATTGATTTCAGTTGGAGCTTTTAAGCCCTTTGAATGCTAAAGAGGTCTCCAATGCATTGCAAAGCAAGATACTGAATACCTCTCTAGCAATCAAGGGCATACAAGCCCCATTTACTTCAACAGTGATTTTTAACCTGTCATGGGTTAAAACGGGTTTTAAAACGTCACAGCAGTCCTGCACTTAAGGACCAGTGATGGCTCTGGCATGTCATGGAATTCAAGGGTTCCTTGCACGACTCGGGGACCCCTGAATCGTATTCTGCAAATAAATAAATAAATCAATAAAACTCAATGGTCCTGCTGGTCGTTAAGGGGTTGTCATGCCAAGGCATCAGCTGGACTTTGCAGGGCCCTGGTATGTCATGGAATTCAGGGGTCCCGGAATCCTATTGTGCAAAAAAAAAAAAAAAAAAAAAACTCAGTGGTCCTCAACTGCGACTGGTCGTTAAAGGGATAGTAATGTTTCATAAGAAAAGCAGCTCTAATTAATCATCATAGTATTTGGACTTTGGAGAGTGTTATTTCAATTCTGTCAGAGTTGTAGTTCAAGAGTAATTCAATGATTGAATATAGAAGTACTTCCACTGTAAAATCAAGACGGGTTTCCATTTGCATCATAACCCGTATTGTTATTTTGACCCGATCAGATAAAAGACACCAGACTTCAGCATCCTAATAACAATAACTGATTGCTCCTGTTGGGCAAATGACTAAATCTGAAGAAAGGGAGGTCAATCTGCATCTGTCTAGCTATTGTTGGATTACAATTCTCAACCTCAGCCGGCGGTTGGATGCCTGAGGATATTATTAGTTGTAGTTCAACAACAGCTGGAGAGATGCAGGTTGCTCACCACCTATGTGAAGGCAACTGCAATGGATTCACTGCATAAAAACTGTCCCAATACCAATTCTCCTGTGACCAGATTGCAGTTTTAGTGAGGGATACAAATGAAATACACACAGTGCAGTAATGTATTGGTTTCTTTCCTACAGTCCTGTAGAATGATGATAGTATTGTCAAAATATTAAAAAAAAAAAAAATCAATATTGTAGCCACTGAAAAATTATACTAAATGCCCCCAATCCCATCTCTCAACCTTTATGGTTTGAGAGATATTCGCTGTTAAAGTTTCCCCTCCCTCCCCTTTCCCTGACGTCAGCCCTCTAGCTGACTACGGGGGAATGCGGGACCGGCTGAAGGTCTTCAGCAGAGCCGACATCGCTATCTTGAAAAAGAACCAAGCACACTTTGTAGACCATTCCAATGAAGTCGTTCTTTTTCAAGATCGCAATCCCGGCTCTGCTGAAGAGCATCCGAAGGTCCCAGATTCCCCTGCACTCAGCTAGAGAGCTGGCGTCAGTGAAAGGGGAAGAGGGATGGGGGAAGTTTAACAGCGAATATCTCTCAATCCATAATGGTTTGAGAGATGGGACTGGGGGCATTTAGTATAATGTTTCAATAGCTACAATATTGTTTTTTTAATATTTTGACAATACTATCCCTTTAAATTGGACCTGTTACCACAAGGCAAGGTTGGGTTGTTTTACAGAGAATTAAAATCTTGCTTTATGTTATATTAGGCTTTTTTTCTGTAAAATAAATAGTTTTTGA
Source organism: Rhinophrynus dorsalis (assembly GCA_037306005.1). Classification (NCBI taxonomy): domain Eukaryota; kingdom Metazoa; phylum Chordata; class Amphibia; order Anura; family Rhinophrynidae; genus Rhinophrynus; species Rhinophrynus dorsalis. The sequence goes on along the minus strand of CM074722.1, from coordinate 440,053,770 downwards.
GAAATTAACCTTCATGTTTTTGATAGCACGGTGTGGCACTGTATGCTAGTTTCCCTCACTGCATGCTAATTAGTACTGTTAAAGGGAAACTTACACCTCTGATTAACTTACTCTTGTTTGAATTAATCCCTTCCTTGTAGTGAGAAATAGGTATATTTTTTTCCTCAATTCAACCCTGTTCAGACGATATTTATGAATAAAACTGTAGTTTGACATCACCTCTCCTCAGAGCAGTTCCACCCCTCTCTCCCTACATGTTACCCACCCACTCACTCTCTCAGAGCTCTTACCTGGCTCTGAGAGTGTGTGCAGCTCAGAGAGAGTGAGAGTGCACCATTTCACTATATATACACTAGCTGGCCGCTTCCCTTGCCAAAAATAGAGTAGCGGGCTGCACTTGAAATAAGGTGCTATATATCTAGTCTTTGACTTGGTGTGCAGTGCAACACCTTTTGTGATTGTACTTAGTGGAACTAAACTATAGGGGATCAAACCTATGTAGGTGAAAGTTCCGCTTTAACATGGACCTGTTACCTACACAGATTTCAGTCTCATTAAATGTATCTATTTAAACAATCTATAACTCATTAATGTTTTGCACATATGTTTATGTAAACCTACAAACTTTTAGTTATAATTAGTAGAGAAACCCGTTTTTAAAGTGATGGGTCCGATTTAAAGACTAAACATCACATCCTGGTCTAACTGAAAGGGATAGTAATACTTCAAATTTACTCTCTCTTGTATTGAAGCCCTTAAAAAACTGAATTAAATGCCAGCAGCGGCATCTCTCAAACCTTTATGGTTTGAGAGATAGCCGGTTTTAAACTTCGCTCTCCCCTGACGTCAGCGTTCTTGCTGCAGCAGGGGAATCCGTTCATTGAATCAAGCGCAGGCTCTTCAGCAGAGCCAGATCTCGTTATAGAAGAAACGATCCTTCACTAAAACGGTCTTCTACATGTGCTTGGTAACCAAGCACACATAGAAGACCATTTTAGTGACGGATCTTGTCTTCCATAATGAGATCTCTGCTCTGCTGAAGAGCCTCTGCCGGTCCCGGGACCGGATTTCCCTGCTGCAGCAAGAATGATGATGTCAGGGGAGAGCGAAGTTTAAAAGCGGCTATCTCGCAAACCAGAAAGGTTTGAGAGATGCCGCTGGTGGCATTTAATTCAGTTTTTTTAAGGGCTTCAATACAATGGATAGTAATTTTTAAGTATTACTATCCTTAAATGTCCCCAGTGTGTGTGGGCTCTTCCTAGATTCATACTGGCCCTGTACAGAAACTAATTAGCAAATACTGCCATACTGTGCCATCAACAACAACAAAAAAGGATGACTGTCTCAAACTATTTATGCTACAATTGAACGGCAAGTACAACAGGTTGACAGTTTTTAATTAACTATACTTAACTTGGGATGACAAATCCACTTTAACTGTGCCACATTAAAATGATGATCGTGTCACATTAGGTATCTTAATTTATTTTTCTGGAAACCCCCTCTCTAAATCCTGCGTTTGCCCCCCTGCGTCTGTCCATCCAGTTCAAGCTTTTCTTTGAACAGGCCTAAGCAGTGCATCCAGCCGTGATAAACACGCTCCCAACAGACACTGCTAAAGTCTTAGCATGTGTAAAGACAGAGGAAATAACTTAACAAAACAGGAAACGCTGAATTTGCTGAAGTTGAGAGACAGGAGGTGATTGAGAGGCTGGATGCGGCCCCTTCATGGGGCTTCCATTTCAATATGCAGAATGTGTCTCAGGAATCTAACAGACAGACAATAGGTACATGGCTGCATTGTGGAAAATACTGAGACATACATTTCAGGAAGAGGGGAAATGTGCTTTTCCCATGGTTTACTATATTCAGGATAATGTTGGTTTGCATTTACTCATTAGTTTTACAAAAGAGATAAATCTACTGCAGGGGAGTGCAATGTGCAGCCCTCCTGTCGTTGTTGAACTACAACTCCCATCATCATCAATGCAAGCTCTTAGTGTTGGACCCTGAGACTCAGGATTTGAACCATATCTCTGGGTGTAGGGCCAAAATCTCAGGATAGAGTCTTGTGTTACCTACTACATGATCTACACCAATTAACTACTGAATTAGTCTCCTAATTAGAGCAATTTGTACAAGAGAGACAGAGGCTGAAGTCCTGCTCATCTAGTGAACGTTTAAGCAGTGGCATCTTTAACTTATAACATGTAAAGGGCTCCTTGTCTACTGAATGGAGCATCTCTGGGATAGAGCAAGTAGGGCATATTACCAAGGATCGACATGTTTTGGGGACATTAGGGGTTATTATTTAATCTTCTCTAGGGTCACCTAGTTCTAAAAGTTCCAGGTATGCCCATCATCCTCAGTTAGCCACCAGCTGCACAATGCCCAGTTCTTCTGGAACGCAGAAAGGAACAGTGCTAATCTCTGAATATTCCCTTGACATATCTCTGGTTAAAGGGATAGTAATGTTTCACAAAACAGCAGCTCCAGTTAATCTTCATAGTATTTGGGCCATGGAGAGTGTTATTTCAATACTGTCAGAGTTGTAGTTCAAGAGTAATTGAATGATAAATTATCCCCCTCCCATCCCTTTTACCTAGCGTAATACTGCTCACCACAGATGTGGAATCTGGTCCTGGGACTAGACAGCTCACAGCAAGGGACAATCTTCTTACTGTGAGTATAAGGAAAACCCTGCCCTCTTGGCAGGTTTTTCCTTCTGCTAACTTAAAATTGTCCCCTTCTGCGATCCATCCGGACAGTCTTGCTGCTCTGAGGTGAGCAGTGTTACATCAGTAAAAGGGGCAGGACGGGGATAATTTATCATCCAATTACTGTTGAACTACAAGTCTGAAATAACACTCTCCACGGCACAAATACTATGAAGATTAACTGGACCTGCTTTTATTGTGAAGCATTAATATCCCTTTAACTATGGGTCATATGGCCATAGAAAAGTGGATGTATTCTGATTCAAACCAACTGCACCATATGGGAAAAAAAATCCATCAATTCTTTTTTCATTTAAATTGGGTATTTAACCCCATAAATACTATAGAAGTCTCCAATTCATTTCTCTGCAGTGCATTAGACACCTCTCTAGAATTCATGGGATTAACCCTTTGAGTGCCAGAGGGGTACGGAACGCATTGCTTTGCAATGAGTTCTGTACTCCTCTGGCACTCAAAGGGTTAAAATCTCTATTCAAAATAATGAGAATTTGTATCTGTTCCTTTTGGTGCAGTTGGTTTGCCCCAGAATTGCTCCACTCTGAGGCTGGACCACGCACATAACCAAGTGGATTGGTTTCTCAAAGTTAACCCTTTGCATGCCAGAAAGGTATCCAACGAATTGCGTTGCAATGTGTTGGTTACCTCTCTGACATCCAAAGGGACAATCTGCAATTAGTACTGGATATCAAAAACAGCAGATTATTTCTGCAGGATTTAAAGAAGCAGTAAACTTTTTTTTATGAAAACACATATTTTATGGAGCTTTTCCTGCTGAATAATACAAGGTCACTCCCACTGCTGTCAGATGTTTTATTCAAAAATTATAGCAGTAAGTGAATTAACTGTGTTTACTTCCTGATAGTTCTAACTTACAGGAAGTGACAGGCAGTTTCTATCACATTCTATGGAGAATTGTATGTCTCTGACTTTTCTTTCCATTAGAATCTAACAGGAAATCTAATTAGAATTTGACCACTAGAGGGCACTGCTAATGTAAAAAAACATGGGTTTAAACTGTAATAATAATGGAAATATAAATCTCTCTGCAGTGGGACTACCCTTATTTTACTCAATAGGAAAATCCCTACAATATATATTTTTTCATAGACTGTAAGCTCTCACGAGCAGGGCCCTCTGATCCTCCTGTTCTCCACATCTGATTGTACTATTTAATACCTCTGTATGTCTATTCCCCAATTGTACAGCGCTGCAGAATTAGTTGGCGCTATATAAATAAAGAATAATAATAATAATAAAAAAGTTTACTGCTCCTTTAAGGATCCAAAATGTCTCCCACAGCAAGCTTCTAGGAATGCATTCAGTGGGAGGAGTTCTGGGTCAGTAGTCAGTCATGTCTGCCTCCATACACATGATATCTAGTGTTAAAGGAAGATGAAGTTTGTCAATCCAATCCATACAAAATGTATTCAGAGACCATATTCTGCCCAGGGGGTTTATTAAAAGGATTTGTAAGAGCAGGGTTTCTCAATCTTTTTGGTAACAAGTACCCCAAAAAATTGTTGTAACACTCAACTTATATGAAGGCAATATTTACTAACTAATAAAAACTGTGTCAGAGCAGAAAAGAACAGAAACTGTGCTAGTGTGAGAACAGCACTCTCCCCTACTTCCCACAATCGCTTTTTAAGTTTTTTTTTTTTGTTTTTCACAAACAAGATTTTGTCAGTCTTCATGTGGTATTGTATCTCTTCATTGGTTTAAATAAATGTGGCAAAAAATAAGAAGGGATAGATAGTATCATGGGCATCAGGAGGAGGGGGTACTAGGAGGATTCTCTTGTCCTCTCCCCCTGGATAAACACTGATGCTGGGTGAGCTGGACTAGGGGGCATATTTTGGCTTTGCTCCCTTCTGGAAGAATTTCTGCAGACACCCATAAAGATTATCTAATAGCTTCAGTTTCATAAAGAATTAAATTAGTTAATCCTTTTAGCATACCTGGGAACGTCATCCTCTTGAGCAGTGGTTCTCAACTCCTGTCCTCAGGACCCACTAACAGGCCAGGACTTAGGGATTTCTCTGCTAGAGCACAGGTGTGGTGATCAGAGGCTCATTCACACTGATTAACTCACCTGTGCTCTAACAAGGAAATCATCAAATCCTGGCCTGTTAGTGGGTCCTGAGGACAGGAGTTGAGAACCACTGCTCGAGGCTTTCATGGCATAAAGAGGTGTGTGGCGTAATTGGGTGGGTAGAGCTTATCCTTGTGTCATAAAAAGGGCAGAACAGTGTGGGAAGGGGGAGAAGTGGGAGGAAAAGGTGGTAAGGAGAAGGGTGTGTGTGGGGGGGGGGGAGTTGGAGGAACAGGGTGAAAAGGAGGAGGAGAAGTGGCCAGTAAGGGGGAGGAACAGGGTGGGAAGGAGAAGAAGTGAGAAGAACAGGTAGGAATAAGTGGGCAGAAATAAGTGGGCAGGAATAAGTGGGAGGAACAGGGTGGGAAGGAGAAGTGGTGGGAAGAACAGGTCGGAATAAGTGGGCAGGAAGTGGGAGGAACAGGGTGGGAAGGAGAAGAAGTGGGAAGAACATGTAGGAATAAGTGGGTTGGAATAAGTGGGCAGGAAGTGGGAGGAACAGGGTGGGAAGGAGGAGAAGTGGGAAGAACAGGTAGGAATAAGTGGGTAGGAAGTGGGAGGAACAGGGTGGGAAGGAGAAGAAGTGGGAAGAACAGGTAGGAATAAGTGGGCAGGAAGTGGGAGGAACAGGGTGGGAAGGAGGAGAAGTGGGCAGAGTTTCAGAAGAAACGCACTCCGCAGGAGAATCAGTCTCTGTTCCCGGTGACCTGGTAATTCATTTAAAAAACCATAGTCACCGTGGCACATCTTCTGAGTTCCCAGGTATGCCTATGCTCTGTAATGCATTGCCTACCTCTCTGGCATTCAAAGGGTTAACACAGAGCCAGCAAGAAAGAGACACACACACTCAGACTCTCATAGACCGCAATAATATAGTATAGTGTGTAAGGGTGTCTATTATTCATCAGAGTCACGTGTAATTGGTACCACTATATATCAGGTGTTCTATCCTACTCTCCATAACCCAGTGTTGCTGCTTCCCTCTGCATGCTGCAATCCACTTCCTATCAAGCCTCCTATGTATTTCTTGCTGGCACTGAACTAAAGCAGGTTATGAGTAGTTGTTTAAGGTTTAATAATTCGCAGGACATAGGCTGGGCTGGCTGTAAGACACATTACGGTATACAAGTACAGTAACTCTCACAGCTTGCATAATGTTGCTGAGGTACAGTCTTTCTTGCAGCAAGTGCCCCTTGCCTGTACTCCATCTCCTCCCGATCTACTAGGAACATAGGGTGGGAAACACGGTGTCAGAGTTCTTTTAAGTGCGCATGCAAGTGAACTGCGTCAGGTCTAGTTATTTAAAGCTGTTTTTCCTGTATGTGGTGCATAAGTATAGTATGGATTTGCTTTTAATACTGCTGCATACAAACAGCTCGGTAGCGCCAGGCCGTAGGCGTTGCCAGCTCAATAGGTATGTGTCATCACAGTGTCCTCCATCAGGTGTGACCCGGAAGCCATCTAGATGTTCCCATGTGACAGTCAAATACAAAGTGTCACTACATTTACACTGTGATGGACGCAACTAATTTCATGAAAAAAATCATAGTGTGCTGCATTAAGGGATAAAGGAGATCAGATTTGCTAGATGGTGCAAAGACCTTGAGCTCTTTTGTGTGTACAAAGCTTACACAGATCTAAGTTGCCTAGCCTCTGTGTGAACAATATACCCTTCAAAGCTAAAAGCAATGTGTCAACGATATTACAGCACTAAGTGGGCAGAATTCCATGACCTCTATAGTACAATATTCAATAGGGAAGACACACAATTTGAACAAGCCTAAATAAACATCCCTTGTTGTACCAGTGTGGACTGGGACCCTTTACAGACTGTGGGCACTGCGCACACTGTCTAAGAAATGGGCTTGTTTAAAGTATATGTTTTCCCCTTTAAATATTGTTCGATACAGATCAAGGGATTCTGCCCATTTAGTGATGTAATACCTTACTATTCGCTGTGAAGAGTATTTAGCTTACTCTGGAAGTTAGGCAACTTAGAACTATTACTAAGGCACACACCTCCACACAACATTATCTAGTATTAAAGCACACACCGTTCTTTAATACCTTGCCCGTCTGACAGTGAGAAGTGCTGTCTTGTAGCCTTAATTTTCTCACCTCAATGTCAGACCTTGACACCAGTGAGGATGCAGCCTATTTAACCTCACTGGTGTCTGTTTGAAAAAAAAGCCCCACCCCCAAATACCGTCATGCACGACACCTGTACACAGTTACGGTACAGAATACCATCAGCCATTCTAACTGCTTTTGGAAGTAGTACGAGGCTGGAGAAGAATGCCCCAACATCACACTACTGCCAGAATGTATTAGAACTGGTGGTTTCTTCTGCACCGTTGCTTGGTACAAGCAAGGTAAGTGATGTAATCGTGACATGGCCAGAGAGGAGTCTCTTGTGGTGCGATGCAGGAAACGTGTGCAATCGCTATTTCCCGTGTGAAAACCACTAGGAAATAGGTTTGTGCATGATTTTGTTGAATTGAGTATGAAAATTCAAGATTAGCAAACTGCTGCGCATATTTTTGTGGGCATGGCTAAGATTAACGAATCTGTGTGAGTGGAATAGCGAATGCACCTAATGCAGGAACTGCTATTGCAAATTAATTTATACGTCTGTGTACTGTTGTCGTAAAATGGAATTTTGTTATGCGCAATTCAAGAAGCATTCGGTATTTAGCTTCCTGGATTAGAACATGCGCAAAATCTATCTGCCCACAAAAATGCCTTTATCCAATGCGAACTTTTCTTGCATCGCGCCATTGGTGCCTTCTCCCCACTTCCCAAGCCCTTTCACAGTGCATCATGCGCCTACTAATTTCTACTGATGCAGCCAAATCCACCAATGAAAAGCAAGTTAATTTAAAAATCAGAAGCTTCACAGAGTCAGAAAAATGCATAGTGTAGTGTCCCTTTAAGCATTGCTACATGCCAAAAACATAAGGTCTTAACTTTATGCAGCACACAATGCTATGATTTTTATACATGGAATAAAAGTTTTTTGTTTGTTGATTTCTCTTTGAGTGCATCACAGTCTAGTAGTAGCAACTCTTACTGCATTTGCAGTGCTCTGTACATCCCTCAGGTCCTTAATCCTCTGAGTGCCAGAGAGGTATCCAACAAATTGCCTTCGCAATGTGCTGGATTCCCCTCTGGTGCTCAAAGTGCTAAAGGGATAGTAATACTTATATTGTAGAGTTTATCCCCCTGAGTAAAACAAGAGTACTCCCACTGCTCAAAGGTGTTTTATTCAATAGTTATTGCAGCTCAAAGTTGAATTTTTAGGTGCAATATCAAAGTGGCCTGAAACAGTGGCGCTGTTACTACACCATCCTATGGACAGCTCTGGTCCGCAGACCATAAATCTCCATAGGATGGTATAGCAACAGCACCACTGTACAATTTCAGGCCACTGTGATATTGCACCTAAAAAAAAAAAAAAAAAAAAAAAAAAACCACAACAACTTTGAGCTGCAATTACTATTGAATAAAACACCTTTCAGCAGTGGGAGTACTCTTGTTTTACTCAGGGGGATGAACTCTACAATATATATATATATTTGCATATTAAGTATTACTGTCCCTCTAAAGGATTAGTAGTGTAGTTTTAATTTAAAAAAAAAAAAAAAAAAAATAGTACTCTTGCAGCCATTACAAACTTAAGCTAAATGCCCCAAGTCCCATCTCAGCTAGCTATTGGCTGGTGGGGTTTGATGTGAGTCGTAGACCCAACAGCTGGAGGTCCAGCAGTTAAGTTGCCCTAGTTTTACATATAAGAGATGCAATGGTTAAGGTGAACGAGCTTGCCGGGTGCCTTTTCAGTGTAGAGCTAAAGGGACAGTACATTTTCATTATTTAAAGGGATAGTAATACTTAAAGGGATAGTAATACTTCGTTTTAACTTTATTTTATTTTGTAGGCATTAAAAAAACATGAAGAATGATATAAGTCTTATCTCTCAAACCTTTATGGTTTATGAGATATTCACAAGCAAAGTTCCCCTCCCCGCCCCTTTTTCCTAGTGTAAGCCATCTCTTCTCAGGTTGTAAGACCAGACAGATAACAGAAGGGGACAATTTTCTTTGTATGAAAACAATGAAAGCCCTTCCCCCCTTGACAAGTTTTTCAGCTTTTTCCATTATCTTAATTGAAGATTGTCCCTCTCTGCAGTCTGATCTGGTTGAACAGGGAAGGGATAGTTTGTTTGTGAATATCTCTTAAACCATAAAGGTTTCAGAGATAAGACTTATATCATTCTTCATGTTTTTTTAATGCCTACAAAATAAAATAAAGTTAAAACGAAGTATTACTATCCCTTTAATTATTACTAATCCCTATATTAAAGTCCTATTAAAAATAAATGTATTGCCCCCAGCGTCATCTCTCAAACCTTTATGGTTTGAGAGATGATCGCTCATAAAGTTGCCCTCTCCCTCCCCCTTCCCCATAGTCAGCGTTCTAGCTGACTGCAGGGAAGCAAGTCGTACGACTTTCAGGTGGCTCTCCAGCACAGCCGCGATCACGTTAATAAAAAAAAAATCTTTCACTAAAACGGTCTTCTACGTGTGCTTGCAAACCAAGCACATGTAGAAGACCATTTCAGTGAAAGTTTTCTTTTTTATTAACGTGATCGCGGCCGTGCTGGAGAGCCACCTGAAAGTCGTACAACTTGCTTCCCTGCAGTCAGCTACAACGCTGACTATGGGGAAGGGGGAGTGAGAGGGCAACTTTAGGAGCGATCATCTGTCAAACCATAAAGGTTTGAGAGATGACGCTGGGGGCAATACATTTAATTTTTAATAGGACTTTAATATAGGGATTAGTAATAATTAAGTATTACTATCCCTTTAAATAATGAAAATGTACTGTCCCTTTAGCTCTACACTGAAAAGGCACCCGGCAAGCTCGTTCACCTTAACCATTGCATCTCTTATATGTAAAACTAGGGCAACTTAACTGCTGGACCTCCAGCTGTTGGGTCTACGACTCACATCAAACCCCACCAGCAAATGGCTAGCTGAGGATGATGGGTTATAGGCTCCAACAGCTGAAAGTCCAACAATTGACTGCCCCTGATGGAACCTATTCTCTGGCTTTATATTTCATTCCAATGAAAATACTCAGTCTCACACAGAATTCGCCTAATTACACCTCACCCTCTTTTACATCCATCCTGATCTCCAAATACTCCCCTTCCTCTCCACCAATGACCAAGCATCTCTTTTCAAACTCACAGACAAAACTTCTTCTGCACAGCCACTTTTTTTCCCATTTGGACGCCTACCAGACTTCCCTTCCACCTCCTGGCCTTTACTTAGTCCTTGAAAATGTAATTTTTCAAGGAAGCCTAGATATTTCCACACCAGACATCCGGACTGTCTAAAACAGAGCTGAGCAACTTGAGGCCTCCCAGCTGTTAAGGACTACAACGTTCATCATCTCCCCCAACTGGTGGGCCTCAGGTTGCCTAGCACTGCTGTAAAACCATAATATAGAACAATTGATAAAATGGCAATTTATTAATCAGCATAATGCAATGTACTACGCACAGCAAAGAGGTAGGTGGTGTAGCTTTCCTCCATGTTTCTGTCTGTGCTACTGGTAAGGGGATCAGGTACAGCTCTCATTAAAATCTTAAAGGGATAGTAATACTTTGTTTTACCTTTATTTTATTTTGTAGGCATTAAAAAAACATGAAGAACGATATAAGTCTTATCTCTCAAACCTTTATGGTTTAAGAGATATTCACAAGCAAAGTTTCCCCTCCAGCCCCTTTTACCTAGTGTAAGCCATCTCTTCTCAGATGTGGAATGCAGTCCATAGACCAGACAGATAACTGTAGGGGACAATCTTCTTTCTATTAGAACAATGAAAGCCCTGTCCCCCTTGACAAGTTTTTCCCTTATCTTAATTGAAGATTGTCCCTCTGTGCAGTCTACCTGGGCACCTCCCTTCTGATCTGGCTGAGGAGTATTACATCAGTAAAAGGGGCGGGAGGGGGATACTTTGTCATTGAATTACTCTTGAACTACAACTTTGACAGAACTGAAATAACACTCTCCAAATTCCAAATACTATGAAGATTAATTAGAGCTGCTTTTATTATGAAACATTACTATCCCTTTAACACTGGCTTAGTGAGTGTGCCGATATGCACTAAAGAGTTCATACTATCTAGTGAATACCCCTAAGTGCATACACAGGGGTAGAAAACCAGCATCTCAGAGTAGAAAATGAGCTGTGAAAGCACTGGGGCTGATGTAGGCACAAACCAACTGTACCATAGTGGATACATAACAATTATCATTTATTTAAAGGGATAGTAATAAATATGATGTAAAAAAAATATATATATATATATTGCAGTGTTTATCCCCTAAGTAAAACAAGATTACTCACACTGCTGAAAGGTGTTTTATTCAAATGTTTTCACAGCTCAAACTTGATTATTTTAGGTGCAGTATCACAGTGTCCTGAAATTGTACAGTGGCGCTGTTGCTACACTATCCTATGGACAGATCTGGTCAGTTGACCATAAATCTTCATAGGATGGTGTAGCAACAGCGCCACTGAACAATTTCAGGCCACTTTGATACTGCACATAAAAAATTCAAGTTTGACCTGTAATAACTTTTGCATAAAACACCTTTCAGCGGTGGGAGCACCATTGTTTTACACAGGGATAAACCCTATAAATATATTTTAAAGTAATTAATTCCCTTTAAATGACACTCTCAACCTGCTGATTCTAAATATATGTGTTGGAGACTTATCTGGCATTCAATTAGTTAAAAGCCCATTTAAGTCAATTGGAGTTCAGAACATTTTAATTTGTCCCCTATGATATTTCTGGTTTGCTCCAGAATTGCTCCTGTTCTGCTTGATACATCAGTCGCACTAATCATTCTATCCCATATTATTTGTCTACAATACCCCCTGTTAGATGCTGTAGAATGTTACATTGTTCCTGTAGCACTGAATGCTTTGTGTGATATCTTGTTTACATTGTATCTTTAGACCTGATTTCATGTTCCCGGTCTATCCAAACAGAGCCAAGTAGCTCACTGTCAAGACTTCAGAGTGTGAAAAAATTTAAAGGAGCAGTAAACTTTTTTTTATGAAAACACATATTTTATAGAGCTTTTCCTGCTGAGTAAAACAAGGTCACTTCCATAGCTGTCAGATGTTTTATTCAGAACTCATAACAGTTCAAATAATCAAGACGTGAATTTACTGTGTTTACTTCCTGATAGTTCTAACTGACAGGAAGTGACTCAGCAGTTTCTATCACATTCTATGGAGAACTGTATGTCTCTGACTTTTCTGACTTTCCTCTCCATTAGAATCTAACAGGAAATCTAATTAGAATTTGACCACTAGAGGGCACTGCTAATGTAAAAAAACATGGGTTTAAACTGTAATAACTCTGGAAATATAAATCTCTCTGCAGTGTGAGTACCCTTATTTTACTCAATAGGAAAATCCCTACAATATATATTTTTTCATTAAAAAAGTTTACTGCTCCTTTAAAATAAGCAAAGTCTAAATAAAGGGTTACTATTACTGATAGGCTAACTGTCACATGGATAATGTCCTACTGACAGATCTTCTACACTGTGACCTGTCAGACCAGTGTTTCTCAACATTAGTCCTCTGGGCACACCAACAGTGCAGGTTTTCAGGTTGTTCCTGCTTAACCCCTTAATGACCCTTGACGGTCATAGTATGTCATGGGTAGATCTGAGTTAATGACCCATGACGTACTATGACAGTCATGGAATTCTGGGCTCCCCCTGTGGCTGCATGCAGTTTGGGGAGTCTGGAACCGTGATTAATTAGGGATATCTTGAAAACATGACCTGCTGGTGTGCCCCGAGGAGCTGAGAATCACTGCGTCAGACCAATGGAGGAACAGAAAGGGCATCTGAATTGTTAATTCCAGGAGAAGAGACCAAACTACAAGACTGAAGACTTGTTGGGCTGTGTGACACAGTGCCCCTTAGACCCTCTGTGTATTGCTTGGGAGCCAGACACAGTGGGACTATGGAGATCGCGTGCAGCCCATGAATTTTGCGGTTGAGAGCCACATACCTCCAGGCTACATTTCAGCCTGATACCAGCTGAGGAGGTCAATTTTCTGATCTCCCCAAACAGCTGATATGATCCATTTCTGGGTGGGACTGTGCAGCTCCAGGCTTTTTACTAAGGGCTCCCATAAGAACAGTACAACATAATTGCCCTCTGAAAACAGATGTCTTTAAAATGTTGGCAACAACTGAGTTTGTGGGATGCAATATTCTTACCTCTGATGTAGAGCCAGTTCTTGATCATTTACAGGAAAACTTGGTAATAAACAGACATATTACATTCTGAATAATTATCAGATTTATCTGAAGATTTTGCTCGATTTGGACTGAAGAAATTATTCTTCTTAAAGTGTTCGTAATGTCTAAAAAAACTTTTTTGCATTTAGAAGAGCTTAAAAAGCTGATCTAAATGCATAAAAACGTATCTCTTAAACCGCTATGGTTTAAGAGATACGGGCGTTTAAAGTTTGATTTCTCCTACTGACAGCTGTAAAGCTGTCAGCAGGACATCCGTGTTGGTCGACACGCTGGCGCGCGAGAAGTGCCGAGATCTCGTTATTTACACGGAATCCCTTCATTGGAACGGTCTAAAACGTGTGCCTGAACTTCTCAAGCGCCAGCGTGTCGACGGACACGGATCTCCTGCTGACAGCTTTACAGCTGTCAGTAGGAGAAATCAAACTTTAAACGCCTGTATCTCTTAAACCATAGCGGTTTGAGAGATACGTTTTTTTGCATTTAGATCAGCTTTTTAAGCTCTTCTAAATGCAAAAAAGTTTTTTTAGACATTACTAACACTTTAAAGTATTTCCTTGATAAATAGCCATTCACCAATCAAATTAGATAATAGCTTTAACTTTCTCATTTATCAATGACCACGAACAAGGATACTATATAGACATGTTTAAGGAACAGCCTGGGTTTTGGCAGGGGCTGTAAACCTTCTTAAAGGGACTCTATCACCCCTAAACAAGTTAGTCTTAATATGTAGGCTATATAGCGAATATGCGTTAGATTGTCTTCATTTTTTTCTTAACATCGTTATTTGGTCGAAATCTAAAGAATATATACTAGCCCTGTACCTACTTCTGGAAAGACTGCGGTTACCAGCTCTGTATCGCAGTCTGTCACTCTGCCTCAACTCCCCTTCCTCTATCCAGCCTCCTCCGATGACAGAGGCTTTCTGTAAACTGGAGCGATCTCTAGCCAATAAGAGCTCTCCAGCTTATAGACAGAAAGCCTCTGTCATTGGAGGAGGCTGGATAGAGGGAGGGGAGCAGAGGCAGAGTGACAGACTGCGGTACAGAGCTGGTAACTGCAGTCTGTCCGGAAGTAGGTGCAGGGCAGTAGTTATTCTTTAGATTTCAGCCAAATAGTGATGTTAAGAAAAAAAATGAAGACAATATAACGCTATATAGCCTACATATTAAGTCTAACTTGTTTAGGGGTGATAGATCCCCTTTAAACCCACCTGTCCAGCCACTCACTGTTCACATCAACAAGTGAATTGTGGTTGAGACCAGGGCAGGTTCAGACTATCTAGAATCTGTACTTCTTCTAAACCTCATTTACCCACCCCCATGGCATCCACATGGTATCAAGCGGCAAAATTACAGCTACTGTGCAGTGCACCTTGCCTTCGGTTCAAACAGGAGCCCAAGAAATCTTTAACATCATTGTGGAAATCCTCTGCTGGCTACTCTTCAACATCGTTCACTGCCCCGTGGCCATGGATTACCTGAATGATTCTATGTTCATCTCACCTTCTCATTCCCTTCCTGACAGATTCTGAACTCAGATCACTTTTCAAAGATCTCTGTATCCCTGTGATGAAACAGAATCCAGCTGTCCCTCTTCCTCCTCCATAGATGTCCTTGGAATTCACCTAGACTCTTTTACTATGAAAGTAACCCTTGCACAGGACAAACGTCACACTCAAAATCTCATCAGGACCATCCCCCTTTCCTCAAACTGTCACCATCATATTTGCTTTTCCATATGAAGATTACATCTAGCAGGTATCTACTTTGCCTCACCCTTTCCAAACCCCACCTGCCCCCCCATCCTCTCTCTCTTCTCAGAATGCACGTGCCTTCCAATTGATGGCAATTCCAATCTTTTCAAACATCACACTAATATTGACTAGCTTGCAGCCAACTACCCTTGACTTCTTCAGTTTGCTAAGACCGACTGAGTTTTCAGTCTCCTCAAACTCAGCCCCTTTCTTTAGAAATCAGATTCACTAAGCCCCGTCATCATTTTCCCCTTCATCTGGCATAATCTCAACTGAACAACTAACATAAGAATAGCTATTCTATTCAACCCTTTATTTCAGTGCTGTCCAACTTCAGTCCCCAAGGGCCACCAGCAGGCCAGGATTTCCCTGATTAAGCACAGATGTGTTAATCAGCAGCTCATTAATTTTGTTTAACTCACCTGTGCTTAATGAGGGAAAACCTTACATCCTGTACTGTTGTTGGCCCATGAGGACTGAACTTGGACATCCCTGCTATCTATGATAAATACAAAGGGAGAGCTTATGTTTAAGATGAAAGATCTTCATAGAAATATACAGCAACCACACCACCTGGAGACCACAACGTACTTTATTAAAAAAAAGGAAAAATGTTTGAGCTGCAATAACACTTGACTGAAGCATCCCCATCACTGGAAATACACTTGGTTTACTATAAAAAAAAAAAAAAAAAAAAAAAAAAAAAAAAAAAAGGCTCTACAAGGGAATGTCCTGTGTTTTATATAGTTTTATCAAAACCTTTGTGTGTATAAATGAGGAATCACCAACCGTAGTCCTCAAGAGATAACCAAAGTGCATGTTTTTGAGATGTCTCTGCTTGAGCACAGGTGAATCTATAAGTGGCTTAGATATGATAACTCTTTCAGTGCAAGAGGGGTATGCACCGCATTGCTTAGCAATACATTGCAAACTCCTCTGCCACTCAAAGGGTTAACCATGACACGGGAGAGAGAACCGGGCTGCGCTCTGCAAGAGTCGTTCGTTTCGCTCTGCACCTTGATGAAAGCCTAAAAATAGGGGTATTCCACTCCCTAGGACACCCTAAACTGCTTCTATGTGGAGAATGACAGGGCGGAGCTGGTTGGGGCATTGTGATGTGTCGCATCCGGCTGCACTCTATGACCAGCACAAGTGATAGAGCACGGAGATGGCCATGACTCAGATTGGGACGTCAGCAAAACACCGGTCTGTGATACTCAGGAGGGTATTAAATGCACGTAAGGCCATAAAAGAAGTGAGATAGCCCCGCAGTCTCAACCCCAGTCAGGTGCCAGGCACCCCGCGCGTCTATTACTGAATGCCGGCTCAATGCGCAGCCATGATGATTCATGGGACTTGTATGCAGGTAACGACGTTTAAAGAGGCAACATGAGAACCTCTCGCTTTTATGCAGGGCGAGATTCTCATGTCGCCATTTTCAACACTGTGACATGGTGAATGCGGCTTCTAGCCACACAATATTTTTCTTGCAACTTTTTAACAGTGAACAAGGTTTGGCTACCCTGGTCTATATGCTGTCAGTGATCAGTAGCACAAGCCCCAGCAGTGTGAAAGTTACATACGCTAAGAGTTTTCCCAGTGTCTATAAAAAGCCAGAGCAGCGACAGAAGGAATGTGTTTGGCAAGAGACCCTCACAGCTGGGAACGGAAGGGTGAGGCCCCCTACAAGACACAAGAGAAGATGGAGAAACGGGGGGGAGGGGCAAGGGAAAGAGAGAAAGAAACTGTATTAGAGACAATGGAGTGTAAGATTATTAGAGTTCAAGCAATTGCCTCTAAGTTGGGAGTATTTCCTTCTATTCACTTTAAAAAGAAACCAAATTCACAGAGATAAAGAAATAAAAGAATTCAGACAAAGTGGTAGCAGTTATACCGGCTGATTTAACCCTTTGAGTGACAGGGGGTATGCAACGCATGCTGCACATCCCTCTGACACTCAAAAGGTTAATAAGAAGGATTAGAGCAATTCTGAAGGAAACCAACAGTATAATGGGGGGGGAGAGCAAATACAACTGCGCATTGACTTAACCTTTAGAATGCCAGCTAGGTACCCGATGAACTGCAATGCATTGGATACCTGGCACGCAAAGGGTTAAATAGGACTTTTAGCCCACTGATTTGCTAGAGAGGTCTCCAATGTATTGAAAGCAATATGTTAGATACCTCTCTGGCATTTAAGGGGTTAAAAGCCCCATTTAAATCAATAGGAATATGAGTAATGTATATTTGTTCCCTATAATGTAGAATTGCCCCATTTCTATATTAAAAGTAGAAAGAGGAATGGTGATTTCAGGTGTGGACAAGAACATAAAAACGTAGGGACAAGAACATAAAAACGTAGGGGCAAGATAGAAACTTTTGGGGCAATCTAGGAGTTTTACATTTTAAAGCGGAACTAACAACCCTACAAAATGTAGCCTCAAGTAGAATGCTATGATCCATTATAACGAGCTGTGTAGTTATTTATTTTTTTAAACGTGTTATTAAAGAATAATCCGTAATTGCAAAAAGTACCTGGTGACGTCTTCCCCCAGAAAAGCACATTGCGTTTGTCAGCACAGAGCCGGTCGGCTCTCTTGTAACTCCCCCCGGCTACACGAAAACATCTACGTCATCAGCTTTAGATTCTCGGACCAGCAGGAGAATCTAAACCTGATGACGTGGGTGTTTTCCTATAGCCCGGGAGAGTTACAAGAGAGCCGATCGGCTCTGTGCTGACATAAGCAATGCGCTTTTCTGGGGGGGGAAGTCGTCACCAGGTACTTTTTGCAATTACGGATTATTCTTTATTAACACGTTTAAAAAAAAAAAAATAAATAAATAATAACTACACAGCGAGTTATAAGGGATTATAGCACTCTACTTGAGGCTACATCTTGTAGGGTTGTTAGTTCCGCTTTAAGAGCCATTGAGGTACACACAAGATATACTTCTATGTAAAAGCCAGAATGGACGCCTAAAAAATTGCTAAATCTGAAATAGGCATAATGGGAACCATCTTGTAGCAAACTCGTGTAGTGGGTTCACTAAAGTTTATGGGTGGAACTGTCTTATTGATATCATAGTGTGGGCAGAGCTTGATTGGGATTGGTGGGATTGGGAGGTGGGGTTTATGCTTAAAATGGACAGAAAGCAAGAAGGACAGGGAGCAGAGTGATAAGACTGGCAGTGAAGTGGGTGGAGTTACAGTGGAAATCACAAGAGAGTTCTAGTTCCTGACAAGAACAAACACTAAGAAGCAAGATATAAACTTCTGGGGCCATCTAGGAGTTTTAAGAGCCTTTGAGATACATACCTCCAATATTTGTGTGTAAGAGCCAGAAGTAACATTTTAGGAGCATGGACTCCTATAAAATAGCTCAATCTGAAATAGGCATAATGGGAACCTTCTTGTCCCGACCCTGTATAGAAGGTTCTCTAAAGTCTATGGGTGGAACTGTCTGTGACTGATGTCATAATGTGGGCAGAGCTTGATTGGGAGGTGTGTTTTGCTCTTAAAATGGACAGGAAGTAAGAAGGACAGGGTGGAGTTACAGTGGAAATCACTGATCCTTTGAAAATCAACCTCAGTTCGGAGTATAAAACCAGAGCCTCTGGGACAGATCAGGAGAGTTTGCAGGTATGTGTATAAAGTCAAAGTGGGACAAATCTGGGCTAAACCAACCACACCATAGTGGATACAAACACACCAAAACGTCACACTTGATTTAAATGGGGCTTTTAAACCTCTGAATGCTAAGCAATGCATTGGATACCTCTTTAGCACTATTTAAATAAATGTATGTATTTGTTTCTTTGATACCACATGGATGTATGTGTATATATGGAAAGTGGTGCAATTCTGCAGCAAACCAAATGAAATATTGGGTAAAAGTAAATATCCCTACTGCAATTCAACCCCTGAATGTTAGAGGTCTCCAGTGCACTAGAAAAGTCTAGAGGTGTGGTTCCCAACCTAATCCTCATAGACTCCTAATAGGCCATGTATTTAGTATTTCCCTGTTGGGTACAGGTGAGTTAATCAGTGAATAGGACAGAGGTGGATTTCCTAATAGGCAGAGTAGGAAAATGCCTAGCACTGCAAATTGTGAGGGGAGCCTCTGCTGTGCTAACCACACCCACATTCTGAATGTGCATGTGGACAGAGGAATCTCAATGTCCTAGCGCCAGTTAAATCAACTATTACAGTATGTGACTCCTTGAATGCATTGTGGCTCTCTCTATAGAATCAAAAAAGTTAAAGCTTTATTGTCCTTGCTTGTTATATAGGCCAAGAGTTTTTTCTCTCCTGGGAAGTAATGAATGAGAATGGGAGTTGGGTCATGTGAGTAGTGAGCTTGGCCATACAAAGAGCTAAGGTTGCCTACAGTGCTTTTCCTAAGAATGTAAATCCAGCCTTAATTAAGCTTAGATATTTAGTTAACTCACCTGCACATAAGCAGGCAAATCTTAAAGACATGGCCTATTAGAACGGGATGACCAGATGTCCCCATTTTCAGGGGGACAACCCCATGATAAAGGCCCCAGTTCTTGGAGAAAATGTGTTCCCGGAAACGTCCCCTGAAAGTTTGGGATTCTCTGTTCCAACCCTGGGACAGTGGTACAGTAGACATTATTTCTTCCATCAGAAAATGTAATTATTGTATGAAAATATCTAGTGCATGTCAATAATCAACAGCCTCCTTAACCCCTTCGCGTCCTGTGACGTACCCAGACCGTCACACTGGTCCGGCACTTAAGGACCAGTGACGGTCCTGGTACGTCACCTACTTTTACTCACCGCGCTCCTGCAGGAGACTGCCGGGGACTGAACTTGATCACTCCAAGACCGGAGTGATCTCTCTCAGTCCCTCGTTTGACGTGCTGGAACACGTGATCAGTCACGTGGGACAGCACGTCGAACTCGCCTATCTGGTCCTTAAAGGACCAGACACCCCGGGACCACTGGTCCTTAAGGGGTTAATGATGGCTGTCACTTAGTCTGTTAGTCACAATGAAACAACTCTATTTGGGCTTAAAGCTGGCTGGGTAGACACATGCATTCAGGCTTTCATACTCTGAAGACAGTTCTTCAGATCACAATCTCTGTGGTTCAGTTGCAGCCAAGCCTGTGTCTATACTATAAACTCTGCAGGTCAGTTCTATAGATTGTAAACTCTGAGTATCAGTTATAATGCAAATGCTAGGAATACATGCAAGTTTCAAATTGTGGTTTCAGCTGTGAAGAATAGTAGCATATTGTATGTGTTTATGAAGCGAATGACGGAAATGGGAAATATTTAGCCCTAAATGTAAAGAATGGCTTTGAAATGCAATGGAATCCTTGCTAGCATGCAAGGGGTTAAGTAGGATATAAAAATGAAATAAATATGCTCATAACAGAGGTTGGTAGTAAACCAATTCCCCTGATTTAATTTAACCCTTTGAGTACCCTAGGTGTTTGCAACACACCGTGTATCCCTCTGGCATTCAATGGGCTAAAAAATAAAAATAAAAAAAAATCTAGAAAGCTTATGGTAGGTATACTAGAGGATAGAAGTGGGCTCTAGAACAGTTGTTCTCAACTGGTACCTGCAGGACCCACTAACATGCTAGGGGGAGAGGTTATGCACTAAGGTGAGATAAAGAGGTGATAAAGTGACAAGGACTCCTCCAATGATATCACTTCTCCAGTTCCTGTATTCTATGGAGTCAATGCACTAACTTTGGCGATCTTAGCGCATTGACTCCATAGAATTACATAGGTACTAGAGAAGTGATATCATTGGAGAAGTCACCTCTGCTTTATCACTTCTTTGTCACACCTTCGTGACTAATGGCGTGATGCAAGAAATGTGCACAATCGCTATTTCCCATGTGAAAACCACGAGGGAATAGGTTTGTGCATGATTTTGTTGAATTGCGCATGAAAAAGTAAGATTAGCGAACAGCTGCACATATTTATTTTTTGTGGGCGTGGCCAAGATTAACAAATCTGTGTGAGTGGAATAGTGAATGCACCTAATGCAGGAAGTGTGTAGTGTTGTCGTAAAAAGTAATTTTTTATGCACAGTTCAAGAAGGGTTCGCTATTCAGCTTCCAGGATTAGAACATGTGCAAAATCTATCTGCGCACATTTCTTGTATCGCTCCATAAGTCCCCAGGACTTGTTGATTTCCCACCTTTGAGCGTCTGATTTTACTCACCTGCACCAGGCATTTTGATTCACCACTCACTTGTGCTCAAATAGGAAAATTCCCAAACCGAGGCCTGTTAGTGAATGCTGAGGGCACGGATTGCAAAATACTGCTTAATGGGATAGTAATGTTTCACAATAAAAGCAGCTTCAATTAATCTTCATAGTATTTGGGCTATGGAGAGTGTTATTTCAATACTGTCAAATTTGTAGTTCAAGAGTAATTGAATGATAAAGTATCCCCCTCCCTCCCCTTTTACGGATGTAAAACTGCTTACCTCAGAACAGCAAGACTGTCCACATGGACTGCAGAGAGGGACAATCTTCAGTGAGCATAAGTAAAAAGGGAAAACCTTGTCAAGGGGGCAGGGTTTTCCTTATGCTCACAGTAAGAAGATTGTCCCTTGCTGTGAGCTGTCTGGTCCCAGGATCAGATTCCACATCTGAGGGGAGGTTGTTTACACTAGGTAAAAGGGGCAGGGAGTGGGATATTTTATCATTCAATTGAACTACAACTCAGACAGTATTGAAATAACACTCTCAATGGAACAAATACTATGAAGATTAATTGGAGCTGCTGTTTTTGTGAAATGTTACTATCCCTTTAAGAGCAATCATAAACCCCCCATTTTAACCAAAATAATTTGAGAATTTTTTCTTGGCCTGTAATGGTACAGTTGGTTAGCTCCAGCTTGTCTTAGTAAATCAGCATCGTAATATCGAAAGAGGAAATGATTTTGAGTGTTGCATTCAGTAAACTATTGCTAAATCTGAAATTATTAGAAACGTGTGCAGCTGTGTTGAGATAGCTAGACACTGGTGGGGGATATACACTAAGGCAGTAGTTTTATTCATTGAGATAAGTATCTCCAATTCCTGTTACTTTTTGGAACCCATTCAGTAAACAAGCATCTTAAAGGGATAGTAACACTTCGTTTTAACTTTATTTTATTTTGTAGGCATTAAAAAAACATGAAGAATGATATAAGTCTTATCTCTCAAACCTTTATGGTTTATGAGATATTCACAAGCAAAGTTTCCCCTCCCCGCCCCTTTTTCCTAGTGTAAGCCATCTCTTCTCAGATGTGAGTCTGGTTGTATGACAGGACAGATAACAGAAGGGGACAATTTTCTTTGTATGAGAACAATGAAATCCCTGCCCCCCTTGACAAGTTTTTCAGCTTTTTCCCTTATCTTAATTGAAGATTGTCCCTCTCTGCAGTCTACCTGGGCATCTCCCTTCTGATCTGGTTGAACAGGGGGGGATACTTTGTTTGCGAATATCTCTTAAACCATAAAGGTTTGAGAGATAAGACTTATATCATTCTTCATGTTTTTTTAATGCCTACAAAATAAAATAAAGTTAAAACGAAGTATTACTATCCCTTTAAGATTAGGACGGGCTACAGATTGTCCACTCCTGCAACAAAGAGTTGTTGAATCTCTCCAACTTGAAAACGTGGATCCATAGGAAAAGAAAAGTGATGGTGACATTTTTGTCCAGCTTATTGATACACATGTATCTTTGGTAACCCTTTGAGTTCCAGGGAGGCACGCAACGCATTGCTTTGCAGGGCGTTGTGTACCCCTCTGGCACTCAAAGGGTTAAAGATAACTTACGACAATAGAATATACAAACCATGAATAGGTAACCTTTGGCATTCCAGTTTTTGGTGACATAGTAACATAGTAAAATAGTGCTGAAGGAAGCAGGGGGATTCCTTTTGTATTTTAAGTTTGGTCCTACGCCAGCTAGGGGGCGCTGATGTATACACATTCGTCTCTATCGCCATGGATAGGGACACAGAAGAAAATTAAGATATTGGAATCTAGATCCCAAACAAAAAGCGCACACTAGGACTTATTGACAAACAAGAAAATCACGATTTTTTTCTCAATGTTTCGGCCCCATCTTGGGCCTTCCTCAATATAATAATTATCTAGCACAGATGAATTAATAGGCCATTAAGACCTAGTCCCCTGCTTGTCGGTACCATACAGATCAAGAATAGTGGACTATTAAATATCAGTATGTCATTGACTTGATCAATAAATACGTATTTCTAAATAGCTGACAGGCGATAATTTACCATCCCTAACAAAAAAAAAAAAAAAAAAGCGCGTCCCTCATACTTATGGCTTTCTGATCATGTTGCCCACGACTGAAAAAACATAGATGCCCCAAAAGGCCCTTATTTTACCAGACTGCAGAGCGAGAGCAAGAATTTATATATGATACACAGTACAAAATGCGTAGCGTGTGTTAAAGTGTTTAACTCTTCCTATGCAGAGAGAAGCATAAGTGGTATTTTCTCAGTACAGGAGCTCTGCTGCATGTGTACAGCCAGTCAGACTTGTTGCCCATATTTTGTCCGTCTCTTAATTACATTAATCCCAAGGGCTGCACATATGTCCTTCAAATCTAAAGAGCTGCCAATTTTTAAAGTGGACCTATCATCTTGATTTTTTTAAACATATTTAAAAACTTAATCCAAATCTGCCTAGGAGTTAAGTTAAACAAAAGTCCAACAGAAGCACCATTTAGGAAAGACTCACACTTGGAAGGGGGTGAAAGGCTGACTTGACCCTGCTGGGACTAGAACCTGCAGCTCTCAGGTCTGAACAGATTCGACAGCAGGTGCATTACCAACTGAACTCTCTCACTGGCATAATTCTGGGAATAGTGAAAGTAAAAGTCTCCTGGTGCAGATCAGAGCTTCATTAGAATATGGAAAGTCAACCTTAATTAGCATATCAATCATTATTGAGAAGGATCCATTGTTATATACAATGTCACTAAAAAGCACAATTAGAATATTCCATGTGAAGTGTACCACACAGGTACACAATTAGCATAAAGTTTCAAGTATGAATATCTTCTTAGCTGTACATTTGCTGGTCTTTTGGCTAACGTGACAAATAGAACGTTTTTAATGATATTTTCAAATATGCAAACTTGAATTAAATTGGCAGGCCCATTTTCAGGGTTAACCCTCAGTGCCAGAGTGGTATCCATCGCACTGCAATGCAATCTGTTGTATACCTCTCTGACACTCCAAGGGTTAGAAAAGTAGACTGGATGCTTTGCTTTGATGGTAAATGAAGAGCATGTGCTCTCTTTGGGGGTGACATTTATATCCTTTTACCATTACATTACAGAGAACAGACTGGGGGCTGCAGGAGAAGTCTCTAAACAGCCACCACCTGTTGGTAGACACTGTCATAGAGAATACAGCTCTTTGAGGACATACCTTCCACAAACAAACAAACACAGCTTGTTTTCGATCAGTAAGAAGAATGTACATTACAGGATTCCCTAACACAACCATTGGTGCAATTCTGGAACAAACCATCTGCAAAGTATGGGGAGTGTGATTAAAACGATGTGAATTCCCACTGATTTGAAAAGGGTTTTGAAATACTGGAATATTAATGATGTCTTATTTCTTTGCAAAAGTGAACAAAGTGCAATAAAGGATCAGTATTATCATAGGCCAGGCAGACCCAAACCTTCCAAGTGTCTCTCTTTAGGAGGGACCGTCCGACTTTGAGACCCAAATTCCTCTGTCCCTCTTTCCCCAACCTGATGTCCCTCTTTTTAGGAGATCAGACTGCGTGGGCTGTGTATATAACTGTATCACATTGGTCCACTGCAATATTACTCACTTTAATGTTTGTTTAACCCTTTGCTTTGAACACCTCTCTGGCACTCAAAGGGTTAAACTCAGTACATGTGTTTTTTTTAATTAGTCTCTGTAAATAAAATACTTTGGTCTTGCTCTAAATTAATTTACTGAGCTACACAAAGAGGTGTTAATAGATTATTAAATACCCTAAAAATTCTTGGTAATGCCCCGCCCACCAGCCACGCTCCCAGCATCCCCACCTAAAACAAAGGTGTCCCTCTTTGGCCATTTGGGTCTCTTCTAAGATCTTTAAATCTGTGAATGCCAGAGCAGTATGCAAAGCATTGCACTCCCTTCTGGCACTCAGAGGGTTAAAAAAAATTACGTGGGCTTAGTACATTGAATTTAAGGGTTTATATGTGAAAATATCATTCCAAACTGCTGATGTATCATGTAGGCCAAAAAAAAGCAGACAATAGGAGATAAATCAAATCATCTTGAATTCAAGTTCACATACGATAACTGAAATTCAAAACTTCCTATGTGTTCTATTTGTCAATAGTCCACCAGACGCATGACATGATGAACATTTTATTTCTCAAAATAAGTGAAAGTCTCCCTCAGGGGTGCAGAGTATGTTAATTAAGCTATTTGCATTACAGTGAGCTTACTTAGCATTAAATAACACATGGAGTCATATTCAGAGTGAACTTCATACAACAGTAACAGTATCATTATCACCTAAACTATGTATATGCTGACCATTTGTGGCTAACATATTATACAGTCAGTGCTGAATGAAGGGTATTAAACATGAAAACATGAACTCAAGCTCTGTGCCACAAGTAAAGCTTAGTAATACTGCAGTAATGCATGCTAATTATCTCCAAAACTATACACTGGCTGGTCTTTTGGCTAAGGTGCCTTTCCTACAGGGGACTACCAAAGCTCCAAATTCCAACAAGCCACATTTTTACTAAAGGTATGCCGGAATGATGGCTTAAAGGGATAGTAATACTTCGTTTTAACTTTATTTTATTTGTAGGCATTAAAAAATCATGAAGAATGATATAAGTCTTATCTCTCAAACCTTTATGGTTTAGGAGATATTCACAAGCAAAGTTTCCCCCTCCCGCCCCTTTTACCTACTGTAAACAATCTCTTCTCAGATGTGGAATCCAGTCCATAGACCAGACAGATAACAGCAGGGGACACTCTTATTCCTATGAAAACAATGAAATCCCTGCCCCCCTTGACAAGCTTTTCAGGTTTTTCCCTTATCTTAATTGAAGATTGTCCCTCTCTGCAGTCTACCTGGGCACCTCCCTTCTGATCTGACTGAACAGTGTTACATCAGTAAAAGGGGCGGGAGGGGGACACTTTGCTTGTGAGTATCTCTTAAACCATAAAGGTTTGAGAGATAAGACTTATATCATTCTTCATGTTTTTTTAATGCCTACAAAATAAAATAAAGTTAAAACAAAGTATTACTATCCCTTTAATGGGCAGTTGGTAGATTTTTCACAAGAGCAAAATGGAGGTTGCAATGTTCAATTGAACTTCCTCTGAATGGTCAACTCTTTTGGCCTTAACCAACTAATAACATCTCCCTGATGATGGTGGGGGCAGGCCATCAGCCACAGCCTCTCTGCAATCGGGAAAGCAGGAGATGGTCAGGCAGTTTTGAATTAAGTTTTCAAGTACGCAAATATTAATTCAAGGTGACAGGTCTAAGCAAATCTTTTACATCAGGTGTAGGCAATCCGAGGACTCAGGTTGTCCTTCACTGTTTTATATGGAAGAAGTCATCTTTGTGTTGTTCTACATAGGAAACCTCTCTGTAATCCACTTGATTATAATAAGAAAACACTGGTAAAATATTGACATCCTTGGATGTTAGAGACATTTCCAATGCATCACTGAACAATGTGTTAGAGATGTCTCTAGGATCCAATTGGTTAAGGAGAATATAAAGACAGGCAGGGGTTGAAAAGTACTTACAACCCATAAGTCAGACAGATATTTTAGAAACCATGAATGGGATGAAAGAACCTATAAATATATCAGAAATTAGCTTTGCTTATTTATTGAATTAAAGGAACATTAATGATAAAATACTATGTTGTTTTGTGATATTTATCTGATGCATATATTAAACTGTAGGCTTGGGGAAGCAAATCTCCTTTGTGCGCACTGCTTCCTGTTATGTCTTATAGGTAAAGAGACCAGCTTTCTGACCGTGAGGTGTTCAACAGATTAGTTTCCCCAACCCAATAAAAAAACAACACATATCAAGCTATTGAAATTGCTATATCTATCATATATCCTATATAATAATTTGCTAGGATCTTTGTCCGAAGCCGTCATGCTCAGTACAGACTGCTGTGCGAGGTGCAGTCATGCGCAGTACAGACTGCCCGAACTCTCCGCGGCAGATACTGAGCGAGGCACTCCGAATTCAGATCGGAGTACTGCGTATGACTACAGCGAGGTCACTGAGAAGAGAGGATCCGGCCATCAGCTGAGGTTGCTGGGTAGCACCGTGGCCCATGTACACGGCCTTTTCAACTAGTATGTATGTATGTGTATATATACATAACATGTGAATAAGTCTATGCAAGGAATGAAAAGAGTAAATTAAACTCAGGAGACAGATGGATATATTAATAGCCATGGGAGGTATATGTGTAGGTATCACATTAAGCATACAAAGTACACATACAGGTGTTAAGTGTAAAATTATACAATAAAGCTTTTCGTTAAATTTACATAAAATATTATACAAATATTTGTGAGGTTAATACAAAGATCTCTAGAGGAAAGGAGGTTTCAATTTAGGGATTCTTTACAGTAAGTTATGTTAAACTGTGGAATCCTTTGCCCTGAGAGTGGTAATTGCAGATATCATGGCTACATTTTAAAGAAGATTAGATATATTTCCAGCAGAAGGGAAAATACAGGGTTATACTGTGTATTAGCAAATTAAGTAGGAATTTCTGGTGAATAGACAAACACCATTTTGGAATCAGAAACGACTAATTTTCAGTTTCTGCATTATACTGGGGCAAAGGTTGAGCTTAATGTACTTGTGTGTGTTTTTAGTCTAGTTTACTACATAACAATGCAAAGCAGCACATGCAAAATAATATCTTCAGCTCAATCAAATCATGGAACCTGCTATGTATATTTCTGTGAATATTAAAAAGTGAACTTTCATATATAGGAAGCTTGTATCTTGGCACTAGTGTTAATTTGATATTCTTAATTGATTTCTAAACTGTACATTAAATTGTATGTGAATTCGAAAGCCATCAGTCCCATTTTATCATTGAAATAGAATGGCATGTTCAGACAAAGAAATACTTACCACAAATCTTGTCTCTAATTTACAAAAAAAAAAAAAAAAAAAAATTAATATAACTAGACAGAGTGTATTGGCAGTCCAGAAGGAGCATGAGAGATTTACCCAGCACTTACAGAATGCTAAATATTAGCACCATTTAGTCAATCTGTTCCTAATTATGATAAAACCAAATGGAAAGTGTTCCAGTCACTAAGTGGATTAGTACAGGCAGAAGATTCAGCTGTCATTCGCTATGCCAAAGGCTGGCCAACACATGGCATTCCAATTGTCTGGCACAACCCCCTTCATCCTCAGCTGGCCACTGGACAGCTGAGGATGATGAGAGTTGTAGTTCAACACTAACTGGAGGTCTGCAGGATGCCTAATATTACTATATTGTTATATGTACTAATTTGTGACTAACACAACAGCTGGAGAGCCATATTTTACCCAGTCCTAGTGTATAAGGAACATACCAAATTAAAATATGAATCTATATTAAAAAATAGGGGTACAGCAAAAGTAGGAATTTGCCCAATAATAACCAACATCATGGTTGGCTAAACATGATTGGAGTTGTAGTTCAACAGTCACCTGTTGTCCACTCTTAATTTAACATCGTCTAAAGTATGGGTGGACAATCTTAAGCTATACTAGTATCCTAGGAATAAACGCTCTTAAAGGGATAGTAATACTTATTTTGTAGGCATTAAAAAACATGGAGAATGATATGTCTTATCTCTCAAACCTTTATGGTTTGAGAGATATTCACAAGCAAAGTTTCCCCCTCCCGCCCCTTTTACCTAGTGTAAGCCATCTCTTCTCAGATGTGGAATGCAGTCCATAGACCAGACAGATAACAGAAGGGGACAAACTTCTTCCTATGAGAACAATGAAAGCCCTGCCCCCCTTGACATGTTTTTCAGGTTTCTCCCTTATCTTAATTTAAGATTGTCCCTCTCTGCAGTCTACCTGGACACCTCCCTTCTGATCTGGCTGAACAGTGTTACATCAGTAAAAGGGGCAGGAGGGGTATACTTTGTCATTGAATTACTCTTGAACTACAACTCTGACAGAATTGAAATAACACTCTCCAAAGTCCAAATACTATGATGATTTATTAGAGCTGCTTTATTATGAAACATTACTATCCCTTTAAATTGTTTAACAACTAAAGTTACCTGGGTAGGTGCCCCTTCACATAAAGGTCAGGTATACGTCTCTATATACAGCTCTCTCTATATCAGTGGTTCTCAAACCTTTTTGGTTGAAAGCATGCCTATTATACAATATGGAATTTATCTGGGCACAGCTTACACCTTATATATAAATTTTTAAGGGCTTAATGAAGGGACATTGTAAAACCTGAGAATAATTAGATATTTATGCAATCATAATGACAGAAACAAACATAATGTTAAAATCAATTTCCAGAATTATAAATTTGAAACACAACATTCATATTTTTTGTCAAAGTCTTTACAGAAAAAAAGTGTCACCCGATGCTGATGCCCAAGGCATAACAAAGTACTACCCCACCCTAGCTGAGAACCACTGTGCTGTATAATGATCTCTATTGAAGTCTGCCTCTAGGTCACAATAGCTTCAATAGACCCGAATGACTCAAAAAAGTCACTAGCTTATATCAAACTATAAACAAACGGAAAATTACAAAACTGATTAAATGCAAATATAAAAGTATATAAACATAACTGTTTGAATGGAACCTGCACAGCTTTCTCTTAAGCAAATTATGAGAAACATAGTCTTAGGGTTTAATTCCCCTTTA
Organism: Rhinophrynus dorsalis; assembly: GCA_037306005.1. Lineage (NCBI taxonomy): Eukaryota > Metazoa > Chordata > Amphibia > Anura > Rhinophrynidae > Rhinophrynus > Rhinophrynus dorsalis. Next base: position 440,023,870 of record CM074722.1, on the reverse strand, counting down.
AATGTTAAAGCGACAGTGCCTACTAGTTGAAAAAAAAACAAAAAAAAAACTACCTTTTCTTAATAAATACAGCACTGGGGACTTTGAAATACCTAAGTGGCTTAACCCCTTAAGGATCATTGACGTGCCAGGACTGTCAAGGCGGTCTGGCACTTAAGGACCAGTGACGGTCCTGGCACAGCATGGAGTCCAGCGCTCCCGGCACGGCTGCACGCTGCTCCGTAAGCCCTGAACCAGAACGTTAAAAAAAAAAAAAAGAAAAAAGAAAGAACAGTGGTCCACAAATGCCGGCAGTGCGTGCCGGTCCTTAAGGGGGTTAACGAACCTAAAACATGCATAGTTAGTTTTCAATATTTTCTCCGAATTTCTCTGGGGCCTATAAATGCAGCAGGTTTCCTCTTCCTCTTCCCTGTTATTACTTTAAAACTCTCACTGATGAGCAAAGAGCAAAAGCCCACCCGCTAAGGACATGTGGTGAAGCAGCATGAGCTGAGATGCCTGGGTGGGATTTGAACCGCTGATATCACAGACTAGAAGAAATTGAGAGTAAAGACACACCCGGTCACCTTAGAAAATCAGGAATCCTAGTAAAGGGATAGTAACCATTTATTATTTCTTTACTTATTCTGAAAAAGCATCATTTTTAAAGCCAGAAAATCAGATTGATGATATTTTTTTGGATCTTCACCTGTGTTTTGTTTTTTTCTCCATTCAGAGAGTTTTCTGGTCAGTCGACCACCAATGCAGAAAAATAAAACAATGCAACACTATCCCTGCGCCACAGAGTGCTCATGTATAGTATCTACTATACGTTAAAGTGATAGTAATGTTTCATAATAAATGCAGCTCTAATTAATCTTCACAGTATTTGGACTTTGGAGAGTGTTATTTCAATTCTGTCAGAGTTGTAGTTCAAGAGTAATTCAATGACAAAGTATACCCCTCCCGCCCCTTTTACGGATGTAACACTGCTCAGCCAGAGCAGAAGGGAGGTGTCCAGGTAGATTGCAGAGAGGGACAATCTTCAATTAAGATAAGGGAAAAACCTGAAAAACTTGTCAAGGGGTGCAGGGCTTTCATTGTTCTCATAGGTAGAAGATTATCCCCTTCTGTTATCTGTCTGGTCTTACAACCAGATTCCACATCTGAGAATAGATGGCTTACAATAGGTAAAAGGGACGGGAGGGGGAAACTTTGCTTGTGAATATCTCTCAAACCAGAAATGTTTGAGAGATAAGACTTATATCGTTCTTCATGTTTTTTTAATGCCTACAAAATAAAATAAAGATAAAACAAAGTATTACTATCCCTTTAAATCTTGTGTAAATTGTATCAGTAAACCTTCTTTCACAGTTCCAGACTGAAATCTCTCTGGAAACAGATCCTGGAAACTCGATATCAGGGACATAAAAACATTAAACAAAATAAAAAAGTATAGAAATTTGACTTTACATGTTAGGTACTTGCAGAATATATAAAGTAAAACTAAAGGGTTACTATCCCTTTAAAAAAAAAAAAAAAAAAAAAAAAAAACAACAACATGAATAAGAAATACAGATAATATTTATTTTCTCCCAATACCATGCTTCAGTACGTAATTCAATGTTGTCAAAAGAGGTACTGCACCTTTAAAGAGACTCCATAAGGCAAAAATAAACATCACTCTGGGATCTGTTACGTCTACTAATTTTAGTAAATTACAAGCTTGTTTGTGTAGTAAAATGACACTCAGACATCGCATTGCGCCACACTCACAAACTAACACTGACCTAAGGACACAGTCCTGTCTACAGAATCCCACATGCATGTCTGGGCCTTATGAACAAAAGACAAGAATGACAATTCTACAGCAAAGAATGGCAACATAGGCGCAGAAAAAAAGTTTTCAAAAATCCCCACTGATTTAACACTTTTAGTGCCAGAGAGGTATCCAACTCATTACAATGCTATGTGTTGGCTACTGCTCTGGCATTCAAATGGATAGTAACACTTCATAATGAGAAGGGAAAAAAAAAATTATATATTATATATATATATATAATTTTTTTTTTATTTTTTTTTATTTATTTTTCTGTGTCGTCCAATACAGGTTACTGGTAACTTTTCCCCCTTTAATTCTAGGCAGGAACAATTCTAGACTTGTATTCAGGGGGTGGAGCCTACCTTCCCTCCTTGGCTGCAGCTAGCCAACCAACTCCAGAAAGATTCGTTCCTTGGTGAAAATAACACAGGCAAGAGAACAGTTTTGCTATAACTTTAGAAGTTTTTTTATTTTTCTGTTAGAAATGGAATACCACCATTAGGCGGATTACCATAACTGACAATGCCCTTAGATGTGGCTAGCTCAGTGACCAGGTGTTTTTGTGGACCTTAAGCCCTGGGGGGAAAATCTTGGCTACAAGTTCTTTCCTCAGGAGTTGCCCATCAAGGCTTCTTCTTAAAACATGGTGATCTGAAGACAGAAGATCTGCGGGAAAGGTGAGCAACCCTTTGAGTGCCGCAGGTCCACATGTCCCACAGTGCCCCCCCCCACAGGGGTTTTTCCTTAGACTTCCTATTGCACACTCCTGCACTCAATGGGTCTATCTGTATGTCTGTTGGGTGTTTTGGAGCAGGTTTATGTGGTACTTAATCCTTTAGCTGGGGGGGGGGGGGTCCTGACACTTTTCCTACTGGTTCAGTGTTTTTTGGGTATCCTAACATGTTGTAGGTGATGTTTAATATTACACCTTAAATTTTGTACAATTTTACCGCATAGGCGCCTTTGCTCCATTCACTCCTATGGGACTGTACAGTTTGAGACATATCTCTGCAACCGTTTAACCTAGAGACTTCAGAGATGGCTCATTTTTCTTGTCTGCCCTTGCTCTGTATCATCTGGTTCATGTTTCCAGTGTGTTGGGGGGCTCAGGGGGCTTCGGGCACGGTTGGGGTACTTTTTCTGGGAAAACTACATTTCCCATGAGCGCTTGCTTCACGCACTCGTTTCTGATTGGCTCCTGCCGCTGCAGCCATTTCGTGCTATTTCCAGAACGAGTATCCTACGCAGGGCTTGGACTCTCCTTCTCACCTATGCTGATTAACCCTTCGCCTGCCAGTCTAAATTAGCGATTTCTGGAGTGAAACTTTAACCCTACGCACTGTAATTGGGTGATTTATTATACTGTAAGGTTATTGACACTGTGAGAATGTCTATACCGTTGGAGCTTGGGGCAAGACCTAAGACCAAGGATGCTCGGGTCTCTGTATCCCCTATTGTGCATTGCTTTTCCTGTCATTCAGTGTTACCTAGAGAATTCAGGTCATTTATGTCCAGCATGTTCTGATGTCCCTGAGAGTCTTTCAGGGACCTCCAGCCATGCATTAGACACAGTTTGGATGCAAGAGTTCAAGGGTGCTACTAGGGACCTTAGATCCACATTTCAACTCTTTCTATCCCATCCATTCAGATGTTGAGGAATGTTCTGCAGTGGGCTCCTCTCAGTTTTTTGGGGATCCTTTTGAAGCTGATCCTGAGCCCTCGACTGGGGGCCTGATCAGGGCTGTTTTAAATACCCTAAACATTCCCTTAGTGCAGGAGGTTCCTTCTGACACTTCTGATGTATTTCAGGAGCCTAAAAAGACCCTTACTTGCTTTCCACCTAACCCCACTCTTGACCGCCTTGTGTCTGAAGAGTGGAAGTCTCCTGAGAGAAAACAGTGTCTCCGAGAAATTTGCCAAACTTTATCCCTTCTGTGAGGCTGGACTTGCTCAGTGGGTTTATCCCCCCAAAGTGGATGCTCCTATCTCCAGGTTAAGTCTACTGCCTTGCCAGTGTCTGATGCGTCTGCTCTAAAGGACTGAGCTGACAAGAAACTTGAGGTCTCCTTCAAGTCCATCTTTACCACTGCTGGTACTGCCATGCGTCCAGCATGAGTGAACAGGGCCATTGTGGTCTGGATTGAACAGCTCACCCTTGCCGTTCATCAGGGTGTTCCTACTTCGGATATGTTGCGCCTCCTTGCCAACATTTCTGAGGCTCAGCACTATGTTTCTGCTGCCTTATTTGATGCATCCGTTTGGTGGCTATGGTTTCCACCATGTCTGTGGTTGCCAAACAGGCTCTTTGGCTCAAGATCTGGTCTACTGATACTGCATCCAAGAAAGCAATGCTCTCCATACCTTTTCAAGGCACTTCTTTGTTTGGGCCAGATCTTAAAGATCTGATCAGTGTGGCCACAGGGGGTAAGAGTACCCTTCTACCCTTGGTCCCTAGGAAGAAAACTCCGCTTAAGCGTAACCGGTATTTTCATTCCTTTTAGACTGAGACACGTCCGGCAAACCAGACGGTTCCTTCAGTTCCCCGTACCTCCTCCAAGCCCAAACAGCAATGGAAGCCCAAGGTCTCCTCCAAGCCCAAGGCTCCCAAGCCTTCTTCGGCATGACTCACTAAACCCGGGTCCACACTCTGCTGTGGGTGGTCATCTGCGCCACTATCAGAGCATTTGGGAGAATTCAGTGTCTCTCTTCCTCCCTTCGCTTTCGTCCTTCTCACACGCCTCAGGGCACAGAGAAATGCTGTCTGTTTGACGGAGCTATTCAGGCTGTTCTGGACAAGGATGTTCTAGAGCCGGTTCCAGTTCAGGACAGAGGTATGGGTTTTTACTCAAACCTCTTTGTGGTCTCCAAGGAGGACAGCGGTTGAAATCTAATTTTGGAGTTGAAGGATCTCAATTCCTTTGCGATCAGGACTCATTATCACCAGGAGTCTCTACAGATGGTGATTGCCGCTATGTCCCTGGGGGAATTCCTTGATTCTCAGGATCTTCAGGACACGTATTTATACATCGTCATTCATCCAGAGAGCTGGCAGTATCTCAGATTTGCCTGTGACAGAGGGTATTTTCAGTTTTCAGCTCTTCCCTTTGGTCTGACTACAGCTCAAGTTTTCAACCGTGTCCTGGGAGCCTTAGTGTCCGTCCTCCACCGGGACAGCAACAGAGTTACTCCATACATGGACGACCTGCTTCTGAAAGCCCCTCTGCGGAACTTCTTCCTCAGCAGGTTCAGCTATGCATTCACGCTCTCACCCAGCACGGGTGGATCATCAACATGGACAAGTCAGATCTTGTCCCATCCCAGCGTCTGGTCTTCCTGGGCCTTCTCTTTGACACACCGAAGAGCATGGTGTTTCCCACGGTCGAGGTAGGTCACCAGATCACCCACAGGGTTTCTTCGGTCCTGGCTCAAGATCCAGTTCCAGCCAAGAAGTTGTCCTCTCTAGTGGGGAAATTCATCTCCACCATAGAAGCGGTCCCGTTTGCCATGTCACACACCAGGGAACTCCAGAGGTTTGTGACCCAGGTGTGCAAGGGTCAGCCGGATCTTCTGAAGATGTCAGTGTCCCTCCCTCTTCATGTGGAACTGAGTTTGTCATGGTGGCTCAACCTCTCCAATCTGCTGAAGGGCAAGTCCTTCCTGGTATCCTTCTGGACCAAGGGGACGATGGACTCCAGCCTCTCCAGCTAGGGATCGGTCCTGGGTCTCCTGACTGCTCAGAGTCGGTGGTCACCGGAGGACTCTCTCTTTCCCATCAACGTGTTGGAGCTTTGGGCGATATTTCATGCTCTTCATCATTGGACATCTCAGCTGGAAGACTGTCCAGTCTGGGTATAGTCTGACGACACCACGGCCGTGGCTTACATCAACAATCAAGGCGGAACAAGAATTCTCGCTGCTTGGTTAGAGGTCAAGGCTATTTTGTCCTCGGCAGAAGAACACGTTCCTGCCATATCCGCAGTGCACATTCCTGGAGTAGACAACGTCATGGCGGACTTCTTCAGTTGACACACAGTGGGCAGCGGAGAGTGGGAGCTGCACCCAGTGGTGTTCACCCTCATTGTTCAGAAGTGGGGTCTTCCTTACATCGACCTGATGGCGACAAGACACAACAGGAAGGTTCCGAGGTTCTGCTCTCAATGGAGGGACCCTCTAGCTCTGGCGGTGGATGCTATGTCCATTCCTTGGTTATTTCCTCTGGCCTACCTTTTATCTCCCCTCCCAATGTTGTACAGGGTGTTACTGAAATTACAACTGGAGTGCTGTCCAGTCATTCTGATTGCTCCATTCTGGCCTCGTCAAGCTTGGTTTCCCGAGCTTCTGTATTTGTCAGTGGCGGAGCCATTCCGGCTCCCTTGCCGTCCGGATCTTCTTCTACAGGGTTCCCTGTGGAAGGAGGATGTTTATCGGCTAGTTCTGACTGCTTGGAAATTGAATCCTCAATATTGAAGAAGAAAGGGTTTTCTTCAGGTGTGGTGGCTACTATGTTCAGTGCCCGCAAGCCTGTTTCTTCCAAGGTCTACCTTCGTGTCTGGTCGACCTTCCTATCTTGGTGTGCCAATAAGGACCTGTCTCAGGAGTTTGATCTGCCTACGGTCCTGGCCTTTTTGCAGGACGGTGTGGATAATGGCATCAATTTGAATTCCCTTAAGGTTCAGACATCTGCTCTCTCGGTTTTCTTTCAGAGACGCATCCTTCCTGATGTCAAGGTTTTCTTCCAGGGCGTTGCTCATTCTCATCCTGCCTTCAAGAATCCTGCTCCTCTGTGGGATTTTAACTTGGTTTTGGACGTTCTTCAGCGACCTCCATTTGAGTCTTTGGCTACTATTCCTCTACGCCTGTTGACGTGGAAAATGGATTTTCTCCTGGCGATTGTGTCTGTCCGTCGTGTCGCGGAGTTACATGTTCTATCCTGTAAACCACCCTATTTGGTGTTTCACAAGGAGGTGCGTCGCACCTCAGGAGTTTCTCCCGAAGGTGGTTTCAGAGTTCCACATCAATCAGGTGATTGTGGTGCCCTCTTTCTGCCCTGACCCCACCTCTGACAAGGCGAGGGATCTCCACTTGTTAGATGTGGTGTGTTGTCTCAAGTTTTATGTACATCACACTGAGTCTATCAGGCATTCTGACGCGTTGTTCGTCATTCCTGAGGGTCCTAGGGCAGGAAGACCTGCATCCAAAGGGACTATAACTTCTTGGATCATGTCCACTATTCGTAAGGCTTATGAGCTGAGGAAGAAGACTGTCCCTTTCAGGGTCATGGCTCATTCTACACAATCTATTGAGCTTACAAAAATCTGATCAGTTGTGCAAGTCTGCCACCTGGTTGTCTGTGCACACCTTTTCGAAGCACTACCATGTTGATGTATTGGCATTGGCTGATGTGAGCTTTGGGAGGAAAATCCTGGAGGCGGTTTTGCCTGTCTAGGATTTTCTTTGGTTCTTGGTGCTTCCTTCACTTTTGAGCTCCGTTGGCTCTAGTTCAGTGTGCTGTGTAACAGTTGGGGTGTTGTTACCCCTGTTCAGTATCCATTGACACTTCATTGTTTGCTGGGCTCTCTCTGATTTGATGGTTCATATCTGCTCTGATGACTGGGGGCCTTGTGCCAGGTCCTTGCCTTACTACCCGCCTCTGGGAAACTCAATGGTTGGACATCCCAAAGTTACCAGTAAGCTGTATTGGACGACAGAGAAATAAGAGGATTTTAGTCTTACCTTTTAAATCCTTTTCTCTTAGACCATACAGGTTACTGGTAACTTTCCCCCCCTTTAACTGCAGGCAGGAACAATTCTAGAATTGTATGCAGGGGGTGGAGCCTACCTTCCCTCCTTGGCTGCAGCTAACCAACCAGCCCCAGAAAGATTTGAGACACTAACTATTGACTAGATAGAGGAAGGGAAAAAAGACTCTTGTGAGCATGACCCCGAAGGACCCCCACGGTCTGCCACAGGAGAGCCAAGCATGGTCCCTTGACAGGGTGGGAGACCAGTAAACTGTATGGACTAAGAGAAAAGGACTTAACAGGTAAGACTAAAATCCTCTTTTTTTCAGAGTTTATCCTGTTGAGTAAAACAAGGATACTCCTACTGCTGTAATTTTTTCCATAAGCTGCTGCAACTGAAAACGTGCACTTTTTGGATGCAGTACCTCCATAGCCTGAATTTTATGGTGGAGCTGTTGCTGCAGCAGTCTATGCACAGATCTAGTCAGTTGACCATAAACCTCCATAGGATGCAGTCGCAACAGCACCATTGTACCGCACCCCAAAAACTGAAGTTTGAGCTACAGTAACTTTGGAATAAAACATCTCTATGCAGTGGGGGTACCACATCCTACTCAGTAGGTTAAAACCTGCAATATCTCTTTAATATTTTATATATATATATATATCTATATATATAAAAGAATAAGCCTCATTGCATAATTTATGGTACCCCACACACAGAACATAATTTATGTCTCCTCAGAAAAGAAACTCGCATTGAACAGAATGTCTAATTACATAATGTATGTCTCATTAGGAGACACAACTCCTATTGGGTGATTGAATGGGGACTTTACTGCTCTCATTGGGTGATTCGATGGGGGCGTGTTTATCATACAGGGAGTTGGCCCGCCCCCTCCAGCCCGCCCACCACTATCCAACTGACAAAAAAAATATATATATATATATATATATATATATATATATATAACTGCCACTCGCTCCTGAGGTAGGGATATCAGTAACTTCTCCCGGTCCACTCACACTCAGGATCATGACCCCACAAACACACTGTTTCCCCTCCCACAGATAACTGTAACCCTCCATACACTCTGTTTCAGTATGAGGGTGTAATGTTCCCATAAAATACAAACTTAATAGCAACTCTTATTTAACTCATCATCTCTTCAGTCACCTCACTGTCTCAACTGTCACTCCTCCACTTCCTGATTCCTGTCCTTTCTCCTTAAAGGAACAGAGATGCTTTGCTGTATGTTACAGAGGGCAAGCCTCAAACACCACTTTCTATTTGATACCTCAACATATTGCTACGTTGCCTCAACTGAAGAGCCACCATGTGTTATATTGCTATGTTAGCTCAACTTAACCCTTTGAGTGCCAGAGGGGTAAGCAACACATTGCAAAGCACACATTCTGTCGCACACACTCTGTCTCACAGTCGCACACACTCTGTCTGACACAGTCTCTCTCGCAGTCTGACACAGTCTCTCTCGCAGTCTGACACAGTCTCTCTCGCAGTCTGACACAGTCTCTCTCGCAGTCTGACACAGTCTCTCTCGCAGTCTGACACAGTCTCTCTCGCAGTCTGACACAGTCTCTCTCGCAGTCTGACACAGTCTCTCTCACAGTCCCACACTCTCACAGTCCCACACTCTCACAGTCCCACACTCTCACAGTCCCACACTCTCACAGTCCCACACTCTCACAGTCCCACACTCTCACAGTCCCACACTCTCACAGTCCCACACTCTCACAGTCCCACACTCTCACAGTCCCACACTCTCACAGTCCCACACTCTGTCTCACACTCTGTCTCACACTGTCTCAGTCTCACACTCTGTCTCACACTGTCTCACACTGTCTCAGTCTCACACTCTGTCTCACACTGTCTCAGTCTCACACTCTGTCTCACACTCTGTCTCACACTGTCTCAGTCTCACACTCTGTCTCACACTCTGTCTCACACTCTGTCTCACACTCTGTCTCACACTCTGTCTCACACTCTGTCTCACACTCTGTCTCACACTCTGTCTCACACTCTGTCTCACACTCTGTCTCACACTCTGTCTCACACTCTGTCTCACACTCTGTCTCACACTCTGTCTCACACTCTGTCTCACACTCTGTCTCACACTCTGTCTCACACTGTCTCTGTCTCACACTCTGTCTCACACTCTGTCTCACACTCTGTCTCACACTCTGTCTCACACTCTGTCTCACACTCTGTCTCACACTCTGTCTCACACTCTGTCTCACACTCTGTCTCACACTCTGTCTCAGTCTCACTCTCTCACAGTCTCACTCTCTCACAGTCTCACTCTCTCACAGTCTCACTCTCTCACAGTCTCACTCTCTCACAGTCTCACTCTCTCACAGTCTCACTCTCTCACAGTCTCACTCTCTCACAGTCTCACTCTCTCACAGTCTCACTCTCTCACAGTCTCACTCTCTCACAGTCTCACTCTCTCACAGTCTCACTCTCTCACAGTCTCACTCTCTCACAGTCTCACTCTCTCACAGTCTCACTCTCTCACACAGTCTCACTCTCTCACACAGTCTCACTCTCACAGTCTCACACACACAGTCTCGCACACTCTCAGTCTCACACTCTCAGTCTCACAGTCTCGCACACTCTCAGTCTCACACTCTCAGTCTCACAGTCTCGCACACTCTCAGTCTCACACTCTCAGTCTCACACTCTCGCACACTCTCAGTCTCACACTCTCAGTCTCACACTCTCGCACACTCTCAGTCTCACACTCTCAGTCTCACACTCTCGCACACTCTCAGTCTCACACTCTCAGTCTCACACTCTCGCACACTCTCAGTCTCACAGTCTCTCACACTCTCAGTCTCACAGTCTCTCACACTCTCAGTCTCACAGTCTCTCACACTCTCAGTCTCACAGTCTCTCACACTCTCAGTCTCACAGTCTCTCACACTCTCAGTCTCACTCTCTCACACAGTCTCTCTCTCACACAGTCTCACTCTCTCACACAGTCTCACTCTCTCACACAGTCTCACTCTCACAGTCTCACACACACACACACACACACAGTCTCGCACACTCTCAGTCTCACACTCTCAGTCTCACAGTCTCGCACACTCTCAGTCTCACACTCTCAGTCTCACAGTCTCTCACACTCTCAGTCTCACAGTCTCTCACACTCTCAGTCTCACAGTCTCTCACACTCTCAGTCTCACAGTCTCTCACACTCTCAGTCTCACAGTCTCTCACACTCTCAGTCTCACAGTCTCTCACACTCTCAGTCTCACAGTCTCTCACACTCTCAGTCTCACAGTCTCTCACACTCTCAGTCTCACAGTCTCTCACACTCTCAGTCTCACACTCTCAGTCTCACACTCTCAGTCTCACACTCTCAGTCTCACACTCTCAGTCTCACACTCTCTGTCTCACACTCTCTGTCTCACACTCTCTGTCTCACACTCTCTGTCTCACACTCTCTGTCTCACACTCTCTGTCTCACACTCTCTGTCTCACACTCTCTGTCTCACACTCTCTGTCTCACACTCTCTGTCTCACACTCTCTGTCTCACACTCTCTGTCTCACACTCTGTCTCACACTGTCTCAGTCTCACACTGTCTCAGTCTCACACTCTGTCTCACACTGTCTCAGTCTCACACTGTCTCAGTCTCACACTCTGTCTCACACTCTGTCTCACACTCTGTCTCACACTCTGTCTCACACTCTGTCTCACACTCTGTCTCACACTCTGTCTCACACTCTGTCTCACACTCTGTCTCACACTCTGTCTCACACTCTGTCTCACACTCTGTCTCACACTCTGTCTCACACTCTCTCTCAGTCTCACTCTCTCTCAGTCTCACTCTCTCACAGTCTCACTCTCTCACAGTCTCACTCTCTCACACAGTCTCACTCTCTCACACAGTCTCACTCTCTCACACAGTCTCACTCTCTCACACAGTCTCACTCTCTCACACAGTCTCACTCTCTCACACAGTCTCACTCTCTCACACAGTCTCACTCTCTCACACAGTCTCACTCTCTCACACAGTCTCACTCTCTCACACAGTCTCACTCTCTCACACAGTCTCACTCTCTCACACAGTCTCACTCTCTCACACAGTCTCACTCTCACAGTCTCACACACTCTCAGTCTCACAGTCTCGCACACTCTCAGTCTCACACTCTCAGTCTCACAGTCTCGCACACTCTCAGTCTCACACTCTCAGTCTCACAGTCTCGCACACTCTCAGTCTCACACTCTCAGTCTCACAGTCTCGCACACTCTCAGTCTCACACTCTCAGTCTCACAGTCTCGCACACTCTCAGTCTCACACTCTCAGTCTCACACTCTCAGTCTCACACTCTCAGTCTCACACTCTCAGTCTCACAGTCTCACACTCTCAGTCTCACACTCTCAGTCTCACACTCTCAGTCTCACACTCTCAGTCTCACACTCTCAGTCTCACACTCTCAGTCTCACACTCTCAGTCTCACACTCTCAGTCTCACACTCTCAGTCTCACACTCTCAGTCTCACACTCTCAGTCTCACACTCTCAGTCTCACACTCTCAGTCTCACACTCTCAGTCTCACACTCTCAGTCTCACACTCTCAGTCTCACACTCTCAGTCTCACACTCTCAGTCTCACACTCTCAGTCTCACACTCTCAGTCTCACACTCTCACACTCTCACACTCTCACACTCTCACACTCTCACACTCTCACACTCTCACACTCTCAGTCTCACACTCTCAGTCTCACACTCTCAGTCTCACACTCTCAGTCTCACACTCTGTCTCACACTCTCAGTCTCACACTCTCAGTCTCACACTCTCAGTCTCACACTCTCAGTCTCACACTCTCAGTCTCACACTCTCAGTCTCACACAGTCTCTCTCACTCTGTCTCACACCCAATCACTCACACACTCAATCACACTCTCACACTCAATCACACTCTCACAGTCTCACACTCAATCACACTCTCACACTTACAGTCTCGCAGTCACACTCAATCACACTCACACTCAATCACACTCTCACCCTCAATCACACTCTCACCATCAATCACTCACACCCTCTCACTATCATACACACTCTCACTCACACATTCTCACTCAGTCACACACACTCACTCACTCACACGCAATCACTCAATCTCGCACTCAAACGCAATCACTCACACGTAATCACACCCCGGGAGCCAGCACGATCCACCTTCCACCATAGTCTCACTGTCACTCACACCCCGGGAACCAGCACGATCCACCTTCCACCATAGTATGTGCAGTTACCACACGCATTTCAATTACATGAATAAATGCCAGTCACTCACATCCCGGGAGCCAGCACGATCCACCTTCCACCATAGTATGTGCAATTACCACATGCATTTCAACTATATGAATGAATGCCACAGTGGAGGCATAAGTACAAACACAAACTCATTACAATGACACATAAGTCAACCCCTTATGACTCACTTCTGTGTGTGTCTCTGTGTGTGCCTGTGTGTTTCTCACTGTGTGTGTTGCATGTCTGTATCACACTCTATGTGTCTGCATGTATGTGTGTATGACTGTTGCTCTTTAAGCATCTCAGTGCATGCGTGTGCATTTGCGTGTGTCTCTGTGTTTGTCTCGCATCCGTGTGTGTGCATTAATTCCCTATATATCCTGACGGGCAACGCCGTCCCACGTTGCTAGTATATATATATATACACACACATACACAGATACATACACACACAATATTAAGCATTACTATCCCTTTAAATGTGGCTTCTAACACCTTGAATGATGGACAGGTCTTCAAAGCATTGATTTGCAATGAGTTCGAGATCTCTCAAGCATTCATTTGTTTAAGAGAACCATTTTAATAGGAATTGCTCCACTTTTGTTTTGTGCATGTCCCTCTATGTTCCAGTGCTAAAAGATTTTTCAGTTCCGTTTAAGCTGTGTTCACAAAAGCAACTTTTGTTGTAGCAGTGTTTGATTGAATAGAATCATATGAAAAAAAAGAGATGCTGGCTGTGTTTTGTAGAAATGTTTTTTTTTCTCAATCCAGAATCCATCTCTCTCAATATAAACAACAGCAACATTGCACAGAAAACGTACCATCCTGCAGTATTTGTGTGATTCTATAGCGGTATCACTGAAACCCTTAATACAAATTTCTAGGGCCCATATTTATAAAATCAAACTGAAGTTATTCTGGAGTAAACCAACTGAACTATAGGGTACAAATAAAAAACTTCTGTCAAACTAAAATAGGTTTTAACCCCTTGAATTCTTGTGGGGTCTCCAATGCATTGCAAAGCAATGCATTGGAGACCTTTCTAACATTCTAGGGGTTAATATCTCTAGACAAGTACATGGGAAATTAGGACATTTTATTTGTCCCCTTTGCAGTTGGTGTACTCCCAGAAAAATTCCAGTTTGCTTTTATACACATGGGCCATTGGGTCTTAAAGGGGAACAATCACCTCTATACAAGTTTGCCTCAGTGTGATGTTCACATAGAGATACCCTGTAATATATGTGTACTAGTTGAACAGCCCGTTACACGGGCCACAGTGCCTCAGGCAGCCGGTCGTGGGGCAGTCACACAGTGGAGACTGCCCGCGCCTCGGCTGATACAGAGCCTCTGGCAGCCGGTCGCGGGGCAGTCACACGCGGTGGAGACTGCCCGCGCCTCGGCTGATACAGAGTACCCGTACCCCTCTGGCACTCAAAGGGTTAAAACTGAGCCGTGGCGTTACTTCCAGACAGGCTGAGGGTACAACTCTGTCCCACAGACTGTCAATCTTCATCTGTTCCCCTCCCCAAGTAGCGCCTCGTTCCAGCCTCCTCCGTTGACGGTGAATTTTTCCATGTAAACTGGAGAGCTCTCTAGCCAATAAGACCGATTCAGCTTACATGGAGAAATCCTCCATCATCGGAGGAGGTTGGATTGTGACAATATTTGGGAAGGGAACAGACAAAGATTGACAGGCTGTGGGGCAGAGTTGTACCCGCAGTCCGTCAGGGAGTAACGCCACTGATCATTTTTAAAACTGTACATTTCTCCATAGCCTGCATTGTATTTTTAAAAAAACAAAGCAACAGATTACAAGTTATCGCTATATGAACATCACACTGAGGCAAACTTGCATAGAGGTGATAGTTCCCCTGTAACACACTTCGCTATATTCAAACAAAAGAGGTACAATTCTGGAGCAGACAGAAAATACCATAGTAGGTGAGTTACATTTCTGCAAATTGCCATTGATTTTAACCCCCTGAGCACCATAGAGGTATCCAACACATTGCAATGCAGTACACTGAATATGGCTCTGCCACTGAAAGGGATAATGGGGCTTTTAATGCTTTGGAATTCTAGAGAGTTCTCCAGTGAAGTACGACGCAATGTGCTGTACATCTCTCTGGTATTCAAGGGTTAAAAGTCTCATTTTAATCAATGAACGTATTGTGATTGTTTATTGGTCTCCAAAGGCACAGCTGTTTTTTGCAGAGTCACACCTCATTAGTTTAACCCTTTGAGTGCTAGAGGGGTATGGAGTGCATTGCAAAGCAATGCATTCCGTACCCCTTTGGCACTCAAAGGGTTAATAGAATAGCCATAAACAAATATTCAGACTTATATAAAGGCTTTATTCAATAAGATAAAGAGGTAGGTGATTCTGGAGTCAATCTACTGCATCACAGGGAGGGGAATAATAATTAGGCAAATTCCCATTAACACACCCCTTATTCATCAAACTTAATGGTGCAATACTGGTGCAAACCAACCACACCAAAACAGGGAAATTAAAATTCTGCAAATATACACCGATTTAAATGGGAGGTCCCCAACGCATTCCTTCGCAATGGCATTTTTTTTCATGGCATTAAAAGCTCCACTTAAAATCAATGTAAATTTTCATTCCCCCACCATGGTGCAGTTGGAGTGTTCCAGAATTGCTCCTCTTTGGCTTGATGTATAAGATCCACTGTATTGTTCAGTCACGTACAATTAATGTGTCCCACTAGCTACATACACCGGTACACAATGTCATGTACTCCCACCCTTCCCTATAAAAAACTGCACACAGCTTAATATATACACAAACCACTCCATATAGCTAGATACATGTCTAGGTTACTGATACTTTCATTGACCTTTTCAAGTCTCATAACTTGGGTGCAGTCATCAAAAAAATCCCTCCATATACTTTAAAAACCACCCATATACATCTGTACAGAGCTTTCCCTATATGCTTAACCTCTAGCTCAGTGGTTCTCAACCTGTGCCCTCAGTGGCCACTAACAGGCCAGGACTAAGAATTTCCCTGCTAGAACACAAGTGTGTTGATCAGAGGCTCAGTCATATTGATTAACTCACCTGTGCTCTTAACCCACTGAGTGCCAGAGGGGTATGCAACACATTGCAAAGCAATGCTTTGCATACCACTCAGGCGCTCACAGGGTTAAAAGGACATTCTCAAATCCTGGGCTGTTAGCAGCCACTGAGGGTACGAGTTGAAAGCCACTGCTCTAGCCTCATATTCAAAGTCCTATATACATACATACAATTGTCAATACACTTCCTTTCCTATACCACGGATAGGCAACATGTCGCCCTCCAGCTGCTGTTGGACTACAATTCTCATCATCTTCAGCTGGACAATGGCCAACACAGGCTATTCTCTTATGACCTACAGATATATACACTGCCTGCAGCTATTACCACTTATACCTAACATGCATATATACTGCCTGTAGACATACATATAAATATCAATATTTATGTATATACATACATTGCCTACACTCAAACCCATATATTACACACACACTGCCTAAAGATTTATGTATATACCACTTACACTCAACAAACACATACACTGCCTATGGACTTACATACATATATTCCAAATATTACACATTTATTCATAAATTTCCTGCAGATTCACTTATAAGCTGCATTTGTATTCTCTGCCTGAAGACTCGGTTATATAACACTTAAACCCAGAATATAAATCTGAATATTATATGCATACACATACATCTTGAAAACAAGAGAAATCTAAATGTATTATTCCTGGTAAAATTATTCTAACTTAAAACAGGTAAAATTCTGCAGACTCACTTATAACTAGTTATATATGAACTGCATGCACACTCACTTATACACCCTTATACTCTGGATATATATTAATATTATATGCATACATCTCCTGCAGACTCATTTATAAGCTACATATCTATACACTTCCTGCAGATTGACTTATAACTTACATATGTAAATACACACACATATATATATATATATATATATATATATATATATATACACACATACCAAAAACAAAAGAAAACTCACAGCTCCAACTCATCATAAGGAAATAAATGTTTAATGTGAATATAAAGTGTATTAGGTAAGTCCACTATGTACATCTTTTCAATATAATGTAGGTCTCATGTTTTTAATTGCACCACACTGGAACCCAGAAGCAATAAAAAAAAGCACATTTAAAGGGTCCCTAGCTCTCCAACGCGTTTATAACAACATCTCTTCAGGGAATTTCAAGTTTTATTTTAATTTTTAGATAGGGCATTACAGATGTATAGAGTAGGACTTACCATACAGTGAGAAACCTTGGCGAGGTGGCAAGCTTACCCACAACTTGGCCAATTTGTGAAAACTTATATCTCACTTATTTAAATTTATTTAGAAATATTATATATGCTGAACACTGGGCACACATTTATTCTATACATAGAGAAGCTCTGGTTTGTTGTTGTGTCTATATATATATATATATATATATATATATATATATATATATATATATATATATATATATATATATATATATACACACACACACACACACTATAACATACATACATATAAACTACCTCAGACTTACATATATATCCTGCCGACAGATCCAAATATATACCACTTTTATCATACATACATGCATATGCACAATATCGGCAAATTTACTTATATAGCTGAACTTTTGCAATTCTGGGGCAAACCAGCTGCACCTGAGGGGAGAAATAAAAGTTCCCACTGAATTAAACAGGTAGGTTAACCCCTTTAAATGCTAGACAGGTCTCCAACACATTCCAAAGCAATGCACTGGAGACATCTCTAGCATTCAATGGGTTAAAAGTCTAATATAACAGTGGGAGTTTGTATTTGTCCTCCATGCTGCAGTTGATTTGCAGTACTTATTAGAACATAAGCCACAAAGCATGGTTAACCATTATAACCTATGCACATAAACAACTTTACTTTAAGTGGCTATTACACATACACACCAGATGAAGATTCACATCTATTTACTCCTTCCAAGAGATATAGTCATGCAAACCCCTTCATAAATCTTTACATTCTTTGGAAACTGAATCATAACAGGTGTTTCCTTCTTTTACTGTGCCCCCTCCCTTAAAATCTCCAGGCCTCCCCACTGTACTGTTACTACAGGGCTTAATGAATGACACAATTTATGTGATGGTTTTCTCCCCCCCCCCATGTTCATTTGTATTAGCCACTTGTTAGCTCCCCAGTACCAACATGAAGTAGGGATGGGGGATATTAGGGAGGGGCTAGCCAGTCTTCAACGATCCCCACAACCACGTGGTATTGAGGACCCTGCAAAGGGCTGCTGTCTGCTTGTACAGAGGAAGTGGCTGCATTATAACCCCATTCACATACACGCTAAAACACACGCAAAAATTGTCCAAGCCCTTTCTGCCTGCTTTAGGATTCTGCAAGGTATTCTCAATCTCATCGGGATTACGGTAATATCTCCCTTAACTCGTGGATTGCCAGAGGGGTACACGTTACGCAAACATTTGGCACTCCGAGAGTTAATGCCCCCCCCCCCCATCATCAATTAATCAATGCACATGTTAGGATTGTAAGAAATCACACGAGTGGTCTTGGGATCTAAATAACAATTATCATATAGACTCACCCAGAAGATGAAATTGAAGACAAAAAGCAGATATTTAATACATTTGGTGCATCCTTCTACCCCCATGGCGGCTGCTCCACGTTCCGTTATTAGCACTGCAAAGCGGATCACAGATGTGAGAGAGAACTAGGGAGGGTGCAGACAGAGCCCAGGCCTCCTCCCTCCCCACACTGCCCCTCCTCCTGCCCCCACCCCTCAAGAAAGAGGAGGGGGCTGCCTTGTTTTCTCTATAGGAGCTCTGCTAGCCGTTCATTCTAATGGGAAAGGGGGTGGGGGTCTTCTTGGAGCAGGATTGTTTATCTGGGACTTGGAATGCTGCAGATCCCTCTTCCCTAGTTCATGAATGGGAATAGGCTGGGTCGCAAAGGAGATCGTGTTGTTTTCCAAAATGTGAAGCAGATGGGGAATGGGGGTTATGGAATGGAAATACCCCAAATTTCAGAGAAGGAGGTAGCGATCAGGGTCAAAATTAAGATTTCACCCTCTGAGTGCCAGAGGGGTACGGAAATTGCGTTCCGTACCGCTCTGGCACTCAAAGGGTAAAAAATATGTGTGTGTGTATATATGTGTGTACATATATATATATATATATATATATAAATAAAAAATGAAATGCAATATTTAGTGTTCTATGCAGAAAATAAAGGTGAAGCAATTCTGGGGCAAACCAAATGGGGTTGCAATAAAAAGTCCCCAAATTCCCTTTAATTTATATGGGGCGTTTTAACTCTTTTAATTCTAGGGAGGTCTTCAAAACATAGGTTTGTTGGTATTCAAGGCGTCGACATTTTGAGTGCCAGAGGTGTGTGTAGTGTGATACCCCTCTGGCACTCAAAGGGTTAAACATCCCCTTAACCCTTTGAGTTCCATAGGGGTATAGAACGCATTGGGAAGCACTGTGTTGGATACCCTTCTGGAGCTCAGTGGTAAAGTTTGTCACCTATGATACAGTTTGTCTGCACCAGAATTGCATATCACTGCATACAGTCCAAGGTATAGCATCCTGGGCACTGACAGGCATATGCACAACAGCAGTAAATGTTTCTCATTATAGAGGAATCTCTCACTGATCTGACTGGGGCAAATACAGTGCGAGGGGATTCTGGGTAACTGGAAAGCCCCTCTTGATTTGGCCTTGATGAATACAGCATGTTCTGTTAGATGCTGATGCAGAGGGAACAAGAGGGGGAGGCATGTTTAAACAGGAAGAGGTGTGAAATGTATTTGCAGTAGCAGCATGGGTGATGATGATGATGTTATATAAATCTCACTCTTTTTAACCGTTTGGGTTCTAGAGTGATGCCCAATGCATTTGCAAAACAATGCATTACACACCCATCTGGCATTCAGATGGTTAAACCACAAGCTGCAAGATGGACCAGCAAAGTCGTTTTATGTCAGTAAAGATGTACATAGGTAGATTTTTAATTATATTGTGTATATAGCAGATGATGCACTATGAATACCAGTGATTTAACAGTTTGAATGCCAGAGGGTTGGCATGGCAACAAAATGTGCTACACATCCTTCTGCCACTCATAGGGTTAAATCTAAGGTAGAGCCACTGTAGGAATGAAAGTCTACGATTGAAATGGGATGGTGGTGTCTCGCCCTATCCTATATAACAATTCTCTAGGATGTTTGTCAGAAGCCGTCATGCGCAGTAGAGACTGCCTGCGTTTGGGCAGTCTCTACTGTGCACAATTGCATCGCGTGAGTGAGGTGACGCAAGACTGCATCGTGTGGAGCAGTGAGGTAGCGGCTGCTTAACATTGCCCGGACCTTGGCCTGTGTACAAGGGCTTTTACAGTAGTTCAGGAAATAAAGTGTTAAAATAAGTTACCAAGACAAGCACATGGCTAAAAGGTTAAAGGGTAAGCCTGTGTAATTTTAATGATCTCTGAAAGCAGAGCCATCAGTCACTGTTCACATTATCAAAGTCTCAGAATTCTTATTGACAGTTCTGCACATCAATATATTTTACAGCTGCTGAGGTTGTTCCAATATTTCAACATCAAACGTGGATGTTGGTTCTCCTCTCACTTTTGTATTTAAAGTGATTTGGCTACATGCATCGTAGTTCATATACACTGTATGCAAATATCACAAGTCAAAAACATTTATATGGGGCATTGTTGTTGTAAAACACACACAGATGAGCTAGTATGTCACAGACAGGATATTAGACATGATACACATGGGTGACTTTTAGAGCGATGCAAGAAACGTTCGCATCTGATAAAGGCATTTTAGTGCGCAGATAGGTTTTGCGCATGTTCTAATCCAGGAAGCTAAATACCGAACGCTTCTTGAATTGTGCATAAAAAGTCCATTTTATGAAAACAGTACACAGACGTATAAATTCATTTGCAATAGCAGTTCTTGCATTAGGCGCATTTGCTATTCCACTCACACATATTTGTTAATCTTAGCCACCCCCACAAAAAATAAATATACGCAGCCGTTCGCAAATCTTAAATTTTCATGCGCAATTCAACAAAATCATGCGCAAACCTGTTCGCTAGTGGTTTTCACACAGGAAATAGCGATTGTGCATGTTTCCTGCATTGTGACGTTTGTTCCAGCAACTTTGTTGCAACAACATGTTTTACAGAATAGATGCCATTGATTTCAGAGGGGTAGTTTATATCTTTGAAACTGATAACTTTGACATTGATAACATTTATAGATACAGTACTTTAAAAGCAACGTTTTATCTCTGCAACATGTTGATCACCAGCTTCTTCTACAGTGCTTGGAAGGGTGGGTGATTATGTCCCCTAATTCTTTTGATTGTTGACTAGTGATTATGATGTCTGATGGACAACATCCCCCCTTCAATCTCTGTATTACTACTTGTTATGAGCATGTGTAAACTGCACAATTCGCCTTTGCATTTCTCAGTAGCAGTAATACAAGATTGAATAGGGAGTAAGTTTGTCACTGCTCAGTTACTGTAGCATTGGTGTTACTGTTGAGGAGAAAGAAGGCACCAAAATTACCTAACACCATCAGAAATTGCTGATGTATTGGGGATCAGAACAGTAATTGCGGACTAGCATGGTAGTTGGTAGAAGCAGGGCAAGATTTTGTTAAGGATACACGTATTTATATTCAGAATTTTTTGTTCCTTTAAACATTAGAGTACCTGAAGAAATGCTTTGCACCCCCTCTGGCATTCAAAAGTTTAATCTGAATGTATGTATTAGTGTCATGTGCAGCTCAGACATACCATTGCTATTAGGGACATCAGGAGAATATTGAACATTACATGCACAAGGCTGGCGTCAAGATTCAGGGCTAAAATATGAGATACAGTATCTAGCGATAACCCTGATATGGAGAAAGGCAATTGCACAAGTTCTATCAAACAAAAATATCTTAAAGTGTTAGTAATGTCTAAAAAAAACTTTTTTTGCATTTAGAAGAGCTTAAAAAGCTGATCTAAATGCAAAAAAACGTATCTCTCAACACTAGGCACACGTTTTAGACCATTCCAATGAAGGGATTCCTTGTAAGTAACGAGATCTCGGCACTTCTCAAGCGCCAGCGTGTCGACCGACACGGATCTCCTGCTGACAGCTTTATCTCTTAAACCATAGCGGTTTGAGAGATAAGTTTTTTTGCATTTAGATCAGCTTTTTAAGCTCTTCTAAATGCAAAAAAGTTTTTTTCAGACATTACTAACACTTTAATAGTCTTTTGTAATATACACACACACACACACGTTCCCATGTTGTTCTATGGAGCCGATGCAATAAGATCTCCAAAGTTAGAGAAATCTTAGTGCATTGGCTCCATTGAATAACATGGGGACTGGAGAAATGATATGACTAGAGAAGTGATTTCCACTTTATCACTTCTTTATCACACCTTACAGCATAACCCCTAAGAAGTGATCTCTACTGTATTACCTCTTTATCAAAGCTTAGTGCATCTCCCCTCTGGTCTCTCTGGAAAGAAAAATTGATACATTTTATCACTAAGTACACCTAGAAACCATGTTTTACTCTTCCAGAGCTGAGAGATCCAAAATTGATTATTTCAATGTGCAACAATGAATGTATCAATTCACTGTCATTGATCAGATAGCCAGAGATAATGTTACCATTTTCACTCACAACTCATATCCGTTCTTCCTCCTCCCTCTCACACACATCTCACTCTGTTACCAGTCAAGGAGGGCATTACTAGTCAGGCAATGGTATTAAAGGGATAGTATTGTCAACTTAAAAAAACAAAAAAACAAAAAACGAATATTGTAGCTATTTAAAAAATAAGCTAAAAGTTCCCCTCTCCCTACCCTTTCCCTGACGTCAGCGCTGTAGCTGACTGCAAGGGATTCTGGTCCCGGGACAAGCAGAGACTCTTCAGCAGAGCTGAGCACGCGCAAGCACACTTTGTAGACCTTTCCAATGAAGTAGTTATTTTTCTCTCTCACGATCTCGGCTCTGCTGAAGAGCCTCCAGCGGTCCCGGGACCGGATTCCCCTGCAGTCAGGTAGAGCGCTGATGTCAAGCAAAGGGGAGGGGGGAACTTTACTGCCGAATATCTCTCTAACCATAAAGGTTTGAGAGATGGGACTGGGGGCATTTAGCT
This sequence comes from Rhinophrynus dorsalis, assembly GCA_037306005.1. Lineage (NCBI taxonomy): Eukaryota > Metazoa > Chordata > Amphibia > Anura > Rhinophrynidae > Rhinophrynus > Rhinophrynus dorsalis. The sequence goes on along the minus strand of CM074722.1, from coordinate 440,000,767 downwards.
TAATTTTTAAATAGCTACAATGTTTGTTTGTTTGTTTTTTTTAAAAAAACGTTGACAATACTATGTCTTTAAGCATATACATATGCATATAATTTTTTTAAACACATTCAATCTGCTTTGTTCCGTTTCAAGGTTCAATTCAGCTATGGCTCTCCAAAAACATTTTAAGTGGAAATATTGTCCTCAGGCCAAAATAATTGCTTACTCTAATGTTAGTGGGAAAAGAAATTATTACTTTGACAAATATCCTCATCAGAGAGAAAACAAAATAGTGGTGTGAACTCGGATATGGCAAAATGGAAGAATCCAGGGAGGTGTGTGTAACAATAACTGTGTGTGACCTGAGACAGATTAAAAATAGAAATGAGACAGGAAACATGGGAAATGGGACCAAGGTAGTAAAACGGATATGAGTAGTGCACCAGAGGAGGTTACATCTGACTCCATCTGTTGTCTCCACAGATTCACTCCTCTATAATGTACCATTGATTACAAGGGGCTGGATACTATAAGATGTGAAAAAGATTACACTGGGACATTCTTATTAAAGTGACATTAATGTTTCACAATAAAAGCAGCTCCAATTAATCTTCATAGTATTTGGGACATGGAGAATGTTATTTCAATACTGTCAGAGTTGTAGTTCAAAAATAATTGAATGATAAAGTATCCCCCTCTCTCCCTTTTACTGATGTAACACTGTTCTCCGCAGAGCAGCAAGACTGTCCGGATGGATCGTAGAGAGGGACATAAGTGAGCATAAGGGAAACCTGAAAAACCTGTCAAGGGGGCAGTGTTTTCCTTATGCTCACAGTAAGAAGATTGTGCCTTGCTGTGATCTGTCTGGACCCAGGACCAGATTCCACATCTGAGGGGAGGTGGCTTACACTAGGTAAAAGGGGAGGGAGGGGGATACTTTATCATTCAATTACTCCTGAACTACAACTCTGACAGTATTGAAATAACACTCTCCATGGCCCAAATACTATAAAGATTAATTGGAGCTGCTGTTTTTGTGAATCATTACTATCTCTTTAACCCCTTGGATATTTCACACTGAGTTGGAGCCCTCTAGGGGTTAAAGTCTATAGATACGTTTTGGAGATAAAACCAGAGATAAATATATCACCTGCAAATTAAATCTCCCCTCATGAGTGACACTAGCACAGAGTTGCTAACATGGCACTAATAGCCCCAAAACACATCAGCTTGCTGTTTATAGACCCAAGAAGCAGGTGGGGTTGCTATTGCCACCAACCTCCAAATAGACAATTCATAATTTTATGACAGAACGGAGGCTTCATATTATGCTTTACTCTCTCTTCTGCCACCCTCAGCAGCAAAGGAGAAAATTTATTTGCACCAGAAATACAAGTAAAAACTGCATAGTAACCATAACCCCACCCCTCAACCAGTCAACAGTTCATCTTCTCAATAACTGGGCTGCAGCAATAGGAAACTCCCTCTTTCTTTGCTGCTGGCCTTCAGATAAGTACCTTATCTCTAGTTGTCTGACTAGATTCTTTTATTCATATTATTTTATGTGTTAACGGCTGTATGTGTATTCACAAGTTTAGAATTTGTTTTGCTTCCTTATATGTTGTTGTGTGTCCTCTCTTTCATCCAGTTTTATAGCTGTTGATACCTGTATGTAGGTTTCTCAACGCTACAGAGTTTTTTCCCGCGCTGGTTTCCTGCCTCTGTTGTCTGACCCTGTCGGCGCTCTACAGGGTGTTGTCCCCTTGGTTTTGTTCTGCTGTCTGTCCCCTGATGCTCTGTTCCGGTCGGCGCTTCTTGGCGCCGCTACTTTGTACCTTTCTCCTTTGTCTGTCCCAAGTTGCTCTAGCCCGGTCGGCGCTCTTCGAGCGCCGCTCCGTGGGATGCACTATCTTTTTCTTTCCCTAATTGTCCGGTTGGCGGCCCATGTTCAGAGTGCCGCTTGTGGAGCTCGGTTTCTTTTGCTTCAGCCGCGGCTGTTCTTCTTTGAGCAGGCAGCGGCGCGCATGCGCGGCGCGTTATTTTCTCCTTCTTCTCGTTTGGCTAGGTGCCATTTTACAAGTGTACGGGCGCTGTTGCGGTTGTCCTCCTGAACGCTGGTATTTCCCTCGGCTAGTTTTCTAGCGTTTCGTTACCTTTTCTGTCTTTACCCTTCTATTTACTTGCTTCTAGCCCTAGAGTGCATCGTTTATTTGGCAAGTGCTTGATTTGTTTTTTCTGCATTTTATATTCGTCTGTATCTTATTATATTTTTCCTTATATTATTTTATTACCATGTCTCATTTTTCTGATGCCAGTGACTGCCCTGATTTATCAGGGGATGAGATATCTCAACATGACCAGGGGGCTCCTTCTCCTTCTGTGGATCTTGCATCACAGAACTTGATTAATGCCTCTTTTAACCCTTTCACTGCTGCTCAATCCACACAGTTTACCCAACTCATGGCTTTGTCTATGCAATCGGCCATGCAATCCTTTTCTAATTCCTTTGCACAGTCCTTGGCCATGTCTATACAGACTACTAACCCACTGGGTACTGTATCCACTATCCCACCTTCTGTACCCCAAGTTAATCCTGTACCTGTGGCTTCAACTAATACCTTGATTGACCAGCCTGTTACTGTGGCCCGCAAAGGGGGCAAATGCCACAGTAAGCAGAAACATTTAATGGATTAATCTATTGTATCTACTAATGCACCAATTGACAGAGATACCTCTCTAATAACTCTGCCTTCTAAAGGCAGTAATGATCGGTGTGGTTCTATCCCACCAAAGAGACCCTCACCTCATGAGAAAGACAAAATGAGGAAGAAAAGCGCAAAGCGCTTAAAGCCCAATTCGTACAGATCCTCTAGTAGTGGGGATTCCTCAGATGAGGATTGGGTAGAACCCTCTGAGGAGGAAGTTATTTCTGGGGACAGTGAGCCTAAGAGAAGCCGGTCTAAGGCACCTGTACCCGCTTCAACTCAAACTACTGATAATGCTAAAAATATTTTAGATGCAAGTGGGGATCCACTGTTCCATCCTGATACTATAAAGCATCCTCGCTCTTCGGAGTGGGCACCTCTAACTCATGTTGCCCAATATCTAGAAGCCTGGGTACGAAATCCCATGGATAAAACCACGAGAAATAAATTAAGAGCCGAATGCCCACGACCTTTTGTTGCTAATAAAATTTCTGAGACCCCAGAGTTGGACACCAAGATGGTGCAATTCATTAGCAAGGCTGGTAAAGACCCCAGGAAGGGTATAGATCGTTCCTTAAAGTCCTGTCAGGACAAATTACTAGATTCTCTTGGCCCCATAACAAAAATTTTCGAGTTGACTGAAGAAGCGCTGTGTTCAGGATCCCCAGTAGATACCCAAGTGCTTCGCGGTTGGGTGCAGTGTACAATTTGTATGATCGGCAACGCCAATACCACCATTGCTGCGGAGCGGCGTAGAGCCATACTATTGAAGATCGATCCCAAACTTACCGATATGGCCAATAATGAGCCAGGGCCTTCAGCTAAGGGGCAATTGTTTGGAGACTCCTTCATTAAGGAGATTAGCCAATTTGTTACTTCGTTTACAGCGCTTGATAAAGCGCAATCCTCGTTGAAACGAGTTTTCCACCCTAAGATTTTCGGACGGGCTGGGAGAGGTAGGGGCCGCTCTCCCGGCCGGGCTCGTCCGTCTCAACAGAGATATCAAGGCCCTAATACTGCCTCGTTCAGGGGCCAACCGCAAACAGACCAGAGAGACGGTCCTTTCTTTCCCCAGAGGGGCAGATCTTGGAGATCCAGACCAGGCAGAGGGCAATTCAGATCTCGATCCTATGCAGGTGAGTATGTTTCAGTCAGCCCTTTCTTTCCAGGGAAAAGTGGGGGGCAGACTCTCCCATTTTTTCCATCAGTGGTGCAATCTAACGTCCGAACCGTGGGTATTGCAGACGATCCGGGGCTATCAAATAGAGTTTTACGCCCCTCCCGTTCAAAGACGCAGACCTTGTCCTCTGTTTTTCTCAGACAGCGATTTCAAAATGGTGGATTCCGAAATCGGAGAGTTGCTCAAGAAAGATGCAACTCAAATGGCTACGGATTGCGATCCGGGTTTCATAAGCAATATTTTTCTGGTAAAAAAGAAAGATTCCGGCCTCAGACCGGTTATCAATCTTCGCGATCTAAATCAGTTTGTTTTATACCGTCATTTCAAGATGGAGGGTATCCATCTTTTAAGGGATCTTCTCCTTCCGTCGGACTGGATGGTCAAAATCGACCTGAAGGATGCTTACCTGACGGTACCTATGGCTGCAGCCTCCAGGGTTTTCCTTCGTTTCCTATGGCGGAATCAGGTTTGGCAGTTCACTTGTCTGCCATTTGGTTTGTCCTCAGCTCCCTGGTGTTTCACCAAGTTGCTCAAACCAGTGGTTGCATTTCTGAGAAGCCGCGGGGTGCGACTGATTATTTACCTGGATGACATTCTAATCATGTCTCAAGATCGTCAACGTCTTTACGATCATGTGGAATAGAGCCTACGCCTGCTGACAGACCTGGGTTTCCTCATCAATTGGAAGAAGTCTCACCTGACACCAACGCGGCAGATGGAGTTTCTCGGATTTGTGGTGGACTCTGTCCAGGCATCTCTTTGTCTCCCGGGCCACAAGGTTCGGACTATCCGAAAGGAGATTCGCTCCATTCTTCGGAAAGATCTGTTTTCTCTACGGATGTTGGCACGTGTAGTGGGCCTGTTGTCGGCCTCAATTCAGGCGATTTTTCCAGGTCCACTCCATTACAGGGCCCTGCAACGCCTGAAAGCCATTCACCTACGCAAAGTTCTAGGATATTCCGACCTCATCAGACTATCCCCCGACGCAAGGGAAGAGCTCGTATGGTGGTTAAAACATTTAGACGCCTGGAATGGCAAAGCCATTTTTGGTATGGTGCCGGATCTGGTGACAGAATCAGACGCAAGTCGGCTAGGTTGGGGCGCGCGTCTCGGTGCCGTTTCTACAGGCGGGAAGTGGTCGATTCAGGAAGCGGATCCGCACATAAATTGCCTGGAGCTTCTTGCTGGATCTTTTGCTCTCAAGAGTTTAGCAAAAGACAAGGTCCAATGTTGCATTTTGCTGAAGATGGACAACGTCTCAGCGGTACAGTATATCAACCGCCTCGGCAGCACGAAGTCCAGGATGTTGTCAGAATTGGCCAAAGATTTTTGGCATTTTTGTCTTGATCGCAATGTTACAGTCTTGGCGGAGTACTTACCTGGCCTGTCCAACGCGGTAGCGGACTGGAATTCCAGGTACCTCTCCGACCGCAGCGATTGGATGCTGCACAGGGAGGTGTTCTCTCAAATACTTCGCCTTTGGGGTCCTTTTCGAATAGACTTTTTTGCATCTCGCCTGAATCGCCAGCTCCCCATTTTCTTCAGTTGGAGGCCAGATCCGGAGGCGGAAGCCACGGATGCTTTCCTGCAAGACTGGATTCCAGGAAGGAATTATGCGTTCCCTCCGTTTTCCATGATACCTCGTACGATCTTGACAATCAGACGTCAGAAAGCGACTGTGGCCTTGGTGACCCCCTTTTGGCCCACACACCCGTGGTTTCCTCCTCTTCTGGAACTATCGGCAAATGTTCCTCGAGAACTTCCGTCCTTCCCTTATCTCTTGACGGATCCATTGGGCTCTCCTCACAACCTTCTGGTTTCCGGGGAACTTCGTCTAATGGCGTGGTTACTTTCAGGGGTTCCGCAGGTTCCGATACGTTTTCGGGCTCAGCTCAGTTCCTCTTATCGGAATCTTGGGCTCCGGGTACCAGAGCGATGTACTCTTCAGCATGGTCATTCTGGAGTGGTTGGTGCATGGAACGGGGTTTGGATCCCGTCTCAGCCCCTACTGTAGATGTGGTGAATTTTTTATCTCACCTTTTTGATTTGGGGAAGGCTTACAGAACGATTAACACGTATCGTTCTGCTATTTCGGCGGGTTATATTCTTGTTGAAGGTTCTCCCATCGGCCAACATTCTTTGGTGTGTCGCCTTTTAAGGGGCATTCGTTTTTCCAGACCACCTCAACCGAGGTATTTGTCACTCTGGAATGTGAATGATGTTCTACGTTTTTTAGAGGCTTGGCCTCTAATACATCTCTTTCTTTGAAACAATTATCGGCGAAGCTGACTTTGCTGTTTTGTCTTATTTCATTTAAACATGTCTCCGATGTGAGAGCGTTGGATCTTAACGGTAGATCTTTTACACCTTCGGGCGTTCAATTTCGGATCTTCAGGCGTACTAAGACTTCTGTACGTGCGATTTTATACCCTGCTTTCGTATCACAACCACAATTGTGTGTTGTTAAATGCTTGCAGGAGTATGAAAAAAGGACGGCTCAGTTGCGAAATTTTGCTTTCCCGCAACTCTTGATTTCGTTTCGTAGCCCATATTTGCCGGTTTCATCGGCTACTTTGGCCAGATGGGTTCGTTGGATTTTACATCTGGCTGGCATTGATTTGTCTTTGTTTGGGGCACACTCCTCCAGGGGTGCCATGGCTTCCATGGCATTGTGTCTTGGAGGTCGATTGGAAGACATCATGCGGGCCGCAGACTGGTCCCGGGAGTCTACCTTTAGGGATTTTTACTGCAAACCCATTGATCATGTGGCTTCCCAGGTGATTAATCAACTTTAGGTTACATTTTTATCTGTATAATGTATTGACAATGTTTAGCTTTAAACTTGCATAATATGAAGCCTCCGTTCTGTCATAAAATTCGTGGATTTTCCTAACTTATGTGATGGAAAGTCAGAATTTTATTAAGACACGGAGGTGAATATTATCCCTCCCTGTCCCCCCCCACCCCCATGACCTAGTTTTCTGTTTTTCCTTCAGGTTGACTTCGTGTGGCGGTTTACAGATACGGCTGCAATCTTTTTGTTCTGTTATGCTGTTTTCTAGTATTGAAGAGTTCCAGTTGGAGTCGTTAATGGATTTCGTCATCAATCAGTGATACAGATGAAGTGTATTGGTGCCTGTTTCTTCGGTTGCAGAAAGAAAGAGGGAGTTTCCTATTGCTGCAGCCCAGTTATTGGGAAGATGAACTGTTGATTGGTTGAGGGGTGGGGTTATGGTTACTATTCAGTTTTTACTTGTATTTCTGGTGCAAATCAATTTTCTCCTTTGCTGCTGAGGGTGGCAGAAGAGAGAGTAAAGCATAATATTCGTCTCCGTGTCTTAATAAAATTCTGACTTTCCATCACATAAGTTAGGAAAATCCACGAATTATAAAATCACTTATGTGATGAGATAAACCAGCTCAAGAAGCCTAGCTGGTAAGAGTGCATGGGGAACATCAATCTGTCCTGCACTGGGATGGTATTGTCACTGGATACTGGATTGTAATAGAAATCCAAATTAATCAATCCATTGCTATGTATTATAAAACCATTTATTAAAAACTCTAAATATGGTTCAGAGAATAACAGTCTTTCCTCAAGACCAAAAACTATAATTTTATTTCCCGTTCTCATGTTTTTGGGGAGGGAGCTTTCTGAATGTTTCACGAGAGCTTTCTTTGCAGAACTGTGAAAGTGAGAGAGCACCTATTTATAAAGAATTTATTATCAAATTTGTGATGGAAACGTGCACGTCCAAACAGGTCATTCACAACCTTGTGGGCGTCAAAACAGGCCACAAAAAATGCTACAGTTCAAGATGTCACCCTAGCATAAGTTTGAGTAGCCTAACCTAAATAACACCCCAAACCAAAAAAATTCTCACCATAACCCAATGTAACAGATACAAACCTAACAGCTAACCTAAGCCACCCCCAAACCTCAGGACTGATCCTAAATGGCCGTAACCTAACCTATACTGATTCTAACCCAAACCAACAGATAGTAAACTAATCTAACTTAACAGATACTATCCTAACCTGAGAGATAGTACTAACGTGTATCAGCAACATTCTGATAGGCGACATATTGTGGGTGCCATTTTGATGTCTGTGATGTTGTGGGCACACTCTAATAATGTTCACAGTGTAGACAATGCCAGTTCAAAAGGATAGCTGTAAAAATACAGTGACACAGTGTAGAAAAGCCTGCCACTTCATCATACAGATCACTCAGTCCTACAGAAAGATGTAACAGAGAACGAATATCTCTACTTTCACAGTCCCCAAATGAAAGTACTGTCAGGAACATAAACATAGAAAAACACATGAATATTAAGAAAATAAATAAGCAAAAAGTATAACTCTACATATCGTAAAGTCAAAATGAAGTTTACTGTCTCTTTAAATAGTGCTTTTAACCCTTTGAGTGACATAAGGGTATCCAATGCATTCCTTCACAATGTGCTTGATACCTAAATGGCACTAAAAGGATAAACCCCTTGAATGCTAGAGATATCTCCAACACATTTTGAAGGAATGTGTTGGAGACCTCGCTAGCCTTATGTGAGTTAAAATCACTTTTTAACCCTTTGAGTGCCAGAGAGGTATCCAAAGCATTGCGTTGTAATGCTTTGGATACCTCTCTGGCACTCAGAGGGTTAAAGGGATAGTAATACTTAAATGTAAAAAAATATACATGTTGTAGATCAGTGGTTCTCAACCTGTGGGTCGGGACCCCTTTGGGGGTCGAATGACAATTTGCCAGGGGTCGCCTAAAGCCATCAGATATTTATATTTCGATTCATAACAGTAGCAAAATAACAGCGATGAAAGAGCAACAAAAATAATTTTACTGTTAGGGGTCGCCACAACTTGGGAAATTTTATCAAAGGGTCGCGGCACTAGAAAGGTTGAGAACCGCTGTTGTAGATTTTATCCCCCTGAGTAAAACAAGGGTACTCCAACTGCTGAAAGGTGTTTTATTCAAAAGTTATTACAGCTCAAACTTGAATTTTTTAGGTGCAGTATCACAGTGTCCTGAAATTGTCCAGTGGCGCTTTTGCTAAACCATCCTTTGAAGATTTATGGTCAACTGACCAGAACTGTCCATAAGATGGTGTAGCAGCAGCACCACTGTACAATTTCAGGCCACTGTGATACTGCACCTAAAATAATCAAGTTTGAGCTGTGAAAACTTTTGAATAAAACACCTCTCAGCAGTGTGAGAAATCTTGTTTTACTCAGTGGGATAAACATTACAAAATATATATTTTTACATATTAAGTATTACTATCTCTTTAAGTCAATGGGATTTTGGGAAATATGGGTCAACAAATGGTGCAGCTAGTTTTCTCCAGAATTCCTCAGTACATTAGCCTCTGTAAATGATTTATCATACTATGGAAAACGGAGAAGCTGGGGTTGGTGGTGGTGGGAGGGAGTTCTTGGGGATTGTGACCCAATCAGCTGTACACGAGAGCTTTGACTTCACATGAAGGAAGGAATATGTAAAACTTTGACCTCAGTGGGAAAATGGTATTAATCAGATTTGTTAGTTCCTGTTTGAAATATAACAACCTCCTTGCCAACCCACTAGTGGCCCCTGTGATGTAGAATCAGAGGAGTTAACATTTAATAGATATCAGATTGATGAGATGTCTAGTTGGTACCAGGAAGACTAAAGACCGCTTTTATTAAACTAAAGAAGTACAATTCTGGATCAAATCAGATGCACCGTGGGGGGCGGGGAGGATAAAAACGCCCATAGAAATGGGAATTTGTGGAATGTGTAAGTGTCCCCTGTGGTGACGAGATGTTCAGAAAGTGGTGGTAACTGAAATTGTCTGTAATTAGAATAAAAAAGTTCTTACTCCATGGTCCGTCAATTCTCAAACATGTTTCCGTCATTTTTTGCATCCAATTCCGCCATCTCCGTCAAAGGGAAAAAGCTGTCTTAAAGTGTTAGTAATGTCTAAAAAAAACTTTTTTGCATTTAGAAGAGCTTAAAAAGCTGATCTAAATGCAAAAAAACGTATCTCTCAAACCTCTATGGTTTAAGAGATACGGGAGTTTAAAGTTTGATTTCTCCTACTGACAGCTGTAAAGCTGTCAGCAGGAGATCCGTGTTGGTCGACACGCTGGCGCTTGAGAAGTGCCGGGATCTCGTTATTTACACAGAATCCCTTCATTGGAATGGTCTAAAACTTGTACCTAGTGTTCAGGCACACGTTTTAGACCATTCCAATGAAGGGATTCCGTGTAAGTAACGAGATCCCGATGTCAGGAAACAGTAGATGGGGCTGGGGTTGAGTCATGTGAGGAGTCGGGGTGTGGCCACGTGCATACCTGGGAACTTTTGAAGCAGGGCTACCTGGAAGGTAACCCTGTCAGTGCCGACCAGGGAGGAAAATGACACGATTTGCGTCATAAAAGGGGCGGGGGGTGGGACACCCCCCCCCCTCCAAAATAGAGGTAAGAGGACGAGGAGTGGGAGGAACCGGGTGGGATGGAGCACAAGTGGGCAGAGTTTCTACTTAAACTCTCCCACCCAGTGATTCACACATTGCCCCGGTGACCCGGTAATTCAGTTTGAAATCCGGAGTCTCCGGGGCAAAACAGGAGAGTTCCCGGGTATGGCCATGTGTGGAACTAAGAATGTCTAGGGGCATATGGGATGCATTGCTTTGATACCTCTCTGGCACTCAAACGGTTAAGCCAATTGCAATATGTCCCCTTTGCTGAAGTTAATTTGAACATTTTGCCCTAATTTTTTTTAATTCTCAACCCCTTAAAGGGATAGTAGTGTTTCAAAATAAATGCATCTCCGATTATGCTTTATAGTTTTGGGCCATGTAGAGCGTTATTATCATTCTCTACGATGTGTAGTTCCTGAGTCATTGAATCATAAAGTGCCCCACTCCCGCCCTTTTTTACCTATGTAAAGCTCCACAGCAAGTAAGGTACGCAGTAAGGGACTATCTTCTGTTGTCAGAAGGAAAAACATGCCCTCCTCCATCATGCTCACAGTAAAAAGATTGTCCCTCACTGCGAGCTGTCTGGTCAAGCGATCAGATTCCACATCTGAGGGGAGGCTGCATACAATGCACTTAGAAGAAATTTAGTAATTCTAGTGCAAACCAATGGCACCTTAGAGGACTAATATAAATCTCCATTGACTAAAATGGGTCTTTTAACTCTTTCCATTTTGTTCCTTTCTTCTGTGTCTTGTTCACCATCATGTATTTAACAAATCACAGAGAAAATGGTGTAACTTGAAGCCATTTTCTTGAGAATGCTATTGGGCAAGTGTATGGGGTTTGATGCCATTAAAATATTAGACTTTTGAATGCCAGAGATGTACCTAGCACATTGCGTGCAATTAATTAGATACCACTCTGGCACACACAAGGTTAATGATGATGGTGTGTGCCTGTTGCTATGCACTAAAGCAATAATAAGTTGTAGTGAATACCTGCAGCAACAGGAGCTGGAGGCTAATAACTATACCTGGGAACCTTCTCATCCATTGCCTCCAGAGAAATACACAGGGCTGGAGATGAGCGTGTCCAAATGATGCTTTTCTCATCATATTGTGGGAGGGGCTTAACCAAGTTGAGGAGGGAGTATCCAAATTATGCTGTTTATATCATAATGTAGGAGGGGCTTAACCAAGGTGAGATGGGAGTGTCCAAATGATTCTATTCATGTCAGTGTGGGAGGGGCTTAATCTGGGTAACGCAGTTGGAAGGGCTGAGAGGTGGGATTTACACTTAAGTGGGTGAGAAAGTGGAAGAAACAAGGTGGGAGTGGGCAGACCTGACAAAAGCAGAGTATCAGCCTCTATCATTGGATATCTGGTAACTCATTCTGAGTTCCCTGGAATGCTAATGATGGAGGAGCTTTAATGGCAGATTCGTACATTCACCCAGTGTGTGTATATGTGTGTGTGTGTGTATTTATATAAGTGTATGTGAATGTATGTGTGTGTCTATGGGCGAGATGTTGAAAAAGTCATCATAATGGAAAAAATTGTTGCATCATGAGTTAGTGGTAAAAGAAGGACAATATTTTCAGAAGTAAATAAATTAAAAATGACGGTAAGAGAATCTTGATGTAAATTGCCTTTCAAACATTCTGATGACTTTTTTTGTCTTTGAAATGACAAATTGCTTCTCATTGCTGCTAAAAGTACTTTAATTTGTCTTCTCCAAGTTTAGATCATTTTTATTTTGTAGAAAAAAAAATTACGTTACTCAGACAAAAAAGTGACATTGAAATGAATATTTTTTTATGAAAATACCTTACAATATGACGGTAGATTAAACCACAGCCACTTTTAAGACAGATTTTTCCCTTTGATGGCAGAACTGGATGCGAAAAATGACGGAAACATGTCTGAGAACTGACGGACCATGGCATAAGAACTTTATTATTCTGATTACAGACAGTTTCAGTTACCGCCATTTTCTGAACATCTCGCCCTATGTATATGAGTGTATGTGTGCGTTTGTGGTGTATATGTGTGTGTATGTATATGAGTTTATGTATGTGTGTGTATATGAGTGTATGTGTGTGTATGTATATGAGTCTATGTACAGTATCTCACATAAGTGAGTACACCCCTCACATTTTTGTAAATATTTTTATTTTATCTTTCATGTGACAACACTGAAGAAATGACACTCTGCTACAATGTAAAGTAGTGAGTGTACAGCCTGTATAACAGTGTAAATTTGCTGTCCCCCCCCCAAATAATTAAACACACAGCCATTAATGTCTAAACCTTGGTAACAAAAGTGAGTACACCCCTAAGTGGAAATGTGCAAACTGGGCCCAAAGTGTCAATATTTTATGTGGCCACCATTATTTTCCAGCACTGCCTTAACCCTCTTGGGCATGGAGTTCACCAGAGCTTCACAGGTTGCCACTGGAGTCCTCTTCCACTCCTCCATGATGACATCACGGAGCTGGTGGAGGTTAGAGACCTTGCACTCCCCCACCTTCCGTTTGAGGATGCCCACAGATGCTTGGGTATATGAGTGTATGTGTGTGGTGCATATGTGTGTGTATGTATGAGTGTGTATATGTGTGTGTGTGGTGTTGTTAATGTATGTGTATGTTAGGGAGTACCTTTTTTCATTTGTGACATCTTGGAAGGCATGCACTCAAAAGGAAATAAATATTTTTTCTATTTCTACAAGACAAGCCACTCCTATCCTCGACTGGGAAAGAGGCGAGAAGTAGAGAGAGAAAACTGTGAGATCATCTGTAGCTGTTAAAGGATGGGGGAAGTCAGCAAAATTAAAATTCACTTTAACAGGGAGGCTAGAGAAAGAATCACCAAACAAATTTAGAGAGTGTGTGAGAGGATGAGCAATGGGAGGGGTGAGAAAGGACTGCAGGGAGGGGATAGTACTGAGGAAGGACAGAGATGAGTGATTTAAAGCCCAATGCGCAACAAATGGAGAATTTGAGGAAGGGGGGGTTAGGCAGCTATCTGCAAGGAGATTGCGGGTGGAGGGAGGTGGGAAAGGAGTGAGGTTTAGCTATAGTGAAAATTAAAATGTGAGGGACAGCAAAGGAATGTATGAAAAAGCAAAATGAAGTATAGAAGGAAAGGAATGGGGGTAGTGTGAAGAGTGGGGGTTATTTAGGAAACAATATTGTCAGGAAATATAGTGTCCTGGGCTATACTGGAAATGGGTACCAAAAACAATAGGACAGGATAGAATATGGGAGAGAGATAACGGATGCAGGAGGTAGAGAGCATGGAATGAGGAAACAGGAATGTACAATGTGTGTGTGTGAGGGGGAGGTTTGCAGTTCACTGCAGGGCAATGTAATGCAATCTCATGTGGCAACATACCAGACATGCAAAGTATTGTACTGTCCTTCAAATGAGAACCATATCTCCCAAGTGTCCCTCTTTACACGGGACAGTCCCTCTTTGGGATCCAAATTCCTCTGTCCCTCTTTCTCACCCTGGTGTCCCTCTTTTTAGGAGATCAGACTGTGTGGTGTGTATATAAGCGTATCACATTGATCCACAGCAGTAAAATTCACATTAAAGGGATAGTAATACTTAATAATTACTAATCTTTCTTGCAAACCATGCACACTTAGAAGACCATTTCAGTGAAAGATTTCTTTTTTATTAACGTGATCGTGGCTCTGCTGCAGAGCCGCCTGATGATCGTAAGACCGGATTTCCCTTCAGTCTGCTACAACGCTGACTTCGGGGAAGGGGGAGGGAGAGGGCAACTTTAGGAGTGATTATCTTTCAAACCATAAAGGTTTGAGAGATGACACTGGGGGCAATACATTTCTTTTTAATATGACTTTAATATAGGGATTAGTAATTATTAACTATTACTATGCCTTTAATGTGCCTAAAGTTGCCCTCTCCCTCCCCCTTCCCCGTAGTCAGCGTTGTAGCTGACTGCAGGGAAGCCTGTCGTACGACCGTCAGGCGGCTCTGTAGCACAGCCAAGATTGCGTTAATAAAAAAGAAATCTTTCACTGAAATGGTCTTCTATGTGTGTTTGGTTTGCAAGCACACACATTGAAGACCGTTTTAGTGAAACATTTTTTTTTTTTATTAACGCAATCTTGGCTGTGCTACAGAGCCGCCTGACGGTCGTACGACAGGCTTCCCTGCAGTCAGCTACAACGCTGACTACGGGGAAGGGGGAGGGAGAGGGCAACGTTAGGAACGATCATCTCTCAAACCATAAAGGTTTGAGAGATGACGCTGGGAGCAATACATTACTTTTTAATAAGACTTTAATATAGGGATTAGTAATTATTAAGTATTACTATCCCTTTAATGTTTGTTTAAGCTTCAGTATATATTTATTTTAAATAAAATATTTTCGTCTTATTCTAAATAATGTATTCAGTTACATAAACAGATGTCAATAGAACGCTAGCACTGTATTCAGCACTTGACCCTTGTGTACTTTGTATGTCTCCCGTTAACATTTTAGATTGTAAGCTTTCAGGCAGAGACCTCACTTCCAGTGTTTCACTTTATAAAGCACTTGTAATCCTGTATTGTCTAACCCTTAAATTGTAAAGCTATATAAATAAACATTCATTCATCATGAAAAGGGCTAAAACTTTGCGCTAATGCCCCACCCACCAGCTACACCATGTAAGACACAAGTCCTTCTGTATCCATGTGGGGAGGTATGGAGAACTATATCATTAAATTGTTTAACTGCTTTAGGGCCATTATAGTGTGTAACTCAATGTGCTGCCAGGGTCATATTTCCCATTAGGCAATGTAGCCAACTGCCTAGAGGGCCAAATATTGAGGGTGCCTCAGCTGTGCTGGTCACACCCACATTTTGAATTGTGGGTGTGGCTAGTGTAATCTCAGTGTCCCTGCGCCCGTTTTAATACTGCTTTACTGGCCGTTATTGAAAACCTTGGATGCTGAGAGGTCTCCAATGTGCTGCAAAGCAATGCAGTTGCAATCTCTCTGGTATCCAAAGAGTTAAATTGTTTTTTTGTTTTTTTTTGTTTTTGTGCTAGCATGTATACTAAGGATATTTTGGATGTCATGGGATTGGGGGCGGGGTTATGTGAGGAATGGGGTGTGGCCATGAGTGGGGCTAAGGGCACCTAGGATGCCTGCCTATGGGCACCTAAGATGTACATCCAGCACTGTGCACTGCATAATCGTCTAGTCCTCAACTGGTTAATAGAAAGACTTTATACAGCAACTAGTTATATCTGTTTACTGGGGCTGATATATTAGGAAGAAATGGGACAAACCAAGCACAATTTATGGGACAAATACAGTTTCCCTAAATTCTCATCAATTTGAATCGATTTAAATGCTGAATATGTAAATGTTTTGGGGGTAAAATTCCTGTTTAAGTGAACATCAACTTTTTATTTGACCCCAGTGGTATTTATGGTTTAGCCAGAATCACTCTAGTTTCCTTAACCATTTGGGTGAGAGTAGTTCATTGGTTTGCAATGTGTTGCATAGCCCTCTGGAATCTGAAGAGTTAATATATCAACCTCACTGTTTGTTTATTTATTGAATTTTAACTCTGTTGTAGTCTGTAATGGAACAGTAGCATATTGCTACCTTGAGATGGTTTTCATGCCCCTTCAGAATCATGGGTGGGGCTCATGACTCAGTCCATGATTCTTCAAGAGTGTCTAATCTTATTCAGACTGATACGTATTATTGTTTATTGTGTGTAGGTGAAAACGAAGTACTTACCTAAATTGTGCAAAGCAAATACAGGCAACTGTAGGTGCAATCCAAAAAATATGTAAGTAAAATGCACCCGACTGCTGTTTGAAGGGCACCTACCTAGGTAAGATGATCTGTTAACCCTTGGAGTGCCAGAGAGGTATCTAAAGCATTGCAACACAATGCAATGGATATCTCACTGGCACTCCAAGGGTTTTAAACAAATGAAGCATTGCTTGTTACTGTGGATAAAGTCGCCCATTATCTGTTTCTCAATCTTTTTTTTCATTCAAGCCACCCATAACATGCATCCGGGAATACTGAGGGCACCCCTCACATTTTATAGATCATTTCTTAAGAGATTGATGAAGGGTACAATGCATAACTGTATAGTTATTCTTAGTCTCATTGTCAATATGACAACAAAGAGCATATTGTGCATAGTATTTTCCATAAGTATGCACTAGAACAGAGATAGCCATTACTGATCCTCAAGAGC
Source organism: Rhinophrynus dorsalis (assembly GCA_037306005.1). Taxonomy (NCBI): domain Eukaryota; kingdom Metazoa; phylum Chordata; class Amphibia; order Anura; family Rhinophrynidae; genus Rhinophrynus; species Rhinophrynus dorsalis. Next base: position 439,984,193 of record CM074722.1, on the reverse strand, counting down.
TACCAACAGTGGATGTTTTCAGGATATCCCAGAATGAATGGAAGAAACACTGGGAGACAAAAGAAAGAACAAGAGGCGCCCCTTGTGTTGAATCAGGAAACAAATGACCTCCACCAATACACCTCAGTGAGTTATACTCGCAAAGGAAGCAGATGAGTAACTACTTGTGTAGCACCCAGCAAATGCAATTGAGGGATGAAATGAATGGCCACCCCCTAAACCAAGTCTCACTCAGGCTTCCTAGTCAGGCTGCAGCTCCAAAAACCGTTCTCTTGAAACGGTATGCCATATGCAGAAAACAAATAAAAATAAAATGGTGGGTACTCGCAAGGATCTTGGTCAGAATCTATCAGCTGACAGTTACACAAACAGAGAATTCAACCCAGTCTCCACTCTGGGGGCTCAAGGGTAGCAGGAACAAAACAGCTTCCGGGAAAAACGGCTCCAATATAAACAAATATTTATTACAATCAAAACACAAATTAAAATTGTAAAAAGAACAGTAAAACAAACCCTTTTTGGTGCACTAACGCGTTTCGTGGCTGAATTCTGTGTGACTGTCAGCTGATATATGCTGACCAAAGTCTTTGTGAGTACCCACCATTTTATTTTATTATTCATTTGGGTACTGTGCTTCACTATCGGGCGCTTCTCCCTTTTTGTTTTTTGCATCCCAGAATGAGAACAGGTAGGCCAATTAAAGTGACTGAGCTACCGATTAGTCCTTCTGTGCTCCAGCTGGATATCCTGAAAACATGGACTGTAACCAAGGGGTTACAGAAATGGATTGTAAATTTATGGACATGAATCCTCACAGATGTGATTGCGGTTAACACAGTAAAGTAGTGTGAACTCGCTTAGGATAAACAGAGCTGTGCTTTGAAACACAAAGATCAAATAGGGTCTTAAATAGTTTTCTTTTTTTTAACAGATAGGAGAAATGGGAAGAATGTCTACTCCTTTACAATGTATCGGAGGCATCTCTAAGCATCGAAGGCCATATGTACAAAAAAAGAAGAGCAACTTGGGAACAAGCAAACCACACCGTAGAGGAGAAATAAAAATATCCAGTGATTTAGGCCTCAATTCAGTTGGCCCTGTCGACCAAAATAACAGCTGTCGGAATTTTTTCAAGCATGGTATGCCATTCAATTATCTGGCTATGGAAAAAAAAAAGTTAAAAAACAAAGTGGGAGATGCACTAAAGTGTGATGAAGACGTGATAAAGCGGAGATAACATCTCCAGTGATATCCCTTCTCCAAGTCCCATGTTGTTCTATGGAGCCAATGCACTCACAGTTTTTCAACTTTGGAGATCTTAGTGCATTGGCTTTATAGAGTAACACAGGAACTGGAGCAGTGATATCACTGGAGAAGTTATCTCCACGCTTTAGTGCATAACACCCAATGTGATTTTTGGATGCAGGAGCCAGAAGCAGCCACTTTGGAGGTCTGATGGGGAGAAGATGCATGGAGAATGTCTCCCTGCATCATTAAATACATTTTCTACAAGATGTACGTATGGAGAGGCAATAAGTGCCGGCGCTAATTAATTTTAATAACAAACAATAGTTTGTGTTTTTCTGTGATAGCGAATATCTATTAAAAAGACCCCCTTGGTGCCCTTTGACAGACAATTATAACCTCCTCATTAGACATGCTATCAAGTACTAATTAATATCACTTACAATGTTAGTGGGTATCCAATGCATTACATTGCAGTGAGTTGGGTATCTCTCTATCATTCAAAGGGTTGAAAGTGAACAGTGGAGAATCACTACACACAGAACTGATTCATAGTAGCTATTAGGGTTTACCAAGGGAAGACTGGCAGCTTATGGCCTGGGGGTCAAATACAATCAAGTGGCCAGTTTCTATTATCATTCCAGCCCAATGCCCAGCCCACCCCTTTTGTTAATTGTAAGACTGACATTAGTGTTGTGAAGTAAGTTATACCATGTGGGGCTATGCTTGTGATACTCCACAGCTTACATTAGTGATACCATGGAACTTACAAGGGAAATGGGTTATGCTATTAGTGTAGTTCCATTTGGCTTGTAGCTCCGTGGTATCACTCTACAGAAGCAAGCAGGCGATTGAATGAGGCAGTGGCCCACTGGCCCAGACATATGATCAGCCCTGGGGCATTTTTGCTCCTGACCCCCAGACCGTCCCTCGCCTGGGGTTTACATTCCTAAATTAACCCTTTGTGTACCTCTCTGGTACTCAAAGGATTAACACTTTAACACCCTCTGGTGCTTAATGGGTTAAAGTTAATGTTGGGGGGGTTATCAGGAGGTCTTAGTGCTCCTTTAATAACATACTAGCAGTAGGATGAACTTTATTTTTCCTGTAAATAGGGAAACCATATCAAAGTTGCAAACATGGTAACATATCCAAGCAGGATCATACAGTTTATAGCTTTAAACAATCAATAGAGGTATTTATATTGATACAGTGGTTCAAGGGGAAGAACTCTGCCTGTCAGATGCAGTGATTAAGCAATGGATAAGGTCACACTGTGGCTTAATTGGTTCTCCTTTGTGGTCACAGTGGCAACATTATAAGCACTTTCTGATGTCGCCATAATTTCTCATCTGGTGTACCTCTACCTATCCACTATACCTTCCTGAATGATTCAAGGGTGCTTAACCCCTTGATGATTGGGGGGGGGGTTATAACAGAGGACAAGAGCAATTTTGGCCTTTTTAGTGTCATTGTTCAAGCAAATTTTCCTTATAATTCAATTAGCATACCAACTTAATTTATATACTGTTTTTTAAGGGTTAGTAGGGCTTTCTTTTGATGCCATATTTATTTGTATAACTTATCATTTAGTTTGATAACAATATAAAAGAGTGGAAAAAAAATTAAAACAGACAATGGGGGTGATGCACTAAGTTGTGATAAAGAGGTGATAAAGTGGAGATGACTTCTCCAGTGATGTCACTTCTCCAATTCCTATGTTATTCTGTAGAGCCAACACACTAAGATGTCTCCAGCTTTGGAGATCTTAGTGCATAGGCTCCATAGAATAACATAGGAACTGGACAAGTGATCTCAAAGGAGAAGTTATCTCCACTTTATCATGCTTTAGTGCATAACCCCCAAACATTTTTTTAGGTTTTTCCTGTGAAGATTTGTACTCAGTTAGTGCATTTTTAACAGGGGCTGGATAAAAAAGTATGAACATTCATCTAAACCTCCAAAGTGTCCCTTTTAGGGGGATAATGTCTCTTTGAGAGAAAAATCCCCTTTCTCCCCTGGTGTCCCTTTATTAGGATGTCAGACTGTGTGGTGTGTGTATATAAATATATCACATTGCTCCACACCAAAAACATTCACATTAATGTTTGTTTAAACTTCAGTACATGTTTATCCATTAGTTGGTGTCAATAAAATACTTTGAGCTTGCTCTAAATCCATTATTCAGTTACACAAAGAGGTGTCAATAGGTCATGAAGTAACCAAATATGCCCTACCCACTAGTCCCTCCCCCAACACCACCACCACATAAAATAAAAGTGCCCTGCCTTTTTGGCCATTTGACATGTTGGGACTGAAGTTCTGTTCTCTGCTTCTCTCTTCCTCATGAACACAGTGAGGAGGAGAGAGGCAAAAAACAGTGACAAAGGCAATGTTCACACACATTGCCTTTGTCATGTGACTCCACCGGTACATGTGTTCGCTGTAGCAGTGATCACATGTGCTGAGCAACCAAGGAATGTTTGGAACTGACTGCTTGGGTCCTTGAGCAGTCAGCTACAGCCTTCCCACAATGATCACCGATGATGTGCCAAGACCATCATTGTGTTACGGTTATTACGACACTCAGACCAAGGTAAAAAATAAAACACAGTTTTATTGAGGTAATAATAAGGAACAGTGCCCCTGGAGGCCAGAATAGGTAATCTCAAGTAAGGCAAGTAATGGATGTAGTACAGGCCCAATATAGTAGGAGCAAGTATCACTCAGCAGAATCAAAAGGTAAAAGGGTTAATGCCCAATACAATAATCAGTCTCTGTTGTGGTGATTAGCCAATGCCCGGTGCTTATAAACAGTCCCAGTAGTAGTGCAGAAAGCAAGCGCTAGCAGTGCGACTTAACTGGATCACAACCAGATAGCTGTATCGTAATATGCCCAATAGTATTGCAAGGACTGACTGGAGCTGGAGCCAATACTACCACTTGGGTGCGATAACGGAGGATAGACATTGCCAGAGCCAATGGAACCAGAGTCAGGAGCACCCCTTAGGTGTGGTAACGGAGGAGACACTGCATATGCAAATGGGACCAGAGCCAAGAGCACCCCTTAGGTGCGGTAACGGAGGAGACACTGCACAAGCGAATATACTGTGAGCCAAATGCACTTCCAGGTGCGATATGATGGTGCAACACTGTGAGCAATAGGAGACCAGAGCCAAGGCACCCTTCCTGTGCCGATACGGAGCAACACACTGCAAGAGCTAACGGAATGCCCAATAGCACCACGTGGTGCAAACTGCAAGGAAACGAGCACCTTAGTTTGAGATATTGCTCTGCTAGTGTAAACGGATAGGCTCGGTGATGGAGGCAACAAGCTCATCAATTGTTAAACGGCTCAGGATCGAAGGTAGCAAGCTTGGCAAGTGTATACAGACAGGCTCGGTAACGGAGGCAACAAGCACAGCAAGTGTTCTCTGACAGACTTGGTAACGGAGGCAACAGCTCGGCAAGTATTCTCTGACAGGCTCGGTAACGGAGGCAACAGACAGGCTCATAACGGAGGCCACAGTTTAGCAGAGGAGGCGTGATCAGTCAGTGCAACACTGCAAGCACAGTTCAGAATGTCGCCAGGCCAGGGCTCAAAAGTTTGCAGGAACACTGGAAGCAAACACAGAGCAGGAACGTCAGCCAGAGCCGGGTCAATCACGGAGCAGGAACATCAGCCAGAACCGGGTCAATCACGGAGCAGGAACAGCAGAGTAGTCAGACGAGCCAAGTCGGAACGCAGGAACACCACGAAAGGGCACCTGACAGGTGCCATAGGCCCAGTATATAAAGGGACACCCTGGGCGGGCCAATCAAGCTCCGCCAATGGAAGAGCACCACAACAGAGAGTGACAAGGAGTCACGGGAACCGTGATACATTGGTCCTCAAAGGATTGAACTATGTGAGTCCTGGTAAGTCATTTGTTCTTAAGGGGTTAAAGAAGTAAAACGATAAAGAAAAGCACATCGCTGAAAAACTTTACAAATAATAAATCAGTATATCCTAAATGGAAGTGTCTATTTAAAGTGCTAGATTATAAAGCTGCTGCTATCTCAGGACAGCATGATCTGAACACAAAACTATGAAGAACAAAAACAGAGATCTCATATAGTGCATGGTTTATATATTTCAGAGATACTAATCCAGACTCTGAGAAATATCAGCAAGTTTAAAATAACCACAGGAGCATGCTCTCAACACAGGGGGTATCTTGGTCGCTGGATCCCATTATTCCCAGCCAACTTCTAGTTCAGTGAGGAAGGTGAACTAAAGGTCAATAAATATGGTGAGGTTTGTCTGACAATGTGTGGAGATCACTTCACCATGGAAAATATGACACATTTCAGCATATGTGTGAATAATTAGGTATACAAGGGGAGGGGAAGAGACATTGATCATTAGAATATGATGCTGGTGTAAAGCTGGCAATGTGCTACTGAGGGCAGAGGGCGAGCAGATAGGATGATTTCTCAGACTTCAGCACCAAGAAAAGCAGCAGCACTTCCTTAACTCTTTGAGTGACAGAGGGATGTGCATTGTATTGCACACCACTGTGGTGCCCAAAGGGTTATAACATACACAGTCCCGTGCCCACAGTAGTGGGTCTCCAGAATGCAAGCTGCCTATCCGCTGTTATAGGTAAACATAGGAATGGCCACCAATCAGCTAACTGAGGACAACACAAGACTCAGCCACACACCAAACAACACACAGAGGAGCAATGTTTGCCTTACAGAGTGTGACTGAGTCTTGTGTTTACCACAGTCAGCTGATCAGCAGCTGGTTCTCTGTCTTTCTGTAACATCTAACAGGTGGCTGGTTCAGTGTTTACCTCAATTGGCTGAGCTTGCACTCTGGAGACCCCTTCCTGTGGGCACTGGACTGTGCATGTTTAACCCTTTGAATCAGGCCTGGGCTGGCCATCGGGCATACTGGGCATTTGCCCAGTGGGCCGGTCCGGGCATTTAAAAAAAAACAAAAACATTAAACGAGTTTAGGCCGTCTGTCACTTTCTGAAAGACGGCCGCCTCGTTACAAGTTTCCTGGTGGGCGGGCAATCAATGTGCGGCCTGCGGCGCACCGCACGTGATTATAAGCTCCGCCCACAATCCGCCCCATGGGCTGCTCAAAAAATAAAAATGGGCTGCTCAGCCTTAAATGCCCGGGCCTATTTTTTGTCCCAGTCCAGCCTGCTTTGAGTGCCACAGGTGTATGCAGCACATTGCACTGCAATTAGTTGCTTACCGCCCTGGCACTCACAGGGTTAAGATGTTCTCTCTGCTCAACAGAAGAGATATGGCAAACTGTCCTCTGTGGCAGCATAGAAAGTTATGGGAAGATCCCGAATTCACCATCCTCATCGAGGCAAATTTGTTTCTGTGAGCCCCAACAGCATCACCAGCTATCTAAGCTTAGTGCATGTGGCAAATAGCTACAGTAACATATAAAACACCCCTCAGAGTTACAAATATGGCTCATTAAAGGCATAGTAATAGTCAAAAAATATATATTATAGTGTTTATACCCTTAAGTAAAACAGGGGTACTCCCACTACCAAAAGATGCTTTATTCAAACGTTATTACAGCTCAAACTCGATTTTATTAGGTGCAGTGTCAGAGTGGACTGAAATTGTACAGTGTTGCTGTTGCTATACCATCCTATGGAAATTTATGGTCAACTGACCACAGCTGTTCATAGGATGGTGTAGCAACAGTGCCACTGTAAAATTTCAGGACACTGTGATACTGAACCTAAAAAATAAAAGTTTTAGCTTTAATAACTTTTGAATAAAACACCTTTCAGCAGTGGCAGTACCCTTATTTCACTCAGGGAGATAAATTCCACAACATATGTTTTCTTTACATTTTAAGTATACTATCCCTTTAAGCTGAATTTCAATATGCAAACAGGGCTCAAAATTTCCACTCGCACTAGCCAATGGCGAGTCAAAATTTAGCCCTGGCGAGTAGAAATTCAGCCCTGGTGAGTATGCTATGGCTTGCAGTGGCGAGTAACTTTTCAGGTCTGGCTAGTAGCGAAGGACTTCAGATTTTAAGCCCTGCAAATAACATACCAAAGCCTGTGAGAGACTCCGAGGACTAACAAAAGCAAATGTTGCTTTCTCTACAGCTAGTCACCTTTCAAAATCAACACATTATAGCTTGTTAATTTCATTACAAAAAATAAATTTCCACATACTGTACATATTAAACTAATACTACCTAAAAGGGCAGTCCAGTTCCAAAATAACAGACAAGGCCCCTCTTCATGGGAAATACTAGTTAGCGCAAGGTGTAAGTTTAGAACTTGTTAGCAGGCACAGAATGGGAGCGCTACACGGACATTGCCCGAGCCCAGGCCTATGATTAAGTGGATTAAGATCCACGAAACATGTAAGGCAGATTACCATCATTGCTGATATCTTTGGTACTCGTATCTCCGTTGTTTTTATTTTTGTGATACCAATAAAGAAGTCTTTTACCGATATCGGAAGTGTTCCATTTGGTCTGTGGGCTCGGGCAATGTCCGTGTAGCGCTCCCATTCTGTACCTGCTGGAATCCTGCTGTGATTAACGGGGGCTGCTCCGGACTTGCCAACATTTGCTGAAAGGGGTGAATGTATAATTATAAATTACTTTGACAGTCTAAGATACTGTATTAAGTGAAACATTGTAGCCACCACTTTGTATCTATATTGTTTCAAACTTGTTAGGCCTGGTCAGTGAGGTGCAACTGGTTTTCCTAGAGACACTGAACAACGGATCCGTGTCTGAATTACCCTTCACTCTGAGGGAGACCCCCTGAGTATTCAAAAACACATTCCAGTGCGTGAGGGGCTCTGAGATCGAACAAAAGCACTTTACTTGTTCTACAGCTAGTCCCCACACAGAAACACCATGTTTTAGTTCTGTAGTGCCATTAGAGAGGAGAAATGTCCATTTAGATATTAGACTAATCCCACCCAGTAGTGCAGTTCAGCTTCAAAATAATAGGCAAGTTTCTCTGCACTGGAAATACCAGCTAACCACAGATGTACGTTTGACATTGTCGGGCCTTGTCAGCTAGTTTTCTATGCAATGAGAGCAAGGGGTCCATGTTGGGATTACCCTTCACTCAAAAGAAACATACCAAAGTATGTGAAAGGCTACAAGAATAAACAGAAGCACATGTTGCTTAGTCTACAGCTAGTCATCTCTCAGAAGCATCACACTGTAGTTCTCCAGTGCTATTACAGAGAAGAAATGTCTACATACATATTAGACTAATCCTGTCCAAAAGGGCAGACCAGTTCTAAGATGACAGAGAAGTCCCCTCTGCATGGGCAATTCAAGCTAACCCAACCTAAATGTTTTAATCTTGTTAGTGAGATGCAGATAGTTTCCTTAGATACTGAGAGCAAGGGGTCCAAGGCTGAATTACCCTTCAGTCTTAGGAAGACTCCCTAGGAATGAAAAAAAAACAAAAAACAAAGTATTGGAGATGCTGAGAGAGCCGGCAACTTGGAAGGCAACAGAAAGGAGTCTGCCAGAGCCACAAGCCTGCACCAGATTGGTTATCTAACTAAACGGAAGGCCACACACAAGGTAGTTAGAGAGAGCCACAGGTCAGCCCTAGAATAGGTGGTCAGACAAGCCAGAGGTCATGCACAGAGCGGGTCGTCAGCCAGAGACACAGGTTTGCACCAGAAAGGATGTCCACTAAAGCGTTGGTATGCTGGATACGCAGTGGACAGAGCCCCAGGTCAACACCAGAATGGATAGTCAGACAAGCCAGAAGTCTCACACAGAGCGGGTAGTCAGCCAAAGCCAGGAGTCATACACGGAACAGTTAGTCTGCCAGAGCCGCAAGTCTGCACCAGAATGGATGTCCGACAAGCCAAGGGTCATACACGGAGCGGGTAATCAGACAGAGCCACAGGTCAGCACCAGATCAGTTAGTCAGACAAGCCAAATCATACACAGAGCTCAACCACTAGAAATGCACTGGACACTAACGAAAGGGCAACTAAGCCCTGTGTCCAGGCAGTTTAAGTAGGAAGAGAGGGAGGAAGAGGAGGAGCAGCCAACAGGTGGCTGTCTCTTTAAATGGAGCGCACGTCCATGCCTTTGGATGTGTTCCCAATACTAACGTCACCCGCCGCCGCGAGCCAGCAGGAGAGGCGGCTAGAGCTGCAACTGACACACCAGCGCCTGAGCTGCCAACACAATGTGAACCTGCCTCAATGGAGGCACAACATGGGATGGACCCTGTGGTTGGAGCCGCTAGAGACAAATGCGGTTGGCTCGAGCAGCCGCCGCACAAGGTACCTGATTAAACTACAGTCCAGTTCCAAAATGACAGGCATGTTCCCTCTGCACGGGAAGTACCAGCTAACTCCAGACAACATTTTGTTTGTTCATTCCCAGAGCCTCTCACTCAATTTTGCATGTTTTTTTGAAAACTCTTAGGATGTTTCTCCAAAGCTTAAGGGTACTCCAGATATGGACCACTTGCTTTCAGTGACTTTCAGTGACCTGCTGCACTTCACTGACAAAGCCCTATAATGCTGACATATATGTCTGGGATTCTCTGGTTCTTCCATAGTAACATGGTGCACAGTGGAAATATCTGTCCTTTTAGAACTGGACGGTGCTTGTTGGGTGGGATTAGTTTAATATGTATGTGGAAATTTTCAGCTGTGTATTGACAATAGAGGGCAAAAATGTGATGCTTCTGAGTGGTGACTGGCTCCAGAACAGACAGCATTGCTTTTGTGTGTCCTCAGAGCCTCTCAAACACATTGGGATAAAATATGCAAATATGCCACTGGAGACGGTATGGCAAACGCATGATGATGTAGCTGTATTAGAGATATAACTGCAGAGATAACATAGTGAATACACCTTAGTGTACACCACAGATTGTATTCATGTTCAGTTTGCTGCCATATCAAGAAACTGACCCTTATCAAACCTTAGTGCATCACCCTTCAGCTGTCCTCTTCAGGATGAATGGCTCCTTTTGCAGAAAATCCCAGTATTCGGTGATTGTTGACGTCTTTGTGGGTAATAATGACAAAACCTCAGGACTGTCTATGAGGAAGCGACAACCAGAAAGAGGTGGAGCTGTGAAATGAGTAGGTTTGTGCTATCATATCCAGAGTTCTGATCAGAGGTTTTGTCTTATGCACACAGATACCCACAAAGATGTCAGTGTTCACTGGAGAATGTGCATCTTTAGCTCATATCTCAGCAAAGTGAACATATTGAGGAGATATTATAATCACCAGCACTACTGGATAAATGAATAAAGCACATAAATTGATTTTCCACTGCTGTCATAGCATAAATCCATGAAAAAGACCCAGATTCAAGGGGAAATGTTATGCATTACAGTGTGACAAATATGAGATAAACTCCCCAACTAATATGTTATTCGATGGTGCAAATGCATTAGGATCTATCCAGCTCGAGAGATCTTAGTACAGAGGCTCCATAGAAAACTGGCTGAATTGTAAGGTTTATCTCACTGGAGAGTTTCTTTCCATAGTGCATCAGGCCCAAGCGCTCGGATACAGTGCATTCTGCCTTTCACACACCAGATGATGCAGATGCTTGATTTAAAATAAATAAATATATATACTAGTGTAAAAGCCCGTGTACACGGGCCAAGGTACGGGTGATGTTAACCCTTTGAGTGCCAGAGGGGTACACAATGCATTGTGTTACAAGTCTGGTTCTTTCTTTATTTTTATATAGCGCACATAGATTCCACAGCGCTTTACACTTATATTGGTACCTGTCCCCATTGGGGCCTCACAATCTAAATTCACCTATCAGTATGTTTTTTGGAGTGTGGGAGGAAACCCACGCAAACACGGCAAGAACATACAAACTCATTGCAGATGTTGTCCTTGGTGGGATTTGAACCTAGGACCCCAGCGCTGCAAGGCAACAGTGCTAACCACTGAGCCACCATGCTGGTTCTGCTCTGCGTCCTGCCGCCGACGCAGTCATGTACTGTAGAGACTGGCCGAAAGCACAGAATGCTCCCAGCAAAGAACTCCCAGCATTCTGTGCGTTCAGGCAGTCTCTGAGCATGACAGCTTCTGACAAACATCCTAGCAAATTATTATATAGGATATTACAAAATAAGAATTTGCTCTGCAATTACTTTTGAGCAATCTCCCAACAGTGAGAGTGCCCTAGTTTCAATCAACAGCGCTACTTAAATAAAGCTAAACTATTCAAAAATAGTTTGTATATATTCCCCCTTCTTCCCCCTATAACTGCCCTTGTAGGGAAACTTTCAGGTTAGTACTGAATCCTGTGAAGGAGGGAGGCATTCTGGGGGCTACGACCAATTAGTGAGAATGATGGGAGTTGCAGTCCAACAAAGCCTGGAGTGTTTCCTTTTGCCGTCCATTGCTTTAGACCAGGGGTATTCAACTGCTAGACCTCCAGCTGTTGGGGACTGCAACTCCCATCATCCCCAGCCAGCCCTTGGCTAGCTGGGGATGATGGGAGTTGTAGTCCTCAACAGCCAAAGGTCCAAAGATTGAATATGCCTGTTTTAGACTTCAGAAAGATTAATAATATGCCGACACCTATAAGTCCTTGGGTGACAGAGACACATCTAATGCTTTGCTTTGCAGTTCATTGGAGATCTACCTAGAATCCAAGAGGTTAATCCAGACAACAGAAATAGTATGCTGAATTGGTATTTTAAGAATGAGATGCAGCATTCCATGAGTCAAACAGAAAGGTAAACCAATGTCATTATACTTAATGTGCTATGGGAGAGCAGGGAGGAAGTGTCATATTCATTGGAGAAGAATTAATTCATGACAGTTTCCCGAAAATACCAAAGTAAAATTACCATATTCTACAGCTGACTGTATCTGAGAGCAGAACTAATGAAGCTCAATTATCTGGGCAAATCTGAACCGATAAGGGAATTTAGGTATTCTTATTTTTTCCCCTGTGGTACAGTTGGTGTATTCCAGAATAACTCCAGTTTACTTTATATATATATATATAGATCATAGCACCATATACATAAATTAAAAGTGGGCTAAGTTTTGGCCGAACCAACCATGGGGACATATAAAATTTCTCATACACTAAAAGCGGAACTACCACCCCTTACAAACATGGCCCCAAATAATTACCCATCTGGCGACTAGCTGCTCAGTAGCGCTAGTCGCCAGAATTATTACCGCGTTAATGAGAATTATACACAGCTCCCGGACTGACAGACAGGAAACAGAGCAGACATCTTTCCACAATGATGTCTGCGCGGCTGCGCTGTCAGTCCCTTTTGGAGCTGAATGGCTCCTAGCCACGCCTCCTAGAGCAGGCTGGGACTGAGAGTGCAGGCTCGCAGACGTCACTATGGAAAGATGTCTGCGCAGTTTCCTGTCTGTCAGTCCAGGAGCAGTGTATAATTCTCATTAATGAGGTAATAATTCTGGCGACTAGCGCTACTGATGGGTAATTATTTGGGGTCATGTTTGTAAGGGGTGGTATTTCCGTTTTTACATGAGACTTTTAAACCTTTAAATGCTAGAGGGTCTCCAACGCAATGTGAAGCATTCAAGGGGTTAAAAGCTCCATTTAAATAAATGAACATGTTTAATGCTCTTGGTATATTCCAGAATTACTTAACTTTTCCATTGTGCATATGACCTAATGCAATTGTTTCCAGTCCTATCCTAATCTCAAGGACCCCGGACCCCTAACAAATAATGTCTTTAGGATTTCCCTGCCTGAGCAGAGGGGAGTTAATCAAATGTCTAAGCATCTGGTTAACTCAGGATAGGATAGAGTTGGGAGCCACAGGTTTAAACCCAACCTGAGTAGAGATGGGCAAAATGTCCAATTTTTTTCTCTTGGAATTTTCACAGAAAACAGACAAATTGCCACTTTTCCATAAAAATTTGCAGGCAATTGAAAAGCCATAAAAGTCCCACCTTTTCATTACCATCTATGAGGTTCACACACCCATACCATGAAAACACTGGACTTCAAACTGTGCTCAGAGGTTTAATTGAGACAGAGAAAGTTGTAAAAGCAGAGAGAGAGAGCAATATAGGAAAAAATTGTTTGAAGGAGTAGTTGTGCAGTCAGAGAAGCAGAGAAGTAGTCAGAGAAGTATCAGTAGCGCCTGTACTAGAGGCAACATTGGCCGTGACTTGATGCTGCACGCTGCTGCCCACTGATGGAAAAGCCCAGTAGGCTGTGACAGTTATACAGTCTGTAATCTGTCCACCTGTCCACATATCAGTGGTTAAGTGAACTTTCTTGTAGTATGATGTTTCCAGCTCTGTACCCACTATACCGGCCACCTGCTTGTACAACTCTGAAATGGACATCCTTGAAAAATATCTATAGTTTGGGATATGCAATTGGGGTGAAACACAAGACATTCGTTCTATGAAACCTCTATTTTTAACAAAAGCATGCAGCAGCATGTCAACCACCTACATTTTAGCATTCCATGGATATACTTTTGAATTATTTTTGTGCAGTTTTTTACTTTTTCTAAGAACTCTGTAATTGTGGTTTGACACTTGGCAACACAATGAAGAGGAACTGTGCAACTCAATTGCTTTAACAACAATAACTACTTCTAGTGGTGGTTGTGGTGTTGGTCTGTGGCTTGTGGGGGCTCTATGACTCTTTTCACTTCCAATGAATTCAGCATCAATCTCCTTTGTGTTTTGCATTCGCACAACAGCAGAAGGTGACGTGTTAGTGAGGAAACTGTTGTTCCCCTCTCTGAGACATCTACAACACTACTATTATGTGCCCCTCGGCCTAGTGAACTTTTAGAAGTGCTTTTAATGCTGCTTTACATGACTCCATGTATATTTATGTATAGGTATCATCTAGTCTGCTATACAGGTGCAGTTTTAAAGGAGCAGTAAACTTTTTTATGAAAATACATATTTACAGAGCATTTCCTGCTGAATAAAACAAGGTCACTCCCATCTCTGTCAGATGTTTTATTCAAATTATAGCAGTTCAAATAATCAGGAAGTGAATTTACTGTGTTTACTTCCTGATAGTTCTAACTGACAGGAAGTGACTCAGCAGTTTCTATCACATTCTATGGAGAACTGTATGTCTCTGACTTTTCTGACTTTCCTCTCCATTAGAATCTAACAGGAAATCTAATTAGAATTTGACCACTAGAGGGCACTGCGAATGTAAAAAAACATGGGTTTAAACTGTAATAACTCTGGAAATATAAATCTCTCAGCAGTGGGAGTACCCTTATCTTACTCAATAGGAAAATCCCTACAATATATATTTTTTCATAAAAAAAGTTTACTGCTCCTTTAAATCTTTTGTACAACGTTTTCTGATGACTACATGGTACTATGGACCACTAGTGATGCTCTGTCATGTGATTGCCTAGGAAAGTGTGCCTGGAAATATTTTTTTAGACTTTGTCAATTATGGTCAAAGGGAGGAACCCAGAGAAGGTGGTACAGGAGGGTATTTATATATGGATTTTGTGTCCATTCACGTGTACCTTGCCAAAACATTGTCAGTAAACATCTACAGAGTCTTCATGCTACATATCGGCAAGCCAAGAGGGGATTTCCAGTTGGACAGAAACCTTCTTTGCACTATACTGCACCATCAGATCAGCGAGACATAAAACCTTAGCTCTCCATTGTTGTGGAATGGTTACTATTTTTGTGTGTCTTTATGTCAGGCTTAGGCATAATGACGCCCTCTAGCCTTTGTTTGACTATATGGCCATTGGCCATCTGAGATTTATGGGAACTGTAGTCCAACAACATCTGAAGCATGAAAATGGATTGCCATACCAGGAAACTCTCAGATCTGCCTCAGACTGAATTACTGGGTCTCTGGAAACAGAGGCTGATTCTCCAGCAGGGGTTGTTTTTACTCCTTCCCACCATGTTCCTCCCACTTCCCACCCACTTCTCTTCCTTCCCAACCCTGTTCTGCCCACTTCTCACCCACTTTATGACACAATGATGCCTAATCTCCACCCACCTGATTAAGTCACACCCGTTTTATGCATATAATCTTATCATTGACATAATGTTGTTGGCAGCACATGAGTTTTTTCCGGGGGCTCAAGATAAGCAAGTTCCCAGGTATGCGGATTGCTCACCCACGGTCGCAGGGCAGTCATGCACAGTAGAGACTGCCCATGCCGCGGATGATACAGTGCTGGATGCTCCTTCGGAGAGCCCCGCTCTGTATCAGCCTTGTCAAGGGCAGTCTCTACTGCGCATGACTGCATCGTTACATACTTTCTAGCGAATTATTATATAAGATGACCACAAACTTCTGACCAAAGTCTGAAATGCTCCGTTCACTTCTAATATTAAAGGGGAACTGTCACAACCTATAAAGTAATTCTTGTTTTATTGTTTGTCCTCAATACCGCATGAATTTATTGCCAATGAGAATGTGCCATGTCACATGGAGGATCTGAGCATCAGACAAGGAGGAGGGAATGAGGCACAACAGGGGCGGAGAAAAGGAGATTGACAGCCTGTGGTACAGAGCTTTATTGCAGCTAGGCCTGATACGGTAACACTCTCTAAGCTTATTTCTCAATGAAATTACCAATTTAGAAAAAAAAAGGATTCGTGCTATATTGGGGACACACAATAAAATAATGATTACTTTATAGGAGGAAACGTACCCCTTTAATGTCTTCAGTGTTGGACTGGCCCACTTGGATACAGGAGTGTCTCCCAATGGGACCAGGGCCTTGGAGGACCCCCATAAGATGTAGGCAGACTGTACACTATAATGGCAGCTCATTTAATAAGAAAAAATATTTGCTTTTGGCACCCTTCTTTCACATGGAGGTGCGGTACATCAGGGGAGCTAGGAATTGAGTGGATGAGACTACTGCAGGCTGAGGAGAGTATGTTGCTTGAGACATAAGTGATACAGCTCTCAGTTAAACCCATTGTATCAGAGTAGTCTACAATACATTAGAGATCCTTTGCTGATCTGTCTCTTTTTCTCTCTGCATTGTTCAGGGGTCAAGTAGCAGCCACTCTATAAAGCCTTTGTAAGGTGTCTGAGCTCTAAGTGATTTAATTCTGGTGAGGAGGCAGCAAGTGAATCAGTCAAACACGTTACAGCATATCTCCCAACTTTTCAAATATCCAAAGAAGGATTCTTTTATTTTAGGTGCTGGGAGTGTGGCTGGTGAGCAGGGCATTTGCAAATCATTTGTAGGTTATTTCATAACCTATTATGTCCTATTTATGTAACTGAATTATTCATTTTGAGCATGAGTATCCAACATGCGGCCCACCAAACCACATGGTACGGCCCGCCTGAGATAAAAAAAACAAACAAACTATTTTATACCTAATTAACTTGCTTACATGAACTAGTAGGCCAGTAATACCTTATCCTGTGCTTATCAGTACCGTGCAGTTCAGGAATAGATGTCTGTTACATATCAGGTTTGTCATTGACTTGATCAGTAGATAACTAAATCCATATTTTTAAATAGTTGACTGGCAATGATGTCCTGTTGTTATCAATAATAAAAAAAGAATGGGTCCTGACATTTATGAATTTCTGATCATTTAACTCACAACTGACAAAACTTGGACGGCCCTGATTTAGAGCAAGACTAAAGTATTTTATTTCCATGGACTAATTTTTAAACACATATACTGAATTTTAAACAAACACTCATTTTATGAAAAAGTGAGTAAAACTATAGATGTG
This sequence comes from Rhinophrynus dorsalis, assembly GCA_037306005.1. Lineage (NCBI taxonomy): Eukaryota > Metazoa > Chordata > Amphibia > Anura > Rhinophrynidae > Rhinophrynus > Rhinophrynus dorsalis. The sequence continues at coordinate 439,967,215 of CM074722.1, read as the reverse complement.
GGAGCGGTGGCTGATGTGAACTATTTAGACTTTGCCAAGGCATTTGATACGGTTCCACACAAGAGGTTATTGTACAAATTGAATGAAATAGGCTTAGGGGAAAACGTTTGTGTGTGGATTGGAAATTGGCTGAAAGATAGAATGTAAAGAGTGGTAGTAAACGGGTTTGCAGCAGCGCGGGGACCCGGATTTCCAGGACATACCTGGTATGTCCATTGTCACTAAGTGACAGTTTTTTTGGGACGTACCAGGTAAGTCCATTGTCCTTAAGGGGTTAACTGCTGGCCACGCAGCAGGTCTTTAAGGGGTTAAAATACCAAATTATGTGATAGCCCTGGCACACCATTGGTCCTGAAGGGGTTAAAGGGATATTTTCAGTCATATCCTCCCCATACAGTCCTTCCCCATCTATTAACCCCTTAAGGACCGGCGTTCATGGGACATTTCTGTCCCATAATGACCGCATAGGGGCACTTGGACGCGCCGGTACACGTGACCTGTCGCATGTATCGGCGCGTCATTATGGGGCCTGATAGAGATCGCTCCGATCTTGGAGCGGTCAATTTCAGGCCCTATTTTTACTTACAGCGCTCCCGGTAGAGCGCTGTAAGTAAAAAATACGTGACGTACTATGACCGTCATCGGTCCTTGAGTATTTCAAGGACCGTGACGGTCCTGGTACGTCAAGGGTCCTTAAGGGGTTAATAGCCAGTCCCTGCAAGAATTCTACATAATACACAAACAAAAATAGTCTCCACCTCCAAAGACATTGAACAGCTGTGCAACAGACTATAAACATCAACATCTAGAAGAACTAACCTCTTATTTCTTAAGGATCTGTAAACTTTACTATTCATTATCTTATAGGGGTTTTCCTGCTTATTAACACTTTGAGTGCCAGAGCGGTATCCAACACAATTTTTTGCTTTCAAAAGCAATTAAAGTAATTTTTTTTCTTAAAGCAATAGTAATGTCTAGTTAAAATGATTTCACCGAGTCTTCTGTATAGTAATACTAACATATTGCTCTATATTTAAGTCCTTACTTTATTGTAGTTTAAAAGTTATGCAGAGCTAAAGATCCACCACTGGCCCCTTTCTGGCCGCCTGCTCTGGATATGTAATTGGGTCATGTGACTCGACGGCTGCAGTATAAGGGAAGTCCTGCCCCCTTGACAAAGGAAGGCAGGATTTCCCTTTGCTTACTGAAGTTTGTCCCTTGCTGCAGCCATCCAAACCAAACTGCATATTCAGGGCTAGATTTTATTACAGGTGCTAATTTTATCTCTGCTTTTATCTCCAGGTTTCCCCACAGACTTCAATACGAAAATGTTTGATAAAATGGGTGTTAACATTTATCACCTGCAATAGAATCTAGCCCTCAGAGTGATGTGGTGAGAAGGGGCAGGCAGGGGATCTTCATCTCTGCATAATTTTAAAGGGGTAGCAATGTTTCATAATAAATGCAGCTCTAATTAATCATCATAGTATTTGGGCCTTGGAGAGTGTTATTTCAATTCTGTCAGAGTTGTAGTTCAAGAGTAATTGAATGATAAAGTATCCTCCTCCCGCCCCTTTTACTGATGTAACTGCTCAGCCAGATCAGAAGGGAGGTGCCCAGGTAGATTGCAGAGAGGGACAATCTTCAATTAAGATAAGGGAAAAAGCTATCAAGGGGGCCAGGGTTGTCATTGTTCTCATAGGAAGAAGACTGACCCTTGCTGTTATCTGTCTGGTCTATGGACTGGATTTCACATTTGAGGGGAGGTGGCTTACACTAGGTAAAAGGAGCAGGGGGGAAACTTTATTGTTCAATTACTCTTGAACTACAACTCTGACAGTATTGAAATAACACTCTCTATGGCACAATTGCTATGAAGATTAATTGGAGCTGCTGTTTTTGTGAAACGTTACTATCACTTTAAATTACAAGGACTTAAATATAGTGCAATATGTTAGTACTAATATACAGAAGACGCAGCTAAATCATTTTAACTAGACATTACTAACCCTTTAATCACTGGCTTGTGTCACAAGGCAGTTGTTTTAGATAAAACATTCTATGGGAGACTGGAGGGAGATGCACTAAGGTGTGACAAAGAGGTGATAAAGTGGAGATAACTTCTCCAGTGATATCACTTCTCCAATTCCTATGTTATTTTATGGAGTAAATGCACTAAGATTTCTCCCACTTGAGACATCGTAGTGCACAGGCTCAATAGAATAACATAGGGAATGGAGAAGTGATATCATTGGAGAAGTCATCTCTACTTTATAACTTCTTTATCACACCTTAGTACATCTCACCACTGTCACAGAAGCTGATTCACTAAGAAATATGTTGCAATTCTGGAATAAAACTAGCAGCACTATAGCAGAGAAATACAAATTCCCTTTGAGATTAAATTGGGAATTGAACCCCTAGATCAGTGGTTCTCAACTCCTGTCCTCAGGACCCACTAACAGGCCAGGACTTAGGGATGTCTCTGCTAGTGCACAGGTGTGGTGATCAGAGGCTCATTCACATTGATTAACTCACCTGCGCTCTAACAAGGAAATCATCAAATCCTGGCCTGTTAGTGGGTCCTGAGGACAGGAGTTGAGAACCACTGCCCTAGATTGTTAGAGAGGACTTCAATACATAGCAATGCTCTGTTGGTCTCTGGCATTGAAGGGGGTGATTTGCCCCATTTAAATAAATGGCGATTTTAGGAAAATTTTTCCCTGTGGTGCAGCTGTTTTGCTCCAGAACTGCACCTCTTTTCTTAGTAAATCAGCCTCAGCGTCTACAGCTTGCCAAAGTAAGGAATAAAGAAGCAACAGAATCACCTGGGGAGATTCACTAAGTGGTGATAAAAAGGTGATAAAGTGGAGATGACTTCTCCAGTTTATCACTTCTCCAATTCCTATGATATTCTATGGAGCCTATGCACTAAGATTTCTTCAACTTTGGAGATCATAGTGCATAGGCTCCATATAATAATATAGGAACTGGAGAGATCGTAAACTGGAGAAGTCATCTCCACTTTATCACTTCTTTATCACCACTTAGTGAATCTCCTTCCCTGTGTTCAGAATAGAAAACTGCAGTTTATTAACAAAATAAATGTTTTGTAGTCATAAAATCTTGCAGCAGTGGGATAATCCTTGCATTACTCCACAGGAAACCCCCCTTATAACAGATGTGTCCAAGTTCAGACCTCAAGAGCTAATAACAGTCTAAGATTTATGGATTTCCCCGCTTATGCATAGGTGGGTCAATGAAAATGAATGAGCCACTGATTAACTCATCTGAGCTTAAAGGGATAGTAATACTTTATTATTACTATCCCTCAAATTGTAGGTATTTGCAAAATAAGTTAATAGCCCCCAGGTTCAGCTCTCAAACCTTTATGGTTTGAGAGATAACTAAAGGCAAAGTTCCCCCCTCCCACCCCCTTCCCTGAAGTCAGCGTTACGGTGACTGCAGGGATATCCGGTCTGTTTTTCATCATGCTGCTCTGCAGCAGAGCCGCAATCGCATTAGTGACAAAGAATTATTTAACTGAAATGGTCTTCTACATGTGCTTGCAAAGCAAACACATGTAGAAGACCGTTTCAGTTAAATAAGTTCTTCACTAATGGGATCTTGGCTCAGCTACAGAGCCGCAAGCCTGTCATACGACAGACTTCCCCTGCAGTCAGCACAACGCTGACTTCAGGGAAGGGGGTAGGGAGGGGGAACTTTGCCTTCGGTTATCTCTCAAACCATAAAGGTTTGAGAGATGAACCTGGGGGCTATTCAATTATTTTGCAAATACCTACAATATGAGGGATAGTAATAATAAAGTATTACTATCCCGTTAATCATGGAAATCCTTAAAAGGATAGTAATGTGTCAGCATAAATAAAGCTTAGATCATTCCTTACATTTAGTAATACGCTCTCCACCATTGCCACTAAGCAGATCAGTCTAGTTGAACAGTAATTAGGTTATAAAGTTTCTCCCTGCCGTCCCTTTTACAGCTGTCAATCTTCTTCCCTCTGATCTGAAATCCAGTCACCTTACTGGACAGATCAGAATGAGGGACAATCCTGTCTGTATCAGTATATGGAAAACCCTGCCCCTCTTGATGAAGGAGGACATGTTTTCCTTATATTGACAAAAGATTGTCCCTTGTCACAATCCATCCGGACCAGCTTGCTGATCTACAGTGAGGAAGAGTGATGTCAGTAAAAGTGGCGAGAGGATGAACTTTATAGTCTCATTATTCCTCAGCTAGACCAATGTGCACAGTGGCAACTGTGGAGAGCATTATTATTAAATGTAAGGAATGAGCAAAGCTTTATTTATGCTGACGCATAAGTATTCCTTTAAATCCTGACCTGTTGGAGGCCCTTGAGGATCAAACTTGGACACCCCTGCCTTATAACATTTTTTCATGAAGGGATGTGAATAATTAATTTAATGTGAGTAATTAATTATGTAGGACATATCAGTCAGGTCAGAGAACAAAGCTCTGCTGAGATTAGCTGCCCCATTACTAAACCAAAAATCTCTAAAACTATTAAACTGCTTTGAAAACAAAAACATAAGGTATAGACAGTTTAAATATATTCATTTAAAGTGATAGTAATGTTTTACAAAAACAGCAGCTCCAATTAATCTTCATAGTATATGAGCTATAGTGAGTGTTATTTCATTACTGTGAGCGTTTTAGTTCAAGAGTAATTGAATGTTAAAGTTCCCCCCTCCCGCCACTTTTACCTAGTGTAAGCCCCCACTCCTCAGATGTGGAATCCAGTCCATAGACCAGACAACTCACATCAAGGGTCAATATTCTACTGTGAGAACAATGAAAACCCTGCCCCCCTTGACAGGTTTTTCAGCTTTTTCCCTTATCTTAACTGAAGATTGTCCCTCTCTGCAATCTCCCTGGACACTCCCTGCTGCTCTGAGGTGAGCAGTGTTATATCCTTAAAAGGGGCTGGAGGGGGATACTTTATCATTCAATTACTCTTGAACTAACAGTATTGAAATAACACTCTCCAAGGCCCAAATACTATGATGATTAATTAGAGCTGCTTTTATTATGAAACATTACCATACCTGGGAACTCTCCGGTTTTGCCCCGGAGACTCTGGATTTCAGACTGAATTATCGGGTCTCCGGGGCAATGTGTGGATTACCGGGTGGGCAGAGTTTATGTAGAAACTCTGCCCACTTGTGCTCCGTCTGGCCCGGTTCCTCCCACTCCCCGCCCTCTTAGAGACATTTTGCAGGGTTTTTTTTTGTCCCGCCCCCCCTCCACGACTAAGCCCCGCCCCTTTATGACACGAATCACGTCATTTTCCTCCCATGTCGGCACTGACAGGGTTACCCTCCAGGTAGCCCTGTTTCAAAAGTTCCCAAGTATGAACATTACTATCCCTTTAACGAGACTAAATCTGTGTTAGTAACAGATCCACTTAAAATCCTTTCTTGTCTAATTAAATTGATATATTTAAACTGTCTGTACCTAAACAGATAACATGTGGACTCAACAATATATTTAACTGACGTACATTTAAAAATACAGTACCAAATAGTTAAACCATACAGGTTACACTGAACTTTCGTCCCCAGCAATCCATAATGATAAACACACGCATGGATGTCACACCCGTTGGAATTATATAAAATATACATATCAAAATGTTTAAAAAACTGTAAATACCTGTAAATAAATAAAAAAATGGCATTGCAATACATTATTATGTATCTCCCAATATAATAAATAAATATAAAATAATTATATAGCGCTAAACCAAACATTGAGGCCAAAAGGTTGCAAGGTTTTAAAATTGTATATCCATTCTGACTCTATTCTAGATAGGGTGACCACATTTCCCTTCTGCCATTCCGGGACGTGGTCACCCTAGTTGCCCCGTCATACCTTAAGTCCCTGGTGGTCTAGCGGCGTACAATGTGCTCTGTGCCTCCTCCGGCACAGAGCTGAAGCTCCCGCGCGGTATGGCCAGTAATGCAGAGCGCTGGGAGTGATGTCATCTCCCAGCGCTCTGTATTACTAGAGCGCTTGCCTCCAGGTAAGCTGCATTGCCGCCCTGGATGTCAGCCTGCAAGCGGTGTGTCATATCATGGACGCCGCGAGCGGCGTCCATGATGTGACACACCGCTTGCAGGCTGACATCCAGGGCGGCTTGCCTTCATTCCGGGACACTTCATTGTCCCGGTTGAAGGGGACCCGGGACGCGGGACATAGCCCTGAAATAAGGGACAGTCCCGGACGTTCCGGGACCCGTGGTCACCCTAATTCTAGACATACTAGAAATATAGTCCACTCCCCTCCATTTATTAACCACCTTATCAATAGCCCAAAATGACTTGTCTTTTACATTTGAATTATGATGTTTAGTAAAATGCACTGAACATTATAATTCAGTTTTCATGTCAAATATGCTGCTCTTCACCACAATCACTTAAAGGGATAGTAATGTTTCATAATAAAAGCAGCTCTAATTAATCTTCATAGTATTTGGACATTGGAGAGTGTTATTTCAATTCTGTCAGAGTTGTAGTTCAAGAGTAATTCAATGACAAAGTATCCCCCTCCCACCCCTTTTACTGATGTAACACTGCTCAGCCAGATCAGAAGGGAGGTGCCCAGGTAGACTGCAGAGAGGGACAATCTTCAATTAAGATAAGGGAAAAACCTGAAAACCTTGTCAAGACTGTCCCCTTCTGTTATCTGTCTGGACTATAGACTGGATTCCACATCTGAGAAGAGATGGCTTACACTAGGTAAAAGGGGCGTGAGGGGAAACTTTGCTTGTGAATATCTCTCAAACCATAAAGATTTGAGAGACAAGACTTATATTGTTCTTCATGTTTTTTAATGCCTACAAAATAAAATAAAGATAAAACGAAGTATTACTATCCCTTTAAGGATACCTTCAGGTATTCATCAATGATTGATTATATTTCTCTGCCTTTCTTTTGTGAAGCAGGGGAATATGATACAAATACATGTAAATGCTGCCATTCTGGTGTTACACACACACACACACACGTATACCCAGGGGAGAGCTGGCAACTTGTGCCCTTGGGGAAAATACAATCAAGTGGCCCATTTCTACAATCGTTCCAGGCTACTGTTGTAGACTACCCCTTTTAATTAATTTTAAAACTGGCATTACTGTTCTGAAGTAAGGTACGTAATACCACAGAGCTTACAATTGAAATGGGGCTGCACTTGTGATACTACAGAGCTTACGATTTAAGTAAAGCTACACTAATGATACCATAGAGCTTGCAAGGGAAATGGGTTATACTACTAGTGTATTGTATAATTTGTGTAACGCCATTTCAATTGTAAGCTCTGTGGTATCACTAGTGTCGCTTCATTTACATCAACAAGTAGGATATTGATTGAGACAGTGGCCCACCACTCAGACATGTGACTGTCTCAGGGGGCAATTGCTACCATGCGCATACTTTATCATTCAATTACTCTTGAACTACACCTCTGACGGTATTGAAATAACACTCTCCGTGGCCCAAATTCAATGAAGATTAATTGGAGCTGCTTTTATTGTGAAACATTACTGTCCATTTAAGTTATGTGGGAAACTGACCAATATATATTACCTCGTCTAAAGGAACTATATGAATCCCTGGCTGGCAGTAGTATGTTTTCCAAAAGTCGACCTGAAACAAGCATACTTACAACTTGAAAAGCACCCAGACACCCACCACCTTCTAACCATTAATAAACCCAAATACCTAACAGTATGGCCTTTGGGGTTGCACCTGCTCCCACCATCTGACAGCCCACTATGGACACTTTCTTGGCCAATATCCCACAGACCAAATGTCTTTCGGACAACATGTTGATCATGGGGACCACTGCAGAGTAACATAGGACTAATGTGGAAATGGTGTTACAACATATTCAGGACTATAGTTTGGGAAAATGTGAATTATTTAACCCTTTGAGTGCCAGAGAGATATCCAACGCATTGTATTGAAAAACGTTAGTTACCTCTCTCTCTCTCAGGCACTCAAAGGGTTAAACCTTCCCTCACTTTCTGTGGACGTATCATCGCCAAACATGGCCTGCACACCTCAAATGACAATGTACATGATTTATCTCAAGATCCAACTCTTACAAATGTAAACCAGTTGCAGTCTTTCCTGGTTTTGCTAATAATCTGCACTCATTTCACAGGCTGCTGGAAGCAAAAACATCCTGGCACTGGGCTGCTGCCTGTTAACTAGTATTTCAAGACATGAAAAGTTAAATTCATCAGTTTAAGGCACTTTTTCACTCGGATCTCTGCAAACCTGCAGTGGTAGCTTGTGATGCCTTACCATATGGACCGGGCAGTTTTGTTCCACATCATGCAGGATGGTTCAAAACAGCCACTGACGAGCCAAGCAGAACGGAATTACAAATTTATAAAGAAGCTCTAGCTATCATATGAGCTCTACAGAAATGTATCTTACATTTGTATGGATGCCATTTTACCTGATTATGGACAATAAGCCTTTGTTAGCCATCTTTAAACCTGCTAAAGTAATCTCTACTTTCATAGTTGCTAGACTTCAGGGATACGCTCTCTACCTTGGGATGTTTGATTATTGCATTCAGTATCCTCTACGCAGTCAGCATACCAGTGCTAACGCTATATTCCACCTCCAGTTCTGGGACTCCTCTGTCCATCAGTCCTCTTCCATCAGACATCATACCTGGGTATCTGACCCTCACAGAATAGTTTAGATGTGATTGCAGCAGCAACAGCCCAAGTTGTGAGTTATGTCCAGTTATGTAAGCACCCTCCTGCATCTATGACCCATACTTCAGGCACAAACTTGAGCTAACCACACAAAAGGACTTTATCTTATGAAGCATGAAGTTGGTGATTTCCCCATCTCAGCGGAGCATTACTCTGGCCATCCTGTATGTAGTCTCTCTGGGGAATGTATGTTATAAACAAAAAGCATGGAGCTCAGTCTGGTGGCCATCTACTCATGCTGATGTCACAGCCTGGATACATGCTTGCCCTGGCTGTTTCCATTCTAGATGACAGCTACCACTCACCTACAGACTTGGGAATAGCTGTCCACCCCTTGGGAGAATCTCCACTTGGACTTTACTGGACCAGTGTGAGGACCACGTATCATTTCCACATTGATGCTCACTCTAAGTGGCTGTAAGTCTGCAATCCACCACCATGGTGACAACAATCCAAGTCCTCAGATTGATTGTTGCAACTTTTGGGGTACCAAATCACCTAATAGACAATGTCCCACAGTTTTCCTTACAGCTTTATCATGGCTTTCTGGCCACCCTTGGTAGCTACATTCCAGAAAGGCATCCTACCATCCGACCTCAAATGGCCAGGCTGAAATGTTTGTCCAGACCTTGAAAGCTACCTTGATGGCCATCAAGGAGCGCTCAAACATGGGCTCTTCTTTGGATGATTTCTTGTTGACATACCACACCACTGCCAGTGGATGCTCTAAGTCTGGTTACTCTCACGGTACACTGGCGTACAACAGTGCATCAAAAGCATACACACACACACAGGTGCACTACCGTGCATCAAAAGCACCCAACCATATAGGTGTACCACAGTATGTAAATGGGTTGGAAACCACAGTGTGTAAAAGCACAGATACTGCTGTTTTCCAAAAACATACAAGCAAAGTATACTATCATACATCTAAAATGCACACACTCGTACCACAGAGTAGACCTAGAGAGTACACACCCACCACCATTCTGCAACAGTGAACACACACTGCTGCAAACACACAATACCATGCAACAAAACCATGAACACATGCACTACACTGCAACAATGAGATGACACCTGTGACAGGTCCCCTGTGCACCGACCGGGCACACCTGTCTGAACATCTTCTTCCCAGCCAAACCACCGATGTCAGCCCGATCTCAAAGATTCGGTCTGCTAACACCTTTTCCCCAAGAACATCAGACAACACATGATGCTTGAGGTAAAAACAGTAACTCCTTTATTTGGATACACACAGGGTTTACATATATGTCTGTGAACACAGTCAACCAATAGCAGACTTCATTACGGTAACACACAATAGAATACAAACACACAGTCCTCTATCACATCCGCTAAGGTAATTACATATACATCAGTATCTGACATAATACAATTAAATGAAAACACATAACCCCAGGAAACCTACTTTGCATATAAACAATTAAACAGAACACAGTGGGTGAGGCAGATGCTGTCCCAGGCAGCCACTGCCCCACCCCCAATGCAAAATAGAGTCTCAGGCCTGGTGCCACCTTGGAGTCCGTCCGCCACCCTTCTCCATTTTGGAGTCTGGCCCATGCTTCTGTATGGCCAAATGGCCACTCCCAGTCTGGGCCCCCCAAACCAAAAGGGCCCCAGGTTCACAAATGACAGCGTTCCTTCACATATCTCCCCCCAGATCAAATCTGGCAGACCCGGTGTGACCCTAACGGGTTTGCCGGAGGCTGTCTGGGTGGCCTCATAAAATCCACAAGTCTGCCATTCCAGTCCATTGGGGTAGGCCGCTTTCTCTGGGTAGGCGGCCCACCTTTGGAGTGTGGGCTTGTGGCAGCCTTCCAGGGTAGAGGAGGCCCAGCACTTAGTCCGTGGGTAAAAGGGTGGCCTCCATGCCTCTCCAGTATGTCAGCAGTTTTAGCTCCATTGGCAGGCATGGGGAACCACCAACTTGTACTAGGTGGTTTGGTCTGGGTCTGGTACTCCTAACAGGAGGGCCAAGGGGTTTGCATCATCTGGGCCATGCAGCTGTCCCTTTCCAGCCTCCATACCACAATCTCCGGGTCCAGCCTTCTCGGGCCTCTCAGCAGGCACAAGTTTTTCTCCAGTCCCCCACCCACAATCAACAAAATGCACAGGCCCAATTGGCTCTGGGCCAGCTGTCCAGCATTCCTGGGGACCCCAGGCGGCAACCACAGTCTCCTCCACTTGTATTGGGCAGCAGTCCCCCAGGGCTGTATCTGTATAATCCTTTTCTTATGGATCTGTCACTGAGGGAGGGCAGAGACCAGTGGTACTCTGCCTGGTTGCCGGCACTTCTCCCCCACTCGCACAGCCATCGGTACTTGATGGGTAGAGGCCAGCGGCGCTCTGCCCAGTAGCCAGCTCTTCTGCTGGGGTAGTGTCAGTAAGAACTGCAGTCACATCCACTGCACCACAAACATCAGGTAGCTCCACATGCTCTGGAACCTTCTGCTGCCCGAGGCCTAGCAGGGCTGGAAGTGTTTCCTTTGGCTTCCCCCGATGACGTACATCCAGTTGCTGGGGGGGGGGGGTGCTGGACCTGCAGCAGCTCCTTCATTAAGGGATTTGGAATCTGGGCCGATCCACACCTGCTGACTTGATGTCTTCCCAGGACCAGTCTATCCGATCTGCTATTTCTAGAGCTGGTTGTGTGATAGGTGGTACTGTGGCTAGGGTCTCTTGCCCTGGGTGTTGCAAGTCTGAGTCAGCCACCCAGCCTCTCTGCTCTCCAGGTACAGAGACCACGGTCCCATCTGCACCGTCAGTTTCAGGTGTCTCGTCTCCTGCTTCTGTGGACTCCAGTGGCAGGGAAAGTTTATGCTCAAACAGTTCTAGATAGTCCACCTCGAGGCACCACTCCTGGTACACTAGCCACTCAAGATCCAGCTCCAGGGCAAGTACTGCCGAGGGTGCCAGTCTCTCCTGCCTCTTGGCCTGGATGTCCAAGAACTTATACCTCTTAGGACTGCCAAAGTCTCCCGTTTCTGCAAATGCCTCCCCTAGTAGGACATGGCTGCTGAGGTCGTCACTTTCTGAGGAATAGTGGGTCCCCAAGCTCCAATGCTGCTGGTTTGCAAACCAATATAATGCCTGATATCATGCCTCGAGCTCTCTCTCTTTTCCCTGTAGTATCTGCAACTCGGTCGCTTCTCTGTTTGTGGGTTGATCCCCGAGGACGTGGAGCCACAACTTGACCTGGTCCTCGAAGTGCTGTTCTGGGGGTGGGGGGCAGCAGGACATTGCCTCTGTGTCTGTACCACTCCTGGTGGGGATCTTCCCACATCTCCAGCCTAATCAAGGCTCTCCATTCCAGGCACATCTCCTCTGGAACAAGCCCTCCTGTCATTGCAAGGGCAATATCAACTCTGCGTTCAAAATCCCACACTGGAGCTTCCCAGTCAGAGGTATCTGCTCCCAGCATTTCTGCCATCTGAATCTCCTTATACTGGGTGGATTGTTTCCGCACCTCGGTCCTTGTTACTCGGACGGCTGCCTCAGAGGGGATGTTTCCGTAGTCTGCCAACCTTCTCTGCACTCTGCTGTGATACCTTTCTTTTGCTCCTCTCAACACCGCCTTGTATCCAAGCATCCGCGTCAGCCATTCGCTCTCCATGGCTCTCCGTTGACTCTTTTTTGCCAGGGAACAATTTAACTTCTCCGTTGGTGGTCTGGATCTGTTTCGAAATGGAAGAAGCAGATCCCACCTCTTGCCACCAATGTGACGGGTACCCTGTGCTCCGACCAGGCACACCCGTCTGAACAGCATCTTCCCAGCAGCCAAACCACCAATGTCAGCCTGATCTCAAAGATTCGGTCCGCTAACACCTTTTCCCCAAGAACATCAGACGACACATGATGCTTGAGGTAAAAACAGGAACTCCTTTAGTTGGACCCACACAGGGTTTATATAGATGTCTGTGAACACAGTCAAACAATAGCAGATGAGATTCACAAACTCCCCAATCTTACTGAGACTTAATTATAGCATCACACAATAGAATACAAACACACAGGCCTCTATCAGATCTGCTAAGGTAATTACATTTACATCAGTAACTAACATAATACAATTGGTTTCACAAAGCAACAAATGGAAACACACAACCCCAGGAAACCTACTTTGCATATAAACAATAACACAGCACATAATGGGAGAGGCAATGGGATATTTGACTCCCAGTCTCCAGATGCTGTCCCCGGTAGCCACTGCCCCACCCCCAATACCTAATAGAGTCTCAGGCCCAGTGCCACCTTGGAATCCAGCCACCACCCTTCTCCATTTTGTAGTTTGGCCCATGCTTCTGTATGGCCAAATGGCTGCTCCCAGTCTGGGCCCCCCAAACCAAAAGGGCCCCAGGTTCACATGTGATGGCGTTCCTTCTCAGCACCCACTCACCCCAATGCTGCAACAATGCCATAACGGAGTGAGAACATACACAACCAATGCCACAACAGAGAGTGTATATACACCACAGTGAGACAACAGAGCGAGCAAACACACACTACAATGCCACTACAGAGATTTCAAATGCACCACAGTGCCACAACAGGGCCTCTATACCCTACAGTGCCTACATGTAACAGAATGCAAAAATACACCACAGTACAGCCATAGAGTGCACACACACCACAATGTATAGCACGAGCACACACTACATTGCTGCCATAGTGCACACATAGTTACATAGTAAATTAGGTTGAAAAAAGACACAAGTCTATCAAGTTCAACCTTTTCCACAGTATAACCAAGAAAATGAAAATTATATGACTTCCCAACTCCTAAATGATTACTACTCTGTTTACCAGAACTTCTGGGTTTACTTACATGCACACACACACCACACAGCATACGCACGCTTCACAGTATGGCAATAGCACATGACAACACATCACAATATAGCCATAGAATTAACCTATGTAACACAGCATGGACATAGCACTCACACACTCACCATGATTCTGCAATATTGTGAACCCACAAAAAACCCAAGCGTCAGAAACAGAGTACACGCACATGCACCACAGTGTCCAACACAGCATACAGGCTCTCATCACAATACCTCACAATAACTCAGGAAGCACATGGATAACAGTGATCACACACCCCATACTGCTAAAAATGTGCATGCTACTAACCCCAGAGCGCACACCCACTCAGTTTCCACAGTGCATCCATAATGCACACAAGCCACAGTTTGTCCATGGTGTATACACATGCAGAACAGTATGAGAAATGTCAGACAGGGTTCCCCCACATGCAAAAACACAAATGAATAATTGATAACAGCTGGGCTACAATTATCACTAACATTAAGACTCAGGCAGGAGATATGGCTGTAATAGATTAAGAGGCCAAGAAGGGTGGCTTACAAACACAAATACTTGAGACCAAGTAATGCACAGGAGTTCCATTTCTTCTGGGTATTGGTAGATTACGGCAACCCGTGAGTGGTAGCATAGTAAGCCCACACCTACGTTTATCTACAGGGGAAGAATATATCTCACATAAACCCAGATGTGCAAATACTATCTTAAAGAGTCTGTGAGAAGGTTACTAGAAGAGACAACATTCCCTGCATTCCCTCTCTGCAACTGTTAAGGACAGGAACAATCAATGATGTCATCTTCCTCTGTCAGGAACTACTGGTGGCTAGTTGAGGATGATGGGAGGTTCAGGTCCCAAGAGAAGGAGGTCTGACAACTGACAACCCCCATTTTAGGATTTATGCATACCCTGGTCGCTATAGGGTCTGCCAATTCTGCACAAGATGCATGGAGCAGAACTCCAACTGGGAAAGGGTTACAGGCAGGTCAGGTTCAAAAGAAAAAATGCAGCACTCAATAGAGAATCAGCAACTAGGGTCCCACCATATGTCAAAGACAGGAAAAAGAGAAGGGGTGTCTCTTTTATACTGTTTGAATTTTGTTTGATTTGTTTTTTTTTGTCCTATGACCTCAAAGGGAAGAAGCTAGACCTTCTGGCGAATGCCGCCATGGATGTCAATGAAAATATGTGACCTGTAATAATTTTTGAAAATCTCCCAGTAGGGGAAGTACCCTTGTAATACTCAGCAGAGGAAAAAAACATATTTTCACAATAAAAAAGTTTTACATCTCCTTTTAAAGGGATAGTAATACTTAGTTTTAACTTTATTTTATTTTGTAGGCATTAAAAAAACATGAAGAACGATATAAGTCTTATCTCTCAAACCTTTATGGTTTATGAGATATTCACAAGCAAAGTTTCCCCCTCCCACCCCTTTTACCTAGTGTAAGCCATCTCTTCTCAGATGTGGAATCCAGTCCATAGAACAGACAGATAACAGCAGGGGACAATCTTCTTCCTATGAGAACAATGAAAGCCCTGCCCCCTTGACAAGCTTTTCAGGTTTTTCCCTTATCTTAATTGAAGATTGTCCCTCTCTGCAGTCTACCTGGGCACCTCCCTTCTGCTCTGGCTGAACAGTGTTACATCAGTAAAAGGGGCGGGAGGGGGACACTTTGTCATTGAATTACTCCTGAACTACAACTCTGACAGAACTGAAATAACACTCTCCAAAGTCCAAATACTATGATGATTAATTAGAGCTGTTTTTATTATGAAACATTACTATCCCTTTAAGTTGTGTTAATGTTCAGTACTTGCACTAATTGATTCCTTTTGCTGCTACATCTCATAATCAGTGCCAATACCTAGGGCAATGGATCTCAAACCCATCCACAATGATTCCTAATAGGACATGTCTTTAGGATTTCCCTTCTTGAGCAGAGGTGATTTATCTGAATGACTGAGCCTCTGATTAACCCAACTGTGCATAAGCAAGGAAATCCTAAAGACATGGCCTGATAGGTGTCCAAAGAGATAGGGTTGGCCTGAAGCAGGGATGTACATCCTGAGGCCAGCAGTTATTGGCTGAGGATGCTGGGCATTGTAGTCCCCAACAGCTGGAGGGTCTCAGGTTGCCCATCCCAGGCAGGGACGGATTTACATCTAAAGAGCCTGTAGGCACAGAAGTCTGAAGCCCCCCCCCATTTGCCATCTACACAGGACACCTTCACAATGCTCCAAATCTCCACATTACCCCCATATCCTTATTGCCCTCACATTGCCCCTCTTCAACTCCATATTGCCCCATGAGCTCCAAGTTGTCCCCCATCAGCTCCAGCTTGCCCTCACATTGCCCTCATCAGCTCTACATTGTCCCTATCAGCTCCAACTTGCCCCATCATCTCCAACTTGACCCCACATTGCCCGCATCAGCTTCAACTTGCCCTCACATTGCCCCATCATCTCCACATTGCCCCCACTCATCATCTTCACATTGCCCCCACTATGCCCCCCGTATCCATTTCCTACCTCCCTGGTGGTCCAATGGCAGGAGAGGTCTGTGCCTCCTTCTGCACAGACCTGTAGCTGCTGTTTCTCCCGCACAGTCTTCTCTTTAGGAATGCAGAGCGCTGGGAGATGATGTCATCTCCCAGTGCTCTGCATTACTAAAGAGCCGACGAGGGAGCAATGGCAGCTACATGTCTGTGCAGAAGAAGGCGCAGACCTTACCATGCGGCGGGTGGTGGGTTACTGTTGCTATTGTGTGCAGCGCTGTGAATGAAAACATATATATAAAAAAAAAAATGTATTCCAATGACAGGAGCCCCTCTGTGGGGTGCACCTGTAGGCAGATGCCTACACTGCCTTATGGCAAATCCGGCCCTGATCCCAGGCATAAAGAGCAAATGAAGATGCTAAACAAAACCTCTTTTGTACAATGCTGTGGAATAAGATGTGCTTTATATATAAAGGATAATATGAATAATTAAATATACCGGGGGAATTGCACTGAGTGCATCCTCTTTTTAGGTTTAGTTCATCCAGGTGACTGGAGCATGCTGAGATCAACTGTGCTCCATTCACTCACTTACATAGCTGCAGTACACTTTTGTTCCCCCCTTAAGTCAGCTTGGGGCATGTAATGGTGCCAATCTCCCCACTAGTAATGGTGCAATTGGGTTGTATAGTGCACTAATAATGCTTTTGGTTTGTGCAGTCTCATACCTCCCAACATTTCAAATTGCCAAAGAGGGACACTTGTGTTTTAGGGCATGTTGCTGGGGGCGTGGCTGGTGGGTGGGACGTTGCCGAGAATTTTTAGGCTATTTCATGACCTATTGATACCTCCTTGTGTAACCAAATAAATGACTTATAACAAGATCTAAGTATATTATTTACACAGAATAATGTATAAACACATATACTAACATTTAAACAAACAATAATATGAGTTTTATTGCTGTAGAGCAATATTATACACTTATATACACACCATGCAATCCGATCTCCTAAAAAGAGGGACATCAGGGTGGGAAAGAGGGACAGAGGGATTTGGGTCCAAAAGAGGGACTGTCCCTCCTAAAGAGGGACACTTGGGAGATATGCAGTCTCTAAATCTCTTGGGAACAAAAAGTACAAAAGCTACACCCCAATTCCATTCAGTTGTGAAATCATCCCTGCTGTAGGCCAGTGGTTCCCAACCCTGATCTCAAGAACCGCTAGCAAGTAGGGTTGCCACCCAGCTGGTATTTTACCAGCAAGCTGGTAAAAAATTGCCTTATGTCCAATGTTAAGTCTATGGAGGGAATGCCATGGCCGGTATTTTTTTGAAGAAAAGATGGCAACCCTACTAGCAAGCCATGGGGTAGATGCACTAAGGTGCAATAAAGAGGTGATAAAGTGTAGATGATATCTCCAGTGATATTAATGCTCCAATTCCTTTCTTAATCTTAATCTATGCACTAAAATTTCTCAGGTGGGAGAGATCTTAGTACATAGACTCCAGAGAATGAAATAGGGATTAAAGAACTGATATTACTGTAGAAGTCGCCTCTACTTATCAGTTCTTTATCACCCCTTATTGCATTCCTCCATGTGTTTAGGATATCCATGCTGCAATATACAGGTGAGATAATCAGGGGCTCCTGGGGTTATGCAGAAGGTAACATAGTAACATAGTAAATTAGGTTGAAAAAAGACACAAGTCCATCAAGTTCAACCTTCGCTTCATACCTCAGTAACTAAGAATTTTATAGCTTTCCTGCTACCAATTAAATTAGTCTTTATCAGACCTTCCTGATCTGCCTACTGATAAACAGTATAACTCTGTATGTTCCCTTTTGAAAGAAATGTATCTAATCTTCTCTTAAATGTGTCCATTGTATCTGCCATAACTACCTCCCTGGGCAATGAATTCCACAATTTGAAAGACCTTACCGTAAAAAAACCCTTCCTCTGCTGAAGTTTAAACCTCCTTTCCTCCAATCTCAAGAGGTGTCCCCTGGTCACCTGAGCAGGCCTTGGAATAAATAGCTCACCGCAGAGATCCCTGTATTGACCTCTCATATACTTGTACAATGTGATAAGGTCTCCTCTTAGTCGTCTTTTCTCTAGAGTAAACAAACCAAGCTTGTTTAGTCGTTCCTCATATGTCAAGTCCTCCATTCCCTTAATTAATTTTGTTGCTCTCCGCTGTACCCTCTCTAGTTCTAGTATATCCTTTTTCAGAACCGGTGCCCAAAATTGCACTGCATACTCAAGGTGAGGTCTTACCAATGATTTGTATAATGGCAAAATAATGTTATCCACTCTTGCTTCAATACCTCTTTTTATGCAAGACAGGACTTTGTTTGCCTTTGCTACTGCTGTTTGACACTGGTCACTGTTTCCAAGTTTGTAGTTGACAAGGATACCCAGGTCTTTTTCTAGCAACGAGTCACCTAAAATTATTTCATTAAGTTTATAAGTAGCCTTGGGATTGTTTCCTCCCAAATGCATGACTTTACACTTCCCCACATTAAACTTCATATTCCACATGTTTGCCCAATCTGACATTGTATGTAAGTCCCTCTGTAGAGAGAAAATATCCTGTTCTGAATTAATGACTTTGCATAATTTAGTATCATCTGCAAATATTGATATTTTGCTTTCTATATCTATTTCCAGGTCATTTATAAACATGTTAAAAAGCAGCGGACCCAATACTGAACCCTGAGGTACTCCACTCTCCACTTTAACTATACTGGAGAATTTTCCATTTACAACCACACACTGTTCCCTATCCTTCAACCAGTTTTGTATCCAATTGCAAAGGTTATCTCCTAGCCCCAATTTCCTTATTTTATACACCAGCCTTCTGTGTGGTACTGTATCAAATGCCTTTGCAAAGTCTAGATATACTACATCTACTGCCTTGCCATTGTCAAGGTTGCTGCTTACCTCCTCATAGAAGCTGAAAAGATTAGTTTGGCATGACCTATTCTTCATAAAACCATGTTGATTTGTGCTAATGATCTTATTTTTTGTGTTGTAATCCTGAATATAGTCCCTTATTATGCCTTCTAATAGTTTTCCCACTACAGAGGTCAAACTCACTGGTCTATAATTCCCAGGTTCTGTTTTAGTTCCCTTCTTAAATAGAGGCACTATGTTAGCTCTTCGCCAATCCTGTGGCACTGAGCCTGTGGTAATAGAATCTTTAAAGAGTAAATATAGGGGTTTTGCTAACACTGCACTGAGTTCCTGAAGAACCCTTGGATGTATACCATCAGGACCCGGTGCTTTGTCGGTCTTAATTTTGTTCAGTCTTCCCATGACATCTCCTTGAGTTAACCCAATATCTATTAATTGTATTGTTTTATTTGATACTTGCGGAGGCTCTTCTACCATTCCTTGCTCCCTTGTATATACTGATGCAAAGAAAGTGTTTAAAACATCAGCCTTTTCCTTATCCTCACTAACCAACTCACCCATCTCATTTTTGAATGGTCCAATGCACTCCCTCTTAAGTTTTTTGCTATTTATATATTTAAAAAACTTTTTTGGATTAGTCTTGCTTTCCCTTGCAATTCGAGTTTCATTATCTATTTTTGCTACCCTAATTGCCTTTTTGCAATCTTTGTTGCTCTCCCTGTATTTTAAGAAAGATTGTTCAGTTCCTTCTGACTTAAATAATTTGAATGCTTTTTTTTTCCTTGCCATTTCCTTCTTTACATGTGCAGTTAACCACATTGGCTGTGACTTACTTCTTTTGCACTTGTTCCCCATTGGTATATACAGTTGGGTACATTTCTGCAACCTAAATTTGAATTCTGACCATTTTTCCTCAGTATTTTTGCCTTTAAATAACATATCCCAGTCTATGCGTTGCATTGAGGCCCTTAACAATTTGAAGTTTGCTTTTTTAAAATTAAGAGTTTTGGTTGAACCTATACATTTTTGCTTTGCCAGACAGATCTCAAATGTAACCATGTTGTGATCACTGTTTCCCAAATGTTCTCTTACCTTAATATTGGATACCATTTCTGTGTTATTAGTGATCACTAGGTCCAATACATTGTTATTTCTTGTCGGCGCTCCCACCATTTGTGACATGTAGCTTTCATGAAGCGTGTTCAAAAACCTGCTACCCTTAGCACTCTGACAGGTCTCATTTTTCCAGTTGATAAGGTGATGTCACTTCTTCAGTTCTCATGTTATTCTATATAGCCAGTGCACTAAGATTTCTAAAGCTGGAGAGATAGAATAACATAGGACTTTATCACACTAGAGACGTCAGCTCCACTTTATCATCTCTTTATTATACCTTAAAGGTAGGGTGACCAGACCACACGTTTAATCTGTGCATTAAATCTGTGCATTTTTGTGTAGTGTGGGTGTGTAATGTATGTGTGTATTGTGTGTAATGTCTGTGTATTGCGTGTGTAATGTGTGTATATGTTTGTCTATGTGTGTGTTTGTGTAATGTGTGCTTGTATGTAATATATATATATGTTTGTGTGTAATATATATGTTTGTGTTTATGTGTGTGTGTGTGTTTGTGTGTGCGTAATGTGTGGCTGTGTCTCTCAATGCGTGTGTATGTACCTTTATGTCTTTGTTTGTGTCTGTGTTGCTTCCTGGGGTTTGATTTTTTTCTTTTTCAGTAAACCACTGACAGACATCACAAACATATAACTAAAAAACAATGTGTATAATAGGGTAGTAATCCCAAGGCCCTCCAGCTGTTGTTGCACTTAAACTCCTATTAGACTTGAAGGACCTGGAGGGCTGCAGGTTTCCCAGTCCTGATGAACCCACCCTCTTTACCAACATACACAACTACAATTTTAAATTCATATCCTATCTAGTAATTCGCTAAAACTTTTGTAACGACACAGTCATGTGCAGTAGAGACTGCCCGTGACGAGGCTGACTTCGGAGTGTCAAACTCTGTATCAGCCGCGGCGCGGGCAGTCTCTACTGGGCATGACTGCACCGCAACCGGCCGGCACTGTGGCCCGTGCACACAGGCTCTTCAACTAGTTAAGGTGATAAAAAATCAACTCAAAGGCTCCATAGAATTGTGATGCATTGTGTTATAGACCTCTCTGGCATTCAAGGGGTTAACCGTTTGAGTGGGTTGGATACCCCTCTGGCACTCAAAGGGCTAATAATGAAGGTGACATATTTATACAAGAAAACTGAATACATTTGTTTGCCAACCACAAAAACAACATTTGCAAGAAGTGGGTAAAAGTTAACCCTTTGAGTGCCAGAGGGGTATGCAGCACATTGCTTTGCAATGCGTTGTGCACCACTTTGGCACTCAAAGGGTTAAACCCTTTGGGAAGGTGTCCAACAGCCCTCTGGCACTCAAATGGTTAACACATATCATACAAATGAACCATTTTAATTAGCGTTCCATTATAAATATACCACACTTGCATTAGGAATGTAAGATTATGAAAGTTAACTTCTGAGATGTAGAGACTTCACCAATGAGTAGGAGAAATCTCGAGCATTCAAGGGGATCAGTTTACAATATTTAGCTGCCTGGTAATCCCCTGATGAGACTTGCACCAGTCTTATAATTTCCTTGCAGCTACTGAGCTGCTTGTCTACATCCTTTCTCAGTTTGAGGTGGTGACAGGTGGTGTGGGACTCCTCCTACACAGGAGCATGTGTGCACAGTAGTGTTGAGCGAGCATGCTCGGCCGATGCTCGGATCGGCTCGAGCATCGCTCTGCTCGGCACATGGCGGTACTCGTCGAGTACCGCCATGTGCTCGCCCGCCATGTTCGGGTGGCGGGGATCTGTGCCGGAGGAGGCACAGATCTGAAGACGCTCCGCTGGACCACCAGGGACTGGAGGTACGGGGGCATTGCGGAGATGAAGGGGGCATTGCGGAGATGAAGGGGGACAGTGTGGAGATGAAGGGGGACATTGTGGAGATGAAGGGGGACATTGCAGAGATGAAGGGGGCATTGCAGAGATGAAGGGGGCATAGCGGAGATGAAGGGGGACATTGCAGAGATGAAGGGGGCATTGCAGAGATGAAGGGGGCATAGCGGAGATGAAGGGGGACATTGCAGAGATGAAGGGGGCATTGCAGAGATGAAGGGGGCATAGCGGAGATGAAGGGGGACATTGCAGAGATGAAGGGGGCATTGCAGAGATGAAGGGGGCATAGCGGAGATGAAGGGGGACATTGCAGAGATGAAGGGGGCATTGACCAGGCACCCTCCCCTCATCAGAGCAGGGGGTGCCTGGTGTAATGCTCGTGTCGCCCCATTGAAGTCAATGGGGCTCGGGTGCTCGGCCGAGCACTCGAGCCTCAGGCGGTGCTCGGTCAGAGCACCCGAGCACCCGAGCATCGGGGTGCTCGCTCAACACTAGTGCACAGACATTCCTCCTAACATTTCAAATGGCCAAAGAGGGACACTTTTGTTTTAGGTGGTGTTGCTGGGGGCATGGCTGGTTGGCGGGGCAGTACTGAGAATTTTTAGGTTATTTCATGACTTATTGACACCTCTTTGTGTAACAGAAGAAAGTATTTAGAGTGAGGCCGAAGTATTTTATTTTCGCAGACTAATTTTTAAACACATATACTGATGTTTAAACAGACATTACCGTGAGTTTTATTGCTGTGGGTCAATGTCATGACTTATATACATCCTACAGAGTCTGATCTCCTAAAAAGAGGGACTGAGGGATTTTGAGCAAAAAGAGGGACTGTCCCTCTTAAAGAGGGACACTTGGAAGATATGCACAGTGTGAGCTTCCACTGCCAGTAAGGAGGTGCACTGACAGCTACAGGCCCCACAAGGTTCAGCCACAGTGGTGAACAGCACTCCTCTCCTCCTTAGTGGCTTACCTAGCTGGGACCCGACCACAAGTATACTCAGACACTGCCCCTCACCCACAACTCACACACTTTTCCAGAAACACCACTTCACATTTCTCTGCAATGCTTCCAGGTTCACTGCCCCCACCTGCAATATAATATGTGGAGGCAGCTCTGGTGCTGATGGCATCTGGGGACACAAATGTCCTAGGAACAGAAGCCACAATCCAGGGGACATCCTGGGGAGATGTAGTAAAGGACAATAATGGGCCAGGATGGAGATATGGAGGCATAATTGTGTCAATGGTGATGGCATGTTGTCAGTATGCACTAAGATGTCTTCAATATTATATCCCTGTGAATCCACCACCAGTCTGCCCGCATGCCCATTAATCTGCCATGACTTTAATAGGTTTACGATTGTGCACTCACTCCATCGGCAATGACTTATTAACATAAGGAAATATAGGTTAATGAGCCATTGTTGTAGTCATGTAATTGTGTTAATATGTTAATGTGACTGCTGTTGGAATTCACCATCCCGGCATTGGATACCTGAAGTAGGTGATGTTGGGCTCTTCCTATAGCTCACTATGGAACTCAGGGTGGATATAGATTTTGGGGTGAAAAATTTCCATGGGCCCTCCTTTACTCATATGTTGGAATTTATAATAAGATCTGATTTTGTTTACATACGGCGTTGATACAACAGAAGAACTACAGGGCCCTCTGACCAAGTGGGGGCCCTAAACAGCCACTTATTCTGCTTATAATGTAGCACCACCATTGATGGAACCAGAAGACAATTTGTTGTCATTGCTAAAAAACAAAGACAGCCAGAGGCATAACTAGAAGCCACCGGGCCCTGGTGCAAGAATTGCCATGGCCCCCCCCCCCGACCACATTGGCCCCCCTCAACCACATTGGCCGCCGCCACCACCACATTGCCCCTTCCACAATGCCCCTCATTCTCCACATTGCCCCTTTATCTCCACATTGCCCCTTCCACAACGCCCCTCATTCTCCACATTGCCCCTTCAACAATGCCCCCGTCACAATGCTCCTCATTCTCCACAATGCCCCCATCACAATGCCCCTCATTCTCCACAATGCCCCTTCCACATTGCCCCTCAATCTCCACAATGTCCCTCATTCTCCACATTGCCCCTTCTATGTTGCCCCTCAATCTCAACATTGCCCCTTCCACAATGTCCCTCATTCTCTACATTGCCCCTTCCACATTGCCCCTCATTCTCCACATTGCCCCTTCAACAATATCCCTATCACAATGCCCCTTCCACATTGCCCCTCATACTCCACATTGCCCCTTCAACAATGCCCCCATCACAATGCCCCTTCCACGTTGCCCCTCAATCTTCACAATGCCCCTCATTATCCACAATGCCCCACATTCTCCACATTGCCCCTTCAATGCAATGCCCCCTACTGACCCCTCCCCTCCTACCTCGAGTCCCTGGTGGTCTAGCGAAATGTGACTTCGGCACAGACAGACCTCTGACTGGTCTGGAACTCCAGCGCGGTTATTAGTAATGCAGAGCGCTGGGAGATGACTAGAGCGTCGGCCGCCGGGAGATCAGCTGTGCTGCCTTGTAGT
Organism: Rhinophrynus dorsalis; assembly: GCA_037306005.1. Lineage (NCBI taxonomy): Eukaryota > Metazoa > Chordata > Amphibia > Anura > Rhinophrynidae > Rhinophrynus > Rhinophrynus dorsalis. The sequence continues at coordinate 439,942,649 of CM074722.1, read as the reverse complement.
ATACGTTACTGCAGGCACGTGGCCAGCGGGTCGCAGGGGGCGACCCCTATTGTTATGCCACTGAAGACAGCAGATGTCATCCCTTAACCCTTTGAGTGCCAAAGGGATACACAAAGAATTGCTTTGCAGTGTGTTGTGTACCCCTCTGGAATTCAAAAAGTTAACTATTTCAGTGCTATAGGGATGTGCATTGCACACCCCTGTGGCAGTGAAAGCCTTAAAGGGACAGTGATGTCCCATTAAAATGCCACAAATCTTATCTCTCAAACAGCTATGGTTTGAGAGATATCATCCGCTAAAGTTCCCCTCTCCCTCCTCTTCTCCTGACGTCAGCTGTAAGCTGACAGCAGGAGTTCTTGGTCTGGGGACCGACAAGCGGCTCTTCAGCAGAGCCGCAATAGCGTGATTTAAAAATTACTTCTTTGGAACGGTCTACAAAGTGTGCCTGGTTTGCAGGCCAGTGCCAGAGGGGTATATTTGGATTAGGTACTCATGGAGTTAATCTCACTGGCCTTACTAGTACATTGGAAGTCACATGCAGGGAATTCACACTAACTTGTTCATTGGACGTCATATGCAGGGAATTCACACTAACTTGTCCCTGCTCAAATATCAAAAGGAACCCTCTTTTACAGAAATTGTTTCTCTGAATATTTAATAGCAAGCCAAATAATTGTGGGAATATAATAGAAAAGAATGGGAATAAAAAAAAAAATAAATAAATATTAAATGTATTAAAAATAATTTTCTATCTTTATAAAAATAACATTAATAGATATAAAAAGGACATCAGTGTTAAGTTCATTTGATGCAATGCGTTTTGGGGCGATACAACCCACCACTTTATCAAGCCTCAAGGAACCAACAAACAAACCAAAAAAACTTGAATATTATTTTTCAATATAATGAACAAGATGATGGTGACTGACCAGGAAAAATACCATCTTGACTAAAAGTGTAAGTCATACTTCCTCATGTGGTGCCATGCAGCACAGTTTTGATTACATAATTATTCAACCCCAAACGTCCTAGACACAAATCTCTATAACATTGCTTTGCAATGCTTTGGAAAAGGATACGTGGCGATGTGAGCAGGGGAGGGCTGGCCATGTGCCTGGGATGGTGGGCCAGTGTCTCACTCAATCTCCCACTTGCTGCTGTAAATGGAGCTACACTAGTGATACCACAGAACTTATGACATGAATCTATATGCAAGTGATACCGCAGAGCTACAATCCAAACATAGCTGCACTAGTAGAATAATCCATTTCCCTTGCAAGCTCTATGGCATCACTATTCTATCTTTACTTAACCCTTTGAGTGCCAGAGGGGTACACAACAAACTGAAAAAGCAATGTGTTGTGTACCCCTCTGGCACTCGCAGGGTTAAATTGTAAGCACTGTAGTATCACTAACGTAGCCCCATTCCAACAGTAAGCTCTGTGGTATCACTTGCTTTAATTCACAGCATTAAGGACAATTTTAAAATTAAGGAAACAGGGGTGGGCTGGGACAATGGGCTTGGACTATAGTAGATATGGGCCACTTAATTGTATTTGCCCCCTGGGCCTTATGTTGCCAGCCCCCCCCTTGATGTGAATATGAAAAGCTTCACCACTGGCATATTTTCACATCCTCTCCAGTCACACTGCAGTGTCTGTGAGACAAATAACAAAGGCACACTAAGGGAGAGATTCACTAAGTGGTGATAAAGAGGTGATAAAGTGGAGATGACTTCCCCCCAAATAGGTTTATATGCATGCTTTTTCTATTAATCTGTAGGCACCTGTACATGACCGTTTGACTGGACTGTTTATACAAGTAATAAGAGAAATGTAAAGCATGATTTAGGTAAGCAATTAAATATGAGATCAGATTTTAACCCTTTGAGTGCCAGAGAGGTATCCAAAGATGTGATAAAGTGGAGATGACTTTTCCAGTCCATCACTTCTCCAATTCCTGTGTTATTCTATGGAGCCTCTGCACTAAGATTTCTTTAAAGGGATAGTAATACTTGCAAATTACTAATCCCCATATTGTAGCTTTGTTAAAAAGAAACTTATTGCCCCCCAGTGTCATCTCTCAGACCCTTATGGTTTGAGAGATGATGGCGCTCAAAGTTCCCCCCTCCCTCCCCCTTCCCTGACTGAATGCTAAATGCTGACTGCAGGGGAAGCTGTAGTACAATAGTCTTATGTGCATCAGGCGGCTCTGCAGCATTGCCGAGATCGCGTTTATAAAAAATAATTCTTTCACTGAAATGGTCTTCTATGTGTGCTTGCAAACCAAGCACACGTAGAAGACCGTTTCAGTGAAAGAATTCTTTTTTATAAACGCGGTCTTGGCAATGCTGCAGAGCCTCCTGATTAGGGTTGCCACCTTTTCTTCAAAAAAATACCGGCCATGGCATTCCCTCCATAGACTTAACATTAGACAGAAGCCAATTTTTTACCGGCCTGCCGGTAAAATACCGGCTGGGTGGCAACCCTATGCCTGATGCAAGTAATACCGGATATCCCTGCAGTCAGCGTTCAGCGTTCAGTCAGGGAAGGGGGATGGAGGGGCGAACTTTGAGCGCTATCATCTCACAAACCTTAAGGGTTTGAGAGATGACACTGGGGGCAGTAAGTTTCTTTTTAACTAAGCTACAATATGTGGATTAGTAATTTGCAAGTACTACTATCCCTTTAACTTTGGAGATCTTAGTGTATAGGCTCCATAGAATAATATAGGAAATGGAGGAAGGATATCACTGGAAAAATCATCTCTACTTTATCACTGCTTAGTGAATATCCCCCTTAGTGTCATAGTGTATGTTCATCCCCCATGCTATTTTGTATACATATGTAACAATTTTCTATATCATTTTATATAGTTTTTTAGGGACCTCTCATTTCTTTTTGCACCTGCGCCCTCCACTTACTAGTTATGCCAGTGGCTCATACCCAGGACCGGATTTCCCAGTAAGCAGAAGTGGCATCTGCCTAGCATTCCAAATTGTGAGGGGCTCCTCAGCTGTGCTGGACACACCCACATTCTGAATTGTGGGTGTGACTAGAGCAATCTCAATATCCCTGCACCAGTTTATATACCCTTTTACAGGCTTTTTTTCCATAATACTTTTCATTGAGCAAAAACAGCACGCGAATGACATAGCATATAAAAATATCTATTACATATTAAAGATAGACAACACCCTTAGAGCAAGGAAAATCCTGGTGCCAGTGCACCCAGAGACAGAAAAAGATCCCTCCCCCAGCTTTTGTAGCAGAAACGTCACACAGGCCGTAAGTGAATAACAATATGAGAAATCTTGTACATACATACACTCATACATGACCAGGACATCAAGTCATATACGTGAGGACAACACAAAACAGAAAAACACGTGCATGCCTCAAAGGAAACTGGAGCCCACCCAGACCGCCCCCAGTGCCAGAAGTATGTGAAACTCACTAAAGTACGTCGGTCACAGTCTGGTCCCCCCCCCATATCTACATCCAAGAGACATGGAAGCGAGGGAGCAGCCATGCATTGGATACCTCTCTGGCACTCAGTGGGTTAAAGGGATAGTAATACTTAAGTATAACTAATCCCTATATTAATGTCCTATTAAAATAAATATATTGCCCCCAGTGTCATCTCTCAAGCACATGTACAAGACCGTTTTAGTGAAAGATTTTTTTTTTTATTAATGCGATCTCGGCTCTGCTGCAGAGCCGCCTGGTGATCTATGACCGGATTTCCCTTCAGTCAGCTACAATGCTGACTTCGGGGAAGGGGGAGGGAGAGGGCAACTTTAGGAGCGATCATCTCTCAAACCATAAAGGTTTGAGAGATGACACTGGGGGCAATACATGTATTTTTAATAGGACTTTACTATAGGGATTAGTAATACTTAAGTATTACTATCCCTTTAAGTGAACTAAACTAGGCAATTTATTATTATTATTATTATTTATTTATATAGCGCCAACTTAATCCACAGCGCTGTACGATAGGGAATAGACATACAGGGATATTAAATAGTACATCACATGTGAAGAACAGAAGGATCAGAGGGCCCTGCTCGTGAGAGCTTACAGTCTAGAGTGAGAGTTTACAGCTTACAGTCTAGAGTGAGAGCTTATAGTCTAGAGTGAGAGTTTACAGCTTACAGTCTAGAGTGAGAGTTTACAGTCTAGAGTGAGAGCTTATAGTCTAGAGTGAGAGTTTACAGTCTAGAGTGAGAGCTTATAGTCTAGAGTGAGAGTTTACAGTCTAGAGTGAGAGCTTATAGTCTAGAGTGAGAGTTTACAGTTTAGAGTGAGAGCTTACAGTCTAGAGTGAGAGTTTACAGTCTAGAGTGAGACCTTACAGTCTAGAGTGAGAGCTTATAGTCTAGAGTGAGAGTTTACAGTCTAGAGTGAGAGCTTATAGTCTAGAGTGAGAGTTTACAGTCTAGAGTGAGAGCTTATAGTCTAGAGTGAGAGCTTACAGTCTAGAGTGAGAGTTTACAGTCTAGAGTGAGAACTTACAGTCTAGAGTGAGAGCTTACAGTCTAGAGTGAGAGCTTATAGTCTAGAGTGAGAGTTTACAGTCTAGAGTGAGAGCTTACAGTCTAGAGTGAGAGCTTACAGTCTAGAGTGAGAGCTTATAGTCTAGAGTGAGAGCTTATAGACTAGAGTGAGAGCTTACAGTCTAGAGTGAGAGCTTATAGTCTAGAGTGAGAGCTTACAGTCTAGAGTGAGAGCTTATAGTCTAGAGTGAGAGCTTACAGTCTAGAGTGAGAGCTTATAGTCTAGAGTGAGAGCTTACAGTCTAGAGTGAGAGCTTATAGTCTAGAGTGAGAGCTTACAGTCTAGAGTGAGAGCTTATAGTCTAGAGTGAGAGTTTACAGTCTAGAGTGAGAGCTTATAGTCTAGAGTGAGAGCTTATAGTCTAGAGTGAGAGCTTATAGTCTAGAGTTAGAGTGAGAGCTTATAGTCTAGAGTGAGAGCTTATAGTCTAGAGTGAGAGTTTACAGTCTAGAGTGAGAGCTTATAGTCTAGAGTGAGAGCTTACAGTCTAGAGTGAGAGCTTATAGTCTAGAGTGAGAGTTTATAGTCTAGAGTGAGAGCTTACAGTCTAGAGTGAGAGCTTATAGTCTAGAGTGAGAGCTTACAGTCTAGAGTGAGAGCTTATAGTCTAGAGTGAGAGCTTATAGTCTAGAGTGAGAGCTTACAGTCTAGAGTGACAACTTACAGTCTAGAGTGAGAACTTACAGTCTAGAGTGAGAGTTTACAGTCTAGAGAGTTGTAATATCACTGTTTATGGGGTTTATCATTGTTTTTAACTGGACTGATAAAATAGTGCTCACTTTTACCTTTTAATTTGCAAGATTTTAGCACGTTTTCACAAAGAATTCATTTAAAAAAAATATGGTCTAGGTTTATAAAATGTTTTGGTGGATTTTTGATCTTTTTATATTTTTGTTATAATGTCCCTTTAAGAGAAGAATATGTAACATATCTGTGTTTTATTGTTGGCACATCTGTTACTCACAAGGTATTAAATATATGTTATCAAATCTAGTGATATCAGCTGCTCATATCTAATGTACCCATCTCATGCTGGGTTTTTAAAGGGATAGTAATACTTGCAAATTACTAATCCCCAGATTGTAGCTTTGTTAAAAAGAAACGTATTGCCCCCAGTGTCATCTCTCAGACCCTTATGGTTTGACAGATGGTAGTGCTCAGAGTTCCCCCCTCCCTCCCCCTTCCCTAACTGAACACTGAACACTGACTGCAGGGGAAGCTGTCGTACGACAGTCTTATGTGCATCAGGCAGCTCTGCAGCTGAGCCGAGATTGCGTTTATAAAAAAGAATTCTTTCACTGAAACGGTCTTCTACGTGTGCTTGATTTGCAAGCACACATAGAAGATCATTTCAGTGAAAGATTTATTTTTTATAAACGCGATCTCGACAATGCTGCAGAGCCATCTGATGCAAGTAATACCGGATATCCCTGCAGTCAGCGTTCAGAGTTCAGTCAGGGAAGGGAGAGGGAGGGGGGAACTTTGAGCGCTATCATCTCTCAGACCATAAGGGTTTTAGAGATGACACTGGGGGCAATAAGTTTCTTTTTAACAAGGCTACAATATGGGGATTAATAATTTGCAAGTATTACTATCCCTTTAAATTCCTTCTAGTAGACTTACTTTTGTTGAGTGGTTCAGTGGAAGAAAGGGAGGAGGGAGGAGGAGAAAATACAACTGGAGAGATACACTAAGGAGTGATAAAGAGATGATAAAGCGCAGATAACTTCTCCAGTGATATAATTTCTTCACTTCCTGTGTTATTCTATGGAGCCAATGGAGGTTATGTACTAAGGTGTGATAAAAAGGTGATAAAGTGGAGAGGACTTCTCTAGTGATATCACTTCTCCAATTCCTATGTTATTATATAAAGAGTCTGCACTAACATCTCCAGAGATGGAGACATCTTAGTGCAATGGCTCCATCAAATAACATAGGAACTGAAGAAGTGATATCACTGGAGAAGTTATCTCCACTTTATCACACCTTAGTGCATCTCCCCAATGCGCTAACTCTCTTAAAGGAGCATTAAAGCCTAAAATTCACTGGAGGAAGATGTATTAAGGAGTGATAAAGAGGTGATTAAGTGGAGATAATTTCTCCAGTGATATCACTTCTCCAGTTCCTATCTTATTCGATGGAGCCTATGCACTAAGATAGGCTCTATAGAATAATATAGGGACTGGAGAAGTCTTTCAGTTATCTCCACTTTATCACACCTTAGTTCATCTCCCCATTGCACTAACTCTTAAAGGAGCATTAAAATTAACTGGCGGGAGATGTACTAAGGCGGGATAAAGAGGTGACAAAGTGGAGATGACTTCTCCAGTGATATCACTTCCCCAGTTCCTATGTTATTCTATGGAGCCTGTGCACTAAGATTTCTCCAGCTTTGGAGATCTTAGTGCATAGGCTCCATAGATTAACATATGGACTGGAGAAGTGATATCACTGGAGAAGTTATCTCCACGTTATCCCCTCTTTAACACACCTTAGTGCATAACCCCCATTGACTTCACCACAACTGGAGAAATTCAGAAGATGAAAATATTGAAAATAAATGTATGTTTCTGGGGTTTGTGAGGCCAAATCCCCTTTTTTATTACAAGTGTTACTGTACACTTAAGAGCGACTTGTTTTTAAAAATTATTTACAGTTATCCTATTAAGGACCAGAGGGGTGTGAACTGCATTGTTTTGCAATGTATTGTACATCGCTCTGGTCCTGGAAGAGTTAACCCCAACACACTGACAGGTATAATTATTTTTCAGTTACTAAGTGTCTTGTATATCTTACATCTTTGCAAGCAGGGCTTGCTCCGTTAACCACAGAGTATGTTTAATGTACATTTTCCTTACTCTTGTGTATAAAAGCAAGAGAGGCCCATTTCCTCTGTTACATTTAATGTTCAACCCACTGCATAATGTATAAATGGAAATTAACCAGGGATCAGTTTTGTTCCATTGTTTACAACAAATCAGCAGCCAGTGTTTATATTTCATTGTTCTAGAATAGTACTCAACCTCTTAGATACTAGAAAGGTCTCCAACTCAGTGCTTCCAGGGTTAAATATTCTAACCCCTCCTAAAACTATTCTGTGATAATGGTATTAACGCTCTTAAAGGAGCACTAACACCTAAAAATGAACTGGGGGGAGTTGCATTGAAGGGATAGTAATGTTTCACAAAAACAGCAGCTCCAATTAATCTTCATAGTATCTGTTCCATGAAGAGTGTTATTTCAATACTGTCAGAGTTGTAGTTCAAGAGTAATTGAATGATAAAGTATCCCCCTCCTGCCCCTTTTACCAAGTGTAAGCCACATCCCCTCAGATGTGGAATCTGCTCTCTTGACCAGACAGCTCACAGTTTTGAGCAAAAGGAAAACCCTGCCCCCCCTGACAGGTTTTTCCTTAAGTTCACTGAAAATTGTCCCTCTCTGTGATCCATCCAGACAGTCTTGCTGCTCTGAGGTGAGCAGTGTTTCATCAGTAAAAGGGGAGGGAAGGGGATACTTTATCATTTAATTACTCTTGAACTACAACTCTGACAGTATTGAAATAACACTCTCCGTGTCCCAAATACTATGAAGGGTAATTGGCATGGGCATCCGGAGGGGGCGAGGACAAGGGAGGGCCTTGCCCCCCTGTACAATAACCCCCTCCATTTAAACAAAGGGGCTGCATGGGCTGGCCTGGGGGTCATATTATGGCTTTGCCCCCCCCCCCCCCCCCGAAACATTTCTATGGACACCTCTGTTAATTGGAGCTGCTTTTATTTTGAAACATCACTATCCCTTTAAGGCATGATAAAGAGGTGATAAAGCAGGGATGACTTCTCCAGTGAAATCACTTCTCCAAGTCCTATGTTTTTTCTATGGAGCAAATTTTAGAGAATCTTAGTGCATGGTCTCTATAGAATAACATAGGAACTGGAGAAGTGATATCAATGGATAATTCATCTGTTTTATCACTTCCTTATCATGCCTTAGTATATAACCTCCCTGGTGTTATATACACTTAAATACAATTTATTTCATGCTAGCATTTGTGAAAAAAAACAGACAAACAAAACACCTCTATTTCTATTTTCTGCTTCCTAAAATTTAGTATAACAAATACTCTGAGGGAGCAGGCAGTCCTGTATTTTCAAGGACTTCCATTGTTTGTTCAGGATCACCTGTAAATGGGCTGAGAAAAGATAAAAAGCTTTCTTAAAGGGATAGTAATACTTTATTATTACTATCCCCCATATTGTACATATTTGTAAAATAATGTAATAGCCCCCAGGTTCATCTCTCAAACCTTTATGGTTTGAGAGATAACCGAGGGCAAAGTTCCCCCCTTCCTGTTGTGCTGACTGCAGGGATATCCGGTCTGACTTTCATCATGCGGCTCTGCAGCAGAGCTGCGATCGCATTAGTGACAGAATTATTTCACTGAAGCGGTCTTCTCCATGTGCTTGCAAACCAATATGGGGGATAGTAATAATAAAGTATCACTATCCCTTTAATACAAGAGCAGTTGGCATTAATCATGATCAGTTAACTGATTAGCTCTTATCTCTCAATAAATCAGCACAAACAACACTAAATAAATGATCTCAGAACAATTAACACAATCCAAAATAAGTTTAGAATGATATTTTTAGGGATGTAACATATGAATAATTAATTTTACATATGCTAGCTGTAAATATGTCATGCCCATGTCCTAGGCTGACCAGACCTCACCTTTAACTGGGGACACATAAGAAATAGGCATATTTCAGGAGTGCACCAAAATCAAAGCAGCCCTGCAGTATGCATTTTTCACGTGTCCCCGGTTAAAGGTGAGATCTGGTCACCCTACCATGTCCCCACCGCTGCCCCTTCCATGAGTCCACCCAAGCCTTATTCATTTCTACTTGACACAGAAAATACCCATACCTGGGAACTCTCCGGATTTGCCCTGGAGACTCCGGTTCTGACAGAGATTTACCGGGTCTCCGGGGCAGAGGCTGATTACTCCGGAAGTGGGGAGTTTCTATTGAAACTCTACCCACTTACATTCTTTCTCCCGCTGTTCCTCCGTCCCCAGCCTTCTTTGTGACATTTTTAACCCTTTGAGTGCCAGAGTGGTACGGAATGCATTGCTTTGCAATGCATTCCGTATCACTCTGAAACTCAAAGGGTTAAGCACCCCCCCCCCGCTCACGTCAAGCCCCACCCCTTTTTGACGCGATAGCGTCATTTTTTGTCACCCCCTGCTGAGCAGAGGACTCCCCTCCGGGTAGCCCTCAGCTGGAAGTTCCCAGGTATGAAAATACCCCTCACCTATTAGATACATGAACAAAAATTATTCTATCTCTTTGCTCAACAACTATGTCAGAGACTTCTCTATCATCCAAGGAATTTAGAAGTAGCCAGTAAAAGTATATGTAAACTGGTAAATAAACTAAATTGGCATATAAACCCCGTAAATACAGACCAAAATAAATTAAGAGTGGGTGTCTGTTACAGGGGGATTTGGGTTATGGTGGACCCAGCCCAAACTCACACAAACACAGATTACATAAACACACACAAATCACACAAACACATACATATTTATTAACCCCTTAAGGACCAGAGGTCCTGGGGTTGGTTTCCCTTTAAGGATCAGATAGGGAAGTTCGAGTTGCCGGCACATGTGACTGATTACGTGTGCCGGCTCGCTGAATGGGTGTCTGACAGTGACCGCTTCAGTTGTGGAGTGGTCAATTACAGACCCCACTACTATTTACAGGGCTCCTGCAGGAGCGACGTGATTAAAAAAAATATGTGACGTGCCATGTTGTGGGCATGAGGTAATGATCATTAAGAACACAACAAATCGTATGGATGAAAATAGGCCACAGCTTTATTAAAAGTTTACATATTACAACCACACCAACTTTAAAGCCCTTGCCAACTTACCTGGCATACACCATATGCCAACCCCTACAGAGCTAAAAGCTCAACCCACATATTCCATTACACCCACCACCCCCCATTAGCTGGTCTATGCAGCTCAATGGGGAGCGGTGACATAACCTGCGACAAAGGTCCGGGTGCCATATGTACCAGTGCCATAGGCCTGACCTCCACTTGTTAACAATGAAAAGCACACAGTTAGTTTACTATGTACACCGTTGGTAAGGGCCCAAAGCACCAAAGCTGTGACAAAAACAAACAAAAACCCCAGGTGCTTTTACGACCTGACAACACAAACCCAGCACACAAAAACAGGGAGGGAGGGAGATTTGTGGAAGATCCAAAGAGGAAGTCATCCTACAAGTAAGCCCCTTTATAGCTTTCTTAAACCCACCCCTTCCTCTAAACCTTAGCCCTCCTAACCAACCCAAACACTTCTTCCTCTGATCACCCCCCAGCCCAGACATGATTCCCCTTCTTTATTGGGTGGGGAATTCTGGACCGTCATTGGTCCTTTAGGCAAGGACAGTGGTGACGGTCCTGTCATGTCATTAGTCCTTAAGGGGTTAAACACACACATACAGAATTATATTACAAATCATATTACACACACACTCCATAACAGCTGGAGGGTCTCATCCTGGTAACTGCTACATGCTCTTTCACTTTAACAGAACACAACACAACATATGTCCAGTTATTTCCTACTAGCTGAATAGCCCGTGTACATGGGCCACAGTGCCACCCAGCAATGGCCGCAGTGTAGTCATGCGCAGTAGAGACTGCCCACTGTGTGGCTGATAACGGAGCGGCCTGTTCCGAATTCAGACCGTAGGCCTCTCTGCGCACGGACTACGGTCTGAATTCGGAGCGGCCCGCTCCGTTATCAGACGCACCGCGGGCAGTCTCTACTGCACATGACTGCAGCACGCGCAGCCAACTGTACTGCGCATGACAGCTTCTGACAAACTTTAGCGAATTATTATATAGGATGTTCCACAGCATCAGCCCGCACCATCTCCTTCATATACAAACATCACTGCTTGACGTTTCCAGCTGCACGAGTTAAATATTGCATCAGAGTGTGAGGTGGAGCTGTATAACAAGATGACACTGCAAGTTTACACAGATGTCAAAAAAAATAAAACAAATCATGTCCTCATGCAAAGGTCTGCACCAACTCTTTATGATGATTGGTTCTTCTCTAGTCCTTAGAGTTTACGCATCCAAGACAGAAGAGAGAAATCTTCATATGTCCTATATTCATGGGATACAGTCACCCAGATTAACCTCCTTAGTGTTGATTGATGTTTTTTTTTAAGTTTTTAAGTGGCAGAAAATAACTGTAAGAATGATGTTTTAAAAATAAAGTGCATTATATTACTCTGTATTGCTTCTTTAAAACAAGATCTCTTTAAATGAATAGTAAACTTTTTAATGAAAAGTGTGTATATTGCAGGGCTTTTCCTATTGATTAAAGCATGGGTATGCCCACTGCTGGTAGACGTGTCTTTTCAGAGTTATTGTAGTTCAAAATATTGTTTTTTTACATTAACATTGCCCTCTAGTGGCCAGATTTCAGATAGTTATTTTGTTAAATTTTATGGGAGTGCTGAGTCACTGACAACAGTTGTCCATAGAATGCTGCAGTAAAGCTGAGTCACTTCTTGTCAGCTTGAATGTTCAGAAAGAAGCTGTTACTTCCTGGCAATTAGAACTTTTGAATAAAAACTGCAGTGGAAGGAACATGATTTTACTCAGTAGGGAAAGCCCCATAACTATAGGTTTTCATAAAAAAAAGTTTACCGCACCTTAAAAAAGATAGTAAACTTATGTATGTAAATTGTAAGGCTTCATTAGCTGTGTAAAACAAGAATCCTCCTATTGCTTAGAGATCCCTCATTGGAAGTATATTACAGAGCAAATGTGCATGTTTTTGACAGTGTTAGTTTGACATTCTGTGTGGCCATTCTATTTAATGGGAGTGCTGTCACCCAGCACCCCCTCTGGCACTCTTAGGGCTAGCACTGATCTTACAAATGAACCCCTTTATTCAATGCCCCTCTATAAAAATACTGACCTTGCATTAGGAATATTAGATCATCCATGTTAACCCCTTGGATACTGGAGACTTTTCCAACATATTGCTTCACAATGAGGCCTTTCCTTCATTCAAGGGTTTAACTTAGATGCCTGGAAAACCCCAGATGAAACTTGTTTCAGTCTGATGACTTCTCAGTTGCTTGTCCACACTCTCTCTCAGTCTTTTGTGGTGACGGGTGGCATGGGACTCCTCCTACACAAGAGCATGTCATGTAGGGTGACCACATATCCAGTCTGCCATACAGGGACACTGCAGAGATGAGAATAGCAGAGTACTTGTCCTCGGCTTTAGCTCAGTCATGCGGAAGAGGTCATTGTACATCACTAGACATAAGTACACTGCCTGCTCTTTATCTGGCGCACCACAGAGTTCTAAACACTAGAGGGGGAACTGCTCTTTGACTGCTGTGACAGAAAGTGATGACTGTTGTGGACTACAAGAACAGGTACTTCACGCCCTTAGACTAGCCTTATACTACTAAAAAATTGTACTGCAGCTCCTATTTGGTATCAGGATGAAGGCTCCATTTCCTCTAGTGTTTAGCAATCTGTCTGGAGGCCATTTTCTTGTAGCCCATCAGAGGCGTCACTTCCTGTCACAGTAGCTAATGGGATGTTCTCCTTCTAGTGTTTAGACCTTTTTGCTCTGGAGTCTTCTTTCCAGAACTTTTTATTGTCCCAGGAAGTCGTCATCAGGGACAAGGGACACACATTCAAAATCAGGGACTGTCCTGGGTAATCAGGGACAGGTGGTCACCCTAATGTCATGTATATGCAGTGTGAACTCCGTCTGCCAGAAAGGAAGTACAATGACTGATACAGGCCCTAACCAAGTCAGATCCAGTTCAGCTAGTCAGTGGCATACAGTACTCTCTCCCCCTTACTGGCTTACCTGACTGGGACATTACCAGAATTATACCCATACACTGACCCCCCCACCACACCACCAGTCTCACTTCACATTGCTCTGTGTTGCTTCCAGGTTCACTGCCTCCAACTAAAATTTAATATATGGAGACAGCTCCAATGCTGAAGGCATCTGGGAGCATTTTTAGGAATGCATAATGTGTGGGGACAGAGTTCAGAAAACAGGGGCTGCCTTGTCACCCTATGTTAGGGGCAGGGGCTTACTCACACAGGAGGCAGTGCAATTGCCCCCCAAGCTGGTCCTAATTCTGGACTTGCAGGCCACTGCCTAATTTCATCTCCCTAGGCTGCGTTTAAGGGGAGCTAAGTTAGCATGTAAGATGAGATGATTGAAGACCTGCAGTTCTGTGTTAAATGTAAAAAGTCAGAAAATTATAGGTCAAACCAACTCTATCATAAAGAACATGAGATGGCATGAAGGCCTAATCTGTTTTCTTAAAGGGATAGTAATACTTCGTTTTATCTTTATTTTATTTTGTAGGCATTAAAAATACATGAAGAACGATATAAGTCGTATCTCTCAAACCATTATGGTTTGAGAGATATTCATAAGCAAAGTTTCCCCTTCCGCCCCTTTTACCTAGTGTAAGCCATCTCTTCTCAGATGTGGAATCCAGTCCATAGACCAGACAGATAACAGCAGGGTACAATCTTCTTCCTATGATAACATTGAAAGCCCTGCCCCCTTGACAAGTTTTTCAGGTTTTTCCCTTATCTTAATTGAAGATTGTCCCTCTCTACAATCTACCTGGGCACCTCCCTTCTGCTATGGCTGAGCAGTGTTACATCAGTAAAAGGGGCGGGAGGGGGATACTTTGTCATTGAATTACTCTTGAACTACGACTCTGACAGAATTGAAATAACACTCTCCAAAGTTCAAATACTATGATGACTTATTTGAGCTGCTTTTATTATGAAACATTACTATCCCTTTAAAAGGGAAATGTCTCCTAAAAATTACCTCCCACTTACTCAGCCATGGCGAGAAAATCATATTGGCCCCTATATATAGTTTGCTATTATGCCTTTGCTCAAGAGAAAACATCTTCACTCAGTCTTAGATGTTGCGGCAGTTTTTCAAACAGAATCAGGCAGAATGCATGAGTCTGCTTACCCCTTTAAGGACCACAGGATGTGCACAACGCATTGTGAAGCACTAGGTAAATAGGCAACATTTACAGGGGCCTTTAGGATTATCTGGCCATAGTAATGTAAATGGGGGTTACTAGCATAGCTGGGAACTCTCCGGATTTGCCCCGGAGACTCCGTTTTAGACATTGCATTACCGGGTCTCCAGGGCAGAGGCTGATTCTCTAGATGTGGGGAGTTTCTACTGAAACTCTGCCCACTTCTGCTCTTTCTCCGTCTGTTCCTTCCACTCTCGCCCACTTCTCCTCCTTCCCCAGCCTTTTCATGATACATTTTCTTAGTGTTTAAGCTCCTCCCCACTCATGATTAAGCCCCACCCCTTTTTATGTGAAGCATGTAATTTACCTCCCCCAATGGCACCACAGGACTCCCCCTCCAGGGAGTCCATAAGAAAAAGTGGCTAGAGCAGTGGCTGCTCTAGATCCAGCACCATGGTTGGTGCTGTAGATGGAGCTAGCTGGTTGTAAACATAAGAGAACAGTACAGTATGCAAGGAGCTAGGCTGATTGTACACAGATATACTATTATCTCTGGGCACCTGCACCAGCCTTCATGACAATGGCTCACTCCAGGGGCTCATGAGTGCTGAAAGGATAGCCTAGAATATACTGTGGGGAAGTAACAGATGGAATTAATTTTTTTTTTTGTATGGAGATTGTCGGATAGGCTTCCATTGGGTGATTTCAAACACTGAGTCTCACTGGCAATCTCCTCATTGGTGATTCATATCTTCCAGGGTGCAGCTCACGCCAGGATTGGTCCAGGAGGATGAGTGGGAAATCTGCAAACAATTGCTGAGGAAGAGTTCCAGGGCTATTCCTGGTAGCATACTTGATCTGTGAACTGTGGACCAAGACGTTGTATATGCTACTGTGGAAAAGGAACGTCTTGACATGTGGGCTAACAAGAATCTTCAACCATATCTATACGGATAGGAGTTCACCATAGTCATGGACCACAATCATCTGACCTGACTCAATAGAGTGGCTGGGGATAATGGATGGCCCCTCCAGTGAAGTTTGACATTGCACCCTGTCAATTTCACAGTGGCATGTCGAAAGGGAACCCAACATCACAATGATACTGGAGTTTTGAGGCAGGAGGAATCAGTAAAAGACTAACATCTTTGGACTTTAAAGTGAGCCTAAGGCTGGTCTGCTTAAGGCCAACCATTGGCTCACTTTGTGTTGACTCAGACTCAGGTGTAAGTGGCAGTGGACAGTAGGGCATATCCAAGAGAGGTTAAGCCAAGATCTGTGCTCTCTATTACCAAACCCCATCAGAGACCCTGACACTAGCCCCAACCCAGTATTGATGACTCCAGATTCAGTACTATGTTTAGTGCTGGAGATGGCGCTATCAAGTTATTGTGTGCAAGGAGCCAGGTAGTTTGTGCTTACACAGATATACTATTATATCTGGGAACATGCACCAGCCTTCAGGACAATGGCCAAGTGGGAAGTCCAGGGCCACGGGGGAGCATATATGTCAGGAGCTGAAGTGCGAAGGTAGATTGATTTGGGTTTTCCTGGGTGGATACAAGCTTTGGCTCTACTCTGATGCTCCTTGCTGTAGTCTTGATCTGCAATACAATCCTGTTTCATGAAGATCAGCCTGGTCTGGGTTATGTTTTTACCACTGACTACGAACCAATGGCAAGGTCCCATTCTTGCAAGGGAGCCTTGTCACAGTAAGATACCCAATTCCTCAGCATCACGGAGATGAAAGGGTTTCTGTGAGCTCTGACAGCATTTTCAGCTATCAGAGTTTAGTGAAAGTGGTGAATAGTCACTGCAACATCATAAACCTGGTAAAGGCATGGACAAATCATAGTAATTTAGGCATATCTGAGGTGTAGTTGCAGGAATGAGATGGCAAAAACACCTTAGTGCATACCACAAGATGGCTTTGGGTCCAATTTGCCAATATCGCCAAAATAGACCCTTATCAAAATTCTTTGCATCTCCTCACAGTTTTTTAGAATTTTCCTGCTTATGTACTGGTGAGTTAATGAAAGGACTGTACTTCTGATTAACTTTCATGTGCACAATCAGGTAAATCCTAAAGACATGACCTGTTACAGGCCCTGGAGGAGAGGGCTGGGAACCACTGTACTAGATAGTACACTAGAAAATAATTTAAATATATTCATATATAATCTTTCATTATTCAGTTTTGTTGGGTGGTATATTTTCTCTCTGTCTAATAGCAGCTTATCTTCCTACAGTTATAGCCAGAGGGGGGAAGTGGCATCACTTTGGAGGGAAGTGATCAAAATAAAACATAAAAGGCAGAAGGGGAATGACTTTGGGCAGGTGAGTTTGCAGACCCCAGCAAAACTGTGACTATAGGCCCGAAACATAGGAATACATTTAGAACCGTGTGGTTACCTTCCTTAAACCCATTAATATTTGTATGAAAAGCAGCCACACTGGTGTGTTGTTTACCCAGGGCACCCTTTTTCCTTTCTGCTAACACAAATAAATTGATTCCTTGATGGAAATCTGGAACCTCTAGAGACCCGGGGTGAGGCTGACCCTTATACTGGGAACCCCCCCTCCGGTGAATGCTAGGTACACCCATATCCAGAGCTTGATGTACATTCCAGGTGCCCGTAGGTACACTTACCTCCAACCATGGTCACACACACACCCCTACTCACACAAACCTGCACACAGTTCCATCCTCTATGAACTGGCAGAGAATATACCCTTGCCTATAAAATGCAATATGTCAACTCAAACCAGTGGTTACCATTTTACTCAGGAGGGCATGGTTTTTCAGGGATTTCAGAATATTTATAAATGTGAAAAAAATATTATATATATTTTTGGCTATAGCAAACCAGCCTTGGGGTAGAAATATAAACAATGAATTCCTGAAATTGGAATTTTGTGTACTTTTAGAAAATATCTAACATGTAAGTTACATGGTTTATTTCTTGTTATTGAACGTCTGAAGTGCAGAGTGGTGTAAAAAAAAAAAAAAAAAAAATTTTACTTTTTTTTCCCAATAGCTAATTTTAATAGGAACACGTAAAATAAACACCTATTTTGGTGTTTCAGGAAGGTGATTTAATACTAAGCTTAGAACAATATGTTTTTGTAAGTGAAACATAGGAAAAATACACTGTAGCAAAGTTTTCCTTCAAATTTCAATTTTTTTGAAAGTACACCATTTGCTGAAAAAAAATGATGTTTGAGATGTGTTGGCTGTTCACAGAAAAACACCTAAAACCGTCATTGGACTGTAAACAGCAACAAAAGTGTGAAACATGCTTAGGGGGGAGGGGTGAACTGGCTTAGCAGTGAAGTAGTTGAAGTGAGATTATTACATTTTATTACTATATTCAGCATGCTGAGAAACCTTCCTCAGCTTATGTTCCAGTTTTCTATCCCTAACCATTTTTTCATATATTTTATACCAAAAAAATAATAAAACTTTCACAGGAAACATTGCTGTTCCTTAAATTGGTTCATAAATGTGTCTATTAGCAATACTTGATTGAATTAGCACTCGTAATAAAGGGATAGTAATGTTTCACAAAAACAGCAGCTCCAATTAATCTTCATAGTATTTGGGCCATAGAGAGTGTTATTTCAATACTGTCAGAGTTGTAGTTCAAGAGTAATTGAATGATAAAGTTCCCCCCTCCCTCCCCTTTTACCTAGTGTAAGTCACATCCCATCAGATGTGGAATCGGGTCCACAGACCAGACAGGTCACAGCAAGGGACAATCTTTTTACTGTAAGAACAATGAAAACCCTGCCCCCTTGACAAGTTTTTCAGGTTTTTCCCTAATGCTAATTGAAGATTGTCCCTCTCAGCAAGCCATCTGGACACTATTCTGCTGCTCTGAGCAGTGTTACATCAGTAAAAGGGGCAGGAGGGGGATACTTTATCATTCAATTACTCTTGAACTACAACTCTGACTGTATTGAAATAACATTCTTCATGGCCCAAATACTATGAAGATTAATTGGAGCTGCTTTTATTGTGAAACATTACTATCCCTTTAAATTGTTTTCAATTAGAAAGTTCGTCTTGATATACTGGATCTCATTAGTGGATGGTCGTGGAAGAGCTGGGTAAGAGGAGTGTCAGGACTGGCAGCTGAGTGATGATTTAAAGCTTTAGTTAGGCTGTATTCTCCTCTCCGACCCCAGTGTGTTCCTCTTGGGAGTGAGAAGAAGAGTAGCGAGGAAAGTATCGTTCCATAGATCTGCAGAAGAAACCAGGCACACAGAAATTAGTAGCTGTATCTGAACACTGGGATGAATGTATGACTCAATGCCGGTGGCTCTTCATCTGGCTATGCACTACAGCAGGGATAGATGATTTGAGGCAGCTGTTGCTGGACTATAACTACAACATCTGGCTGCTGGAGGATGTTGGGAGTTGAAGTCCAGCAACAGCTGGAGGCTCTCACCTTGCCCAGCCCTGCACTATACTGTATGATCGATATAATCCATACCAGAAAGTGAACATCATGTCACCCATTATCCCTGCCCCATAGCTTGCACAGGAAAATTACATAACATTATACTGTACATTCCCTCTAAGTCAATCATCAGGCTAAAGAGATGCAATTCTGGAGTAAACCAACTGGATTGTAAGGGGTGATTGGGTTAAAATTAATCACATTTTCATTGTTAAATGGGGCTTTTGACCCAGTGAATGCTAGAGAGGTCTTCATGGATTCAAGAGTTTAAAGGTCTGTTTAAATCAATAGAAAATTTCATATTCCCCTGTGGTTCAGTTGGCATACCTGGGAATTTGCCACATCTGATCTGGAGACTCCAGTTTTCACACCATTACCCAGTCACTGGGGACAGAGGCTGAATATTTGGCTTCCAGAGTTCCCTGGTAATCCCACTCACTCCCCTCCTGGTTCCAGAGTTCCCTGGTAATCCCGCCCACTGCCCTCCTGGTTCCAGAGTTCCCCGGTAATTCCGCCCACTCCCCTCCTGGTTCTAGAGTTCCCTGGTAATCCTGCCCACTCTCCTCCTGGTTCCAGAATTCCCTGGTAATCCTGCCCACTCTCCTTCTGGTTCCAGAGTTCCCTGGTAATCCCACTCACTCCCCTTCTGGTTCCAGAGTTCCCTGGTAATCCCACTCACTCCCCTCCTGGTTCCAGAGTTCCCTGGTAACCCTGCCCACTCCCCTCCTGGTTCCAGTGTTCCCTGGTAATCCCGCCCACTCCCCTCCAGGTTCCAGAGTTCCCTGGTAATTCTGCCCACTCCCCTCCTGGTTCCAGAGTTCCCTGGTAATCCCGCCCACTCCCCTCCTGGTTCCAGAGTCCCCTGGTAATCCCACTCACTCCCCTCCTGGTTCCAGAGTTTCCTGGTAATCCTGCCCACTCCCCTCCTGGTTCCAGAGTTCCCTGGTAATCCTGCCCACTCCCCTCCTGGTTCCAGAATTCCCTGGTATTCCTGCCCACTCTCCTCCTGGTTCCAGAGTTCCCTGGTAATCCCACCCACTCCATTCCTGGTTCCAGAGTTCCCTGGTAATTCCGCCCACTCTCCTCCTAGAGAGGTCTTCATGGATTCAAGAGTTTAAAGGTCTGTTTAAATCAATAGGAAATTTCATATTCCCCTGTGGTTCAGTTGGCATACCTGGGAATTTGCCACATCTGATCTGGAGACTCCAGTTTTCACACCATTACCCAGTCACTGGGGACAGAGGCTGAATATTTGGCTTCCAGAGTTCCCTGGTAATCCCACCCACTCCCCTCCTGGTTCCAGAGTTCCCTGGTAATCCCGCCCACTGCCCTCCTGGTTCCAGAGTTCCCCGGTAATTCCGCCCACTCCCCTCCTGGTTCTAGAGTTCCCTGGTAATCCTGCCCACTCTCCTCCTGGTTCCAGAATTCCCTGGTAATCCTGCCCACTCTCCTTCTGGTTCCAGAGTTCCCTGGTAATCCCACTCACTCCCCTTCTGGTTCCAGAGTTCCCTGGTAATCCCACTCACTCCCCTCCTGGTTCCAGAGTTCTCTGGTAACCCTGCCCACTCCCCTCCTGGTTCCAGTGTTCCCTGGTAATCCCGCCCACTCCCCTCCAGGTTCCAGAGTTCCCTGGTAATTCTGCCCACTCCCCTCCTGGTTCCAGAGTTCCCTGGTAATCCCGCCCACTCCCCTCCTGGTTCCAGAGTCCCCTGGTAATCCCACTCACTCCCCTCCTGGTTCCAGAGTTCCCTGGTAATCCTGCCCACTCCCCTCCTGGTTCCAGAGTTCCCTGGTAATCCTGCCCACTCCCCTCCTGGTTCCAGAATTCCCTGGTAATCCTGCCCACTCTCCTCCTGGTTCCAGAGTTCCCTGGTAATCCCACCCACTCCATTCCTGGTTCCAGAGTTCCCTGGTAATTCCGCCCACTCTCCTCCTAGAGAGGTCTTCATGGATTCAAGAGTTTAAAGGTCTGTTTAAATCAATAGGAAATTTCATATTCCCCTGTGGTTCAGTTGGCATACCTGGGAATTTGCCACATCTGATCTGGAGACTCCAGTTTTCACACCATTACCCAGTCACTGGGGACAGAAGCTGAATATTTGGCTTCCAGAGTTCCCTGGTAATCCCACCCACTCCCCTCCTGGTTCCAGAGTTCCCTGGTAATCCCGCCCACTGCCCTCCTGGTTCCAGAGTTCCCCGGTAATTCCGCCCACTCCCCTCCTGGTTCTAGAGTTCCCTGGTAATCCTGCCCACTCTCCTCCTGGTTCCAGAATTCCCTGGTAATCCTGCCCACTCTCCTTCTGGTTCCAGAGTTCCCTGGTAATCCCACTCACTCCCCTTCTGGTTCCAGAGTTCCCTGGTAATCCCACTCACTCCCCTCCTGGTTCCAGAGTTCCCTGGTAATTCCGCCCACTCTCCTCCTAGAGAGGTCTTCATGGATTCAAGAGTTTAAAGGTCTGTTTAAATCAATAGGAAATTTCATATTCCCCTGTGGTTCAGTTGGCATACCTGGGAATTTGCCACATCTGATCTGGAGACTCCAGTTTTCACACCATTACCCAGTCACTGGGGACAGAAGCTGAATATTTGGCTTCCAGAGTTCCCTGGTAATCCCACCCACTCCCCTCCTGGTTCCAGAGTTCCCTGGTAATCCCGCCCACTGCCCTCCTGGTTCCAGAGTTCCCCGGTAATTCCGCCCACTCCCCTCCTGGTTCTAGAGTTCCCTGGTAATCCTGCCCACTCTCCTCCTGGTTCCAGAATTCCCTGGTAATCCTGCCCACTCTCCTTCTGGTTCCAGAGTTCCCTGGTAATCCCACTCACTCCCCTTCTGGTTCCAGAGTTCCCTGGTAATCCCACTCACTCCCCTCCTGGTTCCAGAGTTCTCTGGTAACCCTGCCCACTCCCCTCCTGGTTCCAGTGTTCCCTGGTAATCCCGCCCACTCCCCTCCAGGTTCCAGAGTTCCCTGGTAATTCTGCCCACTCCCCTCCTGTTCCAGAGTTCCCTGGTAATCCCGCCCACTCCCCTCCTGGTTCCAGAGTCCCCTGGTAATCCCACTCACTCCCCTCCTGGTTCCAGAGTTCCCTGGTAATCCTGCCCACTCCCCTCCTGGTTCCAGAGTTCCCTGGTAATCCTGCCCACTCCCCTCCTGGTTCCAGAATTCCCTGGTAATCCTGCCCACTCTCCTCCTGGTTCCAGAGTTCCCTGGTAATCCCACCCACTCCATTCCTGGTTCCAGAGTTCCCTGGTAATTCCGCCCACTCTCCTCCTAGAGAGGTCTTCATGGATTCAAGAGTTTAAAGGTCTGTTTAAATCAATAGGAAATTTCATATTCCCCTGTGGTTCAGTTGGCATACCTGGGAATTTGCCACATCTGATCTGGAGACTCCAGTTTTCACACCATTACCCAGTCACTGGGGACAGAAGCTGAATATTTGGCTTCCAGAGTTCCCTGGTAATCCCACCCACTCCCCTCCTGGTTCCAGAGTTCCCTGGTAATCCCGCCCACTGCCCTCCTGGTTCCAGAGTTCCCCGGTAATTCCGCCCACTCCCCTCCTGGTTCTAGAGTTCCCTGGTAATCCTGCCCACTCTCCTCCTGGTTCCAGAATTCCCTGGTAATCCTGCCCACTCTCCTTCTGGTTCCAGAGTTCCCTGGTAATCCCACTCACTCCCCTTCTGGTTCCAGAGTTCCCTGGTAATCCCACTCACTCCCCTCCTGGTTCCAGAGTTCTCTGGTAACCCTGCCCACTCCCCTCCTGGTTCCAGTGTTCCCTGGTAATCCCGCCCACTCCCCTCCAGGTTCCAGAGTTCCCTGGTAATTCTGCCCACTCCCCTCCTGGTTCCAGAGTTCCCTGGTAATCCCGCCCACTCCCCTCCTGGTTCTAGAGTCCCCTGGTAATCCTGCCCACTCCCCTCCTGGTTCCAGAATTCCCTGGTAATCCTGCCCACTCTCCTCCTGGTTCCAGAGTTCCCTGGTAATCCCACCCACTCCATTCCTGGTTCCAGAGTTCCCTGGTAATTCCGCCCACTCTCCTCCTGGTTGCAGAGTTCCCTGGTAATCCCACCCTCTCCCTTCCTGGTTCCAGAGTTCCCTGGTAATCCCTCCCACTCCTCTCCTGGTTCCAGAGTTCCCTGATAATCCTGCCCACTGCCCTCCTGCCTCGTTCTCTCTACTTCCCTGCACATTTCATGATAAACTCCTCCCCTTCAGTCTACCAATTCTGACAGCATTATGACACTAATTGCATCATTGGGAGAGTCCCATTAACATCTGGGAGGCTTGGACTTGAAGATTCCCAGTATGGCAGTAGGTTTATTCCGAAATTGCACCACTTTAATTTGGTGAATGAAATTCTGAATGCTTAATCTGAAGATTTTTTGGGCCATATACACAAGAAGAGGAGAAATGATATGGCAAACAACTGCACCATAGGAAACACAACAATCCCTCGTGTGTGAATGTTACTTCGCTACGCGTTCTCAGCTCCGAACGTAGCTTTTACAATCATATTTCACAGTACTAACATTGCCCACCTGAGGATCTCCATGTACCTTTCTATGCAGCTACAGCCATGGTCACAACTCCACTCAACCCTTTGAATGCCAGTGGTGTAAGCAACACAATCCATTGCAATCCATTGTATATCTCCCTGGCACTCAAAGGGTTAATATAGTAATTGAACAAAAATAAGGATATAGAAATGAATCCTGAAGAACCCTCAAATGTCATTTAATTTTCCTATGTTTTAAAATGAATGGCCTATATACACGTATGAATTTGATCAATTAGTATGATCAGGGGTGTTATTAGGTTTCAAAATGATCTGGGGCTAGAGCCCATGGGAAAATTGAACAGGGCGTCTGTGGTAGTGACAAATCCACATGTACACACAGGCACACTTACATTTGTGTAGTACGTATGTGAGGTGAGGTGACAAATTATGCCACAGAGCTTACAATTAAAATGGATCCACATTAGCGATACCACAGAGCTTACCACAGTAGCCATAGAACTTTCCCCTGCCTTATCCCACAGCTTTGGTTTCCATAAAGCCACACATACCGTACTCTACCACAAGATAGTACTCCTCTGGCATTTAAAAGGTTAAAAAGCTAACTGTGACCATTGGATATGTTTTTATTTTTTCCCTAGGGTGCAGTTTTTTTGTTCCACAATTGTTACACTTTTCCATAGTTTTCAGGCCTGCTGCATGCTGTCACCAATGTGCTAGCTCTCTGAGAAGAAACTATGATGATGATGATCATCATCATAACCCGGTGTGTGCTATGGGGTATCATTCCTACCAAGTGTCCCTCTTTAGGAGGGACAGTCCCTGTTTTAGACCCAAATCCCTCTGTCCCTCTTTCCCACTCTGATGTCCCTCTTTTTTAGGAAATCAGACTGTGTGGTGTGTATATAAGTGTATCCCATTGCTCCACAGCAATGTAACTCACATTATTGTTTGTTTAAAGGTCAGTATATGTGTTTATAAATTAGTCTGTGTAAGTAAAATACATTGGTCTTGTTATAATTCACTTATTAGGTTAAACAAGGAGGTGTCAGTAGGTCAAGAAATAGCCTAAAAATTCTTGGTAATGTCCCGCCCACCAGCCACACCTCCAGAAACACCCCCTAAAACACAAGTGTCCCTCTTTGGCAATTTTAAATGTTGTGAGGCATGGGGTATTCATGTGGAAAAACACTTGTTAGTGTACAGATAGATAGAAAAGCAGACAGACCAATCTCTATTTAGTTGTCCCACTTTATTTCAGTGTCAGCCCCAGATCTTGTCTAATAAAGAGGCTAATTCAGTGTTTTTATTGGTGTCAGAGGTATCAAGTAAACAATTTTAAAACTCACTTTTATTTGCTTTTGTTAAAAACAAACTGAAAACAACTCACGGTGTCTTTCGTTTGTTGAGTATCATGTAGTACCCTGTTCCCTAGTAATGAAACGTGGAGATGATTCAATAGACCCCTGAATCACATTTGAATTTGACAGCAGGTCAGCATGGGTTAACACGTTTCTTTAGTCTTCTAGAAACATACTGGAATTAGTATACTACATGACGCTCAACAAATAAAAGATGCCATTTGTTGTTTTTGATGAATTTTTTAACAAATGCAAATAAAAATGAGTTTAAAAATTGTTTACTTGATACCTCTGAACCAATAAAAGCACTGAACTATCCTCTTTATTAGACAAGATCTGGGGGACAACTAAATAGAGATTGGTCTGTCTTAGGGTGGCCATTCTGGGACATGTGATCAACCTACTCTATTACCCACACCAAAGTGTATGTTTTGGTGAAACAAGGACATGATAAACTGCAAACAGCCAGGTGGTCTCACAAGGCCTACACATACAGCTGGGCCTACGCAAAGAGAAAGGACCACAAATCCACAAAGTTTTAACCACCGCGCTAAGGAGAGACAGACTACACTTCTCACCTGACCAGCATACCCGAAACCAGGCACCCAAACCCGACAGTTCAGAGGCAACGACAGAACTACAACTCAGTCCCAGCAGTTCTAGCGAGAGGGATTCAACTGCAAGAAACTTTATTGAAACATTATAACAGTGCGGTGGGTGGCTTTGCTCATTCCGGGGCTCTTTATTGTCCCGGAGGGGAGTGGCCCGGGATGAGGGACACAAACCACAATTAAGGGACAGTCCCAGGCATTATGGGACATGTGGTCACCCTAGTCTGTCTGCTTTTCTATCTTCTTTTCATCTTTATTTTTTGGTGATATATATTTAGGCTTGCAGTGTGTTAAAATACATTGTTTGGTAGTTATTTTTCTTACTGTTCAGCTAGCCAGGACACTGGCTATAAATTTTTTCTCAGGTTGTCAACTTCTATGTAATGGGTTCTTCAGAAAAAAGGGAAGTGTTTGAGACCCAGCCTAAGTATGATGACACAATACAGGGTGGATAGCACGCATATTGGATTGCATCTTCTTAGCATTTCTTCATTGTTTTTTTTTCAGAATTCCCATGTTGGACGTTGTGTGTGTGCGCATGTGTGTGTGTGTGTGTGTGTGTGTGTGTGTGTGTCACTTAACCCTTTAAGCTCCCCAAGCTGAGCAGGCCTTTCCTTTAACTAGGGCAGTGTTTTTCAATCTTCCATCACATTTTAGAAGTCCTCTCTCAAGAACTTAACTCTTTGAGTGCCAGAAAGGTATCCAGTGCAGGCTCTTTATAAATTATTTACTTTATGTCCCCTATCCCCTTATGTACTCTGTATGTCTCCCATTACCACTTTAGATTGTAAGCTTTCGGGCAGGGACCTCACGTCCAGTATTTCACTTTGCAAATCACTTGTAACCCTGTATTGCCTAACCTTTAAATTGTAAGGAACTGCACTTGTGGTGCTATATAAATAAACATATTAATTAATTAATTATTTCATTCATTCATGTCTATAAGGTTTGGGGGGGTGTCTCTGTTAAGTTAGGTTAATATCTGTTAAGTTAGCTAAGGGTCTGTTTGTTAGATTTGTGTGGTGGTTTAGGTCAGTTGTTAGTTTAGGGTTTGTTGCTAGGTTAAGGTCAGGTGATGGTCAAACTTGGGGTGTGGTTTTGAGAAGGAGATAGGTTAAAGTACCTAGAGACATTTTAAAGGCAATATTTTAAATGTGCCCTTTTCACTCTGGCAACATTTTTAAGGTGCCATTTGGACTTACGCTATTACCAGTGTAACATTTCAATAGTAAGTCTACCAACACAGCCAGGGCCGGATTTGTAATAAGGCAGAGTAGGCACCTGCCTACAGGCGCATCCCACAGAGGGGCGCCTGTTAATGCCGGGATCGTTTTGTTCCTTGCTTTTTTAAATTTTTTATTAGCCTCACCAGTCACCCCTGCCCCCCCTCTTGGCACCTGCAACAACATGGAGAGATCTCAGAGGAGAGGTCTGTGCCTTCTTCTGCACAGACATGTAGAGCTGCTGAGCTCCCTCGTCACCGTCGGCTCTTTGGTAATGACATCATCTCCCAGCGCTCTGCATTACAGACTGCGCGGGAGCTCCAGCAGGCAGCAGCAACAGCTCTGTGCCAAAGGAGGCACATACCTCTTTCCTTCCAGCGAGGTAGGAAAGGGGGGGGGGCAATATTGAAATGATGAGGGCAATGTGACATCTGAGGGGCAATATTGAGATGATGGGGGCAATGTGAGGGGATATGGAGATGATGGTGGGCAAGTTGGAGCTGATGTGGGGCAATGTGAGGGGAAATATGGAGCTGATGAGGGCAATGTGAGGGCAATATGGAGATGATGGGGGCAATATGGATCTTATGAGCACTGTGGAGGTGTCCGTGGAGATGGCAAATGGGGGGGGGGGTGCTTCAGATTTCTGTGCCTACAGGCTTCTCAGATGTAAATCCAGCCCTGAACACAGCCTGAAATTTTAGAGTGGGGCTGTTACAGCAGTCTGTGGAAGTTAATTGTCACTGACAATAGCTGTACATAGACTGTTACAAAAGCACCACCATAAAATTTCAGGCCATTAACTGCACCTAAGAAATGTAAGTTTGAGTTGCAATACCTTTTGAGTAAAAACATCACTCAGCAGTGGTAGGGCCCTTGTTTAACTTAGCAGTATAAACCCTCTATATATGATGGAGCATTCATATGATTTTAAGCAAAAAAAAGTTAACAATTTTGAATAACATGGGCAATGATTTTGCCCTCTCGTGGAGCCTTTATTATATATTCCTTTATGAAAAAATGTAAATTGCTCCATGTGGTACTTACTGCAAACCCTAGAGACAGAAGCATCAGTGCTGTCACCCAACGCCAATGTGTTTGTAGAGCACTGGAAATCACTGATATGCAGTCCTGTGTGAGAGAGAAAGAGGAGAGCATAAGAGGTTGTGCCAGTCAGGAGATGCCTTTAGATAGTGCTGGATTCACATCTCAAGCACGCCAAGGCAAGATAGCCTAAAGTGGAACTATTCATATTCTCGCCTCAATGAGAGCATCCATCTGGGCCGGATTCTAATGATAGTTAGTTGGTTGGTTTATGCAAATTAGCTAATACTGCCTGCAGAATGTGATAGGTGGGAGGGAAAACAGCTTGGAGTGTAAGTATCTTGCTGGCATGTGAGTCCAATCTGTCTAAACTGCAACATATATATATAAAGCTAAATATCTTATAAATAATTGCTTTAAATAAGAAATGGCTAACAAATATAAATGATTTTATATGTGCTTTAAAAAGCACCTATTTGTTACAAAGTGAGAGTTCCACTTTAAGCTCTCCTAGACCCACTCATAGCCACACCCACACACTTTACCATGCCCAGAGCTAATTTTCAGCCAGGTTATGTCACTTACCATTTCTAAATGAGGCCCCAAAAAATAAAAAGATTTTTGTGTACTTACTAATAAATAATTTTCTCTTAATCCATGTGTAACAAAGGAACCATGGGGTAAAGTATCCTCCCATAGGAAGGTAAGGCACATCAATAATATGAGCTCTCAGGAGGCAGACTCTTTCCCTACTCAACTTTACTTCCACCAGACATGCTCAGTTTATAGCAAAGAATGAAACAAGATGAAAGGCAGGAAGGTGGTCACCTGTACCAAAGTACCAAAAGGCCCCCCATCCCCCGCTATAGAACTTAAACAACTTGATTTCCTCTAAGAGGGAAGTTCTGAGTTCCACATGGACTAAGAGAAAACGATTTAGTAAGTACACAAAAATCCCGTTTTCTCTTTCATCCACTAAGGAACACAGGAACCAAGGGGATATTCTAGTACCAACAGAGAAGAACTGGGACAAACAAGAACCTCAGGTGTCAAAAAACCGAGTAACAGCAAGAACAGGTTACTGGAAGAAAAGACATGAAGTATACCAACACAGGGATAGTGGCCTGTAATAGCTTCCATCCAAAACTGGCTTCAGCCAAAGCCCGAACATTGACTCTGTAGTGTTTATCAAACTTTCGAAGGGACAACCATGTCTCAGTCTTGCACCCACTGCTCTGGTGGAATCAGCCACTTTAACCCCCATCTTTATCCCCAGTTTGGCCCACACTAGGGCCCTCAGGAAAGGTTCCATGTGATGTGATGGTGCGTAGTACTTCAAATACCTATGTTGAAACAGTAAATCTCCTGCTCCCCTCTTTTAGACGGAGTTTGACAAAGAGAAGGAAGATCAATTTTCTGGTTAATATGAAAGTCAAGAGAAGGACTGGGACAAACAAGAACGTCAGGTGTCAAAAAAATGAGTAACAGCAAGAACAGGTTACTGGAAGAAAAGACACGAAGTATACAAACACAGGGATAGTGGCTTGCAATAGCTTCCATTCAAAACTGGCTTCAGTCAAAGCCCCATCATTGACTCTGTAGTGTTTATCACACTTTTGAAGGGACAACCATGTCTCAGTCTTGCAAAACTACTCTGTAGAGGATTGGTTGTTGGAAGCACCCACTGCTCTGGTGGAATCAGTCACTTTAACCCCCACTTTTATCCCCAGTTTGGCCCACACAAGGGCCCTCAGGAAAGGTTCCATGTGAGGTGATGGTACGTAGTACTTCAAATACCTATGTTGAAACAGTAAAGCTCCTGTTCCCCTCTGTTAGACGGAGTTTGACAAAGAAGGAAGATCAATTTTATGGTTAATATGAAAGTCAAGATCTACCTTATGGAGAAACCTAACAGTAGTTCGCAGAACCAGCTTATCTGAATGAAAGATCAGAAGGGGAGGTGTTACAGGATAAAGCCCATACACCAGACAAGTTGCAAAAATGAAATCTATCTTATGTGTCAAGGGCTGAAGGCAAACAGAAGACAGGGGCTCAAAATGAGCCTTTTGAAGTACTCCTGGAACAAAGTTAAAGTCCCACTGTGGAGTGGGATCTCAAAAGACCGGGTAGTTTTACACAAAGGTTTTCTCATCTTTTATGAAGCCCACCCTGAAGAAAGGCCAAAATAATTGAATGATGAAGCACAAACCCTGGCCTTTCATGCCACCATACTCTCTGATCATTTGGATGAAACCAGCTTACAGACTTTCATCACAGTAGCAATGCCTGAATCAGAGAAACCTTTCTTCCTTAGGGCACTAGCTTCTAGTGCCAGAACATCAAAACTAACTTCTCCATCTCTGGGTGTAACAGAGGACCCCAAGTAAGGAGGACCAGTGGAAGTGGAAGATGCAGTGGTGCGGCAATGGACAGTTTGAGAAGAGCTGAAAACCACACCTGGAAACGCCAGCAAGGAGCAATCAGGATTACATGCACCTGCTCCATCCTGACATTCCTAACAACTCTGGGAATCAGGAGAAAAGGAGGAAACACATACACCAGGTGAAACTATCTAATCAGGACCATTGCATCACCTAAGAGAGAGAGAATCCTGAGCCCTAGAACAAAGCAGAGGAGACTTGTGGTTCGACTGAGATGTTAGGCCCACAGACAGAAGACCCCACAGTCAGTATATGGAAATTAACAAAACCTGGATGAGTTTCCAATTCCAGGGATCCATTTATTGATGGCTAAAAAAAATCCACCACAATGTTTTCTATTCCTGGAATGTGAGCAGCTGAGAGTGCTGGCATATAAATTTTTGACCAAGTGACAATTAGGTGATCTCCTGACCACATGGTTCCACTCCTGATCCCTCCTTGGTGGTTAGATGCTTGAGGAGCTTGGACCAATGTAACAGAGAAAGGTGAATCACCCAGAGCTCCAACATGTTGGACCAAAGGCCCTGAGCAGATCTGAAAAGCAAATCTAAGGAATCACAGATGATTTGCAAGGATGGGGATGTGCAGATAAAGACCTTTATGTCTAGGAAAACTAAAAAAAAAACCCTGAACACACAGCAGCCAGACAACAGAGCACAGACTGATCCTAAGAGTTGCCACCCCCGACCAGCAAAAGCCCTAATAATCCTGTAGGAGGATACTTTAGATATGGACATTACACCACTATGAAATTAGATGACCTGCTACAGTATCTTTCTTTTTCGAAAATCACCTCTGACCCTGGCCCTTTAGGCATGGTGGGATTCACATCTTAAATACCACTAGTTGCTCTAGCCCCACTCATGGCAAAATCATGATTGGCATAACCCTGTGCCCAGCCCATCCTCTGTTGACTGGCACAGAAAACACCGTTAAACAGTAACCTGCAAACTAAAAAAAAGTATCTTTTAAAAAAGGAACATATACACTGGTATATAAACTACGCTAATTTGTATATAAACTGGATATTACAGCACAATATATAATGGAAATAAACCGGGGTCGAGTGTCTGGTGAAGGGGCACTGAGATTGTGCTAGCCACACTCATTATCCATCATGAGGGTGTGGCCAACACAGCTCATTGTCCCTCCAAGTTTTCCATTTGAGCCCAACTTTTTATTATAAAAAAAATGTATGAAACACCCCTCTACCAGAATGTTAGACTTTTAAAGCGGAACTACCATGTCACAAAATGTTTAGTTTAACTAAGTCCCCTTATGGCGACTAGCTGCTTAGTAGCGCTATTCGCCAGAATTATTACCTGATTTAATAGATATATGCTTTATTCCCCAGCTGTCAGTAGAACGGAGCACGGACATCTTGCCAGAATGATGTCCGCGCGCCTGCGCTGTCAGTCCCAGCCGGGTCTAGGAGGCGTTGCTAGGAGCCGGCCGGCTCTGGCTGGGACTGACAGAGCAGACGCGTGGACCTCATTCTGGCAAGATGTCTGCGCTCCGTGCTACTGACAGCTGGGGAATAAAGCATATTTCTATTAAATCAGGTAATAATTCTGGCGACTAGACAGCTAGTCGCCACAAGGGGACTTAGTTAACCTAAACATTTTGTGACATGGTAGTTCAGCTTTAAATGTCAGCCATTCGCCTACTCCGCCTAATGGAAAGGCCATCCGGCCTATGGAAAATAGAGGGGGATATAGCACAGAAAACTTAAGATGGAGTAGTAATTTTTTTTAACCTCCAGCTGTTGAGGACTGCAACTCCAGCATAAATCAACAGCTAGTTAAGTTTGATTGGAGTTACAATTCCCAATAGGTGGTGGAGATCCAGCAACTGACTACCACTGCCCTAGGAGTATTTCATAAGTAAGGAGATCATTGTGGCAGATGGATTTTAAGGAGTGGTGCAAACTCACCTGTCTATCAGCTGTACTCTGGCATAAGTCTTGTGTCTCAGAGACTTTCAAGGTCCCTTCAATTTTGCCGCAGCACTGGAGCTGGGAACAGAACATTCAATGACATCACCACAATAAAAACCATGTCTGTCTGTGAGAAATCTGTGGAAACGTCATATGCCAATTAATCCCTTGGATGCTAAAGACGTCTCCCACACATTGCAAAGCAATGCATTAGCATCCAAAGAGTTAGCATGAAGAATGATTCCACTGTATATTAATTAGAGGATTTTATTTTTTTAACCCCTTGAAGACCATTGCTTTGCAATGCATTGTGCAACCTTATGGTTGTCAAGGGGTTAAGAGAATTCTGCTTATTTACTTGTACAGCAGTACAATCTCCATGTCATGTTTATTTTTCACTGTCGTCCAATACAGGTCACTGGTACAATGGGAGGTGATCCGCCCCTTTAAGTAGGCAGGAATATTCATTCAAATGTATGCAGGGGGTGGAGCCTCCCCTCCCTCTTAAGCTGCCCTCAGCCAGAGACAAGCTAGATTGATTTGTTCCTGTGTGCTGTGCACACCAGGTGGAGAACATCTCTCATTCAACTTTAGTTTTTTATTGTTTTTCTTCAAATATGGAATACCACCATTAGTTACATAGTTACATATAGTTACATAGTAATTTAGGTTGAAAAAAGACTTGCGTCCATCCAGTTCAACCCTTTTCCTATTCCTGTTTACCATCGTCTGACCCAAAAGAAGGCATCTGACTCCAAATGGCAATCAGACTTCTCCCTGGATCAACAAGCCCTAACTAAATATTAATCCCAATACTAACGTACATAGCCCTTTTAAATAAGTATCCAGGCCCCTTTTAAAGGCATCTAATGTATTTGATAGCACCACCTCCTCCGGAAGTGCATTCCATACCTTTATTGTCCTTACTGTAAAGAAACCCTTCCGCTGTTGTAGATTAAATCTCCTTTCCTCAAGTCTAAGCGGGTGGCCCCTTGTCCTGTGTACTGTTCTGTTAATGAACAGGTCTTTTGAAAGCCCTTTATATGGGCCTTGAACATATTTATATAGTGCTATCATATCCCCTCTAAGACGCAGTTTCTCTAGTGTGTACAAGTTTAACTTTTCTAGCCTCTCTTCATAACTAAAACTTTCCATTCCCCTTACTAGTTTTGTAGCCCTCCTCCGCACTTTCTCTAGTTCCATAATGTCCTTCTTCAGAAAGGGCGCCCAAAATTGAACAGCATATTCTAGGTGGGGTCTTACCATGGACCTGTAAAGAGGCATAATTATATCTTCCTCCCTTGAGTCAATACCCCTTTTAATACATGTCAATATCTTATTAGACTTTGCAGCTGCCAGCTGGCACTGCATGCTACTGTTAAGTCTATTGTCTACCATTACTCCCAAATCCTTTTCATTAGTAGATTTCCCCAGAGAAACACCATTTAAACTATATGTTGCATTTTTATTATTATACCCAAAATGCATAACTTTACACTTGTCTATATTGAATCTCATTTGCCATTTGCCTGCCCAGTTACTCAATTTGTCCAAATCCTCTTGTAATGAAGACACATCCAGTTCAGACTTATTAGGCGGGTGACCATGGCTGTGAATTGCCCTCACCAAAGTGGCTAGTGCAGCTTCCAGGGATTTTCTGGTGGACCTTATGCCCTGAAGAGGGAACAATTTGAGTCAAGTAGCTTCCCTGCTGGGGAATTTTCCTCTGGTCAATTCCCTTTTTAACATGGTTACCTGAAGACAGAAGTCCTGCAGAAAGGTGAGCCACCCTTTGAGTGCTGAAGGTCCACTTGTCCCACAGTGTCCCACATTATACACTCCAGCACTCATAGGGTGTTTTTCTTCATATTGCCTGTATTTATGCAATGTCTGTGGTATTCCCTGGGTTTTGGAGCTTTGGGTTATTGTTTTCTCATGTTTTACATGTGTTTGGGGTATGTTTGGTAAACTTTTTCTCTCAGGAATAATTTATTAATAATTAATGTCCCGCGCCTTTAAGTGCACTTTTACCCGCATAGACGCCATTGCTCCTTTACTCTCTGTGGGCTTACACAGTGTGGGACGTATCTCTGGAACCGCTTGTCACAGTGACTTCAGAAAGGGCTCATTTTGTTGGTCTTCCCCTGCTCTATCATCCGGTTGCCAGATTTGGTGTGTTGGGAGTCTGGGGGGGCTTCGGGCACTGTTTTGGGGTACTTCTGAGAAAAACTACGTTTCCCATGAGCACCTGTTTCGCGCTCGTTTTCTGATTGGCTACCGTTGCGGCAGCCATTTTGTGGTGTTATTCTCAGCGAGTATACTACGCAGGGACCGAGCCTTCTCTCTCCTCAGCAGATTAACCCTTCGCTGGCCAGATAAGTTAGATTTTAGACATTTCTGGGGTGAAACTTTAATCTTTCACACTTCTACTGGGTGATTTTTCTTAGTGGAGTATATCTGACGCTGTGAGCATGTCTACTCCACTGGAGTCAGGGGCTAGACCCAAGACTAAAGAGGCTGGGGTGTCAATTTCCCCCATTGCGTTTTGCTCCTCTTGTCACTCTGGGCTGCCTAGAGAATTTTCTGGTCATTTATGCCCAAAATGTGCAGAAAGTCATGACAGCAACCCTGGGCTTTCCAGTCACGCTATTGAGCCAACTTGGGTGAAAGAGTTCAAAGCTGCCACTAGGGATCTCAGATCCACTCTCCAACTCTTTCCCTCTCAGGTTCAGGGGGCTCTTCAGGTTTGGCAGACCCCCTCCACAGTCAGGACCTCCCTGCCTAAACCACAGGGGGCTCCTGACATGTCTGATTCTTCTGAGGAAGAATTTTTACAAGATTCTGATGCTGAGGAAGGCACTGTTGTTGAATCTACTAGGTCCATTGGTGACCCTTATGAATGTGACCCCGAAGTCTCTGCTGAGGGTTTGATCAGAGCTGTGCTAACCACGCTCAACCTTCCTCTGACTCAGGAATCTACTCATGATCCAAGTGACGTTTTTCAAAAACCGTCTAAGGCTGTTGTTTGTTTTCCTAATAACCCTACTCTTGCTCGTTTAGTCTCTGATGCGTGGAGGAATCCTGAAAAATCCTCTTCTGTGTCCAAAAACTTTGCTAAACTTTACCCTTTTCCTGAGGCTGAACTGGCAAAATGGGTTCATCCTCCTAAAGTGGATGCTCCTTGTGACGGCCCGCCGCCCGCGGCAGGCACCCGCCCCTGTAGCGTTAGGGGGGCGCCTACCAGGTCATTTACACCGGACCGGCCTCAGAGGACCACCGGACAGACCTGGGCCGTTTGCCACTGGATCTAGCTGCACTACCCAGAGGAGGAGCGCATTGGAAGACCTCCAGGTGCAGCCAGCCCAATGGGGAGCAGTGACCTGGGTAGGGACTTGCACTTCTACCCACTGGAACAGGTCACCGCGAGCAGGTATCGTCCCCTCTGCTGCGATGTCTCTGCTTGGCAGGTACTAACCCCTCTGCCTTGTCCTGGGAAACAGGTTCAGATCCCTCTGCAACAATGGCGCCTACTCCTGGCAGGAACTCACCCCCCTGCCCAGGTAAAACGACACCGCCTTTATAAAGGCGCTTTCGGCTACACAGGCCTGGGGTCATATATCCCCCACCTCCCCCCAATAACAGAGCCTAAACATCTGCTTTAGGGGTAGGGAAACACATCTAAGTTTATTGAAATGGAGTACCATACGTTTAACAGCCTTCATTCAACTTGTGGTGACATGAATATAACAAAATACCATAATACACAGTAGACAAGACATACAACAAACATAACATGGTATAACAATTTTATGATGTAAGATGGGGGAGTGTAATTAAAACATTGGAGAGAAACTGACGGTTCCAGAATGCCCCAGAATGCAACAGTGCCCTATTTGCATACTCACAGCAATGCTGCAATGTAGGTCACCAACCAACAGATGGCAGTGCATAGTACAATGCTGCAATGCAAGGTTCAACCAATAGATGGCAGGGCATAGTACAATGCTGCAATACAAGCTTCAACCAATAGATGGCAGGGCATAGCTCAACGCTGCAATGCAAGCTTCAACCAATAGATGGCAGGGCAGAGCACAATGCTGCAATGCAAGTTTCAATCCAATAGATGGCGAGGTTGAGTTCAAAAGGACTTGAGACAGGAAAAGTCCATAGCAGATGTATTGCTGGAATGTCCATGTACTCCCACAGTCCTCATATATCACAGGGACATAAAAGTTCAACCTCCTGTTCCGTCACACTCCTATTTCTAGGTTATCCAAATCTACTGCCTTAGCTGTATCTGATGCATCTGCCCTGCAGGATTGGACGGACAAAAAGTTAGAAACTTGTCTTAAATCTATTTTTGCCTCTATTGGCACTGCCATGCGTCCAACCTTTGCAGTGGCGTGGGTTAACCGGGCTATTGCGGCATGGACTGAACAGCTGACTGAGGCGGTTCGCCAGGATGCACCAGTGTCTAAGCAGTTACAGCTTCTTGCTAACATATCAGAAGCTCAGAATTATGTTTCTGACGCTGCTTTTGATGCTGTGCGCATGATGGCGAGGGCCTCTACTTCCTCTGTGGTGGCTAGACGTGATCTTTGGCTGAAAATTTGGTCTGCTGACACTGCTTCTAAGAAAGCCTTGCTTTCTTTACCTTTTCAAGGGACCTCACTGTTTGGATCTGAACTTAAGGAGATGATTAGTGAGGCTACTGGTGGTAAAAGTACTCTTCTACCATCAGTCTTCAAGAAGAAGTTTCCAGCCAAACGCAATCGGTCCTTTCGTTCCTTCCAAACTGAGACACGCTCCACGTCCCAGACAGGTTCGTCCTCCACGCACTCCTCCTCCAAGCCCAAACAGTCCTGGAAGCCCAAAGTTGCCCCTAAGGCCAAGACCTCCAAGACTGCTTCGGCATTACTCACCGAACCCGGGTCCGCATCCGGCTGTGGGTGGACGTCTCCACATCTTTCGCCGGATTTGGGAGGAGTCAGTGACGGACCCTTGGGTTATTCAGGTGGTATCAGAGCGATACAGGATCCCTTTCTCTTCCCTTCCTCCTTTTCGGTTCCATTTTACTCGTCCTTCTCAGGAACCTACAAAATGACGTCTGTTCGACAATGCTATTCAGGATCTTTTGGACAAAGAGGTCCTGGAACTGGTTCCATCGGAGGACACAGGTTCAGGATTCTATTCCAACCTGTTCGTTGTGGCCAAAAAGGACAGAGGTGCTGGTCCTATTTTGGATCTCAAGGATCTCAATTCCTTTGTTGTGAGTTCCCACTTTCGCCAGGAATCCCTGCGTTCTGTGATAGCCGCAATGTCTCCAGGGGAGTTCCTTGCCTCCCTGGACCTTCAGGATTCATATCTTCACATCCCTATTCATCCAGAGAGCAGACGGTATCTCAGGTTTGCCTGTTACAAAGGCCACTTTCAGTTTTCAGCTCTTCCCTTTGGACTGACTTCAGCCCCTCAGGTCTTTCAGAGAGTATTGGGATCTTTGATAGCTGTGCTTCATCGAGATGGTGTCAGGGTGACTCCCTACATGGACGATCTGCTCCTGAAAGCTTCATCTGCGGAGATTCTCCACCAGCAGATACAGTTGTGCATACAGACACTCAATCGCCACGGCTGGATTGTGAATCTGGACAAGTCAGACTTGGTCCCATCTCAACAGCTCCTCTTCTTGGGTCTCCTGTTCGACACTCAGCAGTGCATGGTGTTTTTACCGGAGGAAGTAGCTCATCAGATTGCTATCCGAGTATCCAAGATCCTGGAGCTCGACAGGGTTCTAGTGCCGAAGTTGACTTCTCTGGTGGGGAAGTTCATTTCCACGATAGAGACAGTGCCATTTGCTATGGCACACACCAGGGAACTTCAGAGGTTTGTGATCCAGACGTGCAAGAATCATCCAGATCATCAGCATTGGTCAGTCTCTCTGCCTCCTCATGTCGAGTTGAGCCTGGAATGGTAGTTGGACCTGTCTCTTCTCCTGAAAGGGAGATCCTTTTGGGTTCCCTATTGGACCACAGTCACAACGGATGCCAGCCTCCGGGGATGGGGGGCAGTGTTGGGTCATTTCAGTGCTCAGGGGAAATGGGGACTGGAGGAATCTCTTCTCTCCATCAATGTTCTGGAACTTCGTGCCATCTTTCTTGCCCTGAGGCACTGGGAATCTCAGCTGGAAGGTTGTCCAGTCAGAGTGGAGTCCGACAACGCCACCGCAGTGGCCTACATGAACAGACAAGGCGGCACAAAAAGTCTCACCGCTTGGTTAGAGGTCAAGGCCATCTTATCTTGGGCAGAAGATCATGTGCCCGTTATCTCAGCAGTACACATTCCAGGCGTAGACAACATCATGGCAGACTTTTTCAGTCGTCACACAGTCGACAGCGAAGAGTGGGCTCTTCATCCAGAGGTGTTTCACCTTCTAACCCAGATGTGGGGGGTACCTGCAGTGGATCTGATGGCTACCAGACACAACAGGAAGGTGCCAGTGTTTTGCTCTCGGTGGAGGGACCCTCTTGCTCTAGCAGTGGATGCTTTCTCAATCCCTTGGGAGTTCCCTCTGGCGTAC
This sequence comes from Rhinophrynus dorsalis, assembly GCA_037306005.1. Lineage (NCBI taxonomy): Eukaryota > Metazoa > Chordata > Amphibia > Anura > Rhinophrynidae > Rhinophrynus > Rhinophrynus dorsalis. The sequence continues at coordinate 439,903,840 of CM074722.1, read as the reverse complement.
ATCTTCCCTCCTCTCCCTCTGTTGATCAGAGTCATCCAGAAGCTGAAGATGGAGCATTGTCCTGTCATCCTAATCACTCCGAATTGGTCTCGTCAGTCCTGGTATCCGGAACTGCTAGCCATGTCAGTGGCGGATCCCTTTCCGCTTCCTGCCCGTCCAGATCTACTTCTTCAAGGATATCTGTGGAAGGAGGATGTTCAGCATCTCCATTTGATGGCTTGGAGGTTGAATCCTCAATTTTAAAGAAGAAAGGGTTTTCCTCTTCAGTGGTGTCCACGATGCTCAGAGCTCGCAAGCCTGTGTCTTCCAAGATCTATCATCGCATATGGTCCACCTTTGTGGCATGGTGCACTGATAAGGATCTGTCACTTGAATTCCATCTTCCCACGGTCCTGGCCTTTTTGCAGGATGGGGTTGAGAAGGGACTCAGCCTAAGTTCTCTCAAGGTTCAGACTTCAGCTTTGTCTGTATTTTTCCAGGAACGGATTGCTATTCTTCCTGATGTTAAGGTTTTCTTCCAAGGTGTGGCTCATGTTCGCCCTGCCTTCAAGAGTCCTACTCCCCAGTGGGACCTCAATTTGGTGCTGGGGGTTCTCCAGAGACCCCCGTTTGAATCCTTGGCTTCTATTCCTTTACGTCTCTTGACTTGGAAAATGGCCTTTCTTTTTGCTATTGTCTCGGTTCGCCGGGTAGCAGAGTTGCAAGCTCTGTCTTGTAAACCTCCTTACTTGGTGTTCCACAAGGATAAGGCAGTGCTCCGCACTTCCAAGGAGTTTTTACCCAAGGTTGTCTCCGAGTTTCACATCAATCAGGAGATTGTGGTGCCCTCTTTCTGTCCTAACCCTTCTTCTGACAAGGAAAGAGATCTCCATTTGTTGGATGTTGTGCGTTGTCTTAAATTTTATGTTCATCGCACAGAGTCTATCAGGAAGTCTGACGCTCTCTTCGTCATTCCTGAGGGGCCTAGGGCAGGGAGACCGGCATCCAAGGTGACTATTGCATCTTGGATAAAATCTACCATTCGTGAAGCCTACAAATTGCGGAATAAGCACGTTCCCTTCAGGGTTACTGCTCATTCCACCAGATCAATTGGGGCCTCTTGGGCCTATAAGAATCAGGCGTCTGCTGATCAACTGTGCCGGGCGGCCACTTGGTCCTCTGTGCACACATTCTCGAAGCACTGTCGTGTTGATGTACTGGCCTCGGCTGATGCCAGCTTTGGGAAGAAGGTCCCGGAGGCAGTCTTGCCTGTTTAGGACCTTCTACTCTGTGGTTCTTAGTGCTTCTTTGCTGTTGAGCCCTGTTGGCTCTAGTTCAGTGTGCTGTGTTAGTTCGGGGGTTCGTTTTTACCCCTGGTTGGTGTCCGTTGACACTTCTGTTATTGGGCTGTATGATTAATTGGTTCATAGCAGTTCTGGTGACTTTGGGCCTTGCGCTTGGTCCTTGCCTTACTTCCCGCCTCTGGGAAAGCTCAATGTTTGTACATCCCATTGTACCAGTGACCTGTATTGGACGACAGTGAAAATAGGATTTTAGTCTTACCTGTTAAATCCTTTTCACTTAGTCCATACAGGTCACTGGTCTCCCACCCTGTCAAGGGACCATGCTTGGCTCTCCTGTGGCATTCAGTGGGAGACCTTCGGGGCATGCTCACAGGAGTCTTCCTTTTCCTTCTTACTCTGGTCAGTTTAGTGTCTCAAATCAATCTAGCTTGTCTCTGGCTGAGGGCAGCTTAAGAGGGAGGGGAGGCTCCACCCCCTGCATACATTTGAATGAATGTTCCTGCCTACTTAAAGGGGCGGATCGCCTCCCATTGTACCAGTGACCTGTATGGACTAAGTGAAAAGGATTTAACAGGTAAGATTAAAATCCTATTTTTATGGGCACAGTTGACATTTTTTTAGATAAATCAAATCACTAAAATATTGATGATAGGAAGTGGCGGCAGCCATCTTGATGACTGCAAAATCAGAACTTAGGGTGTAATTCATCAGTATGAACAAGTGAAATTCTGGAGAAAACCAAAATGTGATCGAGTCAATAGGAATTTGCATTTCCCTCTCATAATACCATAGGATTACCTCAGAATTGCTCTTGTTTAGCTTGATGAATTAGCCTCACAGTTCGGTCACCTCATTAACCCCTTAAAGACAATATGTGCGTGCAGTGCTTTGTTTCACAATGCATTAAACAACCCTCTGGTCCTTAATGGTTTAAAACATGAATAGGCAAACTGAGGCCCTCCAGCTCTTTATATCTGTCTGGTGATGATGGGAATTGTAATACTGAACAGCTTCAAATTGCCCACTGATTATGTTGCCAGTTAAAGACATGGGGGAGAAAGAGAGAGTCTGAGAGAGAGAGAGAGAAAGAGAGGGAGAGAGAGAGAGCAGCACCATTCTGTTGCAGGCAGTGGAGACAAGGGGTTTTCTGTGCTTAAGTCAGCCTAATACATTATCAGTAAACTTTGCAGCCCAAGCTTTCCTTTACTTTAACCCTTTTAGTGTCAGAGAGTATCCAACACAATGCCTTGCACAATACATGACCCAATCTGGCCACAAGACCTTCTTTATGCATAAGACTGGGGGTTTAGCCTCCTAAAACAGTTGCCTTACTACCAAGCAATGAGCTAACCAACTAATCCACTGCAGTTGATAACACACAATTGCACAAGTTACTGGAGTAAGTTAATAAAGCACACCTCCATAAAGATTTATTTTGGTCACTTTTCAAAGAAAATTAAAAAGAAGAAAAAGAAATAAAAGCATGGCAACTCACCAGATCTGCTCAAGAGACTTTGTTTTCAGAATGAATTACCAGGTTTCCTGGGTCAAAGGGTGATTATCTGTCTTTAGGATAGGCTGACCAGATCTCACCTTTAACCGGGGACACATAGGAAATAGGCATTTTGAAGTACGTCACTGAAAACAAAGCAGTCCTGCAGCATGCATTTTTCATATGCGTCCCCGGTTAAAGGTGAGGTCTGGTCACACTACTTTGGGGGGTCAGTGGTAGCACCACTCACTTTTTGATCTATTCTGCCAACTTTTTTACCTGTTCTGCCTACTCCTATCCTGTTCCTCCAACTTCCCTAGCCATCCTGTATAATAATTCGCTAGGATGTTTGTCAGAAGTCGTCATGCGCAGTACAGACTGCCCGAAAGCACAGAATGCTGGGAGTTCTGTGCTGGGAGCATTCTGTGTTTTCGGCCAGTCTCTACAGTGCATGACTGCGTTGGCGGCGGGATGCAGAACAGGACCAGTCTCTTAACCCTTTGAGTGCCAGAGCGGTACGCAATGCATTGCAAAGCAATGTACTGCATACCCCTTTGGCACTCAAAGGGTTAACATCACCCGGACCTTGACCCGTGTACATGGGCTTTTGCACTAGGTGAGTATAAAATACTAGCTGCCCCTATTAATTATTTGACTCAAGACATAACATTGTAAATCTGGATGTCAAGTCCATGGAGGTGGACATGATGATTATTAGCAGAACCACAGGCCAAAAAATTCCCTCTGCACTTGCTCTGCTATGTGTTGTACACCCCTCTGGTCCTTGACTAAGCAGCCTTATGCACTCAGCGGGCATCAGTGTGAAAAAACTGCTAGCAACTGTCATGAGCAGGATTAATTGAAGATGTTATCTCTTGAACAAAGTCATGAGATGAGCAGGGCCTTCTGTATGTCTCTGTGTTCAGTATTTGTCTCTCAACAGTTTTAGATATCCTCAAGGTCTCACTCTTGGTGCTTACCATCTCGTGCATGTACAAGAGATATTCCCTCTGCTCTGCAGTGGGTCCCCGGAGAACCTGTTCATAGATATTGTCATAGACATCTAGTAATGAGTTGTCCACCTGAAAAAGAGACAGAATAAATCATAAGACTCCTTGGGGGAGATTCACTAAGTGGTGATAAAGAGGTAATAAAGTGGAGATGACTTCTCCAGTGACATCACTTCTCCAATTCCTGTTATTCTATGGAGCCTATTCACTAAGATCTCCAAAGATGAAGAAATCTTATGCATAGGCTCCATAGAATAACATAGGAATTGGAGAAGTGATATCACTGCAGAAGTCATCTCCACTTTATCACCTCTTTATCACCGCTTAGTGAATCTTCCCCCTTGTATGCTAAATTGGTAACAAAGACACAAAATGGAAGCTGTCCAACTTCATTAGTGTGGAGGGCCCGATTTTGTTGGAGCAACATGCTGGAGGGCCGGACTAGAACTAGAACATAAATATTCAAATATTGAATGATGCCCTAGGACAAGTTGAAGTGACAGGCCCCTTGCCCACTGTAAATAGTAGAACTCAGGGAGAAAGTATAGCAGGGGTGCTCAGTTTGCATCTGGAGACTACATGTTGTAAATCTCTTATGTAGGGCAGCAACTCTTTGTATGCCAAAGAGATACCCAACCCACTGGCATTCAGATAGTTAAATTAGATTCCAGAGGGGTAGGCTTGTGCGATTCTGTTCATTAACATTCGGAATTCAACAAATATGGGGTCATTCCGAGTCATTCAGGCCATCCGACAGGCAAGGGTCGTTCTTAAAAAAAGATCCAAATCAGAACAACCCTGCTTCAGAATGAAAAAAGAAAAATTAGTCCGAAATAAAATTTTACTGAAAATTTTTGTCATGCACAAGTGTACGCAGTGTGCTTAAGAAACACCTGTGACACTGAAATGGTTATTCCACTTTAACTCTTTGAGTACCAGAGGGTCGGGCACCCCTTTAGCACTCAGGGTTACATATGTACATAAGGGATGTTCAGCCTGTAGCTATTTGGCCTCTTTCAGAAGAGGCCACAGTCACCACACTTGCAAGGGCAGCTGCTGCACAGCAGACTCTCCCACAGCAGCAGATGACACTAAAGACAGGAGAAGCTCCACTCCACAGGTAGTCATACCATTCACAGCAAGCAGCTGTTAATGGAATTCTATTCCTGCATATATATCACTAAATGTCTGAAACAAGGTTTTAGTAGGTACATTTTTCATACTCACCAGTCTCCTGTGCTTATGATGACAGAAGCACAAAGATGGGACAGTCCTGGAGAGTGAACTCTGTTAAACATGCTTGGGCTGTACATGTCAGCACACTAACATGCTCCATGTTTGTATCTATCACTCCAATACTCAATGCAATATAAAGCCCCAGCACACACCAACTTCACTCTCCAACACCGGCACATATCACTGCTCCTATCTTTGCACAGAACACAGCTATTACAATGAATAGTTACAGGTCTCTGTGCAAGTTGTTTTTCACAGAGTAGACAGCAAAGGGTCAATCGTGATTATATCCATCTACTAACAGTCTGGAGTTCTGGGCCCCCTCTTGACTTGGCCCAGGGTAAGAGTCCATCTTGTTCCCCCATGATGGACAGCCCTCATTTGATGTAGGAGTCACTCTCTGACCTGCAGCAAGGTTGTGATAGGAGGAGTCATCTGCACTAGGGGCTGGCAACATTTGGCCAGGGGGCAAATACAATGAAGTAGCCTATTTCTATGGCTCCAACCCACTGTTCTATACAACCCCTTTCTGTTAATATTATATATGTCATTAATGTTATGAAGTGAGGCAAGTGATACCAAAGAGCTTATACTGAAATGGTGGGTTACTAGTGATTTCACAGAGATCACCACTGAAATGGAACTACACTATTAGCATAACTCCATATATTCTATTTACAACAGCAAGTGGAAAACTTAGTGAGGCAGTGGCCAGCTGGCCTAGACTTATGATCTGCCTGGGGGGCAATTGCCCACCTGCCCCCAAGGCCAGCACTCCCCTGATCAACACTCTTTTCACTAACACTGGGACAGGCTGAAGAATATTTATATCAGGGAACTTCATCCTCTTGAGCCCCCAGAGAGGGCTCATGGGCTGTGAACAGGGTTTGTAAATGAAGTGATTTGCATCATAAAGGATGTGGGACTTAATTGGATGGGTGGAGTTTGTTGTAATGTTGCCACTAAGTGGGCAGAACAAGGTGGGAAGGAGGAGAAATGGGCGGGAAGTGGAAGGAACAGGGTGAGAAGGAGAAGTAGTAGGTAGAGTTTCACAAGAAACTCACCACCACCGGAGACTCAGCCTCTGTCCCTGGAGACCAGGTAATTAACTCCCCAGGGGCAGATCCAGAGAGTTCCCAGGCATGGGCATATGGCACTGCAAAAATGTACCCAGCAAAGACTTGGCTGAAATAGAGTGCCTGCTGGGGATCCACTTTTCCCAGTATGGCCATCCTGAGGAGGGATCAGCCATGCTCTATACCATGGGTGCTCCACCTGTCCTCAAGCCCCTCCCCAATAGTTCATATTTTCAGGACCTATTCAAATAAATGCAGCTGCCTGATACTGACTTTCACCATAGGAGTGGGTATAGGCATGTCAATGGATAGGAAATAACTTCTCACTGTGAAGGACACAAGAGATCAGGGGCGGACTGACCATACGGGCATTCGGTCACGGACCGAGGGCCCGTGACCGAAGGGGGCCCTCCGCCGCTTCCAGTGCTGCTCAGCAACTCTCGGCCGCCGGCGCGCTTTCTAGTAATACAGAGCGCTGGAGATGACATCATCTCCCAGCCTCTGCATTACTAGAGGCACGCGGGACTTCGCACAGCCACGCCGATAGACCACCAGGGACTGGAGGTAGGGGCAGTGTGGAGCTGAAGGGGCGATGTGGAGATGAAGGGGGCATTGTGGAGATGAAGGGGGCATTGTGGAGATAGGGGCATTGTGGAGATGAAGGGGGCATTGTGGAAGATGAAGGGGGCATTGTGGAAGGGGCATTGTAGAGGTGAAGGGGGCATTGTGGAGAAAGGGGCATTGTGGAGATGAAGGGGGCAATGTGGAGATAGGGGCATTGTGGAGATGAAGGGGGCATTGTGGAGATGAAGGGGGCATTGTGGAGATAGGGGCATTGTGGAGATGAAGGGGGCATTGTGGAAGATGAAGGGGGCATTGTGGAAGGGGCATTGTAGAGGTGAAGGGGGCATTGTGGAGAAAGGGGCATTGTGGAGATGAAGGGGGCAATGTGGAGATAGGGGCATTGTGGAGATGAAGGGGGCATTGTGGAGATGAAGGGGCAATGTGGGGATGAAGGGGGCAATGTGGAGATAGGGGCATTGTGGAGATGAAGGGGGCAATGTGGAGATTTCTGCAGGAGGCCCAGACCTCTTTTTGGACCAGGGGCCCTGGGTCCTGTCAGTCCGCCCCTGCAAGAGATAGACTGTCCGATATGGATATGATGACAGCACCACACTGAGGCACAAATAATTCAGAGGAGGCTTCCTTTGTAAAAGAGGATCTGTGCATTAACCTCTTGTATGCCAAAGATGCCCCAGTGCACTGTTTTGCTTTGAAATTCACTGCAGTCTAATCTAGCATTCGAGGGGACTAATGGAGAGATGTTAAAGGGCCCCCTTTGGATTTGGGTACGGCTACACTGGCAGAAATCCCATGCCTGTCTTAAAGGGACACTAACGTCTCATAAAAAAATGTTTTGTTTTGTAGCGTTTAAAAAAATAAATTATATGGCACATTATGGTTTGAGAGATATTCGCATTCAAAGTTTCCCCCTCCCTCCCCTTCTCCTGACATCAGCGTCTAGCATCTAGCAGGAGATCCTGGTCCTGGGACCAGCCGGCGGCTCTGCAACAGAGCCAGAATCGCAACATTGGAAAATAATCACTTCATTGGAAAGGTCTACAAAGTGTGCCTGGTTTGCAAGCACACTTTGTAGACCATTCCAAAGAAGTCATTATTTTCCAATATCGCTATTGCGACTCTGCTGGAGAGCCTCCTCGTGTTAGCCGACACAGATCTCCTGCTGTCAGCTTTACAGCTGACATCAAGAGAATGGAAAGTTTACATGCGAATATCTCTCAAACCATAAAGGTTTGAGAGATACGATTTGTGCCATAAAATTTATTTTTTTAAACACTACAAAACACCATTTTTTTGTTTTCATGGGACATTACTGTCCTTTTAACATAAAATGTAGCATTACATTTTATTGCAAACTGAATATTGTTAAATTCACTAAGTTAAACTGAGTAAATCCGAAGGAAAGAAGATGTTTTTCGTTATAAACATGCAATGTTATTGCTTGAGTTTCCGTCATGTGATTAAAATGACTATAAGGAAGTGGTCAAGCGGCCATTTTATGATAAAGACCTTCATGTGATACATGGAATGGGGGAGTGAAGGTGCTTGGAGGAGCTGAGGAATGACTACTTCCTTATGAACAAATGTGAATGAAAATAACTTTTCCTTGGAGTAGATTGACCACATTTCCTTTCTGCTGAGCCAAAAGCAGCAAAGAACTTCCCATATCTAGTACAGTGATGTGAGTGAGGTCACAATTGAGCTTGCACACTTCTGATTGGCTGAACCATGTAGGATCACTGCCTAATTACTGATGTAACAGAAAGTGATGCCTGTACCAAACTATAAGACTTCAAGGGACTCATTTCTCCTTCTATTATTTATAACTCTGTGCTGAGAAAGTTTTCTTGTAGATCAGTCATTGTAACAGTAGAAGACTAATAAAGTAAAAAGTGATACTTTTATTGGCTAAGTGGGTGTAACATTCAAGCTCTCAAGCCAGCTTCACTCTTTTAGTCCAGAGGGGAATGTAAGGCATTGAAAAGCAATGCGTTGCATACCCTTCTGGCACTAAAAGGGTTAAGTCTCTTCTTCAGGCATATTTAGAATGAAGGCTGAATACAAGATACAAGACAAGTTATACACTCATGCCAATTGGTTTTACATTTAAATTTCACTGAAAATAAATTCCTTATCACTATTATCTAGTATAAATCATTTGCCAGGCTGCAGTAGAGGCCTCCATTTGTAGCTGGCACAAGATTTATTGTCTTTCTGCTCCAGTAAATTATTGTGTAGACATGCAGCCCAAGATGGCTAAGCAGTAGTGTAGTTAGGTTTTGTGCTGCCCTAGGCCTGACTAAACTGACACCCCCCCTTATAATTACCAATTATAAGCACCTAAAATAGGCTGATTAATAAATAGGCAGTAGAAATGCCATGGGTACCATCAGTATCCTCTGTATGTACGAATGGCAATCATTTAACCATTTGAGTGCCAGAGGGTTGTCCAACACATTGCGGGGCAACATGATGGACTCTCCTCTAGCACTCAGAAGGGTTAACTCTATCAGTGCCAGAGATGTAACCAACACAATGCATTGGATACCTCAAGCACTGAAGTGTTTAAGACATCTGTAGGTCAGAGGAGTAACTAGAAGCCTCCGGGCCCTGGTACAAGAAGTGCCATGGGCCCCCACCACCACATTGGCCCCCTCCCCACCACATTGACCCCCTCCACAATGCCCCCATCTCCTTCCTGGAGATCTCGCTCGGTCCTCTTAGTAATGCAAAGCACTGGTAGATGATGTCATCTCCCAGCATCATCTCCCAGCATCATCTCCCAGCGCTCTGCATTACTAGAGCTCTGGCGGGAGATTGCGGGCCCCAGGCAGAGGGTTCACAGGGGGAGGCCGGGCCCCTGGAGTGCACGGGCCTGGTTGCAGGTGCGACCCCTATAGTTACGCCACTGCTGTAGGTGCTTTCTTTTCAGGCAAACCCATAAATCCCACAAACTCAAAATAATGATACCATTAAAGCATCAAGTGTTACAAGCTTACACCATGCCATATGCCCAAGAAAGTGGAGCAATTCTAAGGTGAACCAATGCACAATATGAGAGAGATAAAATTTCCAATTGCAATAAGCCAAGAGTCTCATTGCAGTCAGGGACAGTTTTAATAGAACAGACCTATGCTTGTATAGCCCTGGCCTAAACAAGTTAGTGAGACTGATTTCTTGCATATTACTACATGTGCAGTGCAGGTTATTAACTCTACTTATTCAGGGAAGGACTGGCCTGGGGGGCAGGGGGGCATTTGCCCCCTGGGCCGGTCATATGTCTGGGCCAGTGGGCCACTGTCTCACTTAATCTCCATCTTGTTGCTATAAATGGAGCAATACTAGTGATACCACAGAGCTTACAATTGAAATGGTGCTATACAAATGATATCACAAAGCTAACATCCAAATTAGGTTACACTAGTTACATAACCCATTTCCACTGTAAGCTCTATAGTATCACTAGTGTAGCGTTACTTAAATTGTAAGCTCTGTAATATCAGTAGTTTAGCCCACTTTAATGTGAGCTATGTGGTATTGCTTTGAGGAGGTGGGCTTTGAGAGTGATTACATCATCCCCCAGCGCTCTCTGCATTACTGAAGAGAAGACCGCACGGGAGCTCCAGCAGCTACAGGTCTGTGCCAAACAAGGCACAGACCTTTCCTGCCAGGCCTCTGGACCACCAGGGAGGTAGGAAACAAACACATGGGGACAAGTTGGAGCTGATGGGGGCAAGTTGGAGCTGATGAGAGCCAAAGTGGAGCTGATGGGGGGCAAGTTGGAGCTGGTGGGGGCAAAGTGGAGCTGATGGGGAGCAAGTTGGAGCTGATGGGGCAATGTGGAGCTGGTGGCGGCAAGTTGGAGCTGATGGGGGAAATGTGAGGGCAATGTGGAGAAGATGGAGGCAATATGGAGCTGGTTGGGGGAAATGATGGGGGCAATGTGGAGATGATGGCGGCAATGTGGAGATGATGGAGGCAATATGGAGCTGGTGGGGTGAAATGATGGGGTCGCAATGTGGAGATGATGTGGGCAATGTGAGGGCAATGTGGAGATGATGGGGGTAAATGTGGAGATGGTAGGGGCAATGTGAGGGCAATGTGGAGATGATGGGGGCAATGTGGAGATGATGGGGCAATGTGAGGTCAATGTGGAGATGATGGGGCAATGTGGAGATGTTGCGGGGCAATGTGAGGGCAATTTGGAGATGATGGGGGCAGTGTGGAGATGATGAGGGCAATGTGGAGATGTTGGGGCAATGTGGAGATGATGGGGGTAATGTGAGGGCAATGTGGAGATGATGGGGGCAATGTGGAGATGCTGGGGGCAATGTGAGGGCAATGTGGAGATGATGAGGGCAATGTGGAGATGATGGGGGTAATGTGAGGGCAATGTGGAGATGATGGGGGGCAATGTGTGTGCATGCATGCAACAGTGATAGAGACAAAGACACATGCAACAGACATACACACAAATAGACACAAAAACACCCACACACATGCACTGACATACATAGAGTGAGATAGACACACTCATACATGCAGTGATACACACACATGTATACAGAGAGAAACACTTGACGTGAGCCATACATATTTATTTTGGGCGGGGAATCTTGGGTGAGTTCCCACACTTTTTTCCACAGGACTTGACCCCTGACTACAACTCTGACAGTATTGAAATAACACTCTCTATGGCCCAAACACTATGCTTTTATTTTGAAAACATTACTGTCCCTTTAATGGGACCTTTAAGGGTTATTATTTTCAAGATCTTAGGGGCAGCTCTTTTTTGAAACTTCTCAGGCTGATCATGTACAAGCACAGAAATATTATTACCTACAGTCTATATACCAAGCACATATATTTTTTCACATTTCCCACAGCAGGTACTGTGCTGACTGCGCTGTATTTCAGCCAGAGAAGTAATAGAGTTTTTTTCATTTAAAGGTAAAACACAACACACAGAGAAGGGTCGCTTTTTTGTATATGAAGCAAGTTCTCAATAATTTTAAACGCGGATGTGATTACTCACAGTTTTGCAAGTACCGACTGTAGTAAATACAACCGTTTTAAAGCGACAGGGGATTAATCAACCTGCCCCTGTACAGGTGTTCAAGCTTGTCTCTTGTACTCCTTTTTCTTACAAATCTCGTAGCCAACGATCCAGATAATAAAGGTATATTTTATTTATTAACTAGTATGAAAGCTTGTGTACACTGGCTAAAGTGTACCCACCAGCCCTGGCTGCTGCCCCGAAGCCAGGAGCAGAAACAGGCGGTGAGCCATCTGGTGCTCCCCGCTCCTGATCAGCGTGTTCGGCCAGTCTCTACTACGCATGACTGCATCGTTCCAGCAGTCTATATTGCGCATGTGCGGTTACGCACACAGGGAGCTTCCCAGGCTAGCGCTTTATATTATTTAGATTATAATATCCCTCACTCTCTGACGCTACAAGTGTTCTGAATGTGGTCACAAACAAATGTGAGTGCATTATAATATCTTATACACCAACAATAGTTCAAGAGTGTATTAACCCTATGAGCGCCTCCCTTCTTTTCTTTTCTTCTTTTCCTCTTTCATTTAAAGCACATCAGCCTCAATACTCATAACAAAACAGTTTTTGTACAAATATAACTATAAAAATGTTGAAATTCATGGTGAAAACAATTTAGTGAATCAAATATTACAATAAAATCAATTATTAACCATTTTTAAGGACCAGCGTACTGTGCAATACATACTGGGTTGTATAGCTAAAGGCATTAGTAGCAGAAAGCTACCACTCTATGGGTCTCTGATTAGACCTCACCTAGAGTATTGAGTATAGTCATACCTGGTAACATTTTCTTGTGCTGTGGTGCCGCAAGGGGGAGAAAAATGATGCGATTTGTGTCAAAAAGGGGAGGACTTAGTGTGAGTGGGGACAGGGCTTAACATATATGGCCAGAATAGAAGGAATAGGCTGGGGCAGGGGAGGGCTGGCCTGGGGGGCAGGGAGGCAATTGCCCCCTGGGCGGGTCATATGTCTGGACCACTGGGCCAGTCTACCACCTGCTGCTGTAAATAAAGCTGCACTATTGATATCACAAAGCTTACAACCGAAATGGAACTACACCAGTGATACGCTGAGCTACAATCCAAATGGAGCTACATTAGTAGCATAACCAATTTCCCTTGTAAGCTCTCTGATATCACTAGTGTAGCACCATTAAACTGTAAGCTCTGTAGTATCAGGTGTAGTCCAATTTGCGATGCAAGCTATGCAAAGTGGACCGGGGCGGTGGGCTTGAATGATAATAGAAATGGGCCACTTAATTGTATTTGCCCCCCAGGCCACAATTTGCCAGCCCTCCCCTGGGCTGGGAAAGAGGAGAAGTGGGCAGGGAGTGAGAGTTACAGACTGGGAAGATGCAGAAGTGGGCAGAATTTGATTAAAAACTCCCCACATTTGGAGAATCAGCCTCTGCCCTGGAGACCCGGTAATTAGCAGCACCAACCGGAGTCTCCTGGGCAGATTTGGAGAGTTCCCAGCTATGAGTACAGTACTGGAGATCCCATCTCCAGAAGGATATAGGTATTCTTGAGAGAATTCAGAGCAGGGCTACTAAAATGGTGAATGGTTTAGAGGATAAGAAATATCAGGATAGACTAAAGGATCTGAACATGTATAGCTTGGATGAGAGAAGAGAGAGACGGATATGATAGAAACATTCAAATACATAAAGGGATTCAAAGTACAGGAGTGAAGTACATTTCAAAGGAGTAGAAATGTTAGGACAAGAGGTCACGGTCTAAAACTAGAGAGACAGAGGCTTAAATGTAACGTAAGAAAGTTTTACTTCACTGAGAGGGTGGTAGATAAGTGGGATAGCCTACCAGAAGAAGTGGTAGAGATTAATACAGTGAGGAAATTTAAGCATGCATGGGATAGGCATAAGGCTATAGTGAACATAAGACAAGACCAAGGAACATATAAAGGTTTGAGGTTTTTACAGTAGGAAATATGTGCAGACAAGGGCTAGATTCTATTGCAATTGCTAAATGTTAACACCAGTTTTATCAAACATTTTCCTATTGAAGTCTATGGGGAAAACCGGAGATAAAAGCAGAGATAAAATTAGCACCTGTAATAGAATCTAGCCCTAGAATGGCTGAATGGTTCTTATCTGTTGTCAAATTCTATGTCTCTAATTCTATGAAAAGCTATGTTGTCCTTACAGGGATAATCAATAAAATCAAGTGTTATTTCTTACCATCCTTTAATGCACTGAGTTGTATGAATAATGGGTATTATGGGGCAAGGTTATCTGCATATTTTAGCCACCCTGCTAATCTCGTTACTCTTATCAATATCCATATAATTAAAAGTAATCAATAAAAGAAAAATGGCCTGTTACTGCAATTGCCATTTGCAAAATTAGTTTGACACCCCCCCTCACAGAAGCAATACTTGAGCGAACCAGCTGCATAACAGGGGAGAATAAAAATTCCCTTTAATTTAAGTAGGCAGGGCCTGGAATTGCCATAACGCAAAGTAGGCACCTGCCTACAGGCGGACGCCAGCGAGGGGCGCCTGCCATTGGGATTCTTTTTTTTTTTTATTCTTTAAAAAAAAAAAAATAAATAAATAAATAAAAACTAGCCACCTCGCTGGCTGTGCCGGCCCCCACTGCATGTCGCCCTCAAATTGCCCCCCCCCATTGTCTATTTCCTACCTCCCTGGCAGGACAGGTCTGTGCCTCCTTTGGCACAGTCCTGTAAGTGCTGCGCTCCCTCATCGGCTCTTTAGGAATGCAGAGCGCTGGGAGATGACATCATCTCCCAGCGCTCTGCATTCCTGAATAGGAGACTGCGCGGGAGCTCCAGCACTTACAGGACTGTGCCAAAGGAGGCACAGAAGACAGATCTCCTGCCAGGGAGGTAGGAAACGGACAACGGGGGGAGGTAGGAAATGGACAATGGGGGGAGGCAATGTGAGGGCAACATGGGGATGGTGGGGGCAAGTTGGAGCTCATGGGGGGCAATGTGAGGACAATATGGAGATGGTGGGGGAAATGTGGAGCTGATGGGGGCAAGTTGGAGATGGTGGAGGCAATGTGAGGGCAATATGGAGATGATGGGGGCAATGTGGAGCTGATGGGGGGCAATTTGGAGCTGATGGGGCAATGTGAGGGCAATATGGAGATGATGGGGCCAATGTGGAGATTAGGAGCATTGTGGAGGTGTCCAGTGGAGATGGCCAATGGGGGGAGGGCCCTTCAGATTTCTGTGCCTACAGGCTCCTGAGATGTAAATCCGGCCCTGTAAGTAGGGCTTTTAATCCAAAAATACAAGAGGGGTCGCAAATGCATTGCAATACTGGGGAAGCCACTCGTATTCAAGGAGTTAAAATAGCTATTTAAATCAAATGGAATTCGGTCCCATGATGCAGTAGGTTTGCTCTGAAATGGTACATAGTTTCCTTTCTGTAGAATGCTATTAGGGCCTTATTCACAGAAAAAAAAATGCATACCTCCCAACATTTCAAATGGCCAAAGAGGGACACTTTTGTTTTAGGTGGTGTTTATGGGGGTGTGGCTGGTGGACGGGGCACTACCGAGAATTTTTAGGCTATTTCATGACCTACCGGCTCCTCTTTGTGTAACTGAATAAATTATTTAGAGCAAGACCAAAGTATTTTATTTACACAGATTAATTTATAAACACATATATTAAAGATTAACTACACATTTATGTGAGTTTTATTGTTGTGGAGCATGTAATAAACACTACTCATTCTGATCTCCTGAAAAGAGGGACAAAAGGGTAGAAAAGAGGGACAGAAGGATTTGGGTCTGAAAGAGGGAATGTCCCTCCTAAAGAGGGACAATTGGGAGGTATGATAATGAGCAATTCTGGATCAAACCAACAGCACAATAAGGGATAAACATCTCCCAAACTCCCATAGATTTAACTGGAGAATGTAACCCCTTGAATCGCAGAGAGGCCTCTCTAGCATTCAAGGGGTTAAAGGCCCTTTTTATATCAATTTGGGAAATTATTATTTGTCCCCTACAGTGCAGTTGGTTTGTTCCAAAATTGTGCATCTTAAGCTTTCTGCTTAAGGCCCTTTACATTTGGAACGGCCATAGAGGGACACTTTTGTTTTATGTGGTGTTCTTGGGGGGTGCGGCTGGTTGGTAGAGAATTACAGAGAATATTTACATTATTTCATGACCCTTTGACATCTCTTTGTGTTAATGAATAAATGATTTAGAACAAGTCCCAATGATTTTTATTTCCACAGACTAATTTATAAACCCACATACTGAAGTTTAATCAAACATTAATGTGAGTGTTATCGCTGTGAAGCAATGTGATACACTTATATACACACCACACAGTCTGATCTCCTAACAGAGGGACACCAGGGTGGGAAAGAGGGAAAGAGGGATTTGCGTCTCAAAGAGAGACAGTACCACCCTAAAAAGGGACACTTGGGAGGTATGTCTTTAGTATTTTGCACATGAAGAGGGTGTTTTTAATTCAGTTTTAACCCCTTATAAGCATAGCTGGAATTTGCCCCGAAGACTCTGGTTTTGGCTTCTAATTACTGGGTCTCCGGGGCAAAGACTGATTCTCCAGGTGTGGGGAGTTTCTGCTGAAACTCTGCCCACTTTTGCTTTTTTTCCCCTTTTCCTCCCACTCCTGACCACTTCTCTTCTTTCCCCACCCTATTTTTAGCACTTATTTTCATGCCAACTAAGCCCCACCCCCACTCACAATTAACCCCGCCCCTTTACAACTCAAATTGCAACATTTCTCTCGCTCCATTGGGCCCACAGGACTCCATGGAGAATCAAAGTTCCCAGGTATGCTTATTAGTTTTAATCAGATATTCAAGAGATGTTATGAAAAGGCAATCCTATATAATAACTCGCTAAGGTTTGTCAGAAGCCGTCATGAGCAGTAGAAACGGTTGCATGCGCTTTAGTCATGCGCAGTACAGACTGCCCGTGCTGTGGCTGTTACGGAGCGGGGCTCTCCGAATTCAGACCCGAGTCGCACAGAGAGAACTCCGGTCTGAATTCGGAGCATTTCGCTCTGTATCAGCCACGGAGAGGCCACTCTCTACTGCTCATGCCTACAGAGGTGGAACTGTGGCCCGTGTAAACGGGCCTTTCAACTTGTATATATATATACAACATGACCTTTAATATGAATACATATCTTACTCTTTAATCTTCAGAGTGCCGGTGAGTTTTACAACAAAATACTCTTATCAAAAGACAAGGGAAATCTTACAGCTTAGGTTTATCTTGTAAATGTTCTTGGGGGGGCATAATATAATTGCAAACGCCAATGAAAGAGCAAACGAGGGCATCAAACAATACTATTCAGCTGCCACACACATGGGCTAGTCAGGCCACGCCCCTCTCAGACAGAATTAACAGGAGAATGAAGGAGAATGGCTTCTATAAATCTACAGCCAACAGCTTGCTTGGGATGATAGGAATTGTAGTCCAGCAACAGCAGAGGATCCTCATGGAGTCCAGCCATGCTTTAACCTATAAACACACACTACTACTACTGCTTCTGTTAGATATCCCGTGGAACTAATGCACATCCCTCTGGATGATCTCCAGTATTATTAGTTCAGTCCGTGTATGGTTCAGTAGCCCTCTGCATGTCACATTGCTCTTATTTCTTATCAACTGAAACTGTCCTGTGTTCTTGGCCAGGTTCCTTCCAATGGCTGGCAGAGAGCTACTGCTTTATCTCCTGTGTGGGCAGACATGATAGTATTGCCAGTATTTACATGGGCAGCCCTCCTACTTGCACTTTCACTGCATTTCCCATCTGTTTTTCTAATTATATCGCCCTCTCTCTTTTCTGTCTTCCAAACCAACCCCAAGTGTACATTTAACCCTTTAAGGACCAGAAGGGTGTGCAACACAATACTTTGCACAGTCTTTAAAGGGATAGTAACGTTTCACAAAAGCAGTAGCTCCAATTAATCTTCATAGTATTTAGACCATGGAGAGTGTTTTTTCAGTACTGTCAGAGTAATTGAATGATAAAGTATCCCCCCCACCCCTTTTACTTAGTGTAACACTGCACATGTCAGATGTGGAATCTGGTTGCTTGATCAGACAGATAACAGCAAGGGACAATCTTCTTACTGTGAGAACAATGAAAACCCTGCCCCCTTTGACAGGTTTTTCAGCTTTTTCCCTTATCTTAATTTAAGATTGTCCCTCACTGCAATCTACCGGGCACCTCTGGGCTGAGCAGTGTTATATCAGTAAAAGGGGCGGGAGGGGGATACTTTATCATTCAATTACTCTTGAACTACAACTCTGACAGAATTGAAATAACACTCTCCAAGGCCAAGGCTTTTATTATGAAACATTACTATCCCTTTAAAGGTAATACTGAAATGCAAGTTGACCTTATAGGAAAAAAACATGTTGTAACAGTCACAGATTTGTACATGTTTCAGTGTCTTGATAGAAGTAAGAAATATGGTATTGCATGCGTTGTTTTTATTAGTATGCAGAGTAAAACAATATACAGTGGACTTCTAATTTCCTGGTCAGGTGGCTGTACCCTGCCTTATAATACAGAGCAGGAAGAAAGGAGTGTAAAATAAAATTTCTTCCCCCAGTTGGTAGAAACACAGCACATGTTTCTGTCTGAAAGGGCAATTATCATGTTTTATGTGTGCACCTATGGTTCCACAGTGGCTCTAGGATGCAAGCTTTCAAAACACCTTACATTTCTTCGGGCATAGGAGAGATCTAGTTGTCCTGAAATCTTTCATCCTACAGTCACTCAGTCAGCCAATAATGGTATCATTTTTACTGGTTTCCTGCTTTTTCTACGCCTAACAAAGTACCATGCTTTTACCCCTATGGTTCCAGACTTGGTAAAATATTTGGGGTTGCAGTGTGCACCACAAAATTGATTCTTGTCAGCAGCTTGAGGGGTCAGAATGTTGACGCCCTAGGGGCAGAATGCAACCAGGAAGTATATGGCTCCCAGTCACATACATTACATGTTGTTCTTCTAACCTACTTACACTCTCTGTGTGAGGCTTTGAAGCCAGATACAGTGAGTCTATGGGGACTGCATAGCACAGCTCAATGAGATTGAACAATGAGACTTCAGCCTTGTGGTTCAATCTCTTCTCAGTGGGCCAGTGAAGGACCAGAGGACCAAAACTAGATGTCCGCTCTTCTCCCCATTTGGTCCTCTGGTCCTCAAATTTATGGCCGGCCTGCACCAGATGAGGCAATATTTACATGGCTGTTTAGTATATGTTATCAGTCTGAATATGAAATTGATTTTCTATTGTGACGTTTAGGCAGATGTATTCTTTTTTTTAAATAGAATTCCCCTCATTAATTTCCCCTTCTTTTTCTGTTTTCTTTTAACATTGCTATCTGTGATAGATTTCCTTTCCAATGTATTAGAGAAGGGTGTCTGCCAATCAACTTGAATCATTATCATCTGTTTCTTCTGCACTGAATGGCAACAGTTGAAGAATTCTCCCTGCCAGCTCTTAGGCTGTAGGACAGAGGTCCTGCAACCTGATCCACTATAAAAAAAAACAACAAAAAACTTCAGCTACTATGCAGTTGCATTACCACAATAGGTGAAGCGCAGATCAAGTGCTGAAAATCAGACCAGTTCTGTACCTTTAAAGGGATAGTAATACTTAAAATGTAAAAGAGTACTCCCACTGCTGAAATGTGTTTCATTCAAAAGTTATTAATTTTCAAAGTTGAATTTTTTAGATGCAATATCACAGTGGCCTGAAATTGTACAGTGGCGCTGTTGCTACACCATCCTATGGAGATTTATGGTCCCGGGACCAGAGCAGTCCATAGGATGGTTTAGCAACAGCGCCACTGTACAATTTCAGGCCACTGTGCTATTGCACCTAAAAAATTCAACTTTGAAAATTAATAACTTTTGAATGAAACACCTTTCAGCAGTGGGAGTACTCTTGTTTTACTCAGGAGGATAAACCCTACAACATGTTTTTTTTTTACATTTTAAGTATTACTATCCCTTTAAGCCCTTATCAGAAACAAAGAGCCAGTGTTAATATTTAACTTTTATTAGTGCTAAATTAAAATGGTAACCAACTAGTGGGATCTCTCTATAGTTGAAGATCACATAAGTAAAATTAAAAGTGGATACTTGTCCACCAAATGGGCATAATAAACAGGGGGAAAAAGTAGTGTGATACCCCTACTAATACAATTTATTTTGGTATCTTATGAGGCCCACAGGGTTTTCCTCTGTATTATTTGGTACCAGTAGAGGGTATCTTGTGAGCACTTAGTCACTGTTTAGAACTTTAAGTGAAATTTTTTCCAAGGGAGTATTCACTTGCTCCCCTGTTGTTAATGGTGCTAATTACGGTTTTATAGGAGGGTTAAATTTCCACACTCCAATTTATGTTCAACCGTTGGAGTACGTGATCAACACAATTGTCACTATTACTATAATCAGCTTTATTTGTAATTGTGAGAACCACAGGAGACAGAACTATTCCATATATTTTACTCAGCATCTTGCCGATATCTTTATAACATAAAGTCCTAGAATGCGTCGCTCACTGTGTGCATAAACGCACATGCGCAGTGGGGACTCGTAGATGGGCTGATCCAGAGCGGAGAGCTCTGGAAGGCTGACAGTCTGTCTGTGCTCCCGGCTCCGGGACTGTCACCCAGCGCCTCCGCTGCTGCCCCAGACCCAGGAGCACAGACAGCCTGTGAGCCATCCAGAGCTCACCGCTCCAGATCAGCCCGTGTATATGGGCTTTGTAACTAGTATGTAATAAATTTTGACTCAATCATTGGAGACTGCTTTTAAACTAAACTGTGTACTGATGATGGCGGTATAATAAAACTAAACTCTTGCCTATACATATAAGAATTGAAAGCTTCGGATCTTAACACTACGATATCCGTAAACAATAATTAAGAACCCCTGTGCGTATCTCTGGGAGCTAGCTTTACATAAAGAAACAGTAACGTTTTTCATTTGGCTTAGGCATTAAAGTGATACTATGATTCTAAATTGCTTGTTTATAAATATCGTATCCAGCTGTGCTCAGTATACTTTATTCGATCACAGTGAATCTAAAGTCTCGATACAAGCAACTAAGTATCTCGAAATAATATTTCTGCCTATCTGCCTGATAGCATTCACGGTTCTAATAAAGCTTGCTATGTACTCTGGGAGTGTGTCCACCATTTATAGAGCCTTGATAGAGAAAATGCTAACAAAGCTTTGCACTCTGTTTTCAACAGTGGTTATTGTTTCTTTTCTATAATTACAGACCTGCTGTTCGAATAATTAACACCATACTGGTTGATAACCTGATCCACTAATAAGTACTAGTAAGTAATTTATGGCCATAACAAGATCCATTTAGCTCACATTATTTTTTTGCTTTTTCATGCACGTGATAGTTTCCTTTTAAGATCTATTGTTGTGCGGGAAGTCTTCCACATGTCTGTGAATGTTACAGCAAGACTTTCTCAAAGGGATAGTAATGTTTCATAATAAAAGCAGCTCTAATTAATCATCATAGTATTTGCACTTTGGAGAGTGTTATTTCAATTCTGTCAGAGTTGTAGTTCAAGAGTAATTCAATGACAAAGTGTCCCCCTCCCTGATGTAACACTGCTCAGCCAGAGCAGAAAGGAGGTGCCCAGGTAGATTGCAGAGAGGGACAATCTTCAATTAAGATAAGGTAAAAACCTGAAAAACTTGTCAAGGGAGGCAGGGATTTCATTGTTTTCACAGGAATAAGAGTGTCCCCTTCTGTTATCTGTCTGGTGTATAGACTGCATTCCACATCTGAGAAGAGATGGCTTACACTAGGTAAAAGGGGCGGGAGGGGGAAACTTTCCTTGTGAATATCTCTTAAACCATAAAGGTTTGAGAGGTAATGCTTATATCATTCTTCATGTTTTTTAATGCCTTCAAAATAAAATAAAGTTAAAACGAAGTATTACTATCCCTTTGAAGGAGTAATAGGGTTTATTATACAAAACATATATTGTAGGTCTTTTCCTTTTGGGTAAAAACAGATTACTCCCACTGCTGGAATTTGTTTTGTTCAAAAGTCATAATCAAAAGTTATAAGCAAGGATTTTTTTACAGTAAGGGCAGGAAAGCTATGTAATTCTTTAACTCAGAATGCTGTGCTTGCAGATACTGTAAATGCTTTCAAAAAGGTAACGCATACCTATCTAGCACAGAACAATATCGAGAATTATGACAGATGGCTACAATAAAAATTGGTTGTTGATCCAGGGAAATATTTGACTGCCATTTTGAGTCAGGAATTAATTTTTTTACTCACTTGGGGCTTAATTCGAAATGGTTTCAGTGTTTTTTTTTTTTTTTGCCTTTCTCTGTATCAACAGGGGTGATTTGGCATGGGCTGGACTTGATGGATACATGTCTTTTTTTTCAGTGAACTATTTTACTATAAACTATGTTTATTCAAACAGGAGGTGATGAAGCTGTTGATACCATGTTCTACTGAGAACTGTAGGCAGACTCTCACCACTCCCATAGAATGTAACAAAATAACTGTCATGACACCAGGTGGACTGTAGGTGAACTTCTGGACACCAGATTGCACTGTGTAAACAGTTATAACCGTGGAACAAAACATATCCCAGAAGTGGTAGTACCTTTGTTTTACTCATCAGGAAAATACCTACAATATATGTATTTTCCTAGTAAAGGTGTGCTAGTCCTTTAAATAAGATCAACTTTTAACAGTAACCCATTGGTTAGAGATGTCTTTACGATCTAATAGGTTAATTGAAGGTTAGTTAATTTTGGGACCTTCAGTTGTTGAAGGCTAGAATTCCAGTCATTCTCAATCAACTGGTGGCTAGTTGGGGATGATGGGAGTTGTAGTCTCCAACAGTTAGCTCAGTGACTCCCGACGTTAGTCATTGGGATACACCAACAAGTCATGTTTTTAGTATATCCCTGCTTGTTCACAGCTGAGTTATCAATGGATCAGTCATTCTAATTGTACTACCTGTTCTTAAAGGGATAGTAATATTTCGTTTTAACTTTATTTTATTTTGTAGGCATTAAAAAAACATGAAGAATGATATAAGTCTTATCTCTCAAACCTTTATGGTTTAAGAGATATTCACAAGCAAAGTGTCCCCCTCCCGCCCCTTTTACTGATGTAACACTTTTCAGCCAGGGCAGAAGGGAGGTGCCCAGGTAGACTGCAGAGAGGGACAATCTTCAATTAAGATAAGGGAAAAACCGGAAAAGCTTGTCAAGGGGGGCAGGGCTTTCATTGTTCTCATAGGAAGAAGATTGTCCCCTTCTGTTATCTGTCCAGTCTATGGACTGGATTCCACATTTGAGAAGAGATCGTTTACACTAGGTAAAAGGGGCGGGAGGGGAAAACTTTGCTTGTGAATATCTCATAAACCATAAAGGTTTGAGAGATAAGACTTATATCATTCTTCATGTTTTTTTAATGCCTACAAAATAAAATAAAGTTAAAATGAAGTATTACTATCCCTTTAACTAGGCATATCCTTAAAACCTGATGTATTGGTGTGTCCTGTCGAATGGACCTGACAGCCACTGAGCTAGATGTTCCAAGATTGCCTAGCCCTGGATTCATTTCTCCTCTGCCTCTGTCATTCTTTCTCCATCTAGCACTCTGTCCCGCTTTCACTTCCTTACATTAACTCTCCTCCCACATCATCTGTAATTAAATTAAATCCCATCTCGTTGTTTTTTTTCCTTCCCTCTCTAGCCCAGCTCAGTCATTAAGGATCTATTAATTCTATCAGTGTTCTCCATCAACCTCTTGGCTGTTAAAGACATCTCTAAATTCTTATTTGACTTGATCTGAAGAACGCAGTTGATCTTCTGAAACCTTGTTTGTATGAATCAACACTGTGATGTAGTTATAGCTGAAAACAGACATTTCTCTGTCTGAAAATGTTTACATGATTCTATGGAACCACTTACGGGGCTTTTATCTATGGGCTTTCTTCTTCAGGCTGTCTATACTTCAACAGAAAGGGTTTAAACTAAATGCATACTAAAATGGAGCACAGGAAATACATTCAACTAAGTGCAATATACACACCCACACACTAAGCTGCAGCCATTGTCAATCCACTGCAGGATGAAGACCTCCACACCAAGAAAAGCTGCTGGATTGAACAACAATTGGCCACACCAGTCCGGGTTAGTCTACAGCAACTAGTACTCCAAGGAGATCTCCAATCCAGGTACTAAGGAGGTCAAAGCCTACTGCACTAGCACGTTCATATATATCCCTGACTTCTCTATGAGGGACTAATGCCTAGACAAAATGTTAATTTATCCCTATAGGTATATTCTCCTTTAACTCTCATCCTTCTTGTCTCTTCCTCCCTCCCTTGTCTTGTTGCACTGTTTCCATGCAGAACTGCTGCAGAATGTTATTAATCAGAGTGCTTTATCCGCAGAGACATATTCATCATCCTTCAGTGACACCAATCAATACGGTGATGTACAGCTCACAGCATAAAGTTTGTAATACATTTACAAGCTCGCACATATTATCTGTGGACACAGAATATACATACACACAGACATATATTATATATATATATATATATATATATATATATATATATATATATATATATTACATATAAACTAGTGGAAAAGCCAGTGTACATGGGCCAAGGTCCGGGTGATGTTAACGCTTTGAGTGCCAGAGGGACGTACCCCTCTGGCACTCAAAGGGTTAATAGGTCGGTCCTGCTCTGCGTCCTGCCACCGACACCGTCATGCACTGTAGAGACTGTCTGAAAGTACAGAACTCCCAGCATTCTGTACTCCCAGTATTCCGTGCGTTCAGGCAGTCTGCTTGTGACAAACATTCTAGCGAGTTATTATATAGGATATATATATATATATATATATATATATATATATATATATATATATGGCTTTTTAAAAAATATATTGAAATGTTTATTATCAACGTTTCAGCCAGATGCCCTGGCCGTCCTCAAGACATATATATACTAGCAATATTAGCACAGCGTTGCCCATGTGGGTAATAAAAGAATGACTGCTTTTATGAATGGCACTACATTACACAACTCTCCATCAGAGAATGTGTGTGTAAGTGTGTGAGCATGTGAGTGTGTTTGTGTGTGGGCGAGTGTCAATGTGTGTAAGCATGTGAGAGCATGTCTGAGTAACAGCATGTGAGAGCGAGTGCATATGTGAGTGAGAGCGTGTGCATGTGTGAACGTGTGTGAGCGTGAGCTCCTGTGATTTGTGTCTATTGCTTTTTACTTATAGCATTTTGCCTATTTCATATAGCATTTTGCCTATTGAAAATAGCATATTGCGTTTTGCCTACTGCATATAGCAATTTTCCTCTTGCATATAGCTTTTGGCTATAGCGTCTTTCGTATAGCGTTTGACATATGGCGTTTTGCATCTCTCATTTTGTGTATAGCATTGTGGGGATTGTGTATAGTGTTTTGCAGATAGCATATTGTCTATAGAGTCTGGTGCATTGTGTATAGCATATTGCTTATATCTTTTTTTCGTATAGCGTTGGTGCATTGTGTATAGCGTTTTGATGATATCTTTTGGTATTGTGTGTATGGCTTTTGCGTATTGCATATAACGTTTGGCATATTGTTTATAGCATATTGTGTATATACGTAATTTGTTGTTTGGCTTATGGCATTTGGCGTATAGTGTTTTGTGTATATAATTTTTCGTATAGCGTTTGGAGTGCTGCATATAGTGTATTGCGCGTAGCTTTTGGTGTATTGCATATAGCGTTTGGCATATAGCGTTTTTCCTTTTGTGTATAGAATTTAGCATTTTGTGTATGGTGTATAGTGTACTGATTATAGCATTTGGCGTATTGTGTATAGCGTATTTTGTATAGACTCTGGCACATGGAGGCTGCTGTTTTATGTTTGGCTTATATGTGTACTGCATACAGTGTCTGGCATATTGTGTAATGCATTTTGTGTGTATAATGTTAGATGTATAGTATTTGGTGTTAAATCCCATCTCGTTGTTTTTTTTCCTTCCCTCTCTAGCCCAGCTCAGTCATTAAGGATCTATTAATTCTATCAGTGTTCTCCATCAACCTCTTGGCTGTTAAAGACATCTCTAAATTCTTATTTGACTTGATCTGAAGAACGCAGTTGATCTTCTGAAACCTTGTTTGTATGAATCAACACTGTGATGTAGTTATAGCTGAAAACAGACATTTCTCTGTCTGAAAATGTTTACATGATTCTATGGAACCACTTACGGGGCTTTTATCTATGGGCTTTCTTCTTCAGGCTGTCTATACTTCAACAGAAAGGGTTTAAACTAAATGCATACTAAAATGGAGCACAGGAAATACATTCAACTAAGTGCAATATACACACCCACACACTAAGCTGCAGCCATTGTCAATCCACTGCAGGATGAAGACCTCCACACCAAGAAAAGCTGCTGGATTGAACAACAATTGGCCACACCAGTCCGGGTTAGTCTACAGCAACTAGTACTCCAAGGAGATCTCCAATCCAGGTACTAAGGAGGTCAAAGCCTACTGCACTAGCACGTTCATATATATCCCTGACTTCTCTATGAGGGACTAATGCCTAGACAAAATGTTAATTTATCCCTATAGGTATATTCTCCTTTAACTCTCATCCTTCTTGTCTCTTCCTCCCTCCCTTGTCTTGTTGCACTGTTTCCATGCAGAACTGCTGCAGAATGTTATTAATCAGAGTGCTTTATCCGCAGAGACATATTCATCATCCTTCAGTGACACCAATCAATACGGTGATGTACAGCTCACAGCATAAAGTTTGTAATACATTTACAAGCTCGCACATATTATCTGTGGACACAGAATATACATACACACAGACATATATTATATATATATATATATATATATATATATATATATATATATATATATATATTACATATAAACTAGTGGAAAAGCCAGTGTACATGGGCCAAGGTCCGGGTGATGTTAACGCTTTGAGTGCCAGAGGGACGTACCCCTCTGGCACTCAAAGGGTTAATAGGTCGGTCCTGCTCTGCGTCCTGCCACCGACACCGTCATGCACTGTAGAGACTGTCTGAAAGTACAGAACTCCCAGCATTCTGTACTCCCAGTATTCCGTGCGTTCAGGCAGTCTGCTTGTGACAAACATTCTAGCGAGTTATTATATAGGATATATATATATATATATATATATATATATATATATATATATATATGGCTTTTTAAAAAATATATTGAAATGTTTATTATCAACGTTTCAGCCAGATGCCCTGGCCGTCCTCAAGACATATATATACTAGCAATATTAGCACAGCGTTGCCCATGTGGGTAATAAAAGAATGACTGCTTTTATGAATGGCACTACATTACACAACTCTCCATCAGAGAATGTGTGTGTAAGTGTGTGAGCATGTGAGTGTGTTTGTGTGTGGGCGAGTGTCAATGTGTGTAAGCATGTGAGAGCATGTCTGAGTAACAGCATGTGAGAGCGAGTGCATATGTGAGTGAGAGCGTGTGCATGTGTGAACGTGTGTGAGCGTGAGCTCCTGTGATTTGTGTCTATTGCTTTTTACTTATAGCATTTTGCCTATTTCATATAGCATTTTGCCTATTGAAAATAGCATATTGCGTTTTGCCTACTGCATATAGCAATTTTCCTCTTGCATATAGCTTTTGGCTATAGCGTCTTTCGTATAGCGTTTGACATATGGCGTTTTGCATCTCTCATTTTGTGTATAGCATTGTGGGGATTGTGTATAGTGTTTTGCAGATAGCATATTGTCTATAGAGTCTGGTGCATTGTGTATAGCATATTGCTTATATCTTTTTTTCGTATAGCGTTGGTGCATTGTGTATAGCGTTTTGATGATATCTTTTGGTATTGTGTGTATGGCTTTTGCGTATTGCATATAACGTTTGGCATATTGTTTATAGCATATTGTGTATATACGTAATTTGTTGTTTGGCTTATGGCATTTGGCGTATAGTGTTTTGTGTATATAATTTTTCGTATAGCGTTTGGAGTGCTGCATATAGTGTATTGCGCGTAGCTTTTGGTGTATTGCATATAGCGTTTGGCATATAGCGTTTTTCCTTTTGTGTATAGAATTTAGCATTTTGTGTATGGTGTATAGTGTACTGATTATAGCATTTGGCGTATTGTGTATAGCGTATTTTGTATAGACTCTGGCACATGGAGGCTGCTGTTTTATGTTTGGCTTATATGTGTACTGCATACAGTGTCTGGCATATTGTGTAATGCATTTTGTGTGTATAATGTTAGATGTATAGTATTTGGTGTTTCGTGTATAGTTTTTCATGTATAACTTTTCGCACATAGAGTTTGTTGTATTGTGTATAGCATTTGGCTTATGGCGTTTTGTGTGTGGCATTACGCATATATCTTTTGGCGTTTTGTGTATATCGTTTGACATCTTGTGTATCGTGTATAGCGTTTGGCATTTTGTGTATAGAGTTTGGCATGCAGCATTTGAAGTTTTGCAAATAGCATTTGTTGTACTGAGTGTAGCGTTTGGCATATTGTGTATAGCATTTTCCCTTTGGCATATATAGCGTTTTGTGTATAACATTTGCGTATAATATATAGCATATTGTTTATAGCATTTGGAGTATGGTGTTTTGCATTTTCCATTTCATGTATAGTGTATTGCGTATAGCGTTTGGCATATTGTGTATATCTATGGCATTTGCTTATAGCATTTGGCATATAGGGTTTCATGAATATAATTTTTTGTATACCATTTGACGTATTGCATATAGTGTATTGTGCAAAGTGTTTGGCGTATTGCAAAATCACGCCCCCATGGTTGGACCAATTGGACAGGCAGTATAGAGCAGATTTGCATAACTCCTCTTTATTGCTGCCCATGGGTGTGTTTGCCAGGCACACAGAACCTTTTGAGGATGATGGGGATGGTGGGAATTATAGTAATTGAGGGCAATATATTTCTCAGTGCTAGTTTAATCCCTTGGTTAAATTTACCATGCATTTATCGCATGGATGGTAGCGCAGGTCTCAGTGTGTTACATTGAAGTGTGTTTTATCCCTCTCTAACATTCAGTGGATTCATTGTGCATAGGATTGCCTTTTTAAATTAGTAATTTGAAAACAAAATTCAATAACTCTTACTTAATGGACATTCATAAAGAAAATGGGCCATCATTTCTCACACTCTAGTGAACGCAGTGAGTATCCATTATGTGGGAACTGCCAGCAGGGGAAAGAAATCATCAAAATGGCTCTTTCGGGAGCAATTTCCAAGAGGATTTTTAAGAAATTTTGATGATCCCAGTAAACCCCTTCTTAAGCTCTTCTGAGCAATTAGAATGAGCTTAGCAAGCACTTTACACATAACTTATTTATTTCTACCTAACAAGATGCCAATCTGCCAGTAAAGTGGAAATAATAATTACACCTAATGTACATGCTAATTAGGATTAAAGGCATAGTAAAACTTAATACGTAAAATAAAAATATGTTGTAGGGTGTATCCCCCTGAGTAAAAAAAAAGGGTATTCTCACTGCTGAAAGATGTTTTATTCAAAAGTTATTACAGCTCAAAGTTGATTTTTTTTAAGGTGTAATATATCAGTGTCCTGAAAATGTACAGTGGCGCTGTTGTTGAAGATACGGCCCTAAGAGCTCCCAGGATGGAGATATTGTAGTACTTAGAATCCATAATATAACTTAGGAACTGGGGAGTTTATCACACTGGGACGCTATTTCCTCTTTATCATACCTTAGTGCATCTATCCCTAGGTGGTATAACAAATTGACAATTTAATATAAAAAAACAACTATAATTACTTTTGACTGATGTAGTCATCTTTCACTCAGCAGTCAGGTATACCTATTATATAAATGATTATAATATCTATATATTATTTGCAGAAATTGCAATCTCTATTATAGTCTGCCTTTACTTCACAATTACTCACAACAACCAATAGGCATCAATAATCTGGAATGCTGTTATGAATAAGCCTGTTTAGGTAAATCCTTCTGTTTAACTGAGATCCACATATTCCTAATGCATGATTCCCCTTTAAGTTAAGCGGTAATAAAGAATTTCAACCTGCCCTATTTTATTAACTAGTTGAAGAGCCCATTATACGGGCCACAGTGCCACTGCCAGCTGATCGCGGGGCAGTAATGCGCAGTAGAGACTGCCCGCGCCGTGGCTGATACAGAGCTGGAAGAAGCGTCTAGCTCAGTATCAGCAGCGGCGCGGGCAGCCTCTACTGCGCATGATTGCAGCACGAGTAGCAGTCTCTACTGTGCATGACTGCGTCGTTACACACGTTTTAGCGAATTATTATATAGGATATGTATATGTAACTCTTTATTACACCTTTAAAGGGTAGCTATCATGTAAATCGGGCTCTCTTTTAGCAAATCTGCTCTCCTTAGGACCAGACCTTCTGATGGAGCAGGAAATGTATTGTGTTTATGAACTGTACTTCTGTTGGACCAGCAGGAAGAAACTGAAGACCAAAGAGACTGAATTGCAGTCCAGTTTCCTGTTTTGTGTGCCATGTCTCCATACACCCTTTGTAGAACTCTTGAAAGCTCAACAAAGAGGGTATATGGGGGGTAGAAGTTGGCACACATTTTCTGAGCCCCCTATAGTTGATTTATTCAAAGCCTGCCAAGACTCCAAATTAACAAGACTGAAAAGGATACTTTTAACTTTATAAACTAAAAATGTACATATTTTCCATGTTCTACATTGTAAAACTACCCTAAAACAGCTCAATATTCATGTAAGCAGCTATTTCATGAAAATAGAACTCCTAAAAATAAGAAAATGGCTGAAGTGTCTTTCTTAATAATAAAAAAAAAATTATTTAACGAAACAATACTTGTATCGGTTGCTACTAAAAATCTCCAAAGTATTAAAAGGACAATGCCCTATTCATATATATATATATATATATATATATATATATATATATATATAATTTCATAGTTCAAAAAACACATTGGACTCGCCCATGTCAGTATGTTTGGTGGAACCGGAGCACCCTCGTCAATCTCAGCCAAGACTTCCACAAACGTGAGGACAAAGGAAGAGGAGCTCTTTGGTATCCACCCGAAGCATCAGACCACAGTTAATTATATGGTTAAAAACTACAATTTATTGAAAATACTTATAAAAGGTTGCATATTGAGGACTTCATAAGTCCATGACAGACATGGTTTTACAACCAAACACCTAACGCGTTTCGTAAACATACAGTCTACATAATCATAGGATATTTTCACTTCATCTCAACATGAACTTAAATACTTAAAAAAAAAAGTCAAAGAAATGTTATTAAAAAATAGGAATTTTTAGGAACGTTACATAAATGTATACAAAAGTCATCATTCACTGCACATCTCAAACAATCTTAATGATTATGACTACACTGATACCCAGTATGTATAGGTATATAAACTTTCTCCTTCCCTGGGGCCTCAAATTGGTAAATGCAGATGACAGAATCAAAATCCACAAAAACATAGTCCGAAGACCTAATTACTCCACAGTAGTACAATAAACCATAAATGTATATATTTCCTGAAAGTCGAAACCCCAAAGAATTCAAAACCGTCAAAAGTCTATTCTTATATGACCCTATCAAGCAAAGAATTTTCTTTGAATAAAGCTATGTTAAGATTTTTATAGCTGCATATATGTATGTGTGTTAGCCTCTGTAACCCCATATTAGTAGCAGCAAAAAACAGAATTTGCAGTTGATGTATTCCTGGAGATATCCAAAATGCACTAAACATGGTTTAGGAGGCCTAACTAATAGCACACTGAGCTCCCCCTTGTGATATGATCACAAGAGAAGGTGCAGGGTAGAGGGCCGTCCCAAGTAGACATTGGCCATGAAGGACTGGCAGATGCACATGTGGCCAGACGGTGGTTAAATCAGTCTATCTCAACTATATTTTGCTCAAGGTACACTTAACATGCAGTTTAGAATTTTCGTGACACCCTTATCAATTTAAGTCCTTTGTAAAGGGTATAATGAAGGTTACAAATATACAGATATTCTTAAATCTCACAACTACAATAAACATATTATGTATAGCAATTTCCATAAATATTG
This sequence comes from Rhinophrynus dorsalis, assembly GCA_037306005.1. Classification (NCBI taxonomy): domain Eukaryota; kingdom Metazoa; phylum Chordata; class Amphibia; order Anura; family Rhinophrynidae; genus Rhinophrynus; species Rhinophrynus dorsalis. Next base: position 439,871,939 of record CM074722.1, on the reverse strand, counting down.
AATTTCAGCTCTGCTTTCACATTTTTGTCAAAGTTTTCATAGTTAAAATGGGACACCATAATTGATCTCCAATGGCACCCTGGTTGAGAAACACTGGATTAAATGGTTGCTATGAGGATCACAATAATTCAGCCACTTCTATCTTACCAGATCAGTGGCCACAAAGACAGCCATGCTTGTCCTCACTACTTTATCTCCCTAGCGAGCATCGCAGGTCATCAGTAAGTTGCAGCATGCTGCATCAGTAGATGACAACCAGTTTATGTAGGCCATCATTTGAATTACTTCATACTGTGCGTGTGTGTTTGTATGTGTTTATTTTTCCTAGTGAGTTTATTATTTTAGTTATTATTTGTTTATTTTATTTATATATTTGATTTGCTGTTGAACTGTAGGGGGTCCCTCTATTCCTGTGGAGAAATATTGTGTCTGTGAAGACCCTGATTACTACTCCCCATTCATTGCTCTGGTCAGCTAGCTTACTAAAAGTTTATCACTAATAGCTGATCACTGTTTTGCCTGTATACCTGACAGTAAAGCAGTGATCAGCTCTCAGAGAGAGGGAGATGATCACATTGGGGATCCATGACTAGGGTCTCATAGACCCTGATTATGGCTCAGATCTCTTAGTGGTTGGGTCAGGACCCTTCTGATGCCCCCATGCAATTTATCTCGCACCAACTAGCTCAGGGCAATCAAGAGAGTGAACAAGCTAAGTAATATGCATTGCTTCCATCCTTTTTACTCAACCAGAATTCTTCCTGGTAAAACAGTTTCTAAATAACAATAAATAAATAAATAAATAAATAAATATGAGTGTGTACGGGGAGCCATTGACTACTGACATCTTCGATGATACAAATGACTTCCTCAGACCTGTCCACACAATCTGGATGTTTGAGAGTAAGGGGGACCATATGCCTTACTGCATTTGATGCTGTTGATCACCCATCATTATTGGCTGGGCAATCAGTAGTAAGGAGAGCATCAGGATGGCCCTCAAGTATAATAAGCCACTGGAGTGTTTCATAAATACACAAGTTTATTGTCAAGCAACACAAAAAAACACAAAGACTCACCAACAGGATTTGTGGGGCCAACTGATCCTAAAGGTCTGACACATTTCACGTGATCCCACATTTAATCATAGATCATTAGTGGGGAGTGGATGATGAACCAGTCCCCTTTACAGGAGGATCTAAATTGCACCTCCATTACAAGAAACCTTGGAATGAAAAACATATGCAAGATGTAAGGACTTCTACCACAAATCAAATTTTAAACATGCTGATACATAATGTTAACATGTTGAAGCCACGGCAGCAACACCAAACAAATCTCTAAGGATGAGATATATACTGTCATTTTCTACAAGCAACCCCGCCATCTCCATCAAAGGAAAAAAACATTCTTAAAAGTGGGCGTGATTTAAGCTAGCATCATATTGGAAGGTATTTACAGGAAAAAATTATCTTAAAGAAGTCACTTTTTTACCTGATTTCTGTAATTGTTTTCCTACAAAATCAAAATGGTCCAAACTTGGAGAAAAACATATTAAAGTACTATTACATAGGAGTGAGAAGCAGTAATATGGTGTTAACTGGTAAAAAAAAAACTTTATTTTTGAAAATATTTCATTTGAAAGACAAAATTAAAGACATTTTAATGTCAGAGTTTATAAGGGCAATATTCATCAAGCTCATCTTACCACCATTTTTCATTTTCTATGAAGGATTTTCTTCTAAAATGACTGCCCTTCTTTTACAACCAACTCAAGATCTGACTTTTTGAACATCACAAACACCCTATACCTTCAATCCTCGCATTGTTGCACTCAAGAGAATAAAAGGAACCAGATCAAATGCCACAACACCATGATCTTAACCCTCAAATTAAATATAAAAATTTGGTTTGGTTTGGTTGTCACGGCTTCAAAGTGCCAAAATGTTATGAGATGGCACATGTTAGTTTTGATATGTAGTAGAAGTCCTTGCATCTTGTGTTTGCTTTTCAAGCATTCTAGTGATTGGTGGTTTTAGACTTTCATATAAAGGGAACAGATTCAAGTTGTGCTCACCACTAGTGGTCTATAATTATTTGTGATCTTGTGCAAAATGTGTCATACCTGTTGGCAAGTTTGTTCGTGTTGCTCGACAATATTATTATTCTTTTATTATATAGAGGCAACTTATTCTGCAGTGTTTTTATGAACTACTAAAGCAGCTTGCTATGCTTGAGTACTGATTTATTCCTCTGCGTATTATATCTCCTTGAACATAGTTTGAGGACACCTTAGCTGGCCTGGAATTTGTATTGCTAAGAGACTAAGGAGCAAGATTTATGTCTAATTCAGTGAGATCATTCTGGCAGCCTGCAGTGAGAAATTACTTGGTGTGCTGTGAAATGTAATGAGTTTGATGCCACAAACAATATAGTCTAGGTGTGATGTCACCAGCTTGTGTTCAACCCCAAGGAAAGTTTAGGGCAAGAATGGGAAACACGTGGCTCTCTAGCTTGTGCAGAACTACAAATTCCTTCAACTTCAGCTGACCAACAAATTTGAAGGGATTTGTAGTCCAGCAACAGGTTTGTTCAGGTTATGAGAGGGGTTAACAAAAAATAAAATAATTGTACAATAATGATACCTAGAATTTATTTAATGTAATTCTGCTTCCAAAAGCAGCTACCTAAGCGCAGACCAGGGGTAGTCAACCTATGACCTTCCAGCAGCTATTGGGGTGCAAATTCCATTAGCTGAGGATGATGGTAATTGTAGTCCAGTAACAGCTTGTTAACCCCTGATATAGCCAAATGTCTTTGGCTATACCAAAATGGCTTTGGCTCTGTCAGTTTGCCCTTACTTGGTTTATGGTAATACCAGGTTGAGGAACAGGGAGTTGTAGTCCAACAACTGTTGAAAGGCCACAGGTTCACAAATCCCTGGCTTAGCGTAATTTAAAGTGTAGCAGAGTGTAAGAGTCAGCTGTATTATATTTATGACTAAAGAAATATGATCCAGGGCAAATATGAACTGACTTCCCCACTAGGGTTACCACCATATCTGTTTACTACCAGCTGATTATGAAGAATGCATACTGCAGGGCTACACAACAGTAAACCACAGCTAGGGAACCTGCAACTCATCAGTTGATGCCGGCCAACAGTCATCAACAGGATGATGGAAATTATAGTGCAACAACATTTGGTGAATGGCTGATGGCAACAGATAAAGTTCGTACTCTGAAGACACGCAAACAGTTCTGATAAAATCTCACATTTGATTCATATTTCAATGTACAGACACAGGGTACGGAGAACAAACTGCCTCACACGTTTCACACTAAATGTGCTTAATCATAGCTCATATGCAGCCCTTCCATTTTGCATATCTCATAATCAGAGAAACTAAAAGAACAGTAATAATAAGCCCCACTTACCTTAATCTGGGCAAAACATCATAATGGTCAATATAAATCAATTCTGTATGGATTGATTCTCCACAATTAATCTTTAATTAACCATGGATTTCATGTCCATGGAGGCAGACATGATTCTTTGACTCTGACACTCCAGTTCCTCCTACTGGGAGCAGAGGCGTAACTAGAAGCCTCCGGGCCCTGGTACAAGAAGTGCCACTGGCCCCGCTCCCCACCATATTGGCCCCCCTCCACAATGCCCCCATCTCCTACCTGGAGCTCCCGCGCGGTCCTCTTAGTAATGCAAAGCGCTGGGAGATGATGTCATCTCCCAGCGCTCTGCATTACTAGAACGATGGTGGGAGATTGCGGTCACCAGGCGGAAGAGTCGCAGGGGGAGTGCCCCTGGAGTGCACGGTCCCGGTCGCAGGTGCGACCCCTGCAACCCCTATAGTTACACCACTGACTGGGAGACTTCTGTGGATGGAATTTGGATTTCAGAAACTTTCAAAAAAGAATCAAGTCTGCCTCCATGGACATGATATTCCATGCTAATTAAAGATTACATTTGAGGAACCAATCCACTCATATTTGAACATTAGTGTCCAAACTAAGTTAAATTAGGATTTATTGTTAAGAGCTGCTAGTTTTTTTTTTAAAGTTAAGGGATAGTAATGGATTAAAATAAATTGAGGTCCGATCCAGCAGTATAGATTAATTATAATGTAGAGCGGTATGCCAATCCTATCGGAATTGTAGTTCAACAGTTATTAAGTTAGAAACGATCCCACCCGCTCCTATACTTCACACTGCCTCTCATGCCCATCCAGACAGAGCGCAGCGAGGAACAATCTTCAACGAGCATAAGGAAAATCCTGCCCTCCTTCATCAAGGTGGTTTGTGTTTTCCTTATGCTCACTGGCTGCACGCTGTCCGGTCAAGCGACTGGATCCCACATCTGAAGGGAGGCGACGTAACGCAAGTAAAAGGGGCTGGAGGGGGATCCTTTATAACTTTTGAACTACAGCTCTGATAGGATTGGCATACCGCTCTAGACGATGACATCTATACTAATGAATTGGACCTCAGTTTCTTTTAATCCATTGCCATCCCTTTAAGGTGGCAGCTTCTTACTGAGTGTTTGTCAGTGCCACCTAGGAAGCTTTTAAGTGCTGTATCTCTGAATTTTCCTCTTTGTCTGGACTTAAAAGAGTTTATTCCTTTTCTAAACCCTGCAAACAGCCCAACCACAATGATATACAGGAAGTAAATAAGCAGACTCATCATATTCTTTGTTCCATGTCAGTACAGATCTAGTAAGACTGGGGCACTACACCTACAGAAAGTGGACGCACACAGTGACATGCAAGAATGACATCTGAGCCAAAGAAGACTGACATCAGGAAAAGGGGCAGGTGGGGTAAAATTCATAATATAATTTCAGTGCAAGACCAAAAGTATTTTATTTACACAGAGTAATTTAAACATATACACTGATGTTTATACAAACATGGATTTGAGTTTTATTGCTGTGGAGTAATGTGATACACTTATATACACACCACTTAGCCTGGTTTCCTAAAAAGAGGGACTGTCCCTCCTAAAGTGGGACACTTCAGCATACCTCCCAACATTTCAAATTGCCAAAGAGGGACACTTTTGTTTTAGGGGGAGTGGCTGGAGGTGTGGCTGGTGGGCAGGTCATTAGCGAGAATTTGTAGGCTATTTCATGATGTATTGACACCTCCTTGTGTAACCAAATAAATGACTTCTAACAAGACCAAAGTATTTTATGTACACAGACTAATTTATAAACACATATACTGATGTTTAAACAAACAATAATGTGAGTTTTATTGCTGTGGAGCAATGTGATACCCTTGTATACATAACACCCAATCCGGTTTCCTAAAAAGAGGGACATCAGGGTGGGAAAGAGGGACAGAGTGATTTGGGTCAAAAAGAGGGACTGTCCCTCCTAAAGAGGGACACTTGGGAGGTATGCTTCAGAGCCATATTAAGACACGATAGGGCCCTAGGCAGAATCCTAAATTGTGGCCCGCTGCCATCTTGCCCCCCCCACTCTTGCCACAATCCTTTCTCGATTCGCCCGTTGTGGATAGCGTTATTAGTACCAACTTATTAAAAGACAGTAAGAATGCTTTAAAGGGATAGTAATGTTTGAAAATAAAAGCAGCTCCAATTGTATTTGTGCCATGGAGAGTGTTATTTCATTACTGTCAGAGTTGTAGTTCCAGAGTAATTGAATGATAAAGTATCCCCCTCCAGCTCCTTTTACCGATGTAACACTGCTCACCTCAGAACATAAAGGTGGTGTCCAGATGGCTTGCAGAGAGGGACAATCTTCAATTAACATATGGGAAAAACCTGAAAAACCTGTCAAGGGGGGGCAGGGTTTTCATTGTTCTCACAGTAAGAAGACTGTCCCTTACTGTGCGCTGTCTGGTCTTAAGACCAGATTCCACATCTGAGGGGAGGTAGCTTACACTAGGTAAAAGGGGCGGGAGGGGGATACTTTATCATTCAATTACTCTTGAACTACAACTCTGACAGTATTGAAATAACACTCTCCATGGCCCAAATACTATGAAGATTAATTGGAGCTGCTTTTATTTTGAAACATTATTATCCCTATAGACCCTTCAATAACAGAAAGGTCACCAAAGCATTGCCAAGCTATGCATTAGGCACCTTCTTGGAATCCAAGGGGTCAAATATACATTAAACATGTACAAAAGAGCTTATAACTGAAATGAAGCTACACTAGTGATGCCATAGGGCTTACAGTTGGAATGGGGCTACACTAGTGACACCACAGAGCTTACAATTGAAAAGGAGCTATACTAGATTAACCATGGAGCATACAATTGAAATGGGCTACACCAGTGATACCACATAGCTTACAATTGAAACAAAGCTACAAAAGTGATACCACAAGGCTTACAGTTGAAATGGGGCTACACCAGAGATACCACACAGCTTGCAATTGAAATTAGTGTACACTAGAGACACCACAGATCTTACAATTAAAAAGGAGCTATACTAATGAAACCACAGTGCTTACAATTGATATTGGGCCACAATGGTGATACCACAGAGCTTACAATTTAAATGGGGCTACCATACCTCCCAACATTTCAAATTGCCAAAGAGGGACAATTGTGTTTTAGGGGGTGTGACTGGGGTGTGTGGCCGGTGGGCGGGGCATTAACAAGAATTTTCAGGCTGTTTCATGACCTATTGACACCTCCTTGTGTTACCTAATAAATGACTTATAACAAGACCAAAGTATTTTATTTAAGCACAGTAATTTATAAACACATATACTGATGTTTAAAGAAACATTAATGTGAGTTATATTGCTGTGGAGCAATGTGATACACTTATACACACACCACACAAGCTGATCCCCTAAAAAGAGTGACATCAGGGTGGGAAAGAGGGACAGTGGGATTTGGGTCTAAAAGAGAGACTGTCCCTCCTAAAAAGGGACACTTGGGAGGTATGGGCTACATCAGTGATACCACACAGATTACAATTGGAATGGGGTTCCCCAGCGATACCACACAGCTAAAACTTGAAACAGAGATACATGAGTGATGAAAAAGGGGGAAAAAGAAAGATAAAAGGGAGGGAACTAAGGAAAGAGGAAGGGCAAAATGGGGGTAAGCCCCCAATCTGTTTCCCCTTCTTTCTCTGCCCCCTAGTCTGTGTCTCTTGCTCTCTTCCCCCTATTTCTGTTTCCCCCTCTTTTACCACCACCCCAGTCTGTGCCCCACATTTTTTCTGCTCCGTCTGTTTCATACCTTGCTCTAGCCCCTCTGCTTTTTCCCTGTCTTCCAGTTTCGCCCCCTCCTATAATAATTTTTTCATTTACTTTTTCAAAAGTCCCATTTCCTGTGGCCCCTTCCTACTTGCCTACCTTTGATGGCACAGGAGGGGGCCTCATTCCTGGTGGCCCAGTGGCATGTGCTATGGAAGAAGAGGTCTGTGCCTTCTTCTGCACAGACTTCTATTAGCCTCTCCTTCACGGTCCTCTCTCTGTGAAATAATGCAGAGCTCCTATAGATGATGTCATATACCAGCGCTCTGTATTATCATACACTGAGGACAGAGAGGGAGATGTATGGAGAGGTCTGTGTTGAAGGAGGTAAGGACCTCAGCTTTCTGGTGGGAAGATCTGTCTGATCTTCCCACTGGCCAGCTGTTTTGCTGCAGGGCTGGATCAGCAGGCCCCCCAACATGACCAGGCCCTAGGTAGGCGCCTAGGATGCCTTGCTCATGATAAGGTTCTGGGACACTTGGGAAGTATGAATGGCAAAAGAGGGACAATTTTATATGCATTGCAGAGAATTTTTAGGTTATTTCATGACCAACTGACACCTCTTGATTTAAAATAATACCAAAGTATTTTATTTAGACAACTAATTTATAAAAACATATACTGAAATTTAAACAAGCATTAAAGTGACCCTATCACCTTGAATTTTCTTTACATATTTGAAGTCTTCATTCAAAACTGCCTATGTGTCATGTTAAGCAAAATTCCAGCAGATGTACAATTTAGGAGATATTCACATTTTTATTTCTGGTGAAAGTGAAAGTGAAGATTTCCTGGTACCGTACCTCACAACATTTCAAATAGCCAAAGAGGAACACTTTTGGTTTAGTTGGTATCTCAGGAGGTGTGACTGGTGGACAGGGCCAAATTGCCAAATTTTTTTTAGTTTATTTCATGAGCTTTGTGCAACTGAATAAATTATTTAGAGCAAAACCAAAGAATTGTATTTACAGACTAATGTATAAACACATATACTGAAGTTTAAACAAACCTTAATGTGGGTTTTCTTGCTGTGGAGTAATGTGATAAATTTATATACACACCAAACAGTCTGATCTCCAAAAAGGACGGACAACAGGGTAAGAAAAAGAGACAGTAATGTGAAAACTGAAAGGTTTCTAAATTTAGTCTATAGGAGTAATTCAATAATGAAAAAACCTGCAACTCTGGATCATTGCGTTTCAATGCACTGACACGCCTCTGATACTTAAAGGCAGCAGTTCTCAACCTTTCTAGTGCCGCGACCCTTTGATAACATTTCCCAAGTTGTGGCGACCCCTAACAGTAAAATTATTTTTGTTGCTCCTTCATCGCTGTAATTTTGCTACTGTTATGAATCGAAATATAAATATCTGATGGTTTTAAGCGACCCCTGGCAAATCGTCATTCGACCCTCTAAGGGGTCCCGACCCACAGGTTGAGAACCACTGCTTAAAGGGATGGTAATATTTAAATATTACTAATCCATATAGTAAAGTTCTATTTAAAAATAAATGTATTGCCCCCAGTGTCATCTCTCAAACCTTTATGGTTTGAGAGATGATCGCTCCTAAAGTTGCTCCCTCCCCCTTCCCCGAAGTCAGCGATGTAGCTGACTGAAGGGAAATCCGGTCATAGATCATCAAGTGGCTCTGCAGTAGAGCCGCGATCGCGTTAATAGAAAAAAAAATCTTTCACTAAAACGGTCTTTACGTGTGCTTGCAAACCAAGCACACGTAGAAGACCATTTCAGTGAAAGTTTTCTTTTTTATTAACACGATCGCGGCTCAGAGCAGAGCCGCCTGAAAGTCGTACGACTGGCTTCCCTGCAGTCAGCTAGAATGTTGACTTCGGGAAAGTGGGAGGGAGAGGGCAACTTTAGGAGCGATCATCTCTCAAACCATAAAGGGCAATACACAGGGGAGGGCTGGCAACTTGTGGCCCAGGGGGCAAATACATTCAAGTGGCCCATTTCTATTATCGTTCCAGCCCACTGTTCCAGCCCACCCCTTTTTTGTTAATTTTAAAAGTAGCATTAATGTTGTGACTTATGTCAAGTGATACCACATAGCTTACAGTTGAAATGGGGCTACATTAGTGCACTACTACAAAGCTTACAATTTAAGTAAAGCTTACCTAGTGATACTATAGAGCTTACAAGGGAAACGGTTTATGCTACTAGTTTAGCTCCATTTCAATTGTAAGCTCTATGTTATCACTAGTGTAGCTCCATTTACAGAAACAATTGAGAGATTTAGTGAGGTGCAGTGGCCTACCAGCTCAGACATATGACCAGCCCAGGGGGCAATTGCCCCCCTGCCCCCTAGGCCAGCCCTCCCCTGGCAATATATGTATTTTTAAAAGGACTTTAATATAGGTATTAGTAATACTTAAGTATCACTACCCCTTTAAGGGGTTAAAAGAAAACCTGATTAATTCTGGCACAAATCAGCTATACCATAGGGAAGAAATTAAAATTCCCACTTTTTCAATGCATTGACGACTTCTCTAGCACTGAAGGTGTTAAATTCAGTGGGAATTTTAAAAAAGCTATTTGTCCCCTAGTATGAAATTGGTTTGCCCCAGAATTCCTGTAGTCTTCATTTGATTATTAGGCCCTAAGTTATAAATCCCTCCTCCCACTGCTGTTAAACAGATTAAACATTCATGCAGGAAGGATGTTTAGTATAAACTTCCATCCTTTGCTTTGATAAATTGTACTTTATATACTGCCTTCTATTTCCAGAAAAATGCTGTTTTGTGTTAGTGTTTTAGTCTGACTACATAACAGTGGTTCTCAAATGATTTTCTTTCAAAGAATCCCTAACATGCAATCAGCAATTTTCAGGCCACCTCCACATTTTATTGGAAATTTCTCAAGGACTTAAAGGGATAGTAATACTTTATTATTACGATTCCCCATATTGTAGATATTTGTAAAATAATTTAATAGCCCCCTGGTTCATCTCTCAAACCTTTATGGTTTGAGAGATAACCGAAGGCAAAGTTCCCCCCTCCCTCCCCCTTCCCTGAAGACAGTGTTGTGCTGACTGCAGGGGAAGTCTGTCGTACGACAGGCTTGCGGCACTGCAGCTGAGCCGAGATCCAGTTAGTGAAAAAGAATTATTTCAATGAAACTGTCTTCTACACGTGCTTGGTTTGCAAGCACATGTAGAAGACTGTTTCGGTGAAATAATTCTTTTTCACTAACAAGATCGCGGCTTTGCTGCAGAGCTGTATGATGAAAGTCAGACCGGATATCCCTTCAGTCAGCACAACGCTGACTAAAAACAAAAACACCAGACCCTATCCCTCACGAGATACCGGCATCTACACTAGGACAATCTACACTGAAAGTCCAAAGCTAGATAAGGAGTATATATAATGTATAGGATGTCAAACTCCATAAAGATCTTCCATATAAAGTCACTAGATAATATCCAAATTGGACATTTATAGCGAGATGCAGGAAACGTGCGCAATCGCTATTTCCCATGTGAAAACCACTAGGAAATAGGTTTGCGCATGATTTTGTTGTATTGCGCATTAAAATTCAAGATTAGCGAATGGCTGCGTATATTTTTTGTGGGTGTGGCTAAGATTAACGAATCTGTGTGAGAGGAATAGCGAATGCGCCTAATGCAAGAACTGCTATTGTGAATTAATTTATACGTCTGTGTACTGTTGTCGTAAAATGGAATTTTTTATGAGCAATTCAAGAAGTGTTCGGTATTTAGCTTCCTGGATTAGAACATGCGCAAAATCTATCTGCGCACAAAAATGCCTTTATCTGATGCGAACATTTCTTGCATCGCGCCATTAGTTCTTTGATATAACTTTAGTACACTTGTCCCAATGTGAGTCATACTAAAGGGCACCTTCTCAGATAATTCTCAGTCACCATGTAATGTAACTTTGATCATAAGCGCGACTCCGTATCTCTCAAGAGCCCACATATCTCGCAATTGCCATACGCATACTCAGCCACAAAATAATAACACCGGGATTAATTAAATCATAGATATATACAATTTCTTGCGATTCAGAACAATCTCACCCTCTCACGGTGACACGCTCCAGTTCCGTGAATTAACGATCCTCCAGACATGTGTGATCTGTGCTTTCCATTCCACACGTACATTGTGAAGCTGTAAACTGTTAGTTTGTTGCGAGTTTCCCATCAACAAGAACCTCATGTACAGTTCAATGTTTCAATTAATTTTCTCTTCTTACGGTGACTTGTGCCTTTCAGTAGCATGCTCTCCATGTATCTTTAAAGGGATAGTAATACTTCATTTTATCTTTATTTTATTGTGTAGGCATTTAAAAAACATGAAGAACGATGTAAGTCTTATCTCTCAGACCTATATGGTTTAAGAGATATTCACAAGCAAAGTATCCCCCCCCCCCCCGTTCAGCCAAATCAGAAGGGAAGTGCCCAGGTAGACTGCAGAGAGGGACAATCTTCAATTAAGATAAGGGAAAAAGCTGAAAAACTTGTCAAGGGGGGAAGGGCTTTCATTCTTTTCATACAAAGAAGATTGTCCCCTGCTGTTATCTGTCCAGTCTTACAACTAGATTGACATCTGAGAAGAGATGGCTTACACTAGGAAAAAGGGCGGGAGGGGGAAACTTTGCTTGTGAATATCTCTTAAACCATAAAGGTTTGAAAGATAAGACTTATATCATTCTTCATGTTTTTTTAATGCCTACAAAATAAAATAAAGTTAAAACGAAATATTACTATCCCTTTAAGCTTCTCCATCAACTTCGAATCTATCCTAATTTCACATAACCGTTAGATATCCATCTCCGCTCTTTAGATGAGCTGGCATACATCTTATCTCAGAGCTTTGTAATAGTAAGCCACTTGAGGACTGACAGGAAGCTGGATGTAGAGGTCTGTGCCAAAGGACACACAGATCTCTTGCACCAAATGCTGATGGACCACCTGGTATAAGGCCCCCTCCTTTACCCAGAAACCTATGTAGGCTAGAGGAGGCTTTAGTAAAAAGAACGGAGACTGGGGTAGAGAGAAGGGGGCACTGGGGTGAAAAGGAGGTGAAAAAAACGGTGAAGAGAGGAGAAAAGACAGGAGGAGGAAAGATGGGAAAAATATTGGGTGTCATGTTCTGCCCCTTTTTCTTTGCCTTTTGTGATTCCTTGTCTGGTTTTTCGTTTGTTTTTAGTCTGTCAGATCAACACAATGGGTGAGAGAGAGGGGGGGACAAAGACTATGAGAGGGTAAAAGACTGGAATATAGAAAAGGAGGAAAGAATGGGGGAGACAAAGAAGGGGGAAGACTGACTGAGTGGAAGGGGAAGACAGGAAGAGAGAGGGGAAGAATACTGATGTAGAAGCATATGTGGTTCAGTGGTTAACAGTGGAACAAGGGTGGGTGTCAGTGTATATGTGGTTCTGTGACTATTATAGGACAGTGGAACAAGGCTGGGTGTCAGTGAATGTTTTGTTCTGTGATTACAAGTGGATAAAGGCTGTATCCTTTTAAAATGTCAAACTGAAAAATGTGTGATACAAAACGGTGCATTCACCAGGTCGCATTGATGAAAAGCAGTGGCGTCACTAGAAGCCACCAGGTCCTGGTGCAGAAATTGCCGCCGGGCCCGGGCCCCTCCCATCTTCACGTTGCCCCATGCACATCTCCTACCTCCATCTGTCGCGCGGTTCTCAGTTATGCAGAGCGCTGGGAGATGATGTCATCTCCCAGCTCTTTGCATTACTAGAGCGCCAGGAGATCAGCTGAGCTGCTGCGGGAAGGGCTGTGGACGAGTGGCGATGGGTTCACAGGGGGCGGCCGGGCCCCTTGGAGTGACGGGCCTGGTCGCAGGTGCGACCCCTAATGTTACGCCACTGATGAAAAGGGCATCATGAAAATCTTGCCCTGCATGAAAAGCACAAGATTCTCATGTTGCCGGCTTAAAACTCGCTTCAACTCGCCAAGTGAACTAGCAAGACCACAATGGTCCCTGAAATAGGTACATAAATATATCATGGATTGTATAGGATCAAAACCCAACAACAAACAGAAAACAATAATCATAACTAAAACAACTGAAGTGATTTGTTGCTGATTTAGCCACTTCTTCACTGACTAATAAAATAATTCCATGATTTAACATTATTACTTGCTTTCTTAAAGGGATATTAATGTTTCATAATAAAAGCAGCTCTAATTAATCATCATAGTATTTGCACTTTGGAGAGTGTTATTTCAGTTCTGTCAGAGTTATAGTTCAGGAGTAATTCAATGACAAAGTATCCCCCTCCCGCTCCTTTTACTGATGTAACACTGCTCAGCCAGAGCAGAAGGGAGGTGCCCAGGTAGACTGCAGAGAGGGACAATCTTCAATTAAGATAAGGGAAAAACCTGAAAAACTTGTCAAGGGGGCAGGGCTTTCATTGTTCTCATAGGAAGAAGATTGTCCCCTTCTGTTATCTGTCTGGTCTATGGACTGGATTCCACATCTGAGAAGAGATGGCTTACACTAGGTAAAAGGGGCAACTTTGCTTGTGAATATCTCTCAAACCATAAAGACATTCTTCATGTTTTTTTAATGCCTACAAAATAAAATAAAGTTAAAATGAAGTATTACTATCCCTTTAGGGCTGGATTCCTTTAGAGGTGATACATGTTATCACAGATCGTATCTCACCAGTTCCTGCTGAAGTATATGGGTGGAAATAGTAGTGGCCACAACTTTTTTTATCCTCCTCCTCTCAGCAGCAGTGATTTCTGGAGCTTCACTCTCTGTATAATTGCGTTAAGACGGCTAGGCATCACACCCACCTTTTTCCCCCAACCAACAAACCCCAGCCCCCCCCAAAACCCTATATCACACAGACACAGTAATTGTGGGAATAAAGAGATCACAGCTTTATTAAAATGGGTTTGACCTATTTACCCTTGGAGGACCCTCCTCCCCTCTAATGCAGGTCCACCAGGCCAGCATCCAGCATGGACGCCATGTCCAGCCCTGTCAGCTTGAGCCCAGCTGCCCGCCACCATGGAGGTATGTAGGGGATTCTCAGGCACTCATGGCCTACCCTGGACCTCCACGATGGCCACTCCTTTCAAACTTTGAGGGCCTGTGGATGCCAGTCCACACCGACACCTCCCCAAAGCCCTCCCCTTACCTCAGTGCCCCACAGCATTAGCACGCCCTGCTACTTTTCATGTAGGGCGAGATTCTCATGTCGTCCTTTTCATCAATGCGACCTGGTTATTGCAAACCTCCCAAGTGTCCCTCTTTAGGAGGGACAGTCCCTCTTTCAGAACCAAATCCCTCTATCCCTTTTTCCCACGCTGGTGTCCCTCTTTTTAAGAGATCAGACTGTGTGGTGTGTATATATAAGTATATCACATTGTTCCACAGCAATAAAACTCACATTTTGTTTTAACATCCGTATGTGCGTTTATAAATTAGTCCATGTAAGTAAAATACTTTGATTTTGCTCTAAGTTATTTATTCATTTACAAAAAGAGGTGTCAATAGGTCATGAAATTACCTAAAAATTATTGATAATGCCCAACCACCAGACATTCATTGACAACACAGTTGTCCCTCTTTGGCCATTTGAAATGTTGGGAGGTATGGTGAATGTCCATTTTGTATCACACACTTTTCATTGCGACATTTTAAACGTGAACCGATAAAGGCTGGGGTGTTAGACAGTGTATGTGAGGCTCTGAGGCTACCAGTGAACAGTGGAACAAGGCTGGGATGTCACTGTGGGTCTGTGACTAGGTATAGAGAAGAAGAAAGCTGGGGAAGGAAAAAGGGAAGAGATAGGGAGAGAGGGGATCAAAAAATACTAAGAGTAGAGTCAGGGGAGACTGAGGAAGGAGAAGGGGGGACTGGAGGAGAGAGGGGGTGAAAGAACTATGTGAAGACAAACAATATATCAATATATCACAATATATCAAACAATATCATTAGTAGGAATCAGCATGGTTTCATGAAGAACAGATCATGTCAGACTAATTTACTTGCTTTTTATGAAAGAGTGAGTAGTAATTTGGACAGGGGAATTGCTGTTGATGTAGTATACTTGGATTTTGCTAAAGCCTTTGACACAGTGCCTCACAACAGGTTACTGCATAAATTAAAAGGCTTTGGTTTGGGCGGTGTTATCTGTACATGGATTGAGACCTGGTTAAATGATAGATGTCAGTGAGTTGTTGTAAATGGAACTTTTTCAAATTGGTCTAGGGTTATAAGTGGGGTGCCGCAGGGTTCAGTCCTGGGCCCAATGCTTTTTAATTTGTTTACTAATGAAGTGGGAATTGAAATTAGCATCTCGATCTTTGCTGATGACACTAAGCTATGTAAGGAAATACATACAGAGCTGGATGTTTTTTCCCTACAGAAGGATTTAGATAAACTAAGTGAATGGGCAGAACAGTGGCAGATGTCATTTAATGTAGATAAATGTAAGGTTATGCATTTGGGCTGTAGAAACAAACTTGCTACATATACTCTAAACTTGGGAAATCCTCATTAGAGAAAGATTTAGGAGTACTGATAGACAATATACTTCACAGCAGTGTGCAGAGCCACTCAGCTGCTGCAAGAGCAAACAGAGTACTAGCCTGCATAAAAAGAGGTGTAGAAGCAAGGGATGCTAATATTATCCTACCTCTGTATAAATCCTTGGTTAGGCCTCATCTATAATATGGAGTACAATTTTGGGCTCCAGGTCTAAAAAAAAGACATTACTGAACAGGAAAAGGTGTAGAGAAGTGCAACAAAACTGATAAAGGGATTGGAGGATCTGAGTTACAAAGAGAGACTAGTCAAACTGGGTTTGTTTACATTAGAGAAGAGACGTCTAAGGGGTGATATGATTACCATTTACAAATACATTCAAGGTCAATACAAAGAACTATCCAATGAATTATTTATGCAAAAAGCTGAGCTAAGAACAAGAGGTCATCCATTAAGACTTGAGGAAAGGCTCTTTCGACTAAAACATAGGCAGGGATTCTTTACAGTAAGGGCGGTAAGGCTATGGAATTCTTTGCCTCGGGATGTTTTGCTTGTAGATAATGCAACTGCGTTCAAAAAAACAATGGATGCCTATCTAGCACAGAACAATATTGACAATTATGACAGATGACTTCAAAGCAAATAGGATATTGATCTGGGGAACTATTTGACTACCAGTTGGAGTCAGGAAGGAATAATTCCCCCCCACACATGCACACACTTGGGACTACATTGGAAATTGCTCCAGAGGGCTTTTTTTTTGCCTTCCTCTGGATCAACAGGGGTGTTATTGGCATGGGCTGGACTTGATGGACGCATGTCTTTTTTCAGCCTTATCTACTATGTTACAATGTTCTATTATGTAACTCAGAGAGGGGAGAGAAGGAAATAACTGGGACAAAAGAGAGGGGACATACTGGAGGAATGGGAGGTAAAGTAGAGGATAGAAAGAGGAAATAAAAGACTGGGGTAATGGGAAAAAGGTGGAGGGGCTGCTTGTGCCATGCTGGTCTCATGTAAAGGTGTATTGCCATGCTGGTGTCATGTAATGGTTTATTGCCCTGCTGGACTCATTTAGTGGTATGTTGCCCTGCCGGTCTCTTGTAATGCTGTATTTCCCAGCTGGTCTTCTATAATGATAGTTCCTCTGCTGGTCTCCTATAATGGCAAATGCCCTGCTGGTCTCCTGTTGTGCTAAGTACCCTGCTGATCATCTGTAATTGTGCATTGCCCTGCTGGTCTCCTGTAATGGTGTACTGCCCTTCTGGTCTCCTTTAATGGTTTAGGGGAGCGTGTGGTGTGGGAAGTGGAAGTGAAAGTGTGTGTGGGAGAGAGAGTAACATAGCAACATAGTTGATGAGGCTGAAGAAGACATCGGTCCATCAAGTGCAGCTCCAAGTGGGTAGAGGCGCAGTAAACCATTTTTATAGGGTTTTCCTGCTGAGTAAAACAAGTCGAGTACTCCCACTGCTGGCACTTGTTTTATGTACTCCCAGTGTAGGCAGTTGTTCCAGCCAAACAGAAACAGCACCCCCTGGTGGCCAAAGTAAAATATTGCATTTCAAAAAATAGAGTTGTATTGAATAAAAAAACTCCCAGTACCACCCTTGCCTTTCATTAAAAGGTAAGGGTTCCTTTAACCCTTTGAGAGGCCAACACATTGCAAATCAATGTTTGGTCCCCCCCCCACCCTACTCAAAAGGTTAAAGAGGAACTTTTATGTTAATTACATTGTCCCAGAATATATTACTAACCTAGAGATATGCAAAATTATTAGTGATGAGCGAGCACCCCAATGCTCGGGTGTTCGGGTGCTCTGACCGAGCACCCCCGGAGGCTCGAGTGCTCGGCCGAGCACCCGAGCCCCATTGAAGTCAATGGGAGGACTCGAGCATTACACCAGGCACCCCCTGCTCTGATGAGGGGAGGGTGCCTGGTCCATAGGAAAAGGGCAGAAAATGATGGAAACACCACAGAAATGGTTCAGGGACAGCATAGGGAGGATGTCTGGATGCATCTTGGACTCCAACATCGCTGCTGGGAACGATCTTTCGCCCGTAGTACGCCATTTTTACAGACTGACCGTAAAACACACAAAAAGGAAGATAAAAACGACTTTAGGCGAAAAATTGTTACCAAACAGTATTTGCTGTATATTTACTTGTATATCATCTGCAAATTCTGCAAAAAATTTCATCGATTTTTCGGAATTGGGGCCATGATTAAGAGGGAAACGTGCGCAGAGGCAAATGCTCCCAAAAATTTCCTTGATTTTTCTGAACTGAGGCCATGATTAAGAGGGAAACGTGCGCAGAGGCAAATTCTCCCAAAAATTTCCTTGATTTTTCTGAACTGAGGCCATGATTAAGAGGGAAACGTGCGCAGAGGCAAATTCTCCCAAAAATTTCCTTGATTTTTCTGAACTGAGGCCATGATTAAGAGGGAAACGTGCGCAAAGGCAAATTCTCCCAAAAATGTCATTGATTTTTCTGAACTGGGGCCATGATTAAGAGGGAAACGTGCGCTGAGCCGACCATCTAAAACATTATGGGTGAGGGTCTGCTGCGGAGCTGACCATCCTAAACATTATATGCGAAGGCCCGCTAGTGAGCTGACGCTATAAAACATTATATGAGAGGGCCCGCTAGAGAGCTGACCCAATAAAACATTATATGAGAAGGCCCGCTGGTGAGCTGACCTATACAAAAATTGTCAAACTGCGCCCGCTGGTGAGCTGGCCCTATATAAAAATTATATCACTGGGCCAGCTGGTGAGCTGGCCCTATATAAAAATTATATCACTGGGCATATGGAAGAGAGTCAACCATATACCCGTTTTTTGGGTGGAAGGGGTGAATGGGAATACAGAGTATTCCCATCATTGTAAATAACATATATAAAGTGAGTTTATGTTCCCCCGGGGCTTTCCTCCAGTGGAGTGGAGAAGTCAGGGGAAATCCAGGCCTTGTTCATTTTTATAAGTGTCAACCTATCAGCATTTTCGGTGGAAAGGCGGTTACGCTTATCTGTTATGATGCCACCAGCAGCACTAAATACCTGCTCAGACAGAACGCTGGCGGCAGGGCAGGCCAGCACCTCCAAGGCGTAGAGTGCCAGTTCATACCACGTGTCCAGCTTGGACACCCAGTAGTTGTAAGGCACAGAGGGATCATTGAGGACGCTGACACGATCTGCTACGTACTCCTTCACCATCTTCCAAAACTTTTCCCTCCTTGTGACACTAGGCTGCGCATCAGGGTGAGGGTGCTGGCGGGGTGTCATGAAGGTGTCCCACGCCTTGGAGAGTGTTGCCCTGCCTTTGTCGGAACTGCTGTGTGCTCCCCTTTTCTCCCCTTCTCGGTTGGCCAAGGTAGCACGTACTCTGCCGCCAGCGTTGTCAGATGGAAAATTTTGGAGCAATTTTTCGACAAGAACCTTCTGGTATTGCACCATTTTGCTTGTCCTCTCCACCGGAGGAATGAGAGATGAGAAATTCTCTTTGTAGCGGGGGTCCAGAAGGGTGAACACCCAGTAATCCGTGTTGTCTAAAATGCGTATAACGCGTGGGTCACGGGAAAGGCAGCCTAACATAAAGTCAGCCATGTGTGCCAGAGTACCAACAGGCAAGATTTCGCTGTCCTCACCAGGAGGATGACTCTCAATCTCCTCATCCTCTTCCTCCTCTTCTGCCCACCCACGCTGAAGAGATGGAACTAAAGTTCCATGGCTACCCTCTGTAGCGGAGGCAACCGTGTCTTCCTCCTCCTCCTCCTCCTCCGCCTCCTCCAATTGTCGCTGAGAAGACGAAGTGAGGGTGCTCTGGCTATCACCTTGTGTAAGCTCTTCCTCCCGCATTTCCACCTCTTCCACATGCAAAGCGTCGGTTTTAATTGTGAGCAGCGAGCGTTTCAGTAGACACAGAAGTGGGATGGTTACACTGATAATAGCGTTATCGCCGCTCACCATCTGTGTCGATTCCTCAAAATTGCGTAAAACCTCACAGAGGTCTGACATCCATTCCCACTCCTCACTTCTGATTACAGGAAGTTGAACGGAGAGGCGACGACCGTGTAACAGCTGGTACTCCACTACTGCCCTCTGCTGCTCACAAAGCCGGGCCAACATGTGGAAGGTGGAGTTCCAGCACGTGCTCACGTCACACAGCAGCCGGTGAGCTGGCAATTGTAAGCGCTGCTGCAGCTTCAACAGGCCGGCTGAAGCTGTTGATGACTTACGGAAATGTGCACACACGCGGCGCACCTTGGTCAAGAGATCATGCAAATTGGGGTAGGTTTTTAGAAATCGCTGAACCACTAAATTAAATACATGCGCTAGGCATGGTACGTGTGTGAGCTTGCCGAGCTCCAAAGCCGCCACCAAGTTACTCCCATTATCACACACAACCATGCCTGGTTGCAGGTTGAGTGGCGAGAGCCACTGCTCGGTCTGGTGACTAATCCCCTGCAACAGCTCTGAGGCCGTGTGCTGTTTGTCCCCAAGGCAGATCAGCTTCAGCACGGCCTGTTGACGCTTCCCCACTGCAGTGCTACACTGCTTCCAGCTACCGGCTGATGGGTGAGTGGCGCTGCGCGCAGAGAATTCGGAGGTGGAAACGGAGGAGGAGGAGCCAATAACGTAGGTGCTGGCGGAAATCCTGATGGAGGTAGGGCCCGCAATCCTCGGCGTGGGTAGCACCTGTGCCATCCCAGGGTCCGAGTCTCTCCCAGCCTCCACGACATTCACCCAGTGTGCCGTCAGGGAAATGTAGCGTCCCTGGCCACAAGCACTTGTCCATGTGTCAGTCGTTAAGTGGACCTTCCCAGTAACTGCGTTGGTCAGGGCACGGGTGATGTTACGGGACACATGGTGGTGTAAGGCGGGGACGGCACACCGGGAAAAGTAGTGGCGGCTGGGGACTGCGTACCGAGGGACAGCTGCTGCCATCAGGCTGCGGAAGGACTCAGTCTCCACAAGCCTAAATGGCAGCATTTCGATGGCCAGTAATTTGGAAAGGTGTGAGGTTAGTGCTATGGCCTGTGGGTGGGTGGCTGGGTATTTTCGCTTGCGCTCAAATGCCTGGGGTAACGACATTTGGACGCTGCGCTGGGACAGGGAAGTGGATGTGGTCGCTGATGGTGCTTCAGATGGTACAGGTGCAGGGCAGGAGGTATGCGGGCCTGCGCCTTCGACAGGCGATTGGCCGGCACCGAAAACAGGGGAAGAGGAGGCAGTGGTGTGGCCTGCAGACACAGATTGGCGATCCGGGCGTTCCTCCCACTTATTACGGTGCTTGGATGCCATGTGTCGGATCATGCTGGTGGTGGTGAGGTTTCTAGTGTTCATGCCTCGGCTCATTCTGGTGTTGCACAGGTTGCAAACTACAATTCTTTTGTCGTCCGCACTTTCCTTAAAAAAACGCCATACCGCGGAACACCTACCCCTTGGCAAGGGAGATTTACGCAAGGGGGTGCTCCGTGGAACATTTGCGGGCCGGTTTGGTGTGGTCCGCCTTCTTTCTGTAGCTACACCACTGCCTCTTCCAGCCTGTTGCGGTGCTGCAGATGGCTCACCCTCAGGACTGCTGTCATCGCTCGGCTCTACACCTTCCCAGGTGGGGTCAGTCACCTCATCGTCCACCAAGTCCTCCTCCACTTCCTCACTCTGATCATCCTCCTCATGTCTTGATCCCACCACATACTCAGTCATTGACAACTGTATATCATCCTCCTCATCAAGGTCTTGAGACAGTAATAGTGGTTGATTTAATGGCAACTGTGTCTCATCATCATCATCATCCACTTCCTTTGACCTTAAATGCCGTTCCCCTCTGTCATCTTATTGTGATTGGGTACCCTCTAGAGGTTGTGAATCAGGGCACAAGATGTCATGTTCCTCTGCAAGCGTGCTTGGAGAGAGGTTCAAATGAAGGATTGGTGATGAGACGAGCTACTCACTATATCCCAGTGTGGGATCACTTCTTTGACCAGATCCTCTATGGTGGGAGGAAGGATGATCAGAGTGAGGATTATGTTGACCAGACTCTTGGCTACTGAGAGTGGACTTGGTGGAAGACAGGGTGGTGCTTAACCGACTGGAAGCAGTATCAGCTGACATCCAACCGACCACCTGTTCGCAGTGGTCGGACCTCGAGAGTGATGTCCTGCGACGCCCTGTAAACTGAGACATGAAGCTAGGTATGGTGGATGTCTTTCTGTCTTGTGCTCTGGCACCAGGCACAGTTTCTACGCGTCCTGACCCGCGCCCTGAACTATCAGGATCACGTCCACTTCCCCGTCCCTTTTTACCCGCCTTCTTCATATTACACGGAATATGTGCTGCAAATCTGCAACTTTGCACAGTAAACAGAATTTGCTTCTTAACTGCGGCTACGCACAGTGAATGGAATATGTGACTTTGATATTTTACAGTTTGAACACTTAACAGAATGTTCTCCTATTCTGAAACTTTGCACAGTAAACAGAATTTGCTTCTTAACTGCGGCTACGCACAGTGAATGGAATATGTGACTTTGATATTTTACAGTTTGAACACTTAACAGAATGTTCTCCTATTCTGCAACTTTGCACAGTAAACAGAATTTGCTTCTTAACTGCGGCTACGCACAGTGAATGGAATATGTGACTTTGATATTTTACAGTTTGAACACTTAACAGAATGTTCTCCTATTCTGCAACTTTGCACAGTAAACAGAATTTGCTTCTTAACTGCGGCTACGCACAGTGAATGGAATATGTGACTTTGATATTTTACAGTTTGAACACTTAACAGAATGTTCTCCTATTCTGCAACTTTGCACAGTAAACAGAATTTGCTTCTTAACTGCGGCTACGCACAGTGAATGGAATATGTGACTTTGATATTTTACAGTTTGAACACTTAACAGAATGTTCTCCTATTCTGCAACTTTGCACAGTAAACAGAATTTGCTTCTTAACTGCGGCTACGCACAGTGAATGGAATATGTGACTTTGATATTTTACAGTTTGAACACTTAACAGAATGTTCTCCTATTCTGAAACTTTGCACAGTAAACAGAATTTGCTTCTTAACTGCGGCTACGCACAGTGAATGGAATATGTGACTTTGATATTTTACAGTTTGAACACTTAACAGAATGTTCTCCTATTCTGCAACTTTGCACAGTAAACAGAATTTGCTTCTTAACTGCGGCTACGCACAGTGAATGGAATATGTGACTTTGATATTTTACAGTTTGAACACTTAACAGAATGTTCTCCTATTCTGCAACTTTGCACAGTAAACAGAATTTGCTTCTTAACTGCGGCTACGCACAGTGAATGGAATATGTGACTTTGATATTTTACAGTTTGAACACTTAACAGAATGTTCTCCTATTCTGCAACTTTGCACAGTAAACAGAATTTGCTTCTTAACTGCGGCTACGCACAGTGAATGGAATATGTGACTTTGATATTTTACAGTTTTAACACTTAACAGAATGTTCTCCTATTCTGCAACTTTGCACAGTAAACAGAATTTGCTTCTTAACTGCGGCTACGCACAGTGAATGGAATATGTGACTTTGATATTTTACAGTTTGAACACTTAACAGAATGTTCTCCTATTCTGCAACTTTGCACAGTAAACAGAATTTGCTTCTTAACTGCGGCTACGCACAGTGAATGGAATATGTGACTTTGATATTTTACAGTTTGAACACTTAACAGAATGTTCTCCTATTCTGAAACTTTGCACAGTAAACAGAATTTGCTTCTTAACTGCGGCTACGCACAGTGAATGGAATATGTGACTTTGATATTTTACAGTTTGAACACTTAACAGAATGTTCTCCTAATCTGAAACTTTGCACAGTAAACAGAATGTGCTGCTAATCTGCAACTTTGCACACTGAACAGAATGTGCTCTAATCTGCAACTTTGCACACTAAAAAGAATGTGCTGCTAATCTGCAACTTTGCACACTGAACAGAATGTGCTCTAATCTGCAACTTTGCACACTAAACAGAATGTGCTGCTAATCTGCGGCTAGGCACAGTGAACAGAATATATGAAGATTTTTTTTTTTATATCTCTGCCCCCCCAAACAAAATAAACTGCTGCCCCCACACACAGTAGTCCTAAAAAGGACTTTTGGGTCTTTTTTTTTAACAAACTCGCTTTTCTTCTCCCTACACTGACTTTCCCTCCCTATCCTCATCTCTCCCTGGCTAAGACTGAGCCGAACTCGCTGGTCAGGTGCTATACAGCACCCGATCACGGGTTCTGGCCAGCCAATCAGTGTAATGCCAGCAGCCAACATGGCTGCTGGCATTACACTGATGTCAGAGCCTCCCTGCACGTTTATTGGCTGCGCAGCAGCCGCGAAACGTGCGGGGAGGAGACCCGAACATGGCGGTCGAGCACATGCGGTACTCGTACGAGTACCGCCATGTGCCGAGCAGAGCGATGCTCGAGCCGAACCGAGCTTCGGCCGAGCATGCTCGCTCAACACTAAAAATTATACTATCCTTAAGTAATAACACATCTTCGGCAGGAACCAGAGGACAGACAGGGCAGACATCTTGGAGGAAATGTACCTCTGAGTCTGCATTGTCTATCCCGCTCACTGCCAGCATTGGTGAGTGGAGTTCCTTGGTACCTTAAGGCACTGGAAGGGACTGACTGTGCAGGTGCATAGAGCTTCCTACAGATATGCCTACAGAAGATGTGTTTTTACTGCAATGCCACTGACTTATTGAGCTTAAGGATAGTATAACTTTGCATATCGCTAGGTTAGTAATATATTCTGGGGCAATGTAATTTACATGAAAGTTCCGCTTGAACCCTTTCTGGACTAGAGAGTTGTACAATGCATTACTGCACACCTTTCTGACCCATAAAAGGGTTAAGTGGTTTATCTGAAATCCATTTTCCGAGGCATCCACTCTCTGGCTATGTTGTTAAAAATTGCTGCCTGTGATTGCTATAAAATAAACCTACTCATTATTCTTCTAATATTACATCCCTTTTCAGTCTCTTCAATTGGCTGCCGGAATTAATCAGAATTAACCCTTGAGTGCCAGAGCTCTGGCACTCAAAGGGTTAACCTCGCTATCCAGATACCAGTACATAAAGCACTCAGCAATGTAACCCTCCTCATATTTCTACTTATGCAGTGGCATAACTATAGGGCCCGACCGGGCCCGTCACTCCAGGGGCCCAGCCTCCCCCTGTGACCCCCTTGCCTGACGCCCACAATTAAGTAATGCAGAGTGCTGGGGCTCTGCATTATGAGAGTGCCGGTCTGCCAGAGGGAGATCATAATTCCCTCCGGCAGACTGGCACTCTCGTAATGCAGAGCACTGGGAGATGACATCATCTCCCAGCTCTCTGCATTACTGAAGAGGACCGCGTGGGAGAAGAGGTCTCTGCAGAAAGAGGCACAGACCTGTCCTCTGCCACTGGACCACCAGGGAGGTAGGAGATTTAGGGGCAATGTGAAAGCGGCATTGTGGAGATGGGGGCATTGTAGAAGGGGCAATGTGGAGATGGGGGCATTGTGGAAGGGGCAATGTGGAGATTGAGGGGCATTGTGGAAGGGGCAATGTGGAGATTGAGGGGCAATGTGGAGATGGGGGGCAATGTAGAGATGGGGGACAATGTGGATGTGGCCAATTTGGTCGGGGGGCCCATGGCAATTCTTGCACCAGGGCCCCGTGGCTTCTAGTTACGCCTCTGTACTCATGTCCTCTGTCGACTTCCAAATCCATTCATCCACTCTAGACATGAAATATTCCTCACCTCTTCTCTAATTCTAACATCTCACACCACCTACAAGCCTTTTCTAGGACAGTTCCCACAATATGGAATTCCATTCCTTGCTCCATCACACTCTTCCCTAGTTACTAGCCCTTTAAAGGGAAACTATCACTTAAAATTACTTCAAATTCACCTATATGAAGCATTAGCAGTGTTTTTTATTTAGAAAACTTCTTTTTGAGTTATTTTAATTTATAGATGTGGCTAAGTAAAAGGACACGCACACACCTCCTGCTTCAGTATTAAAGAACAGTTTCACTCCCTTTAGTTATATTGAACTCATGCCAGGGTTTCCTGGAGATTGGGAAGCTGCAGTTCCCCACTGCCAAGAAGTTCTGACAAAGTGAAACGTGCTTCTTCCACACCAGTTAGTGTATAGCCTCTGTACCTGATGTGGTGTCTCTTCAGAGACTGACTCCACCTACGAGTGGCATCACAAACCACTCTGCTACACAGCAACAGTATGTGCCATCTAACTAATATTAACCTAGTTTGAATGAAGTGTGAGGCTGGAGCAGGGTGTCTCAGACAACGATAAAATTAGTTACAATCCTTACATGCCACTTGGTAGCAAAGCTATGTCTGACATCATACTGGGTATGGGCCTGATGCATGGAATGCACTACTACCCTTAAAGCTTCCCATAATGTAGATTTTATGCAATATGTGCCTGCTTGCTCGAACCCAGAGGTGCTCCAGTCTATCTGCAAGGAAGCTTTAACCCCTTAGTGACTGGCCGTGCACACATGCAGCTGGCACTTAACGCCCGCCGAACATTTTTTTTTGCTTTTTAAAAAGAATACGTAGGCCCTGAATGGCGTGCATCCGTGAGGGGACCCTCTGTCCACAAGGGTCATCAGCATGGGACGTACATGTACGTCCTCGGGCGGTAAGGGGTTAATATATTACAGCTCTCAGAGTACTCTGCCTGAACGCAAACAAGACAAGCATTTTACCTCCCCTGTCTTTCTGGTATAAATGACACCAATTTAGGGACTACAGTAACAGCTAATTGGGGTAAATTATATAATAATAAATTTGAAAAATTATATTCTTGCTCCCTAACAGTATTTATCAAATAATAAAATGTATAAATTGAAACAGAGAGAAAAAAGGAGAATACAATCTAGAATATGCTCCTGGAAGATACTTTCGATATATAAAAAAGGTAACTAATCCATATAACTATGGTATAAACATCCCCAGTCCTGGTACTTCAACACTCACATGGGATATCGAATAGAATCACTGCCCTTAAAGGAGCAGTAAACTTTTTTTTATGAAAAAATATATATTGTAGGGATTTTCCTATTGAGTAAAATAAGGGTACTCCCACTGCCGAGAGATTTATATTTCCAGAGTTATTACAGTTTAAACCCATTTTTTTTACATTAGCAGTGCCCTCTAGTGGTCAAATTCTAATTAGTTTTTCCTGTTACATTTTAATGGAGAGGAAAGTCAGAAAAGTCAGACATACAGTTCTCCATAGAATGTGATAGAAACTTCCTGTCACTTCCTGTCAGTTAGAATTATCAGGAAGTAAACACAGTAAATTCACTTCCTGATTATTTGAACTGTTTTAAATTTTGAATAAAACATCTGACAGCAGTGGGAGTGACCTTGTTTTATTCAACAGAAAATGCTCTATAAAATATGTGTTTTCATAAATAAAAGTTTACTGCTCCTTTAAACTAATACACAAATAAAATCCACCCCAAAGTGTAGATTGCACAGCTCTCTCAAGGCTGTATCCTTTAAACAATAGATGGAAATATCTATATGTGTAGTCAAAAATAATCCTTCACCAGTACTCAACCACAGCCCCTATCATATAGATCCGGGTCTATGCTGGTATCTGGGAAAGGAAAAAAAGAGCTACCGCACCCTGATATAGAGGAAACAATCAATCCCTTGTTGCCTGGAACCCACACAAAAGTGCGGGATATTCGTGTATCAGTAATATGGGCAAACCACCCGACAATGATTCCACGGAGCGTGAGAAACCAACAGTGGGAAGTCACTTATTGCTGCGATAGATACTATCAGATACAATCAGATAAGATTATACAAGGCAGGTTATTTTTTAAATAGATAACAGAATAACAGTTGTATATGTTATACTGTACTCCAGTAACAAATGGAATCAATAAACATAAATATCTATTATATCCAAATTTAATAAAAAATTTGAATCTTAAAAAACACACAAATGATATATACAAGAAAAATATGTTGGGCCCATGTATAATACTTGCATTGGTGTACACTTTTCACGGTAATAGTATAGCTGGAAATGAACAACAATATGTGCCAAAATAGATTACACTATATTCATCCAAAATAGACCTAAAGGTAATACTATAGCTGTATATCAGAACAGTTAAAGGAGCAGTAAACTTTTTTTAATGAAAAAATAAATATTGTAGGGAAAAATAAGGGTAAAATAAGGGTACTCCCACTGCAGAGAGATTTATATTTCCAGGGTTATTACAGTTTAAACCCATGTTTTTTTACATTAGCAGTGCCCTCTAGTGGTCAAATTCTAATTAGATTTCCTGTTAGATTCTAATGGAGAGGAAAGTCAGAAAAGTCAGAGACATACAGTTCTCCATAGAATGTGATAGAAACTGCCTGTCTCTTCCTGTCAGTTAGAACTATCAGGAAGTAAACACAGTAAATTCACTTCCTGGTTATTTAAACTGCTATAAATTTTGAATAAAACATCTGACAGCAGTGGGAGTGACCTTGTTTTATTCAGCAGGAAATGCTCTATAAAATATGTGTTTTCATAAAAAAAGTTTACTGCTACTACCAAACGTAACAATATATCCACAGATAGTTAGCCTTTTCGGGAGGAGCGATGTAACACACAATATATTTATATGCCGAGACTTAGAAGCAAGTGTAGTAGATGATCATATGTAATTATTGCATAACAGACTCACCTCAGTAATAATCTTCAAAAAAGTGTTTAAATCAACGCGTTTCGGAAGGTTCCCTTTAAAAAATTACTCTCCCTTGCAGTGGCAATGAATTACTAGGCCTCCCTACACAACTGTGCGACTGGCTGTGTCACTCTGAAAACTGTTAAAACAAATTCCTCATATTTTTAATATTTTGCACAGGAACAAATAACTCTCCCTTGTGGTGGCAATAAGGCACTCTGCCTGCCTACACAACTATCAGACTGGCTAATGTGTCACTCTGAAAACTATTAAAACAAATACCTAATATTTTAAATATTTTTTTGCACAGGAACAAATGACTCTCCCTTGCAGTGGCAATAAGGCACCCTGCCTGCCTACACAACTATCAGACTGGCTAATGTGTCACTCTGAAAACTATTAAAACAAATACCTAATATTTTTAATATTTTTTTGCACAGGAACAAATGACTCTCCCTTGCAGTGGCAATAAGGCACTAATGTTGGCTGACTGCCTAAGCCTAATGCTACCTGCCTGACTATACAACAACTGGACAATTTATCTCCTGCTTCTGTTCTCTCTGAGCTCCAACAACAGACTAACAGGAAATGCAGGCTATCTGGGTGTCTGACATGCCATTAGTCCAACCCCATCATGAAACGACGAAGGTAATTGGACTAGAGAGGGAGGGAACGTATGGAGGGAAAGTATCATGCATGTGGGTAGTTGTCGCCAAATTTCCAAAATTTTCTATGACATTTCGGTCCAGGGCTGTTCGGATTCTGATTTTTTTTTTTGAGCGACCCTTGCCTTTCGGGCCGGCCAGAATGTCGCCAAATGACCACTTATTCAACAGAGTCAGAATTTTGATGAACCAATTTGCACAAGCCTACCAAAGGGCAGAAGTAAAAATTGTACCATATCTCCTTTGATTTAAACAGGACTTTTAACCCCTAAAATGCTTGCTGTCATTGACACATTCCGAAACAATTAATTGGAGCAATGGATGAGTCAAAAGCCCCAATTTAAGGTGACAGTCTCCTTTATACTTTACATTTTCTGCAAGTCCATAATATGTCATTTAACCCTTTCAGTGCCAGAGGGGTACATAATGCATTGCAAAGCAAAGCGTTGCATACCCATCTGGCACTGAAGATGTTAAAACTGCCTATACTTTTAATTATTAGTATTATTTTTTACCTTCATCTATTTGCTAGAATTTTATGCTCAGAAATTGAGCTCTCTGAACTGCTGTCAGAGGGCTTCCTGTCAGGAACTGTGAAAGGACTAGAGGAAGACTTTTCTGCTGCAGGGGTAGTTGTTATATTGTATCACTATCTCTGCTTTCACAGTCACTGACAGAAAGCTCTCTGGAAACAGAAATTCTGGCAGCTCGCAGCCTGGGATGTAAATGTATAGAAAATAGTTGAATATGAAGAAAAGTAAAATAAAAAGTATCTGCAGTTTTAATGTGCATATTATGCACTTGCAGAATATGTTAACTCAAAAGGGAGGGAGGCCGTTACTTTAAATCAAAGTGAAGTTTTGTTTATTCCCTAGAGTGCAGTCGATTGGCTCCAGAAATCCTCCTCTAGTTTTCCTTTTGCAGATGAGGCTGTCAGGATAAATAGTACAATGCGGATAGTTTCACCTACTAAATAATTTCACTGTTGGTGAAACTATAACTCATATCTTCAGCAGAGCCAAGAAAGAGTGCAGCCATTTCTCCTCTGTTACAGCAATCTCCCTGTCATCTGCCTTCCCCTTCTCTCCAGCAGTGCATCTAAAGAGCTGCCTACAGGCAGCAACAATATGAAGGAGCAAGCCAGGCAATTAATACACAGTCAAAAGCAACTTCCTGCACTGATACGTACAGGATGTTGCTTTTTACTGTGTGTTCATTGCCCAACTTGCTCCTTCATGCCGCTGTTGCCTGCAGGCAAGTGTTTATACGCACTACTGGATGAAAATGGGAAGGTGATGGTCAGCATATAATGCCACAGGCTTTCCTGCCAGTGCCGCAGGCAAGCTGAATAGTTAATTCATTCAAGTTCTAAAAAAGCGCCAGCTTTCATTTGGGAGCAACTTGTTCTAATGTGATAGGTCCCCTTTAATGGGAACGGGTGTGTAATGTGTTGCTTCATAATGCGTTGAACACCCTCTTGTCCTTCACAGTGAATGCCAGAGATGTTACCATTGCATTGCAAATCAATGTATTGGATAACTTTCTGGCATTCAGACTGTTAAAGTATAGAGAGCTCCACTCCCCAGTTTGTTGGGAACGTCTGAGAAATAGCTTGTTTTTTTAATCATATTCCAGCACACATGGATTACCTATACACTGCAGTGGTATGTTACCTGGCTTTGACCCTCATGTGTCCAGGCCAGCCCCGCCATGAGGGCACAGAGCAGACAGCTAAACCCAAGGAAAGCCTGCAGGACAGAAGAAACAGGCATTACTACACAAATCCATGGACATTTTCATTATAGCCCATGACAATTATGTTATGGCTACTGCTGACACCTAGTGGTCTGATTGAGTATTTCAGTAACAGTATGTCTGCGAAATCATCATGCATAAACTCATTCATGATAGGGAACATCATGTGCTTATTCATTGATTGTCTGTGTGTGTCACTCTGTCAGTAGCTGGCATATTTACCAGTTGATAAATTAGCAATGTCCGCTTTATATACTAATATTTATGGTTTATTGGCAAGTGAGCAAGAAATATACTCATGTGATACAGTTGTTTTCCCAGGATGTATATATGTATCTTTCTTTATATAGCATCATACATGTACACAAGACAGGTATAAAAGCATCAGGCTAACACACAATCTATGCATTATTATCAGGGTAAACGTGCAGCAAAGTGACTCATACATTGGGAAGGGGACCCTAATCTAATTAGTAAATGTGACCACATACATAGACAGTAGTAGTAGGAGGATATATTGTGGGTACAAGGCTTTTTGTACAGGAAGTGCAGAATGTGTTTGATGTAAATGTCAGTGTGCATAAAGGGAATATTGATTCATGTTACTGAGAAACCTCCTTGAGCAGGTGGGTTTTTAGGAGATGCTTCAAAGTGATGTGTGGACAATTGGCCAGAGGTAATAGGGAGCGCATTCCAAAGAGGAGGGTCAGCCTTTGAAGATGATTGAAGCTGGAAGATGGCTTGAGTTACATAAGAAGAGGACAGAAGGAATCCTTGAGAAGATTGCAGTTTGTGGAAAGTGGTATAGTGAGAGATAAGAACATAAATGTAAGAGTATATGAAACAAAAGAAGTAGACAGAACAGGCACTCACCCGATTAAAATGTTTATTATAAAGAGCAAACTGCATTAGCACGACAGACAAGGAGGTGGATGGTTGTGAAGGTAACAGCTGTTTCGTGCCTTACCAGCACTTTGTCAAGGTATAGTCTTGGGAATTAAGTCAATCGCTATGGTGTTAATTATAGTGCTCTATGTCCCAACCCCACTGGCAAAATAGCTGAATTTAACCCTTTGTGTGCCAGAGAGGTATCTAAGGCATTGCACTGTAAAGTTAAAGGAAAGGAGAAGAATTTTACATGACATATGAGACCTTATGGGTAGTCAAGAGTGAGATTTCAGGAGCAAGGGGAAGATATCTGGGAGAAAGCTTGGTGATTCTTGCAGCTGCAGTAAGAATAGACCAAACTGGAAAAAGATAAGAGGCAGGAAGATAGAGAGTGGAATGTTGCAATAATCTAGTCCAGAGAGAATGAGGGCCTGACCGTTTTGGCAGTTAAGATATATATAAGGAAGGACTATATTATGGGATTTTGTTACAGGGATAGTAATACTTCATTTTATCTTTATTTTATTTTGTAGGCATTAAAAAAACATGAAGAACGATATAAGTCTTATCTCTCAAACCTTTATGGTTTGAGAGATATTCACAAGCAAAGTTTCCCCTCCCGTCCCTTTTACCTAGTGTAAGCCATCTCTTCTCAGATGTGTAATCCAGTCCATAGACCAGACAGATAACAGCAGGGGACAATCTTCTTCCTATGAGAACAATGAAAACCCTGCCCCCTTGACAAGTTTTTCAGGTTTTTCCCTTATCTTAATTGAAGATTGTCCCTCTCTGCAGTCTACCTGGGCACCTCCCTTCTGCTCTGGGTGAGCAGTGTGACATCAGCAAAAGGGGCGGGAGGGGGATACTTTGTCATTGAATTACTCGTGAACTACAACTCTGACAGAATTGAAATAACACTCTCCAAAGTCCAGATACTATGATGATTAATTATAGCTGATTTTATTATGAAACATTACTATCCCTTTAAGGAAAAATGCAGCAGTGACAGCTTGGATATGGGAGGAGAATATCAAGGTAGAACTGATTTGGTTACTGAGTGAATGGTAGAGTAATTACCTGTAATGGGGAAAGAGGTTGGGGGTGGAGTTTAAAGGGATAGTAATACTTCGTTTTATCTTTATTTTATTTTGTAGGCATTAAAAAAACATGAAGAACAATATAAGTCTTATCTCTCAAACCTTTATGGTTTGAGAGATATTCACAAGCAACGTTTCCCCTCCTGCCCCTTTTACCTAGCATAAGCCATCTCTTCTTAGATGTGGAATCTGGTTGTAAGACCAGACAGATAACAGCAGGGGACAATCTTTTTCCTATGAGAACAATGAAAGCCCTGCCCCTCTTGAAAATTTTTTCAGGTTTTTCCCTTATCTTAATTGAAGATTGTCCCTCTCTGCAATCTACCTGGGCAACTCCCTTCTGCTCTGGCTGAGCAGTGTTACATCAGTAAAAGGGGCGGGAGGGGGATACTTATCATTGAATTACTCTTGAACTACAACTACAGGATTGATCTAACACTCTCCAAAGCCCAAATACTTGATTAATTAGAGCTGATTTTATTATGAAACATTAATATCCCTTTAAGAGGAAATACAATAGGTTCTATCTTGGCCATGTTGAGTTTAAGATGGTGGTGGGACATCCATGATGAGATTGCAGTGAGTCTGTACAGCCAGAGTATGTGTGTGTCATCCACTTAGAGATGGTAATTAAAGCCAAGAGAAGAAATAAAGTCACTAAGTGAGAGGATATAAAGGGAAAAGAGAAGTTGTCCCAGCACTGTTAAATTAAAAAAACAGCTTACTCACCTATTTAATAAAAACAGCAGTAGTACCATTTAATATAGGGGACTCACCACTGTATGGCTATCCAGGTGCTCTGCTTCTAATAAGGTTCTCCAGTCCTGTGGTCTGACATCAAAGTATGGGTTAGCGGCACTCCGGATTGATTAATAAAATCAATTAATCTTTATTCAAACTATTAAAACCTCAAAATGGCTTTTGAACCAACAGGGGTAAGGCAAGAAGCCCTAAGGAAACATTGATATGTAGGCTTGTTAGAAACAAACCCCCAAAAATTGTTTATTTTTTTGTAGGACTATAGGACTATGTTTGTTTTTTTTTGTTTTTTTTTAAAGGGATAGTAATGTTTCATAATAAAAACAGCTCTAATTAATCATCATAGTATTTGGACCTTGGAGAGTGTTATTTCAATTCTGTCAGAGTTGTAGTTCAAGAGTAATTCAATGACAAAGTATCTGTAACGGTTTTATGGACACTCAGACACGGAAGGTTTAGGTAAAATGCAATTTTATTGAAGAACCACAGTAATAGAATGACCCTCGCAGGTCCAGTATGTATGCAACAGTATATTACTGACACAGGACAGGTAGCAGTACAAAATACCCACACAGGTCCAGTATATATATATATATACAATACAATACTGACACAGGTCAGGTTACAGTTATTAGTACCCACACAGGTCCAGTATATAATATATACAATACTATACTGACACAGGAGAGGTACAATTCGTGTGAATCCAAACAAAGTACGGATAGTGTGATTACTATTAGGCCGGGAGGATGGGCAGGCCCTAATAGTACAATGGCCCTTAGTACACTCTCTACGCAGAGAGTGACACAATGGCGACTAAGACAGCGACAGAAACTAAGGACCTGGACAAACGGTAGACTACCGGAGCTGCCAAAGGAGGACTGCCACAGAGGCACAGAGTAACGCCAATCAGCGACTACAATGACTTTACCCAATGTGCCAGGCACCAACCCACAAAGGGTTAACGAAGGCTCAGACCTAGAATCGATTACCAGTATGGAGAAAGTTTGAGGCGCCCAGGAAAGACCAACCTCAGCTAGAGTAGTATAGGTCAATCGTACCATGGTGCTACCGAGGGACTCTACAACACCGGATGTAGTATCACGAGGCACAGTACTGATCGGGTCACAGTAACTGGCTGCCGGAGCAGCAACGGAGGCAACAGAGGATCTGTCCGTGGACAGAAAGAACGGAGTATGGCCCTCAACCGGATAACGGGTGGGGAGTAAACAGGACCGGTCGGTACACAGAGCAGGAACGTCAGCCAGGCCGGGTCGGTACACAGAGCAGGAACGTGAGCCAATCCGGGTTGGTACACAGAGCAGGAATGATACAGGCAGAGTAATCAGACAGTACGGGTCATACACAGGAAACACACGAATACTGGAGAAAGCGCTAGTAACGGAAACACCATGAAAGGGCACTGCTAAAGTGACGGGGCTCAGTATATAAGGGTTATCACTGGGTGGAGCAACACCACATTAGCCAATAAGAATGTATCAGGAAGAAGCACAGTCATAATGTCGCCAGCAATAACACAGGCACCGTGATAGTATCCCCCTCCCGCCTCTTTTACTGATGTAACACTGCTCAGCCAGAGCAGAAGAGAGCTGCCCAGGTAGATTGCAGAGAGGGACAATCTTCAATTAAAACCTGAAAAAACTTGTCAAGGGGGCAGGGCTTTCATTGTTCTCATAGGAAGAAGATTGTCCTCTGCTGTTATCTGTCTGGTCTAACAACCAGATTCCACATCTGAGAAGTGATGGCTTACACTAGGTAAAAGGGGCGGGAGGGGAAACTTTATCCTTCAATTACTCTTGAACCACAACTCTGACAGTATTGAAATAGCACTCTCTATGACTCAAATACTATGAAGATTAATTAGAGTTGCTGTTTTTGTGAAACATTACTATCCCTTTGAAGCACAAGCCCTGAGGAAAAAAAATTCCCTACTGGCCTAGTGCCAGAAAGTGATGTCTTGTTGGCCAGTGGTCACTGGCCATTGTCAAATGCCAATTTCCCTGATGTAGATGCGGAATTTACGACTGCTGTTCTTGCTGCTGCTGAGTTGTTAAAGCAGCAGGATGATTAGGCAGCTGAAAGGGAATGGGATCAACAACAGCAGTAACACAGTTGATGGATGATGAAGGTTTCACTTGCCATGACTAGTGCCAGTGATGCGCCTGAGGCAGTATCAGCACAATAAGTAGCCCCCAGTCTATGCGGAGAAAAGAAGACGTTGGCCAATAAGTCTTCTTCACCTACCCCTCCTCCAAAATCATGGGTGTGTTGTAATTAGAATAGACATTTTTCCCTTGAGAGCAGGAACTGTGCCTCTCATCAGTAACTGCAATTTGTACAGTGTGTGTGTGTGGTAAATACTACTGCTGTTACTGTACCCCTTGTCCAGTCCCCACTAAGAACACATGACAGCTTGCTGACAGTTTAATAGTAATGATTAACCCTCCCTGCCAGCATCTTAGCATATTTTGCGGAATGGAATCTACTTAGATGCTGCTTGATGGCCTGATATCGATTCTCTTCCACCACGCTGGCATGTGTGGTAAGTGCACCACACTGTGTGCAATGGGTGGAGATGAACTGCCACATCCTAACATCAACAGAGTGGCTATCATTTGGCGGGGCAGGTAACAATGAACAAGGTGGACTGGCAGAACATGTAGTTACCCTAGAGGAAGAAGGTGATGAAGAAGTTGTTTCCCTCATCATGAAACTTCCAGTTTCTGCCTGGGTTTCTCTATTCCTCCTCCTCTTTGATCTCCACCTCACCTCTTGTTGCCTTTCTGGAGAGTTGGGGGTACAGCAACAGCGGTGCTTGATTTCTGTGGTGGGTGTTTGGCTTTAACATGTTTGACATAAATGTCATGGTGTCTGTTTTTCATGTGTGATAGGGCGCACTCCCTCCTTTTCCCTTCTCACTGACTTGTCACAAATTGTGCACTGTGCCATGGTGATTACTGCGCTGTGCCTGCCCCAAGAGAAAAATAGTCCCACACCCATGACTTCACGGGGTAGGGAACAGGTGGAGAAGAATGGACTCTTTCTTCTTGTCCTCCACATTCCCCTTCACTGTCTGTGACAGAGGATGATGGTGCTGCTGTTGCTGCTGTTGCTGCTATTGCCTCAGAATCATCACTGCAGCTAGGACCAGGAGTATTGCTGCTGCTGGCAAGTGGAACCTGTCCTAGTCCCGCTTCACTTGTTTTGCCCATTCCCACTGTACCCTTGGTGATCTGTGGCACACTAGCTTGATCCTCAGCATCCTACTGCCCTTGCAACTCAGCTGCAGAAGGAATTAAAGCAGTTGCAAATTTTGCAAATTCCAAATACTCATTGCTAGTGGTGGTGGTGGTGATGCCCATCCTCATCCCTGTCTCCCATTCCTTCTCAGTTTCTGCTAAAAAGGCCATCAATACCTCTTCCACCCCAGCTTCTCCACCGTCATCATCACCACCACCACTAGTCCCTGCTCAATTACAGAAATCTCACTGCTGGTTGGAGGAGGTGATGAGCAATGTGACAGAGGGTTCACTAATGTCACACATATAATTTCTTTTTGACCTAAAGAAAGCAGACTGTCAGCAGTAGCAGCAGCCACAGGCAGCTGATCTGTGCTCCTTCTGGTGGTGGTGGTGGTATTAATTCTGCGCCTGCTCACTCCAAACACCAGTTCTGGGTTCTTCAGGATAATGTTCCACTTGGACACTGTAGTGAAGGGAAGAGGACTCCCAGGGCCAGAAGAATGGTGTGGGCTCCCT
This sequence comes from Rhinophrynus dorsalis, assembly GCA_037306005.1. Classification (NCBI taxonomy): domain Eukaryota; kingdom Metazoa; phylum Chordata; class Amphibia; order Anura; family Rhinophrynidae; genus Rhinophrynus; species Rhinophrynus dorsalis. The sequence continues at coordinate 439,834,487 of CM074722.1, read as the reverse complement.
TGCCCGCTAGTCTGGATGCTCTCAAATGCTTCCCCTATCACTCTCCTAACACTAGTCCCACCGGCTGCTGCTTCACCATTACTGTTACTTCTACTACTAAAACCAACCACATCAAGTTCAGCTCCAGAGTCTTCCTCCTCACAGTCACTATTTATATGAGGATATTGAATGCCCCCTCCTTCACTCTTAACGTTAACAAGCTGCTGGATCTTAGTAGTAGCAGTACTAGCACTGGCGGCACTGCTTTGAGATGGCGAGTGTAACTTGGGGTCACATTTGGCATCATCTTCTCCCCCCCCCCTCCTGAGTATAACAAGACACACTAGCAGCAGTTTCAGCACTGGTGGCAGCAGGTTCAGCACTGGCAGCTGGTACAACACTGGTTGCAGCAGGGGCAACACATCTGAAAGCAGGGACAGTATTGGGGGCAGCAGGTTCAGCACTGGCAGCAGGCACACACTGGTTGCAGCATGGGCAGAACGTCTGACAGCAGGCAAAGTATTGGTGGCAGCAGGTTCAGCACTGGCAGCAGACACAGCCTTAGTGGCAGCAGGAGCAGCAATGGTGTCAGCAGGGGCAGCACGTCTGGCAGCAGGCATAGCCAGCTGACCTGTCCTGCTCTCACTAGTACTACCCTTTTTTCCTTCCCTTCCCATTAAATTCCCCAAGTTCCTTAGGGTGATTTAGGGGGATTGGACAGCATTGGTTCAGTTGTGCTCACTTCCTCCTCAGACTAAGTGGACACATAAGGGTTCTTCCATTTCCTCCTTTTATTAGTTTTAAACCTGCTCATGGTGATAGCAGTCACTATGAGCCTCTCCTGCCTCAAATTTTCCAAAAGATCACAGCAGAACAGCACAGCACATCTACCTCACTCTTTACCTGCTTCTGTTGTGTTTCACTTCTGCAAATACATCACGATTTTATAGCGAAAAGGCAAAAAACATGTAAATCAATGGGCAAAAACTTTCTAGCCATTGAAAAAATGGTGAAGAATTTTGGCCAATTTTAATCGCTGGTTTTAAAGTGGATTTTCCCACAAAAAAGCGGACAACAACGTGATTTTCACAGAATTTCTTAAGGGAACACAGCAACAGCTTTCACCCACCCCTAGTGATTAAGTTTGAAAGTAGTGTTGTTTAGCCTGGGTGACAGCTGTGTTAAAACAAGACAGGATGAATGGTGTAAGTTGGCAAAAGAATTAAACTTTCATTAGAGATTTTCTGCAGTTGGTCAACAGGTAAGGAGCATACGGGTTGACGTATTTAGCCAGGGTCTAAGATTCCTGGGGTGGGAGTGTTGAAGGTGAGGAGAAGCATTCTGATTCAAATATGAAGTTAGGGAAGAATTATTTCCTTGGACAAGAGAGTTTAGGCAGGTGGTAGAGCAGAACAAAGAGACGGAAGTTTAAACCTGCTGAATTACGCCCTCCAACCCCGGAGATGCAGATCAACAACAATATATGAGTCAACATGTGCAGGGATGGATGAGGCTGGACAGATAGGGACTGGCCTCCAGACTTCATTAACTTCAGTCATTTCCTGGTTGAACCGGGCAGGAACGAAGCATGTGTCCCATTTGTCTACAATGCATGCACAGACCCAGTGCTCTTCTTCATTTCCTCTCAGGTTCTGACAGTCCTCTCTCTCTCTCCCTCTCTCTCTCTCTCACACATTGACTCTCTTGCATGTGGCAACCAAGGTCTAAACAAAGGGAGATAAAACTTTCAGATCCTCAGGGATGTCTTTGCAGGTCAAGGCACTATTTAATCTCTCATTGAGGCCTCATTCGAAGTAGGCTGCCTTGGATTACAATCTTTCTCGTGAGTCAAAGTCCTGAATTCAGTGGCATGCTGACTCAAACAGTGATTGCCTTTGTGCAGATCAAAGAGAGAAGCTTCAGTGGAGGCACTCTGCCCTGGAGCATCCAAGTTGGTGTGGAACACAGCTAGGAAGGCAACTGAATCCTCCAGGAGTACAGAATTCATAGCCAGGGCAATGCCTCCCCTTTGTGGGTGGATGTTATGAGAAGGTGTGGGGTTCAGGGTGCAGAAATGCAACAGACACACTGAGTGAGAAACCATCTAAATTCAGAAGGTTGATACGAAAATGTTTCCGGCAAAGGAATCATCTGTAATTTACAGACCTCTAGCAACTGAGCACTTCGGCTCTTTAGTAATGCAGAGTGCTGGGTGATGACGTCATCTCTCAGCGCTCTGCATTACTGAAGAGAAGACCACGCTGGAGCTCCGGCAGTATAGAGATTTGTGCAGAAGGAGGCACAGACCTCTCCTACCACGCCACTGGTCCACCAGGGAGGGTGGAAATGGACACTGAGGGGGCAATGTTAGGGCAATGTGGAGATGACGGGGGCAATGTGGAGGTGATGGGGGGCAATGTGGAGATGGGGGCAATATGGAGATGATGGGGGGAAATGTGGAGATGATGGGGTGCAGCGTGGAGATAAGGAGAATTGTGGAGATGTCCAGTGGAGATGGCCAGTGGGGGGCCAATGTGGTCAGGGGGCCCATGGCAACTTTTGCACCAGGGCCCGGTGGCTTCTAGTTACGCCTCTGCTCCCTCCTCCTCTTACTCTCTCCTCCAAGACCTTTACATAGCTGTGGTCTTTCTATGGAGCTCACTGAGGCTGAGCAAATAACTACACCATAGAGAACAAATAAAATTCCCGCTGATCTGAACAGGGCTTTTTGTAACTTTGAATGCTAGAGGTCTCCAATGCAATGTGAAGCAATACACTGGAGACCTCACTAACATTTATGTGGTTGAAAAACCCCATTTAAATCAATGCAAATTTGTGGATTTTATTTGTCGTCTGTGGTGCAGTTAGCTTAGTACATCAGCCTGATCTGTCAGACTCTGACCTCAGAACTCACTTTACAGAAAAGCCTTTCCGCAAAATTCCTATTATTTTCCGTACCCTGTGTTTGTACTATGTCTCCCAAAATGTTGTAGTTTTCACCTCTTTAAATTTATAGTAACACTTAATAAGTAAAAAAGGGTATATTGAAGGGTTCATCCTCCTGATTAAAATAAGATATTTTATTCAAAAGTTAATGCAGCTCAAATTTGAAATTTTTTAGGTGCAGTATCTCAATGGCCTGAAATTTTACGGTGGCGCTGTTGCTACACCATCCTATGGACAGCTATGGTTAGTAGAGGATAAAACTCAATAGAATGGTGTAGAGACAGAGCCACTGGGAAATTTCAAGCCATTGAAATGCTGCACCGAAATCATTCAGATTTTCTCACATGTCACCCACGGTCATATGGGATTATCTTTGTGTTTCGATTAACCTCAAACTAAATCCTTAACTCCTCTACTAAACTGCCACAGGCAGGGGGTTTTCTTGTCATTTGTGACAATCTATTTTTACATAGTAACATAGTAAATTAGGTTGAATAAAGACACAAGTCCATCAACTTCAACCTTTGCCTCATACCCCAGTGACTGAAAAATGTATAGCTTTCCTTCTACCAAATAAGTTAGTCTTTATCAGGCCTACCTGATCTGCCTACTAAAAAACAATATAACTCTGTATGTCCCCTTTTGAAAGAAATATATCTAATCTTCTCTTAAATGTATCCATTGTATCTGCCATAACCACCTCCTTTAGCAAGGAATTCCACAATTTAACAGACCTTACTGTAAAAAAACCCTTCCTCTGCTGAAGTCTAAACCTCCTTTCCTCTAATCTCAAGGGGTATCCCCTGGTCACCTGATCAGGCCTTGGAATTAAATAGCTCACCGCAGAGATCCTTGTATTGACCTCTCATATATCTGTACAATGTGATAAGGTCTCCTCTTAGTTTTCTTTTCTCTAGAGTAAATAAACCTAGTTTGTTAAGGTGTTCCTCATACATCAAGTCCTCCATTCCCTTAATTAATTTTGTTGCTCTTCGCTGTACCCTCCCTAGTTCTAGTATATCCTTTTTAAGAACTGGTGCCCAATGTTATCCACTCTTGCTTCGATGCCTTTTTATGCAAGACAGGATTTTGTTTGCCTTTGCTACTGCTATTTGACACTGGTCACTGTTTCTAAGTTTGTAGTTGACAAGGATACCCAGGTCTTTCTCTAGCAATGAGTCCCCTAAAATGATTCTATTAGGTTCAGAAGTAGCCTTGGGATTATTTCCTCCCAGATGCATGACTTTACACTTCCCCACATTAAACTTCATATTCCATTTGTTTGCCCAATCTGACATTGTATGTAAATCCCTCTGTAGAGAGAAAATATCCTGTTCTGAATTAATCACCTTGCATAATTTAGTATCGTCTGCAAATATTGATATTTTGCTTTCTATATCTATTTCCAGATAATTTATTAACATATTAAACAGCAGCGGACCTAATACTGAACCCTGAGGTACTCCACTCTCCACTTTAACTGTATTGGAGAATTGTCCATTTACAACCACACACTGTTCCCTATCCTTCAACCAGTTTTGTATCCAATTGCAAAGGTCATCTCCTAGCCCCAATTTCCTTATTTTATACCCCAGCCTTCTGTGTGGCATTGTATCAAATGCCTTTGCAAAGTCTACATATACTACGTCAACTGCCTTGTCATTATCATGTCACAATGATTACAATTATTAACCCTTTGAATGCCTGAGGGCTACTCAACGCATTGCATTGCAGTACCCCTCTGGCACTCAAAGGGTTCAACTCTTTTTGTTCAGTGCTGCAGAATATGTTGGATCATTCTAAATACAATTGTTACATTAGTACACTTGTCCTCTCTGGAGGCTGTTGAGGAGGAAATGGAGCAATTCTGGAATAAGCCAACTGTACCATAGGGCTTTCCCAAATTCTATGTTTAAATGGGGCTTTTAACCACTTGGATGCTACGGAGGTCCCGGAAGCATTGCTTCACAATTTCTTTGGGACCTCTGTAGCACTTAAGTGGTTAAAAACTCAGTTTATATCAATAGCATTTTGTATTTGTCCCCTGTGACACAGCTGGTTTGCCATAGTACGTCTTAGCATACCAGCCTTTATGTGTCACACTTTCACCTTGACTCCAGATAACAGGACTCCGTTCACCTTACCCAGATACTGGGGCCAATTTCTCAATACACCTACCTTTCACATGCCAAGTTTCTCACTCAAATGCTTAGAATGGATATTTGCAACTGCATGCATCAAGTACCCCCCAACACAGTTCCCTCATAGATGTCTAAAGATGAGCAACACAGCACTGAAAGGGTTTATGCATGGCTGGATTGAAATGACAGATGGACCATGCAGCACTGCAATGTTTTAATGGACTCACCTGCCTATATGGATATGCTAACAACTGTGATTGGTTCATCTGTGTATAGCCATTGTTAAACTGTACCATGCTGTAGATTACATAGACATAGACCATCTTTCTCATACCTGTCCCTTATCTCAGATTATTAGATAACTGGTACACAGTTAGTGCCCTCACATGCCACTGATAGGCCAGGTGTTTAGGGCAATACACTGTATACACATACATATAGTAGATATTATTCAGTGATATAGAAGCCAAAGTTAATTAACTGATTAACTGTCATAAGGGACATCCCAAATATGTAGGCGGTGGGAGCATTTGCGGACTGAGCTTTCAACATCTGACAATATATCACATATTTCTTCTCTCTCAGCTACATGCATTATATCTCTCATACCTACTTATGGGCGAAATTTTCAAACTCTGTCTCCAAATCCTCCCTAAATTGCAGGTTTCAAAAATTGGAAAAAACAGAGAGAGAGGGTGCCCAATGGTGTTGTATCTACAAACAATTAAATACAATGTAGAATAAGTAATGCATTCATGTCCCCAGATGGTCTGAAAATCTGTTAGACTCTCAAACTGAGATTTTCTCCTGTCTCCGTTCAGGGATCCACTCATCTGGAACAAACAGAAGACATCTCTTCTGCTCATGGTAGTGTTCCAATATAAATGTATTAAAATGAATGAATATAAACTTTTTTTTAATAAAACCTATAAGTTGTTGGACTTTTTCTGCTGAAACAAAGGACACTCCCACTGTTGTCAGTTGTTTTATTCAAATATAACAATTCAAACTTTCAAGAAGTAACAGCTTTATTACTTCCAGAGAGTTCAACCTGACATGATGCGACTCATCAGTTTCTTTCTATCACATTCAATTGAGAACTGCTGTCAGTGACTTACTTCTTACTTCCATACAGACTGAAATGTGTCCACTAGAGGGCACTGTTAATATAAAAAAACACCAGTTATAGCTATACTAACCCTGGAAAGACACATCTCCGATCAGTGGAAATACCCTTGATTTATTCAATAGGAAACTCCCTACTTTATAGGTTAATGGTTTATATAGAACAACTAAGTTAGATATACACTTACAGCCAACTAATAATAAACCTTAATTTTCCTTAATCTGCGAGGAAAATCCTAATAGCACTATGAAATAGTTCTGGGTAAATTGGTCCTCCAGAATTGCTTTAATTGGTATTGAATACCATGTCCATGGAGGCAGACATGTTTCTTTTTGCAGGGCTCCTTAACTGAAGTCTTCTTAGAAAACCTCCAGTGGGAAGAGTCTGGTTTCTACTACTCCTGTAATAAAAAAAAATCATGTCTGCCTCCATGGATATGAAATCTAGTGTTGATTAAAGATTATTTTTGAGAACCAGTCCACATGGTATTGATTCATAATGACCATGAGGATTTTCTGCCATAATTAAAGAAAGTGAGGGTATATTATTATCAAGAGTTAGTGTTCATTTAACTAGAGGCTCAGTTAATGTGATCTGCTCACAGTATTGCCATTGCTATCATTTCTGCATTTTCTTTGATAAAGTGCACTTTGCTTCAGAATTGCTCCACTTTCAACTTCATAACCATGTCCTATTGTGCTCCATGTCCCAGATGACAGATTTAAAGGGACAGTAATGTTTCAATATCCAGAACGCTGCAATTCTTCCTTATGGTGATAACAACAGATCTGGGTACTTTCCTGTTATCCAGAACCATTTTCAAAACAAATTCCTGTTATTTCCTGTCAGAATCTGTTATTTCCTGTCAGAATCTGTCCTGTTAGAATCTGTCCTGTCAGAATCTGTTGTTTCCTGTCATCGATTTTCAAAACTAATTCCTGTCAGAATCTGTTGTAAAAATGTTTTAAAAATATTTGAAAAATGTTTTGAAAATGGTTGTTTTGAAAATGGTTCCGGATAACAGGAAAGTACCTAGATCTGCTGTGTCAGTACTGCAGCATTCGGTATATATCACGTGAAATAATATTCTGAATTATCCCCCTCATGCCCCTTATACTTAGGGTTGCCACCTTTTCTTCAAAAAAATACCGGCCATGGCATTCCGATAGAAGCCAATTTTTTACCAGCCTGCTTATACTTATGTCATCTTTCAAGCCCTGGAGATGCACACAGATCACGACGTGAGACCATCTTCATTCAGTATATGGAAAACCCTTCCCTCCTTCATCAAGGGGGGCAGGGTCTTCCATATACTAAATGGAGGCAAATTGTGCCTCATAGTTCTCTGTCTGGTCAAGTGACTGGACTTCAGATTCATGGGGAGGTAGCCTGGATTTGTGAAAAAGGGGAGTGAGGGGGATAATTCATAATATTATTTCACAGAATATATACCAAATGCAGCATTACTAACATTACAGATCTCTTTAAATTTCACACTTGGCACAAGTAAACTCCTTATGGCCTTGTAACAGATAACTCTGTGTTCTCTGGTTATTGTATATTCATCAGTCGGTGGTGGTATGATCTATTATAGGTGTTTTTGTATACCTGTATTTTATTTGTATTGGTGATCACCTAGTGATTTTTGTTTATTTATATTTATATATTATATATTTTTACTGTATTTATTTATTTATATGATTTTTGTTTTTAATAAATTTATTTGGTACTTATCTGATAGTCTGATATATCATTATTATTCTTTGGAAACCTTTGCTTCCCTCAAGATATTTTTGCCTTTTATGCACCCTATATCCATTGGGATACTGTGTATTTCTTACTTATCTGTTACAGAGCTGTATAGCGTTTACTAACGCCAAGATTGAGATTTAAAGGGATACTACCCATTTCTACTTTGTGGTGAAAATCCTTGTGGTTGTGACACCTTAAAAAGCTAAAGGCATTGCTGTATCTCCTATGAAACTTCTTTGAACGTAACAGATCTCTTTTATGCACCATAAAGATGAATTACAGTGTTCTGGATATTGAAACATAGTATCCATTTGAAGTGTTGAATGCAAAGTTTCACATCACAAAATGACGCATGTATTCGGCCACGTCATTTAAAGTGTCGCAATTACAGTTATGTGTCTTAAAGTGTCGCAAATTTTAGATTTTGCATAATTACGAATGGCGCATTCACCATATCGTGCGTTAACATGTTGCAGCATTATGGTTGCAATATGGGTGCAATATTGGTGAAATAAGGACACATGAAGGACTCAATATAGGTGCAATACTGACGCAATCTGGGTGCAATATGGTTGCAATTTGGGTTCAATACTGACGCAATATGGGTGCAATATGGGAACAATATTGGCGCTATATGGGTGCGTTAAGGACGCAATATGGGTGCAATACTGATGTAACTTGGGTGCATTAAGGATGCAATATTGGTGCATTAAGGACGCAATATGGGTGCAATACTGACGGGGTATCCATTTGAAGTGTTGCATGTAAAGTTTCACATCATAAAATGACGCATGTATTCGGCCACCTCATTTAAAGTGTTGTCATTACAGTTAATCGTTTTAAAGTGTCGCAAACTGTACATTTTGCGTTGTTCCAAATGGCGCATTCACCATATCGTGCGTTAACATGTTGCAGCATATACTGACGCAGTTTGGGTTCAATACTGACGCAATATGGGTGCAATATGGATGCATTAAGGATGCAATATGGGTGCAATACTGAGGCAATTTGGGTTCAATACTGACACAATATGGGATCAATACTGATGCAATATGTTTTTTTTTTTTTATGTTGGGTTTTGGGTTGGTTTTGGTGGGTTTTGGGTTGGGTTTTGGGTTGGATTCTGTGGGTTTTGGGTTGGGTTTTGGGATACCGATTTGACCCAGACTGTATCAGTATTGAACCCAAATTGCGTCAGTATTGCACTCATATTGCGTCCTCAATGCACCCATATTGCACTATTGTTTCCATATTGCACCCATATTGCGTCAGTACTGAACCCAATTTGCGTCAGTACTGAACCCAAATTGTGTCAGTATTGCACCCATATTGCATCCTTAATGCACCCATATTGCATCAATATTGTTCCCATATTGCACCAATATTGTTCCCATATTGCACCAATATTGCGTCAGTATTGAACCCAAATTGCATCAGTATGGCACCCATATTGTGTCAGTATTGCACCCATATTGCACCAATATTGTTCCCATATTGCACCAATATTGTGTCAGTATTGAACCCAAATTGCGTTAGTATTGCGCCCATAATGCATCAGTATTGCACCCATATTGCACCAATATTGTTCCCATATTGCACCCATATTGCATCAGTATTGAACCCAATTTGCGCCAATATTGCACCCATTTTGCGTCCTTAATGTGTGCTTATTGCACCAATATTGCAAGCATATTGCGTCCATATATTGCACCCAAATTGAGTCATTAATGAACCCAAATTGTGCCATTAATGCTGTGACATGTTAACACACGATATGGTGAATGCGCCATTTGGAACCAAGCGAAATGTATTATTTGCGACACTTTACGACGCAAAACTATTATTGCGACACTTTAAATGACGCGGACGAATAAATGCGTCATTTTATGACGCAAAACTTTACAAGCGACACTTTGATAGTAAACCTTGAAACATTACTATTCCTTTGAGAACCATGGCTTTACCACATTCTTCACCTACCAATCACCAACATGCTGACACATCAGTGAAATCATGCAACTTTACCACATGTGAATCTTCAGTGACAATGCTGCTATATCTTTTCTGTAGTACATGCCATACAATTCTTATGCACTTGACCAATCCCCCATAGATCCTCTCTCTTCCACTTACAATTCCCATGAACTGCTGAGAATCTCGAAGAACAGACACCGATGTGAAGAAGATGATGAAGAGCAGCAAAGCACAAACACTTCCTCCATACAGCACCACTAAGGGAGAAAAAAGTGGGTTATAGAGAGAAAGGGGGATTTTGATATTAATACATCTCAACCACTTGGGTGCTAGAGAGGCCACAAAAGAGTTGCGAAGCAATGCTATGGAGACCTCCTTGGCATCCAAGGGGTTAATACTATACACCCCTTGCCAACAAAATATACCACTCATAGCCATAGCCATTAAGACTGGAACTTCATGTATCTACAGACCAGCGTCACCTAATTTACTGGACACATTGCCTTCCCCTAATCTTACATACAGATAACATAGTGTGTGTTTGGAGAGAAGTGGGTAGATTAAACCTAATCTGTCAGTCCTGTACTTCCTGAGAAAACCTTAATCTGTAACGGTAATCTGCAGGAAGTACAAAACCAGGCCCAGAGAGCCCTTAAAAGAATAGTACCCATTTAAAAAGGGATAACTATACTGTATGAAAAATTTACTGTTAGTTTAACATATTGAATTACCAGGGTAGGTGCCTTTACTACAGTAGTCAGTTGTATTTATATATTTTTTTGGAATTCTAACTGAAGTTTCCTGCTAAATGCTGCCTGTAGGATACACTTCCTCGCTGAACTGGTTACTTCCTTCACCCCTTAAGGACCGGATGCGCACACACGCAGTCGTCACTTAAGGACCACGGACCATTTTTTTTTTTGCTTGAATCCGATTCCAGACTTCCGAATGGCATACAACCACGCAGGAAGCCCGGAATTCCATGACAGTTCAGGACCGTTATGGGTCCTTAACGGAAATCAAGCCATGACTGTCCTGGACTGTCACAGGTCCTTAAAGGGTTAAAAGATATGGGGACCGAACATTAAAGTTATTGATATTCAGGAATAAACCAAATCTGTTGAGTTTTCTCTGTTTGTATTGCAGCCCAAACAGGAATGACTCATAAGGGACACTAGTTGTTACCTGCCAAACTGAAAAAAATTAGCAGGAGGCTAAAACAAAGAAGAAATGCAAATAAATATAGTAAATAGAAATAAATGGCTACTGTTTGAAGGATACCTTATGTAAGTATTTCTGATAATCACATTAAGAACCACTTATTCTGAGGGTATATTCACCATTAAAGGAACATTAACACCTAAAAATGAAGTGAGTTTATATACACTTAAACGCCCTATAGTACTTCATGCTAGCACCCATTAAATGTTATATTTGTTTACTGGGGCCAAATAATAACATCTATATTGAGGAAGCAGACATTCCTACCTTTTTCACGGTTCCCTTCGATTGTCCATGATTACCTGTCAATAGGCTGATGTAAGATAACAGCCTTTCTGAATACAGGAACAGTGGGCTCTAATTGCAATCAGTTAACTGACTTCAGTTTTTATTTATCAATGCAACAGCACAAACAGCATTAACCCTATGAGTGTCAGACAGGTGCTCATCACATTGCTCTGCAATGCGTTGCTCCCCCCTCTGACATTCAAAGGGTTAAATAAATGCTCTTTGAACAAAGAACGAAAGTTTAGGATTAGGGATGTAACATATTTAATTAATTTGAACATATTCTAACTGTAAATATGTGAAATTTAAAGGAATAGTAATGTTTCACAAAAAAAGAAGCTACAATTAATTTTCATAGTATCATAGTGTTATTTCAATACTGTAAGAGTTGTAGTACAAGGGTAACTGAATGATAAAGTTTCCCGCTCCCTCCCCTTTTACCTAGTGTAAGCCACCTCTCATCAGATGTGGAATCTGGTCCTGGGACCAGACAGATCACAGCAAGGGACAATCTTCTTACTGTGAGCATAAGGAAAACCCTGCCCCCCTTGACAGGTTTTTCAGGTTTTTCCTTATGATCACTGAAGATTGTCCCTCTCTGTGATCCATCCGGACAGTCTTGCTGCTCTGAGGTGAGCAGTGTAACAAAAGTTATTGCATTATTTGAGTGCAGTATGTAACAGTGTTGCTATAGTAGTCTAGGCACAGCTGTCGTCAGTGACAATAACTCTCCATAGTCAGCTCTAGCATCTAGCACCACTGTAAAATTTCAGGACATGGAAGTACTTCAATGAAAATATTTGAGCTGCAATAACTTTTGATTTAAATATCTCCCAGCAGTGGGAGCATGCTTGTTTTACTCGCACAATAAACCCTGCAATATATATATTCTATATAGCTGATCCTGTCCCTTTAAATCAGTGGTTCTCAAACTTTTTTCACTCAAGGAACTCCTAACACAACGTTTGGAGGTTTCAGGGCACCTCAGCACTCAAAGGGTTATTGAAGAGCACACGTAAATAAATATATAGTTATTCTTAGGTCTCACAGTGAGATTGAACAAGCATACAGCACCCTGGTTGATAACCATTGCTTTAAATTAACATTAGCCCATAATAATAAACCCCCTGCTATCTAAATCTGGAGAGGGAAAGAGTACTGCAGTGGTAAGGGTTCGGAATTCCAGAGTCTGTGAACAAACAGCCTTATGCATACCTGGCAATGTTCTTATTATGAGCCTCTGGAGATCCACAAAGGTTTGGGGGTAGGAGTGTCCAAATGATGGGATTTGTGTCATATGTCAAGTTGGCAGGCAGAGATATAACTAGAAGTCACTGGGCCCTGGTGCAAATATTGCCATGGGCCCCCCAACCACACTGCCCTCACTGGGTATCTCCACATTGCCCCCAATGTCATCCTCTCCACATTGCCCCACAACTCTCCACATTGCCCCCAATGTCCTCCTCTCCACATTGCCCCCAACTCTCCACATTGCCCCCAATGTCCTCCTCTCCGCATTGCCCCCCAGCTCTCCACATTGCCACCAATATCCCCCTCTCCACATTACCCCCAACGCTCCACATTGCCCCCAATGCCCACCTCTCCACATTGCCCCCCAACTGTCCACATTGCCCCCTGTGTCCATCTCCTACCTCCCTGGTGGTCCAGCGGCATGGCAGTAGAGGTCTGTGCTTCCTTTGGCACAGACCTCTATACAGATGGAGCTCCTGCACAGTCCTCTCTCCAGTAATGTAGAGCGCTTGGAGATGATGTCATCTCCCAGCGCTCTGCATTACTACAGTGCTGATGAGGGAGAGCTCAGCAGCTAGAGGTCCATGGTGCCAGGTGAGAGGGTCACAGGGGGCGGCCGGGACCCTGGAGTCACTGGCACGGTCGCAGGTGCGACCCCTATTGTTACACCACTGTGGGCAGGTCTTGATTAGAAAAAACATACTGATAGGTGAGTTTAGATTGTGAGCCCCAATGGGGACAGGAACCAATATGAGTGTAAAGCGCTGCGGAATCTGTGTGCGCTATATAAATAAAGGATTATTACTATTATTATTATGGGTAAGTTTGGGAGGAGGTGGAGTTTGCCCTTAAAATGGGCAAAGAGTGGGAAGAAAATGCCAGAGAGTGACTAGAACTGGCAGTGATGTGGGTGGAGCTATAAGGGAACTCACTGAGCCCTGACAATCAGCCTCTGTCCACAGAGACCCCATAATTAAGTATAAAAATCAGGGACTCTGGGTTAAATCCAGAGAGTTCCCAGGAATAATCATCTGCACTTCCATGGACATGATATGAAGAACTAGTTAAAGAGATAGTAATACTTAATATATAGTAGTATAGTAGTATATTGTAAGGTTTATCCTCCTGAGTACAACAAAGGTACTCCCACATCTGAGATGTGTTTTATTCACAATTTACAATATACATTTTACTATAAATTGTTACTATCCCTTTAACACAAATTACCAATATCTACCCATAGTCTCTACACTTAATGATACCTGGTTGTCTTTGGACCATTTAATTCTATACCCCATTATATCTAACCTACTGATCACTATAGTCACCCGTTCTCGGTCCTTTTACTAATAATAATGTATTAGTTCCTATCATTATACCCTTAATCCCTTATCATTTTTATCTAATTATATCATGTTATTGGATATTACTACATGTGTGAATTATTTTTTTTAAACACATGACTATTTAATTAAATATTTTTAATGCATTATATATTTTTATATATGTCTAGTATTTTTTATTATGTTCTTACAAAATATACATGTTACAGCTTACCTTGACTTCAGCATCACCTGCAGGCACGAGGCTTCAAGCATGCTGCAGGCCTCTGTTTTATCTGTTTGCTTACTGTAGTCTTCTCCTACCAGCTTCCTACTTCTTCCCTCTGAACAAAGCAGTTCTGTTACCTTGGGCTCCGTGTATGACCTGGCTAGTTTTCCATCCATTCTAGTGCTGACCTGTGGCTTTGTCTGACTATTCTTATGCCTAACCCCTAATAGTGGACATCCAATCTGGTGCAGACTTGTGGCTCTGGTTGACTACCTGTACTGTGTATGACCCGGCTTGTCTGACTACCCCTTCTGGTGCTGACTTGTGGCTCTGTCTGACTATTCTTTTGTCTTTTTCACTTGGTGATCAGACTCCCAATATAGTGCGGGCCTGGGGCTCTGGTAGACTTGCATATCTGACTGCAGGCCGAGTCAGACCCTATTCCTCTTCGGATCAAGATCCTGGGTTCCTGTTCCAGTTCCTGTTCCTGGTTCCAGCCGAGACTTCCAGTGGCTAAGGCCTAGTCTCCAGCACAGTGGTTTAGCACTGCAACCTGTTATTTCTGATAGCAGGCTTGCTGGCTATTACCCTGTGCTTATTCTTATTGTATATATTGTATATATCCGCTGTATGTCATTTGTTAATAAACTGCATTAACTAAACCGTACTGACTCCTGAACTTCTCTGCGTAACCGTGACAGTACTCAAGGGCCATGAGTTCAGACGGTGATAGTAATTCAGTTTTTCAAAGCATCCTAGAATGGATGGAAGACTAGCCAGGTCATACACGGAGCCCAATGCAACATAACTGCTTTGAACAACAATGCAAGGGCATCTGAGGCAGGCCTCAGTATGCCCTTTAAACCCCTCTATAGGAAGTAGGAGGAGCAGCTCAGAGGGAGGAAGTAGGAAGCTGGCAGGAGGAGACTACAGTAAGCAAACAGATAAAACAGAGTCCTGCAGCATGCTAGAAGCCTCGCGTCTGCAGGTGATGCTGAAGTCAAGGTAAGATGTAACAATACTACTCTTAGATCTCAGGTTGTTCTTCTGTTGTTTGATTTACACATACATGAGGATAGAAACATAGAAACAGAATTTGACTGCAGATAAGAACCATGCGTTCCTGTGTAGCTATTCGGCTTGTCTGACTATTCTCCTTTTTACTGCTCCGTGTATGACCCGGCCTGCCTGACGTTCCTGCTCCGTGATTGATCCGGCTTGTCTGACGCTCCTGCTCCGTGTATGACCCGGCCTGGCTGACGTTCCTGCTCCGTGATTGATCCGACTTGTCTGACGCTCCTGCTCCGTGTATGACCCGGCCTGGCTGACGTTCCTTCTCTGTGATTGATCCGGCTTGTCTGACGCTCCTGCTCCATGTATGATCCGGCCTGACCTACTTTCCTGCTTGGTTCCAGTCTCCAGTGATCCGGCTTCAGTGAAGCTTTGTCTATGTCGCTTGGCGACATTGTGAACTGTCAGACCTGTGCCTCTTTTGCTGACCTCCATTTACACTTGCTGAGCCTGCTGCCTCCGTTACCGAGCTTGTGCATTAACCCTTGGCGTGCCTGTTGCCTCAGATTAAGGGCCATCCGTTAACACCTGCTGAGTCTGTTGCCTCCGTTACCAAGCCTGCTCGCTGACACTCGCAGTACTTGTGGCCTCCGATACTGAGCTATCCGTTAACTCTTGCTTAGCTTGTTGCCTCCGTTACCGAGCCTGTACATTAAAGCTTGTTGCCTCAGATACCGAGCCTCTCCATTAACACTTGCTGAGCTCATTGCCATCCGTACCGAGCCTGTGCGTTCACTTGCAGAGCCGTGGTGATTTCCGTTACTGTCCACCTAGTGCTCTTGCCATTCACTCGATTCAGTTACGCACCGGAAGGGTGCTACTGGCTCTGGTCCTACTCAGCTCTAAGCAGTGTTGGTATATCCGTTACGCATCACGGGGTGCTACTGGCTCTGGTCCCGTTCAGCTCTGGCAGTGTGGGTATCCGTTGATGCACCAAGGGGTGCTGCTGGCTCAGGTTCCATTCAGCTCACGCAGTTTCATTATCCCATTCTACACCGTGAGTGCCGTTGGCTCTGAACCCATTCCGCTCACGCAGTGTGGTTCCAGTTACACACGGCAGAGTGCCCTTGGCTCTTGTCTTAAGTGGCTCTAGCAGAAGTGGTTGGTCTTGCAAATCGCCAGTCTTTGAGTACTACTGTGTGGACTCACTACTAGGTGCTTCCATCTTGCACCGCAGACTTTGGCTGTTCTTATCCACTACTGGGCGTTGGCTTACACACCACCTCAGAAACTGATTATTACATTGGATTTAACCCTTTCTTTCCACTGTTCCTTTGTTTGTACAGTATTGCTCTTTACCTATACTGTGCCTGCTATATTACCATATTGCCTGCAGTTACATGTAATTACCTATTTCTTCCCTTAGGGGGCCGTGTTCTTTATTTTTTGTTCTCAATAAAACTGTGTTTTATTTTTTACCTCTGGTCTGAGAGTCTGAATAACCGTTACACTATCCCATGCATGCTTAAATTCTCTCATTGTATTAACTTCTACCACTTCTGCTGGATGGCTATTCCACTTATCTACTACTTTCTTACATTATGTCTAAACCTGTGTCCCTCTAGTTTTAGACCTTGGCCTCTTGTCCTAACATTTTTACTCCTTTGAAATGTGCTTCCCTCCTGCAATTTGTTGAATCCCTTCATGTATTTGAATGTTTCTATCATATTCCCTCTCTCTTCTCTCATCCAGGCTATACGTGTTCAGATCCTTTAGTCTATCCTGATATTTCTTCTCCTGTAAACCAGTCACCAGTTTAGTAGCTCTGCTATGAATTTTCTCTAGAGTATCTATATAGTTCTGGAGATCTCCAGGGGGTCTCCAGTACTGTACACAATACTCTACGTGAGGTCTAACTAGAGATCTGTAGCGTGGCATGACCACTTCCCTTTTTCTGCTGCTAATGTCCCTAGCTATACAACCCAGCACCCTGCTTGCATTCCCCACCACTTTGTTACATTGCTTGCCTACCTTTAAGTCATTGGAAATAATTACTCACAAATCCCTTTCCCCTGTTGCCTCTGACAGTACCCTCAATAGTATATTTTTCCTTTGGATTTTTACTTACATTCCTGGACTAAAACACAGCAGCACAGAGTTGTGTATATATCGACATCTCATTAACTGGGAACTCTGAAAATAAGAAAACGACAATTCCACCAATAAGTAAAAGGTTAGGCCTGAATTTGTGGGAGGGGCTTGGAGCATGTAAATACCGACCCATTTCCCACACTCAGGGCTTGACATCACTGAGCTACTACAGTCCGATTGGTAATGTCAAGAGACTTTCGCTTCGTACGTCATTTCCGGTTTCCCGAATTACCAACCAAGCTCCCTAATGTGTGCACCTCTCTCTTTCCCACAGGCTGTTTTCTCAAATCACCCACCTAAATCATACATAGTGTTGCTGTTTGGGTGGTATAACGGACTCTTTGCTCCCCAGCCACATCCTAAAGGCAGCGAGTCTTTAATCTTATCTCCCAAAATCGCAAAAATTCAATTCAACATTTTAAAACAGTCTACCAGTAACGCCATACTCATGATCGTTTTCAGCCGCCTACTACTCCCATCATCCTCTCCCATACCAAACACAGAGTACACTCGGAATTACGTCACTTCCTGCATATCCAAACAGTAGCAAAAAGCTCCGCATACCAGATAAATAATTTTGACCACCAATATTTAAAAATATATCCTCAAGTGAAGCCTAATCATACCCCATTAGCAGAGCCCCTCACACACACACCTCACCTACCCTCTGACCACATTACAATTTCTCATCTTAAGATGTCCGTATAAATTCTATAGCTACATGTATATTGTCTCCATGTTATCTGCTAACACTTACTTTCCATTTAGATCAAAATGTCCAAATGCCAATCTTGGAACACAGGATCCTTAATGGTTATAAAGGTTCACCTTCCCACACCTTAACCTAGTACCGGGGCTGTAGACTCACCAACAAACCTTACCCCACACAGGGGCCGAAGGTTCACCCTCACCCACCTTACCCCAATGCAGGGGTCGAAGGTTTTTCCCCCACTCACCTTACATCACTACGGGGGCCAAAGGTTTCCACAATAATCACCTCACTCCAACGCAGGGGCTGAAGATTTACCCCATAACTTATATCTCTCCAACAAAAGGACCATAGGAGTCCCCCACACTCACATTACCCCACTGCAGGGACCCAAGATTCACCAAGTTCTTACACACCCTCACACAAACTCCAGTTTATAAGGATATAAATATCAAATTTTCGACCTCCGGTTACACTAGCTTAGTAACCAATCACTCCCTGTTTAAACTATATTAGTCTATAGGTTCAGTATCTGCTCACCCTGTATAGATCATGTAAGATCAAGAACCCAGAACTCCCACCCAACCAGAGCCAGACATGGCCGAAACCGCAAGCCCAAGAACTAGAAGCCCATCCATGAGAGACTGGACTGTGGTTAAACTGATGGCAGAACTGAAATACCAATATATTCCCTACCTAGCATCTGCTCGCAAATCAGAATTGCTCCGCCTCCTATTTCCCCCTCCCCCACTTCTTTACTATCCCCTCCTGGCCAAATACCACTACCAAGAGCAGTCCAGCCTCAACCACAAGTAGCCCAACCACTGAAACTTGACCATCTGGCAAACATCACCCATCTATTAACAGACCTTCATTCAACAGTAACAGACATACAGTCCAGAGTGGTTACCCTTGAAAATGCCTCACTCTAACAACCATCATCTTTATCTCTCATCACATCCCCTCAGCCAGGTACATCATTTTCTCCTTCCCCTCGCATCAGTCTGGCCCACCTCTTACAAACTCACTTACACAGGGACATCTTAGAAGGGAAGGGCGTCAATTTACTGGCTTTGCTCCTGGTGTCACAGGACTTAGCGGAGCAGAAGATGGTCACATGCGGCGATGTGTCAGTCATGCTTAAAGCCAGGGACCCACGGTTATCCAAAAAACTGTCCCTGGCAGAGTTTGTGCTGGCAACCCCATATGTATAGCCTCCAAAAATGTTTCCTCAAAAAAACACTTAATCATTGACCTAACGGCACCCCATTCCACCCACATACCAAGCATCAACTCACTCATCCCATCAGAAGCATTCACTTTACATTACGCCAGCACAGAGAACGTCATATCCCTCATAGCACAAGCCGGTCAAGGATGTTGGCTGTGCAAGTCAGATATATGTAGTGCATTTAAACTTCTACCAGTTCACCTCACCCTCTGGCATCTACAGGGCATCAAATGGAATCACTCATTTTACTTCTTCACCAGTCTCACATTCAGTTGAAAGAGCAGCCCTATAATATTCAACCTATTCTCAGAAGTCCTATGCTGGCTGCCACTGCCCCTCAGTCATACACTATCTAGATGACTTTTTGCTTATAGAACCCCCCACAACCACCCCATGTAGTCTTCACAAACTCATCACCCTATTCCATTCACTCAACATCCCATTTGCTATAGACAAAACCACAGGTCCATCCACATCAATAGAATTCCTAGGCATCATTATCAACTCAGATACACTAGATATTAGTCTTCCAGCCGACAAACATCCAGACCATAATTCATGAACACACTACAGAAACCTCACTGACAAAAGTCTAACTCCAGTCCCTTATAGGCTTTCTCAATTAGGCAATGAAAGTCATTCCCCAAGGTAGATCATTCATCTCGCACCTCCTCAATCTACTACGCCAAGCACCACACGCTTAATCCATAATACCCATTGACCAATCCATCACAGTGGACCTAAAAATGTGGTCCAGTTTTCTCTTACACTGGAATAGCCGAATGATGTTCCCCCCACAAATTAATCAGACCACCCCTATCATGTACACAGATGCAGCAGCAACCAAGGACTGCGCAGCCATTCAGGAGTCTGAATGGTTTTCAGAACATTGGACAGAACAGGTTCATACTCTTCACAACTTCTCCAGCGCATCCACCCTCTTTGAGATTTACCCCATAGTAGCAGCTGCAGCACTATGGGGTCACAAACGGTCAGGCCAAGCAATCACATTCAATACGGACAATCAAGCCACCTCATTACTAATCTCAAAAGGCAGATCACATTCATCCCAAATCATGCTGTTCCTCCGCAAACTTTCCTGGCTTTCAATGTGCTATAAATTTTTTATACAATCATCATTTATCCCAGGCCACCTTAATACCTCAGCTGATACCCTCTCCCTTTTTAACCTTCAGGTATTCTTCAGCAACTGTCCAGCACCAAACCCAACAGACACCCACCACCGTTCAAAGATCTCATCTATCCATAAATCACCTACTTTCAACAGCTTCATCAATCATGAACCAGGCACTAGCCCCCAACACTAAGAAAACATATACCAAAGCTTGGCAAACATTCCAATCCTTTACGAAACAAGCAGACTGAAACAACACCACAATACAAACGCCATACTAGCCTTTACTGCACACTGCCACACTACCCTGAAATTAGCTCCCCCTACCATAAAGTTATACCTGGCAGGAATCCAACATCATATTGCAATCACGCACCCACTTAAACCATCAATCACAGCATACTATTATGTAAAACTGTTCCTCAAATGAATTATGAAACTTCCATACTCTCCCACCATGACACTCCATCTCAGGGAATTTTCCCACCAAGGATTCTGAGAGGTGATGTTTATATATCTTTTATTTATTGTACCATATTTTCTTTGCATCTCTTATATCTATTCTATATTTCCTCTATTATAATAGAGATATTATTATTATTGTTTTGTTAGTGGCTTATAGCCCTATTCTGTTCATATACGGTAGTACGATATTTATAGATTACTGTGTTATATTATTCATCAACTCATTTCATATCCTAGATTATAATTCCCTACGATGTTTGTCAGAAGCCATCATGCGCAGCAGACATGGCTGAGTGCTCTTCAGTCATGCGCAGTACAGACTGCCCACTCCGCGGCTGATAACTGAGTATGGCGCTCCGAATTCAGACCTGAGTCTTCTCTGCGCACCTTCCTGGGACCGCTTGGTCCCAAAAAGGTGCGCAGAGAGGACCATGGTCTGAATTTGGCGTGTTCAGGCAGTCAGTACTGCGCATGACTGCAGTGCCGCCAGTGTTGTCCCGTGTACACGGGCTTTAAACCTAGTTCATTTATATTTGATTATACTTGATTATACTTGTCCATTAGCTCATATTCACAAAACCACATTACAGGGATATTATTTGTATGATATTATTCATTCACTCATTCACATTTTCAAGTTGTAGCCACTGTTTTATCCCAGTCCTAGGATGTAAGTTTATAATAAGTACTGCAAAGGGCCTCTTTAACCAGTGGGCAAAGTGGGCATTTAAACAAGGTCTACTCTCAAAAGGGGCCCAGCAACAGAGGCACCATTACTAACCAGGGTTGACAGAGCAGACAGGCAGGGGTGACTTGGTCTGGGCTAGCACTGCTGACCGGCCGATGCACAGTCCCAAAGTGTTTTTCAGTCTCCGTGCTCTTGCTGCCACTGTAAGTCTCCCTCAAATTTTTAGTAGCAGTCTGGCAAAGAGAGGCGCACATTAAGAGAATTTATTCTGGTCATGCTCAGGTACTTCCTGTGATGTGGCTACCACATGGCCTGCCAATTTATCATGATCTTCCACAGGCAGGTAGACACAGACTGCGCTGAAGTGTAGGTAGTGGCATTTAATTTATTTTTGTAATATTTTATATTGGAGCATTTCTCCTAAAATGAAAGTGAGTGTGACAAATCTATAATTTACACACTGGTAAGGCTACTTTGAATCACTGTTTGAAAACATTGCATTGCATTTTATTTTTTTAGTTTTTTTATGAGTGGGATTGTAAGGGGGTAGACAGTCACACATGCATGAGCTTTGCTCAGAGCCCACCAGTGTCTTAAAGCATACCTGGTACTGCAGTTTATATTCTCTGACTAGATTGGTGACTTTTTTCTTTTCATGAGTCTGTTACAAGGTTGTCAGGGATAGTAATGTTTCATAATAAAAGCAGCTCTAATTAAGCATCATAGTATTTGGACTTTGGAGAGTGTTATTTCAATTCTGTCAGAGTTGTAGTTCAAGAGTAATTCAATGACAAAGTGTCCCTCTCCCGCACCTTTTACTGATGTAACACTGTTCAGCCACAGCAGGTAGACTGCAGAGAGGAACAATCTTCAATTAAGATAAGGGAAAAACCTGAAAAACTTGTCAAGGGGGGCAGGGATTTCATTGTTTTCATAGGAATAAGAGTGTCCCTTCTGTTATCTGTCTGGTCTATAGACTGCATTCCACATCTGAGAAGAGATGGCTTACACTAGGTAAAAGGGGTGGGAGGGGGAAACTTTGCTTGTGAATATCTCATAAACCATAAAGGTTTGAGAGATAAGACTTATATCGTTCTTCATGTTTTTTTAATGCCTACAAAATAAAATAAAGTTAAAATGAGTCAACTGTGTCTAGAACCATTTTATGTATTAAATAGTGAGAAACCATTTTTTTAGATCACTCTTGTGTTTTTTCCCAATGCGAGATGAAAGCTGGTTCTTTTCATAATTATTTCTCATGCAGAGTCAATATTTTCTCTTGGTGTGGTATTTTTACTGATAAAGTAATTAAGGCTTCAATATGCCTACAATCAAAAGTTGATTAATTATTAGACACACCAACTGCACTGTAAGGTACAAATAAAAATCCCCAAAACGCCTATGTATTATATTTTAACTCACAATGCGTGGGAGACATCTCAAGCATTTAGGGAATTAAAAACTCAGTTTAAATCAATGCAAATTTGTATTTGTCCTCTAAAGGACAGTTGGCTTGCCCAAAAATTGCTCCACATCTCTCCTTACACTTACAACTCTATACATATTACACTAAGAATATATCTAAGGAATAATACAATTATGTCTGCTTTATTGTAAGTTATATATATTGAAAAAAGAACAAGGGAGAACACAGTGGGCGCCACTTGTGCAAAATCAGATGGTCAATAAAACCAGGCATCACCATAATCATCCATAAATGGGTACTCACAAGTAAAGTAGCTGAGATCCTACTTATATAGGTCACAGCCAAATAAGTTACTGGAAATAAACACTGACCCAGGTCAGCACAACACTCGGAGGCAGAAGAAGGAAATTCACTAGGCTGTTCTTCGTAACACACTCTCCCAGAAACGGCACAACAAAACAGATGGAGCCCAGTAGGGCAATAATACAAACATATTGAGATAATATATAAACAAATACAAGAAATGTTGTCAGGTACAGGATTATTCCCAAAAACCTAATAGCATAAGAAGAAATCAGTCCATCTCTGTTCAGGACCCTCAGTTATCTAAGTGGAGGGAAAGAAAACAGGAAGGCTGCTTTTCCAAATTAAATTCCTAAAAATGTAATAATATGATCATATAACAAATATATGATATATTAAAAACAAATATGTCATATAGCCTCAATCAAGCAAAGTTCACACTTTCCTCTTTATCAAAGGAAAGGCCAGTACATCATTGTGTATATACAAGCAGCCACCAAAAAACATATGATTTAAAAAGTATAGGACTAAATTTGATAGGTTGGAAAATACATGCCTCCAATTATGATGGTAAGTGACAACATCCAATTGCATGGTTCAATAAATATTACTAAAGACCTCCCCTGATGACATGTCACAACAAAGAGCCAATAGAGGCTCAATAATACAGAACAAGTGCTCAAAAAGAGAACCACCCCCATAATGCATCACTTTAAATAACAAATAGAAATTACATAATATAAGACGGAAGGCCGTCTTCACATCATGAAAATAATATATTGTTGAATTCAGTGGAATTGTGATAACAATTAACATAAGATGCAGGAGTGAGTGCCCCTAAAATAATGGAAATTAATAAAAAATAAATATATAAAAAATCAAACACTAGAAGTATATATACATACGAATAATTGGGTCAAATCAATCTTGCATAGTATTGTAAAAAATAAACACATAATGAAGCAATAAAGAAAAGAAAATGTGTGTATCTACTGTATAAATAAGAACATGTATGCTGCTTACAGACTACTCAATGTTCTGGGTCCCTTGTGTTAAAGGGATAGTAATACTTCGTTTTAACTTTATTTTATTTTGTAGGCATTAAAAAAACATGAAGAATGATATAAGTCTTATCTCTCAAACCTTTATGGTTTATGAGATATTCACAAACAAAGTTTCCCCTCCCACCCCTTTTACCTAGTGTAAGTCATCTCTCCTCAGATAGGGAATGCAGTCCATAGACCAGACAGATAACAGAAGGGGACAATCTTCTTCCTATGAGAACAATGAAATCCCTGCCCCCCTTGACAAGCTTTTCAGGTTTTTCCCTTATATTAATTGAAGATTGTCCCTCTCTGCAGTCTACCTGGGCACCTCCCTTCTGCTGTGGCTGAGCAATGTTACATCAGTAAAAGGGGCGGGAGGGGGACACTTTGTCATTGAATTACTCTTGAACTACAACTCTGACAGAATTGAAATAACACTCTCCAAAGTCCAAATACTATGATGATTAATTAGAGCTGCTTTTATTATGAAACATTACTATCCCTTTAAAGATTTGTATTTTCTGTGTTTCCAGGTATGTTCAACTAACATCTTGGCTGAAACAACAAAGTAATCATTGGAAATGATAAGGAACAAGCCCTCTTGGCTAAAGGTTTATCCTTTTGTCCCTCGTCTGAACCAAATATATTCCAATTATTTGTGGACTTCAATGATAGTTTTGTCCAAGCTTACCCTTAAGAGGTATTTTGCCAACAAGTCACTGAGGTCTACTCCAGAAGTTACTCCTTTTGAATTGTGCAGGATCCCATTTTGGATGAAATGGGAAGGGAAATTCTACCGGTGATGGACACCTATGCTAAACATATTATTGAGGGAAGTGTTTCTTTGGGTTTGTAGTCTAAATCCCAGTTGTATCCTATAGAGTTTAGACAGAATTTTGTAGAGACTTTTGGCTGTAAAAAAAATGTAGCTCATCATAAACATGGTAAATCAAATTTCACAACAGATGGATTGGAGGCTTTGAATAAGTTGAAAAAATCAATTATCATAAAATCAGCAGACAAGGGGGAGCAGTTTTTATCCAAATTATAGAAGAATATATGTCAATGAAACTTACAGTATTTTGGGAGATACCAGTTATTATGTGGTCTTGAGGGGAGGACCTGACAGTTCAATATATGAGAGAGATGAGCTTATTCATAGAACAAGCATATCATGATGGCCTTTTAGAGAAAAGTGGCTGTGATTTTCTTGACATACGTAAGTGGCTATCTATTACCACCTACCAAAATCTCTCTTTGCTTTCCAAGGGAGATCGAGTATATCTGGTATCATCTGCCTCACCTACAATTATGTGGATTTTAAATTGCAGAGATTGGTTTTAGATTAACCCTCCTTTTTGCGTGATTCTTCATATTTACTCATTACTTAGTTCTATTGTATGGCTAGAGGATTTCTTTGGACGTAGCCTCTCTTTATTCTAACATTCCCCATGAGGGGGCGTAACAGCAGCAAGATATTATTTACAACAGGATATTTTGATGCCTTTAAACAAGATTTTTTATTACATTGAATTTGTTTTATTTTTACAAACATCATTTTTTTTAATTTGAACAACAATATTATTTACAAGTCAAGAGGACAACAATCATCACCAAATTTGCACAGTTATGCAAATGTATTTATCCGTTATTTTGAAGATCATAAGATCTTTGGCTTCAACCCATTTGGCAGGAGTTTGGGGTTCTGTTACCGTTTCATTGATGATACCCTTATCATCTGGGGGGGTGACACGTGTGGGGTGGTTGACTTTGTCAACTATCTCAATGATAATATTTGGAACTTTGAGTTTACCTGTTCTACCCATAGCTCTATTATCCAGTTTTTGGATCTAGAGTTAGTGGGTTCACCTGGTAAGAGGATTATATCCCTCACATATTTCTAGTCAGTGTACAGAAACAGCTACCTGGATTTCAATAGCTGTCATCACTTCAAATGGCTGAGGAATGTTCCTTATGGTCAGTTCCATCATATAAGATGGATCATATAAGAGGATTATGATATACAATCAGAGGTACTTTGTGAATGGTTTCTTCAGAAATCATATTTGTCCAATCTTGCGATGGATTCTTATTTAGCTCGATATTTTTCATATTTTTATATTGATTTTTATTTTTAAGTGATATCACTTTTTTTGTGTTACTGTCTGATCAGCAGATGTGGGACTTTCGTGTGGCTGCTTTAATATATTGTTGCTTGAATATTATTGCCTATTATTGCCTGTGTCACATTTTATTATATTGTGTATAGAATAGAATTAAAGAGAATATTAGTGCTCTCCTTGTCTTTTTTGTTGGTATTTATACTGTGAAAATGGGGGGAGGCGGTAGCAGTCACCCTCAGTCACTTGTTGCCCAGGTACACATTGCCAAAGCAGGATGAAACATAGAGCAAGGAGGAGGGCAGCACCCGTGGGACTTCTTGAAAAAAGGCATCATTTGCAACAATTGGTCAAGAACAAATGGTCAGTGTTTCGATCATAAGACCTTTCTCAAGATGCCCTCCTCCTTTCTCTCTCTCTCTCTCTCTCTCTCTGCATATATATCATATTATTATCACAGTGAACTAGTGTATCACAGTTTATATGTTTTCATTATTCTAAAATAGATACATGCATATTTTCTTTTCTTAATTGTATCATTTTGTGTTTATTTTGTCCGATACTCTGCAAGATTGATTTGGCCCAAATACTTTTATATGTATTTACTTTTGTATGTGTTTTTTTATATATTTAATTTTTATTAATTTCCACACTTTTAGGGTCATTCATGTATTGTATCTTGTTATCATAAGCCCAATGAATCGAACTACATATATGTTGTTTTCATGGCATAAAGGCTGCCTCTCTATGATTTTATATCTGTAATTTCTATTGTTCATTTATTGTGACACATCGTTTGGGGGTACTCTTTTTGAGCATTTGTTCCGTATTAGTTTTTAGAAATACCTATTGAACCATGCCATTGGATCTTGCTGCATAACAAAATCACTGAAACCCCTTCTTTCTCAACCTATCTCATTTAGGCCTCGATTCAATTTTGTGAGCTAAAACAGCCTGTAGGGCTAAATTGTCTACCTACAGACAGAAATTCAGTTGTCCTACCAGCTAAAAGTACAACAGAATTTAGGATACAGAAAAGGAATTGTGGCCAAATGTCCATTTTGTGTGTTGAGTTTCCAAAACTGATGCTAAATAGCATGAATAATGGGAACATCAAAGGAAAAAAGCTAACGATCAGTGCCTGAGATAATGTCAAGCACAGATCATTAGGTTATCTGTGTTACACGTACCTGTCATCCACTGTCCATCTATCTTCTTCTATCTTCCTTCTTTTTCCTCTAATCTTCGTCTTCGCTCTTTCCACTTCTTTCTATCCATCTTCTTCTCTTCGTTCCGTCATTCCTTTGAAATAAAGGAAAAATACTTATTAAATGATGTGCCCCAAACATAACTCTGACATCTGTGCATGGTTTAACCCCTCGAGTGCCAGAGGGGTATGCAACGCATTGCAGAGCAATGCGTTGCTTACCTCCCTGCCACTCAAAGGGTTAAACAATGCATAGATGTCAGAGTAGATATACAGAAAGTGCCAACAGAATGAAATAATTGCCCCATTAATCTGCTGAGAAGGAAAATATGCCTGTTTCAGTGTGAGGAAAATTACTCACAGTTATTGGCTGGGATGTGTGCTTACGCACCTCCCAGCCAATCAGCTTTGAGCAGGTTCCCTCAATCCCCCGCTAGAAGCTGATTGGCTGGGAGGTGCATAAGCACACATCCCAGCCAATGGCCGTGAGTAATTTTGAACAGAGACTGCCCATATAAAAAGGCAGTGTCTGTTCAAAATTATCATACTGGAACAGGCCTGTCAGGTACTAAGGGGGGGGGGGGGTCTGCTCACTTTTCCTTTCTTCGCCACCACAACCGCCACCAACAGCAGCGGAGAAGACAAAAGGGACATGTTAATTTCCTTATTCTTTGAGCAATGAAGTTCACTTTTGTTTGGGGCACATATTTTCCTTCTCACAGTTTTAATGGGGCAATTATTTTATTCTGTTGGCATTCTCTATATATCTAACTCTGATATGTGTGCATTGTTTAACCAGTTGATTGCCAGAGAGGTTATTATAACCTTCTGGAACTTGTAGGGTTAATTCTACTAACACTGGACACATTTTTTCAGTGCTTTGGATGCATTGATATGATATATGTTGCGTATTCCTCTGCACTCAAGGGGTTAAACTATGCACACATGTCCGAGTTATGTCTGGGGTACATCATTTAATATGTATTTTTTTCCTTTAGTTCACAGAAATGATGGAAAGAAGACAAGATGATAGAGAGAAAGAAGATAGAAGAAGATGGACAGTAGTTGGCAGGTGCTGAAGACCCCGCTGGACATTAGGATTAGTGTTAAGTGTTTGTTTTCAGGGGCTGTTGCTTTGTAACTTAGTTGGATTAACCCTGTGAGTGCCAGTGAGGTTATTTTACCCCACTGGAACTCATAGCGTTAATTCTACTAACACTAAACACATTTTTCAGTGCTTTGGATGTATATTGATATGGGGGACTTAGTTTTTTTTTTAATTTTTTTTCCTTTCAGTTGATACGTCAGCTGTTTTGAGATTCCATAAGGGACTCTGCGCCCAAAAAAACTGGGTACAGTGAGGGCTAACGCATCTTGCAGCGTTTTTTCCTTTTCGATGGGTGAAAATGCTGCTATATTTAACGCCCAACATGTTTTTTTTAACCTGTATTTTTTCATAGAACAGGTAATTGAATAGCTTACCGTGCTTGAAAAAAATGCCATTGCCTGTTTTTTTGGGCGTCGGGCCTAATTGAATAGAGGTCTTAGTCCTATAGTATTTAAATCATTTGTTTTTGGTGGCTGCTCGTATATACACATTGATTTATTGGCCTTTTCTTTGATAAATCAGCTGTTTTACATAGTGAAACATGTTAGATTGAGGCTATATGACATTTTTGTTTTTACTATATTGTATATTTGTTATATGATCATTTTATAAAATGTTTATGTGGAGTTCACATTGGACAAGCAGCTGTCTTGTTTTCTTTTCCGCAACTTAGGTCCCAAACAGAGACAGATTGATTCCTCCTTATGGTTGTTTGTCAGGTTCTTGGGAATAATCCTGTACCTGACCACATCACTTGTGAGTATAATACATGTATATATATATATATATATATATATATATATATATATATGTATATATGTATACAGGGCTTATAATTTTAAGTCCTTTGCTACTAGCCAGACCTGAAAAGTTACTTGGCACTGCAATCCATAACATATCCACCAGGGCTGAATTTTTACTCGCCAGGGCTAAATTTTCACTCACCATTTGCTAGTGGTGAATGGAAATTTTGAGCCCTGTATATATATATATATATATATATATATATATATATATATATATATATAATATACTTGCATTATTGCACTATTGGGCACCCTATGTTTTGTTTCTTAATGTAAGTTAGCAGAGGTTGTCATTTCTCAGGTGCCCTTAGATCCACCTACTGCCACACCTTCACACTTGATATGACCCCAGCCCCAGCTCCATACACTTGCCAGACAAAAAATGTTGTTAGCCTAAAACATAAAAGCACAAAAATGGTCTTTAGCTCTTTGCTTCTAAAGAGGTATTCAACACATTTCAGAACTCTCTAGCAGCCTGTGGGTTAAATAATGTTCAGTAAACTGATTAAAAAAGTGGGATTGCTCTGGCCAAACCCACAAGTCAGTGTGTGGGTACTGCAGAACAGCTGAGGTGTTCCTCAAAAACTGGAGGTCTAGGCAGTTGCCTGCTCTGCCTAATGGTAAATGAGGCCCGGGAGCTGGGTGGATGTAGGATGTCTAGTACTACTCCCCTCCCATAGTCTAAGATGCCACATAAAAGTGGTATTGATTGCAATACTTGAGCATTTCAGTTCCCCAGCAGATATCTGTGATTCTTGCAGGAATAAATTAGCATGGCAGTACTCAGTCTGAATTAACAAACAGAAAGACAGATAGACAAATATGTAGTAGCACTCACTGGCATAGTGCAGTCCTCTCACTGGGTTCTCTGGGGAGGAGGCATTGGTCAGCACGGTGAAGTGACGTCCCCACATAGTCATTATCGTCATAACGCAAACAGCTAGTGCTAAGAGCTGGAGACAAAACCAGAATGAGAGGCTGAATTATAACTATCTGCTTACAAAGGACACAAACATCTTGTAACAAAGGTGTCCCAATTAACTTAAAATAAGTAGAAAGGTGTCCCTGAGCTGCATACACATTTCTGGAGGACTCATCTAGAACCCTGATTCTGACCAAAGCAGCAGCCATCTTCATTGCCTGGGGGGCACTCTGCCTCCCAGTCCACATGGCTGACTTATGCATTTCATATCCTAATCTATGGCTGTGCACACATAAGTAGCTGTACGTCTGGGAGCAAACCTCTTCTTTTTTTTTTAATAAACGATAAAGGCAGCCTTTCTTATACCTGCCTCATCTCCCAGCAAAGAGGTGGCTGAGGGGTTCCCGTGGGGGGCTCTGTCTGCCACACCAAAAAACTTTTGAAGGCTCTAGGACTCCTTGACATGCAGAATCCTCAATTGCCCTTCCTATCTGTGAACATTCCACCCAGCAAAGTTCCCCTCTTGTTCAATTTATACATAAACACAAAGACACAGATATGGGTAAAAATGGCCACAGCCTTTTATTTCCAATGAATAAATAAATAAAGAGGACCTTGCCAGTACTACATATACTGAAGAATAAATTCCATAACCAGCATTCAATGAGAGTACCCTACTATGCCGTGCCGTCCTCCTTTGAATATTTTGACTGCTGCTGCCACCAGGTGAGGGCAGCACCGATAAGAGTGGATCAAAACATGCAGTAATCTAGCACGGGCAGTAGCAGCGTCTCTCCCAATCATTCCATCTTTTATAAGCGGGGGATACCCTCCTTACTCACCCCGTCAAACTGATCTTACATGCATTTCTCTGGCAAGGTCCTCCCGCGACTGTGACAATAAACAGCATTCCATTAAGTTAAGAGACAAATTAAGCCACTGGACACACCAAGATCCATCCTTCAGCACTCAGGAGAGGAAAAACCCCCTGTGGAGGAAACCTCTGGGGAACCATGGCTGAGAGGACTGCCTTTTCCCCTAGGCATTATGATGTGAATGCAGATAATAAAACAGACTATGCTTTGTCCTTTATACACACAATTTACTAGAATAAATCATATATGCACAGACATATATATAAATATGCATACACAAAAACATATATGTACAAAGACATTGTGAAATACACATGTGCAGGTTACACATAATGATGACACCTGGACAAATAAATTATAACATGCCGAGCAAAAATTCAAAAGGAAGGCAATACAAATTACAGGAAACAAGAGAAAGGGAAGATGCAGACACATCCCAACTGTGGTAGTGAAAGAGGAGAAGAATGCATAAAACGGGTTAGGAAGGATTTGAGAGTGGTTAAACCAACCTGCCCCACAATCAAAACCTACGCCCTCCACCCATACCTATCCCCCATAACAGCAACTCCCAACCTACACCTCGTCATATTATCCCAGGATGAAATAAAAATTGCATAAGGGGACCCTCAAGCCAGGAACAAAGCTTCCATTGCCTATCCATAAGTGGCTACATAACAGTGGGAATGACATTCTATAAAGGAAGTAACATGGAATGCAGTTAGCAAGTTACATATCAAAGATTGCTTTTTGCCCCTTCTACCTATCCTGTATAAGAAAATTATAAACAGGGCGGGAGGGTGGGTGTTACCACTTGCTCAGGCCCAGGAAGACTGAAGTATTTTCACTTCTTCTAAGCCATTTCCTGCCATAGCTCCACCCCACACAGCCAGCAGGCTTCTTACTTAACCCTTTGCTTCCCAAATCCATGTGTAGTTACTTTTTCAGTTATAGCCCACTAATCTTAATCTATAAGACCTGGTTACAGGACATTCGATCTGCTGTCATGTGCCCTTACGCTTATGGCTCCTGGGCTTACTTTCTGCTTATTTTAAAATAGAGAATGAGAAACAGAAGTATAGGCTGGCACTCATTGAATAAGTTGTTTATATAGGCTTGGGGGGCATGCAAGGCATGCATATTCCAGGAGACAGTTGCCATTAGAGTGGTTACAGGAAGTACCCATGTATGGGACCCAGCCAAGCAGGAGGCCCACCTCCCGAGAAGATACAGAAGCCCCCAGAGCCCCTTTGAGGTGTGGGGAGGTCCTGTGTCAAAAGGGGCCCCCTGACAATCAGACTGGCCCATTTGGATTCTGGTGGATCTCCTGGAGGACCCCCATTTTATGTTTATTCTGTTGGTAGAGTAGAAGTAACTGGAGAGCACTTTTTTGCTCTATCCCCTGTTTCATGTCATACAGCAGCATAGTGGAGCAGTTCCAAAGGCTCAGTCTCTACATAAATACTTCCTGGCATGTGGCTGGGAGGGGGGCACCATGGCTTTATATTTGTACTGGGTCCCAAGATTTCTGATGGAAGCTCTGGTTGAAGCATGCCTTGTAGAATCCACAACTGTCCCTCAATCTTGTGGATATTCCAGCCAGCAAATTACCCTTGTTTAATTATTATACATAGACATCAAGACTCTTATGGGTACAATGGTCACAACCTGTTATCTTATAAATAAATTAAGAGGACCTTGCCAGTACTTTATATACTGTAGAATATATTCCCTAACCAGCATTCAGCGAGACTACACTACAATGCTATGCTGTCCTTCTTTGAATAATTTACTATTGCTGCCACAAGCTGAGGACAGCACTTAAAAAAGGGGGCAAAACATGCAGTTATCCTGCACGTGCAGTACAAGCATCACTCCCAATAATTCTATCTTATGTGCATTTCTCTGGCAAGGTCCTCCTTCTGCGCCTGTGACAACAGACATAATTCCATACATTAATTAGACAAAATCAGGCCTGCCTCTGGTCTTACAAAGAGTTGTTCCTCAGCACTCAGAAGAGGGAAACCTCTTGTGGAGGAGACCTCTGGGGAACCATGGCTGTAAGAACTCCCTTTCCCTTTGGGCATTAATAATAAAATAGATTATGCCTTGTCCTTTATGAACACCATTAACTTTCACATTTAATAATAAGTATATTGTTAAATATATATATATACAAATACTCGTGACACCTGTGCAAATAAATGGTAACATTTCAAGCCATCAGTCAAAATTATCCAGATGTAGGCAATGCAAACTACACTACACAATAGAAAGGGAGTAGAAAATATTTTGAGAGTGGTTAAACTAACCAACTCCATATTAAAACCTATGCCATCCACCTATCCATCCCCCCATAAACAGCAGCTATACTCCATTTCATACCATACTTGCATGAAATCAAAAGATGGCATAAGGGCTCTATAGGCCAGGAACATGGCACCCGTTGTTTAATCATAAGAGGTTATGTTAAAGGAGCAGTAAACTTTTTTTTATGAAAACACATATTTTACAGATCATTTCCTGCTGAATAAAACAAGGTCACTCCCATCGCTGTCAGATGTTTTATACAAAAATTATAGCAGTTTAAATAATCAGGAAGTGAATTTACTGTGTTTACTTCCTGATAGTTCTAACTGACAGGAAGTGACAGGCAGTTTATATCACATTCTATGTAGAACTGTATGTCTCTGACCTTTCTGACTTTCCTCTCCATTAGAATGTAACAGGAAATCTAATTAGAATTTGACCACTAGAGGGCACTGCTAATGTAAAAAAACCTGGGTTTAAACTGTAATAACTCTGGAAATATAAATCTCTCGGCAGTGGGAGTACCCTTATTTTACTCAAAAGGAAAATCCCTACAATATATATTTTTTCATAAAAAAAAGTTTACTGCTCCTTTAAAGTAGAAATTAAGTCTGTTAAAGGGTGCAATAAAATGTAATGCAGTTACAATGTTACATACGAAAACTTGTTCATGTCACGTCTTTCTATTGTCTATGTAAATATTATAAACTAGTATAAAAGTCAGTGCACACAGGCCAAGGTGTGGGTGATGTTAACCCTTTGAGTGCCAGAGGGGTACGTAATGCATTGCTTTGACAAACATCCTAGCGAATTATTATATAGGACAGGGAAGTAGCGTGGGTGTCACCACGTGTTCAGTCAGAAGAACACTGACGTATACTCACTTCCTCTAAAACATTTCCTCTATGTCTCCATGCACCATAGCCAGTATGTTTTGTGACTTAACCGTATGCTTCCCAAATCCATGTACAGTTATTTTTTTAATTTACAGACCATTGAACTTAATATGTAAGACCTGGCTACAGGTAATTCAGATTTGCTATCATGCCTCTCTTTTTCTTAAAGCTGCTCCCCCTCTTGCCCAGTGGGAGAGTGTAGAGAATCCACTCAGACTTCAGCACCACCAACAGCATAGATCCGTTTTCAGTGCCATAGGAATGTGCATTGCATATCCCTGTGGCAATGAAAGGTTAAGACAGGGCTTTCCAAACTTTTCATGTTGGTGACACCCTTTTTAGACATGCATCATTTCGTGACACAGTAATTCAGTTTTGCTAGCAAACTGGAGGTTAAACTAATAATCCCTTATAAGAAATACAGACACATACATAAACTGTAATAACAAGATGTATGAGGACACAACATATCTCATGAAAACCTTTCATTCATACTGCGGAGGCATTAAGTATGTCGTGTAGTTTTTAAAAGGGCGACATGAGAATGTTGCTCTACATATAAGCTCAAGATTCTCATGTCGCATTATTAAATAGAAAGAGCATAACTGATTTTAGAAGTACTGTCCGTCTTTCCTGTCTCATCGGCGCCACAAGCAGAAGCAGCAGCCATGTGACAGACAGCCTCGGCACACAGGAACACTCCAGCCTGACAGCCCAAAGAGAGGGCAGTGGGATAGAGGAGGTGGCATCTCAAATGATTTTAACAGCTGAACCGCCAAAAGATTTGTAACAGCTGGAGTACCTCAGTGTGCTGCATACATATTATGTATGCAGCACACAGAGGCACTCCAGCTGTTACATATCTTTTGTGGCACTCCAGCTGTATGCAGCACGAGGAGGCAATCTTCCACTGTGTAAATGCGACCATAAATTAGTAGTGTTTTATCTCAGCTCCCAGTGTAGCTTGTGCTTGGGTTGAATTACAATCTCGTGCTGTGTAAACTTCACCTTTGCCTGTGACACACCTACACACTGCAGCCAACACACTAATGTGTCACCAAACACAGTTTGGAAAGCACTGGGTTAAGACCTTGGTCAAGATTGTGACAAGGATGATAGGATGAAAAAAAAGTTGACCTGAATACAACTGGATCTTGAATATGAAAGGAGGAAAAAGATGCAATGAGAGCTCAAATTAAATAAATGAATGTATTAAGAGGATAGATTGAATTGATCAGCGAGGGATGGAAAGAAGGAAAGAAGACAAAAGAAGAACATTCCCCATCCACAGACTGTATGAAAGCAATTCTTGCACCTGTCCCAGACCCTTATTTTAACATCAAGAGCAAAATACAACATGGACCACAGGCAGCATAGTTTCATTATATTCCTCGCCTGCAGCGTCAACCCTCCCACAATCTTAAAGGGATTGTAATTTTTCACAAAAACTGCAGCTCCAATTACTCTTCATTGTATTCGGGCCACGGACAGTGTTATTTCAGTACTGTCAGAGTTGTAGTTCAAGAGTAATTGAATGATAAAGTATCCCCCTCCTGTCCCTTTTACCTAGGGTAAGCAACCTCCCCTCAGATGTGGAATCTGGTCCTGGGACCGGACAGCTCACAGCAAGGGACAATCTTCATACTGTGAGCATAAGGAAAACCCTGCCCCCCTTGACAGGTTTTTCAAGTTTTTCCTTATGCTCACTGAAGATTGTCCCTCTCTGTGATCTATCCAGACAGTCTTGCTGCTCTGAGGTGAGCAGTGTTACATCAGTAAAAGGGGAGGGAGGGGAATACTTTATCATTCAATTACTCTTGAACTACAACTCTGACAAAATTGAAATAACACTCTCCACAGCCCAAATACTATGAATATTAATTGGAGCTGCTTTTATTGTGAAGCATTACTATCCCTTTAATCTTATGAGAAGATGATGGTGATGCATCTTTGTGAAGTCACATCTGCTCTCATCCGCTTGTATTGCCAAGTGTCTATGGGTAAAACTGTGGGAGGGCTGGCAAGTCTGTAGATGGGAAACGTCCTTCCTGCACATTCCTGTAGCACTGAAAGGGTTACAGGAGGGAAGGTGCTGTCTCTGCACTGTAGTAGAGACAGCAAACTGTACTATAGCTCCATAGTGAGCCATAGGCAGGCGATGCTTGGACTGTGAACTCCGACAGCAAAGACTACTGGAGCTTTGTGCATATGGCAATGTGCCACATTAACCTTTTAAGGACTGGGAACACCTGAGGTGGATTGCACTTAAAGGGATAGTAATACTTAAAATGGAAAAAAAATATATGTTGTAGGGTTTATCCCCATGAGTAAAACAAGGGTACTCCTACTGCTGAGAGATATTTTAGAAAAAAAATTATAACAGCTCAAACTTGAATTTTTTAGGTGCAATGTCACAGTGGCCTGAAAATTTACAGTGGCGCTGTTGCTACACCATCCTGTTGACTGCTCTGGTCCGTAGACCATAAATCTCCATAGACCATAAATCTCCACTGTAAATTTTCAGGCCACTGTGATATTGCACCTAAAAATTCAAGTTTGAGATGTTATAATTTTTAATAAAATATCTCTCAGCAGTGGGAGTACCCTTTTTTTATTCGGGGACATAAACCCTACAACATATATTTTTTTACATTTTAAGTATTACTATCCCTTTAAGGATTGGAGCAATTTTGACCTTTTTTGACTATGTATTTATTCAACAGTGTTTTCCCTCTAAGTATTTTATTCCAGACAAAAAACTATACACAGTTTTTTAAGCACAAATAGGGCATTCTTTTGATACCACACTTATATGGATAACCCACATTTATTTTATTAAAAATACATACCTCCCAAGTGTCCTCTTTAGGAGGGACAGTCCCTCTTTCAGACCCAAATCCCTCTGTCCCTCTTTCCCACCCTGGTATCCCTCTTTTTAAGAGATCAGATTGTGTGGTGTATATATAAGTGTATCACATTGTTCTGCAGCAAAAAAACTCATATTTTGTTTTAACATCAGTATGTGTGTTTATAAATTAGTCCATGTAAGTAAAATACTTTGATTTTGCTCTAAGTTATTTATTCATTTACACAAAGA
This sequence comes from Rhinophrynus dorsalis, assembly GCA_037306005.1. Taxonomy (NCBI): domain Eukaryota; kingdom Metazoa; phylum Chordata; class Amphibia; order Anura; family Rhinophrynidae; genus Rhinophrynus; species Rhinophrynus dorsalis. The sequence goes on along the minus strand of CM074722.1, from coordinate 439,796,755 downwards.
GCAGGGGCGGACTGACAGGACCCAGGGCCCCTGGTCCAAAAAGAGGTCTGGGCCCCTTGCAGAAATCTCCACATTGACCCTTCCACAATGACCCTTCATCTCCACATTGCCCCTTCCACAATGCCCCCATCTCCACATTTCCCCTTCCACAATGCCCCCTTCATCTCCACATTGCCCCTTCCACAATGCCCCCTTCATCTCCACAATGCCCTCTCCATCTCCACAATGCCCCTTCCACATTGCCCCATCTCCACATTTCCCCTTCATCTCCACATTGCCCCTTCCACAATTCCCCCTTCATCTCCACAATGCCCCCTCCATCTCCACAATGCCCCCTCCACAATGTCCCCATCTCCACATTTCCCCTTCCACAATGCCCCCATCTCCACAATGCCGCTTCATCTCCACATTTCCGCTTCCACAATGCCCCTTCATCTCCACATTTCCCCTTCCACAATGCCCCCATCTCCACAATACCGCTTCATCTCCACAATGCCCCCATCTCCACATCGCACCTTCATCTCCACATTTCCCCTTCCACATTGCCCCTTCATCTCCACATTTCCTCTTCCACAATGCCCCCATCTCCACAATTCCCCCATCTCCACATTGCCCCTTCCACATTGCCCCTACCTCCAGTCCCTGGTGGTCTAGCGCCATGGTTTGACAGATCTGTGCCTCCTTCGGCACAAATCTCTAGAGCTGAAGCTCCTGCGCGCCGCTCTAGTAATGCAGAGGCTGGGAGATGATGTAATCTCCCAGCGCTCTGTATTACTAGAACGGTGCGCCGGCGGCCGTAGCGGGAGTGCTAAGCTACAGACGGGCCCCTAAGTAGCAGGCAGGCAAGCGGACACGCTGCGTTAAAATTATAATTGCTGGTGGCGTCGGCGGGCCCCCTTCGGTCCCGGGCCCTCGGTCAGTCTGCCCCTGACAAAGAGGTGTCAATAGGTCATAAAATTACCTAAAAATTATTGATAATGCCCGCCCACCAGACACTCCCCTGACAACACTCCCTAAAACACAGTTGTCCCTCTTTGGCCATTTGAAATGTTGGGAGGTATGAAAATAAAGAATACAATTAAAAAAAATGTAAAAAAAAAACAATTTTTATTGGTTCTCTTGTGATAATTTGTGCCCAATGGGTTACTTTTTTATGGAGACTGCATGAAAGGTAAGACCGGTCATTCATACCTACAAAATGTGCAGTTTTGGAGGGGGGGGGGCACTGTCCCTCTGGGGCGAAAATCCCCATGTCCCCCCCACACCCTTCTTTTTGACTGTGTGGTGTGTATAAGTGTATCACATTGCTCAATGACAATAAAAATGTTTGTTTAAACTTCAGCAGATATGTTTATAAATTAGCATGTGTAATTTTATACTTTGGGCTTTGGGCAAAATTATTAACCCTTTGAGTGCCAAAGGGGTACGCAACGCATTGCAAAGCACTCCAGACATCGAGCTCTCAGTTTCATTCTGCACAGCATGAAAGCAGCGTGCACTGAGGCGCGTTGCTATCATTTAACCCTTGACATGCCAGGACTGTCATGCGTCCTTAACCCCTTAACGACCCTTGACGGTCATAGTACGTCAAGGGTCGATCTGACTGAACGACCCATGACGTACTATGACCGTCATGGAGTTCCAGGCTCCCCTCGCGGCTGCACGCCGTCCGGGGAGTCCGGAACCGGAAGAATAACAAAAAAAATGCTCTGCGGTCGTTCAGTCGTGTCGCGGCGCCGATCCCCTGGTCGTTAAGGGGTTAAGGGAATATGAATACAAAAATGGATATATTAAACTGCATCCCCATATGCAAATGAACCATTGTGGATGTAGTCAATGTAAAATCGTAAACCTTTAAAAAGAATGGCAGATTCATGGCAGTGTTGGAGGATTGTGGCAGATTCACAGAGATATGATGGGAAAGACATCTTAGTGCATACTGTTGATATGCCATTGACACACATATGACACAAGATCTACAGCCTGACCTCTTACTGACCTTTAGTGCAGCCCCCCCCACCCTGCAGTTTTTTTTGCTTAGAATACAGAACATTTCCAGCCCAGTATATATAAGATGTTTCCTACATCTGCATATTCATATCGAACAACAGATTTTGTAAAAAAAACACCATTGTCCCATTAGAATTTTTTTTTATATTGCCATTTAGTAATGCGTTGCGTACCTTTCTGGCACTCAAAGGCTTAAGCAGAAATGCATACTTTTGAGCCCTTTGTGAATCAGAGAGATATACAATGCATTGTAACACAATGTGTTGGCTACCTCTCTGGCACTCAAAGGGTTAAATCCATATTCAGGAAGATTAAAATAGAGCTATTCTGGAGCAACCCATTTGCACTAAAATGGATACAAAGTATTTTAATAGGCTTTTAACACACTGAATGTCAGAGAGCACTCCAACGCATTGCAAAGCAGAGAGGCCTCTCTAGCCTATGAGGTGTTAAAAGCCCAAATTTAAATCAATAGGAATTTGGGGAATTTTTATTAGTCCCCTCTGTTGCAGTTGGTTTGCCCCAGAACAGCTACTCTTCCGCTTCCTGAATACCGCACCCAATATTAAAACATTAATTCGATACAGATTTATCAACAGTAAAACAATTTGCAATGTTTCTTATATGGATCAGTATATTGCATTGCTAATCATGCATCCAAACTCTACAGGAAAGTTGGGAAAACATTAAAAAGTTCTAATGTAAGAAGATTACCATAATGAAGAGAAGGCTGACTAGGAGCTGGCACCTGGCAGATCGTACCCAGAGTTGTTGTTGTCCCATGCTGATTGCTTCAGTTTCAAACAATGATACAGGTGCACAAGGTATGTGTAAAGTGGCATATGCTTTAACAGCCCTACCGAAATGTCCTCAGAGGCTGTTAGTAATGACATTTATATATACACTCATGTACACACACGCTCTAACTAGCTTCCTGATGTCTGCAGATACTGATAAGTAACTTCAGTGTTATGCCCAGACAGGCAGAAGTGTATGATGGGTAATGTAGTCCTGTATATAGCACCAAAATGATCACTTGCTAAAGACAGTGAGGTTGATGTGAAATGCAGCAGTTCTGAATCAAACCAAATGTTCTTCAAATCCCCAAATGTGTCATTTAACTCACTGATTGCTAGAGAGTCCTCCAACGTATTACTTCACACTCACAGAAAAATAAATATTCTTAAAATTCCAATTGATGTAAATGGGGCTTTAAGTCCTTTAGCACTAGAAATACATTGGAGACTTTTCTAGAATTGAAAAGGACGTGATCACCTAAAAATGAGTAGGGATCACATATTTTTAACGTTTCAAGTGCCAGAGAGTTATTCAACACATTGTAGAGCAATGCTCTGCATACTTCTCTACAACTCAAAGGGTTAAATATCTTGTACTCCTAACCAGCATTTGTAAAAATTATTTCTTAGATGCCTAAACCCCCAAGTCTATTATAAATGTGCATTTCCTATTCATCTGAAGGCAGTTGTACAAGACCATTTGACATATCTTTATTGCATGATTCAGATAAGCAAGTGAGAGATAAGTATTTAACTGAATTGAACTAGATGGGTTCTTATCTCAAAACAGTTATCACTGTTTATTGTTTTATAAACTTTTTTAAAGAAGATTGATAAAAAAAAGTCACATTTACCTCTTATTTTTAATTTTAGAACTTTCTCGCCAAGAATAATGATAAAAAAGATATATATCTGTTGAAATACCTACTATTTTAATTGATTTGAATGGTTTTCATTTTTTGGTGATAATGTCCCTTTAAGATGTTAAAAGTACTGTTTAAATCAATGGGAATTGTATGTGTCCTGTGTACAGTTGGTTTGCTCCAGAATTGTTTCAGTAATTCTTAGTACAGTTATTCTTAGAAGGTAAGCTCTTTAGGGAAGGGTCCCCTTCCCAATGCATGACTCATTTGCTTACACTAATTCTCTTAATAAGGTAATGATCACACTTTTGCCTGATGCTTTTATCCCTGTCCTGTATTTTTTTGTATTGTAAAGAGATGTGTACATGTATGGCACTATATAAATATAGGACATACATCCATACATTCCCCTCAGAGACTGATCTACTAAGTAATGTGACACACCTCTGGGACAAATAAATTGCAACATAGGTAACAAATAAAAATTATTATTGATATAAACAACACTTTTAACATCTTAAATTATGCAACTCCCTGCTAGTATTGAAAGGGTTAATTCTTTGAGTGCCAGAGGTTTGCAATGCATTCCGTACCCCTCTGGCACTCAGAGGTTTAAGCCACAGTTAAAGCAAATTATTCAACTAACAACAGTAACGTGGTAACATTGGCTCAATAATTGGCAGGGGAGGGCTGGCAACTTGTGGCCTGGAGGGCAACTACAATCAAGTGGCCCAATTCTAATATTTCTCTAACCCTCTGTCCCAGCCCACCCTCTTTTGTTAAGTTTACAATTGCCATTAACCCTTTGAGTGCCAGAGGGGGTATGCCATGCATTGCTGCGTACCCCTCTGGCACTCAAAGGGTTAATGTTGTGAAGTAAGGCAAGTGATACCACAAAGCTTACAGTTGAAATGGGGCTACACTGATGCTACTACAGAGCTTACAATGTAAGTAAATATGCACTAGTGATACCATAGACCTTACAAGAGAAATGGGTTGTGCTACTAGTGTTGCTTCATTTGGATTGTAGCTCCATTTCAGTGGTATCACTAGTGTAGCTACATTTACAGCAGAAAGCGGGAGTGGCCCACCAGCCCAGACGTATGACCGGCCCAAGGGGCAATTGCCCCCCAGGCCAGCCCTCCCCTGATAATTGGACGCTAGGGTTGCCACTAGGGTTGCCACCTTTTCTTACAAAAAATACCGGCCATGGCATTCTCTCCATAGACTTAACATTGGACAGAAGCCAATTTTTTACCGGCCTGCCGGTAAAATACCGGCTGGTTGGTAACCCTAGTTGCCACCCAGCCGGTATTTTACCGGGAGGCTGGTAAAAACTTGGCTTCTGTCCAATGTTAAGTCTATGGAGGGAATGCCATGGCCGGTATTTTTTTAAGGAAAGGTGGCAACCCTATTGGACGCCTGAATCATCATACCTGTGAACTCTCAGGGGTTTGACCCTGAAACTCAGGGTTTTGAAGCAAATCTCAGGGTCTCTCAGGGTGAAAGGCCAAATTCTCAATGTGAGCAAATTCAGTGTTTCCTACTACATGATTTACATCAATTTACTGCTTTTGTAATGTCCAAATTAATGACTTTTCTACCAGAGGTAAATGTCCTGCAGGTCTTGTGAGTGTATAAGAAGTTTTATCTCAGAACTATATCATGTTAAAAGTTCTTTGAGGATTGTATGGATCATCTCTAGGTTAGGGCAAACACTGACATAGCCACGAGAATCTACTTTCTTGGGAGTGGTAAGGGTTAATATTTCAATGATCTTAGGGTGAGCTCATTTCACACGTTCCCAGGTATGCTGAATCATGTGATACCAGAAGCAACATCCTGACTGAATATGACTGAGACCCGCCCAGTGTGATGATGTATATAAGCAGGTCATGGATACTGTAGAGATAGAAATATTAATGTATCCTGATGAATTACTTAAGATATTTTCTAAGGAGCACAGAGTTGTTTGGGCATGTTTTTAGGATCATCAGAGTGGATATATTTCTTAAAGCAGGCACTCGAAACATATCTCCCTTTGCCTGCTAACATACGGCTTGCCCTAGAGAGAAGCTTTATAAATGCCTTGCAGTCTTAGTTTAGGATTGCCACCTGTCTGGTTTTCTGGCTTCTGTCTGGTTTTCATTGGTTCTGAAACCCATAAAGAATGATACACAAGCTGCTAGCATGGTCCAGGCAAATCATTATGGTAGTGACTAGATTCTTTTGGGATAAAGGACCTTTGCTGACATCACCAGTCAGTCATGTGACTGAGGTATATGGGGAAGTACACAGTAAGAGAGAGCTGCAGGCTATATAGAGCAGGAATTAAAGATGCAGAGGTGTAAATTGGTGCAAGTCAGAGCAGATCATTTTAGGCTTTTTATTCTTAAACTAGTTGAAGAGACCATTTTACATGGGCCACATGCCAGGCAGTAACGGCCGCGGTGCAGTCATGCGCAGTACAGACTGCCCACGTTGTGGCTGATAACGGACTGTAGTCCTCTCTGTCCACCGCTCCGTTATCAGCCGCAGCACGGGCAGTCTGTACTGCACATGACAGCTTCTGACAAACATACATTAGCAAATTATTATATAGGATATATATATATATAATATGTGTGTGTGTGTATATATATATATATATATATATATATATATATATATATATATATATAATTAGTTGAAGAGCCCATGCACACGGGCCACAGTGCCAGACAGCAACGGCTGCGGAGAGAGGACTGCAGTCTGAATTCGGAGCGCCCCGCTCTGTTATCAGCAGCGGCACGGGCAGTGGCGTAACTATAGGGGTCGCAGGGGTCGCAACCGCGACCGGGCCTGTAACTCCACGGGCCCGGCTGCCCCCTGCAACCCCTTCCTCCTGGCGCCGCAAGCTCCCTCCTGCACTCTAGTAATGCAGAGCACTGGGAGATGACATCATCTCCCAGCGCTCTGCATTACAGAAGAGGACAGCGCGGGAGCACGTCGCACCAGCCCGCCTCTCCTCCCACTCCACTGGACCACCAGGGATTGGGAGGTAGGAAATGGAGGCATTGTGGAGGGCCCGGGGGCCAATGTATTCGGGGGTTGGGGGGGGGACCCATGGCACTTCTTGCACCAGGGCCCGGACCGTTCTAGTTACACCTCTGGGCACGGGCAGTCTGTACTGCATGACTGCAGCGCGTGCAGCCGTCTGTACTGTGCATATCAGCTTCTGACAAACATACGTTAGCGAATTATTATATAGGATAATGTGGAACTGGAGCCTATGGCTGTGTTAGAGCAGATCATTCTGGGCACTGTATTCCCTGGATAATGTGGGTGAGTTGTATATGTTATCTACTATAATACTACTGTGCTGATGTACCAAGAAAGTGCTGTGATGGTACAATGCAGTAGAAAAATGATTGCAGATTCACTCCAAGACATAAGCTGATATGTATTCATCCAGTGTAAAAAAACACGAACATAAAATATGACAGGCGTCAGTGTTTGGTGACAAAAGTGGGGAGATAGCACCCCTATATCATATTATGCTTTTCACAATACAAGCTCTTAATCATAGACTTGAAGACGATGATTAAGAGCTTGGACTATGAAACGCGAAAGACGATATAGGGGTTCTATCTCACCATTTTTGTCACCAAACACTGATGCCTGTCATATTTTATGTTCATGTTTTTTATACTGGATGAATACATTTCAACTTTTTATGGTTGATGAATTATGTCTTGGACTGCGTCTGCAATCATTTTTCTACTTCATTGTTCTCTCAAGCAGCTGAAGGAGGGTCATGGCAGTACAGCACCCACAGTGACAGTGGTGAGTCCATGTCTATTTCAAGTATGGCCCTTCGGCTTTTGTCCACAGTGTAGCAGCCCCAACCTGTGTTTAATATAATTATGGTCCGAACCCAGACCAGGTGAGCCATAGGGAATACATTCTGATTCCCCAAATTACCTTTCATTTAAATTGGCTTTTACTCCCTTTGAGAGTCAGAGAGATGTCCAATGCATTGTTCCTCAATACATTGGACACCTGTCAGCATGGTCGCAGCCAGCACTTAAGCACCACTGAGCATTTTTTTTATTGCATACGATTCAGGGCTCCCCGAATGGCATGCAGCTGCACGGGAGCCCTGAATTCCATGACCTGCCAGGACTGTCATGGGACCTTATGACAAGTGTACCCATGACTGTCCTGACATGTCATGGGGCCTTAAGGGATTAATACATTATATGGCGCCCTTGTTCTTTTTTTCTATTTAGTCTCTACATGATGTGAGTGTATGGTTGGTGATGGGAGGATGGGGGGTGAGAACTATTGTGGGGGTCACCTGTGTTTGTGGGAAGAGGGGAACTCTGCAGAGGTTTAGAAATACTTGTTGGTTTGTGAGGGCAGTGAAAGAGGGGCCTTGTTAGAGGAGAAGAGTGTGGGGGGGGACCTGGCTGAGAGAGAACGAGACAAAGACCTTGAGAGGTGGAGAAAGAGATACTTTGAAAGTATGTGGTGGGAAGAGACTTGTGGAGGAATGAGGAGGTGACAGAGATGTGGGTATACCTGGGAACCCTGATTTCTAAGCCTGCCATAGTATTAGAGATGGATGGGTACACAACTTATAATTTTAATGGAGTTTAATCAGTGAGGATGGGATTGTGAGGCAGCATGGATATGGGTAGAAAGGCAGGGAGAGAACTAGGGCTGGATTTACATCTCAAGCTCCCCTAGGCACAGTACCCTCTGGCGCCCTTAGCTCCTCATTGGCACCATTTTTAGATTTATTCTTCACAGTAAACATGTAAAATATTGATTTTATTCTGACTTTAAAAGTATTGAAGAACTGGAACAATTTTGGACAGGGCCAGATTTATAATAAGGCAGAGTAGGCATCTGCCTCCAGGTGCACCCCACAGACGGGCGCCTGTTATTGGGATTTATTTATTTTTTTGTTAAATTAGCCAGCCTTATGATGCATGGCTAGCACAGATTTTTCATCTTCCGCCCTCACTCCAGTCTATCTGCGTGACTGTGTCGCTCACACGGTGTTTGACAGACAGGAAAATGTCAGACTTCAGTAGTGCTTGGGGATTCCTGGGAAAGACAGCGGCGAGTGTGTGCACCAGCACCCAGCCCAGGTGAGTGCACCAGCATCCAGCCCAGGTGAGTGCACCAGCATGCAGCCCAGGTGCGTGCACCAGCGTCCAGCCCAGGGGCGTGCACCAGCATCCAGCCCAGGTGAGTGCACCAGCATGCAGCCCAGGTGCGTGCACCAGCGTCCAGCCCAGGGGCGTGCACCAGCATCCAGCCCAGGTGAGTGCACCAGCATCCAGCCCAGGTGAGTGAAGATTGAATTTGAGGAAGGAAAAGGTTCTGTCTCTATGTGCTGAGTGCTCCCACTGCCTGTTAGATGGCTGCTACTGTCGCTGTGCGGTGCTTTCTTTTTGCAGAAATCGTAGCTGCCTTGCAATGTGTTACGTACCCCTCTGCCACTCAAAGGGTTGTAGTCCTGAACAGCTGGAGACTGCTCTGATCTGCACCCCTCTGTAGATGTCTCTCAAGCAGATCTCTCTCCCCTAGGGCTGCAACAATGAATCGATAAAATCGATAAAAATCGATAATGAGAATCGTTGTGCAGCGATTCGTTGTGCCGCCCAGCAGCCCCACAGCCGCCGGATGCTGTCTTCTTACTTCCCGCATTGATGACATCCAGTGCGCAACCACGCCAAACGCGGAGACGCCTCGTGGAGTTTGCAGGTATTTTCTTCCTCTGTTCTGAGGCCAGTTTAAAACCAGCGCCCAGACTGAGGAAGAAAACCCCTGCACGCTCCACGCGGCATCTCCGCGTTTGGCGTGGTTGCACACCGGATGTCATCAATGCAGGAAAGTGAAAAAGAGGTACGGGAGAGAGATATACAAGGGGGAGAGAGAGAGAGTGGCACAAGAGTGAGAGAGAGAGAGAAAAGTACATGGGGAGACAGAGAGAGAAAAGTACATGGGGAGAAAGAGGCACAAGGGGGAGAAAGAGAGGTACAAGGGGAGAGAGAGGCACAAGAGGGGAGAGAGAGAAGCACAAGGGGGGAGAGAGAGAAGCACAAGGGGGAGAGAGAGAAGTACAAGGGGGAGAGAGAAAAGTACAAGGGGGGAGAAAGAGGCACAAGGGGGAGAGAGAGAAGTACAAGGGGGAGAGAGAGAAGTACAAGGGGGGAGAAAGAGGCACAAGGGGGAGAGAGAGAAGTACAAGGGGGGAGAAATAGAGGCACAAGGGGGAGAGAGAGAAGTACAAGGGGGAGAAATAGAGGCACAAGGGGGAGAGAGAGAAGTACAAGGGGGGAGAAATAGAGGCACAAGGGGGAGAGACAGAAGTACAAGGGGTGAGAAATAGAGGCACAAGGGGGAGAGAGAGAAGTACAAGGGGGGAGAAATAGAGGCACAAGGGGGAGAGAGAGAAGTACAAGGAGAGAGAAGTACAAGGGGTGAGAAATAGAGGCACAAGGGGGAGAGAGAGAAGTACAAGGGGTGAGAAATAGAGGCACAAGGGGGAGAGAGAGAAGTACAAGGGGGGAGAAATAGAGGCGCAAGGGGGAGAGAGAGAGAAGTACAAGGGGGGAGAAATAGAGGCACAAGGGAGAGAGAGAGAAGTACAAGGGGGAGAAATAGAGGCACAAGGGGGAGAGACAGAAGTACAAGGGGTGAGAAATAGAGGCACAAGGGGGAGAGAGAGAAGTACAAGGGGGGAGAAATAGAGGCACAAGGGGGAGAGAGAGAAGTACAAGGGGGGAGAAACAGAGGAGCAAGGGGGAGAGAGAGAGAAGTACAAGGGGGGAGAAATAGAGGCGCAAGGGGGAGAGAGAGAGAAGTACAAGGGGGGAGAAATAGAGGCACAAGGGGGAGAGAGAGAGAAGTACAAGGGGGGAGAAATAGAGGCACAAGGGGGAGAGAGAGAAGTACAAGGGGGAGAAATAGAGGCACAAGGGGGAGAGAGAGAAGTACAAGGGGGCAGAAATAGAGGCACAAGGGGGAGAGACAGAAGTACAAGGGGTGAGAAATAGAGGCACAAGGGGGAGAGAGAGAAGTACAAGGGGGGAGAAATAGAGGCACAAGGGGGAGAGAGAGAAGTACAAGGAGAGAGAAGTACAAGGGGGGAGAAATAGAGGCACAAGGGGGAGAGAGAGAAGTACAAGGGGGGAGAAATAGAGGAGCAAGGGGGAGAGAGAGAGAAGTACAAGGGGGGAGAAATAGAGGCGCAAGGGGGAGAGAGAGAGAAGTACAAGGGGGGAGAAATAGAGGCGCAATGGGGAGAGAGAGAGAAGTACAAGGGGGGAGAAATAGAGGCGCAAGGGGGAGAGAGAGAAAGAAGTACAAGGGGGGAGAAATAGAGGTGCAAGGGGGAGAAAGAGGTGCATAGACCCCATGGTGAAATAATAACAATGACACATGTTAATGTATAAAGTTTTTTATTCTGCTGCTTGTTTTTAACACTGTTTGTTCATTAAATCAGTTTAAATAATGAAAAATTAGCTGTAACGGGCCTTAGGCCGTTACCAGAGCCTTGTCCGGGCATGGCATTTATTCACCCCTGGGCCCAAGGATTATGGATATTGGACACTCTTGGACACTCCTTTGTGCCCGGGCCTACGATCTCTCAAGCCCTTATCCTGGACTAAGAGACTTTGGCTAGCCTTATGTGGATAGGCAGCTGTGCCAGAGGAAAGAACAATTCAAGGCTTGGGTGCTGCAAACTCTTCTGACCTGCAAAGGGTTAATCATTTGAGTTTGACCATATTTACTTTCAATATGTATTGTAGTCCCCCAAGCCTTTTGCTTAATTACTCAACCCCTGGCCATTGTTAAGGGACTGTATATTCTGGCCACTGAAGTCATTGTATTGAGCACTGTCCTGTGACCCCCTGCTGTGTGATTAATCCAATCATGTCTGCCCTATTATGTTTCCCTGAATCATTTGTTGTTGGTTCTTGGACCCTTTGTGGTGACTGAATTTTCCCTGTGACTACCCCATCGTGTTCTGCCCTGCCAGGAGGAATTGTGATTGTATTAAGTCTCATGTACTGTGCTCCAAGTTAGTGTGGTTTGAAACTGTATAAATATGCTGTGGGTTGTTGTAATAAAGAGTTAGTCTTCTTGAAGAACTAAGAAGGAGTCCTGGTTTTCTTTATGCTCTTGTGGTTTAAAGTATCCTCTCTGATGCCCACCTGAGCTGTGTATCCTGCATTGCCGACCGTCTGCTGCCAGCTATCTGCGGATCTAATTTGGTATGCTGTCAGGCGGCGGCGTGGACTCCAGGCTCCCTTGCTTCCAGCGATCCGGCGACTGTTTCCAGTGACTGTCCATACTTTGACTGGAGCATCTGACAGAGCTTATCTGGCGTCAAGAAGGAGAGACCTGGGAACGACGGCAGAAGGCGACGCGGTCCCTTCTAGCTTCCGTTACATTAGCATATTGGTTTTTTTTATCCGATTAATCGAAAAAATAATCGGCCAACTAATCGATTATGAAAATAATCATTAGTTGCAGCCCTACTCTCCCCCGTTCATTTTGTTTGCATATTCTCTCTTCTGTGCACTTTTATTTCTTGCCTGACAGAATTATATACTGAGATAAAGACAGATTTGGGTCTCAAAGGGCGGGGGGCACTTCATATTTCTGTGCCTACAGGCTCCTGAGATGCAAATCCAGCCCTGATTTTGGAGCAAAGCAATTGCAATATAAGGGCCAAATAAACATTCCCTAAATGCTCACACAATGATGGAGCAACACTAGTGAAATAACTGAGCTAAACATTGAAATGGCGCTGCATAAGTGATACCGCAGAGCTTATAAGTGAAACGGAGTAACACTAGTGATACCACAGCACTAAACATTGAAATGGCGCTGCATAAGTGATACCGCAGAGCTTATAAGTGAAATGGAGTAACACTAGTGATACCACAGCACTAAACATTGAAATGGCGCTGCATAAGTGATACCGCAGAGCTTATAAGTGAAACGGAGTAACACTAGTGATACCACAGCACTAAACATTGAAATGGGGCTACATAAGTGATGCCACAAAATAATAAGACCTTTAGATGCTAAGTTCCATGGGCTAATACATGATTTTGGCGCCTGTCTGGCAGTTCTAGGGTTAATAATGTATCAGATGTCATATATTTGTAACATTATTAACCCTTGGAATGTCAGAGAGGTGCCAAACTTCATTATGTGCCATGCCCTTATTCTGTTTCCTAGCATTACGTAGATGGCTGATGTTAGGCATGTGTCAGTTTCTCAGAGCTCTTAAGCCCCTCACACTCTTCCGTAATCAGAGCTCTCAGAAACCAACAACATTACAGCCTTCAGCTTCCCCCATTCCTTCCACAGCAGAGCCCTTAAAGGGGTAGCAATACTTTGTTATATCTTTATTTTATTTTGTAGGCTTTAAAAAAACATGAAGAACGATATAAGTATTATCTCTCAAACCTTTATGGTTTGAGAGATATTCACAAGCAAAGTTTCCCCTCCCGCCCCTTTTACCTAGTGTAAGTCATCTCTTCTCAGATGTGGAATGCAGTCCATAGACCAGACAGATAACAGAAGGGGACAATCTTCTTTCTATGAGAACAATGAAAGCCCTGCCCCCCTTGACAAGGTTTACTGTTTTTTCCCTTATCTTAATTGAAAATTGTCCCTCTCTGCAGTCTACCTGGGCACCTCCCTTCTGATCTGGCTGAACAGTGTTACATCAGTAAAAGGGGTGGGAGGGGGATACTTTATCATTGAATTACTCTTGAACTACAACTCTGACAGAATTGAAATAACACTCGCCAAAGTCCAAATACTATGATGATTAATTAGAGCTGTTTTTATTATGAAACTTTACTATCCCTTTAACCCTTTGAATGTCAGAGGGGTGTGCAACCCTCTAGCATCAAAGGATTAATATCACAGACCCCACTATGTATAGTAGCTTCCTATAAATACAATGATGAGAGCCTAAAGGCAGTGCAGAAGTATGTGCTGTGGGTCAAGAGGATAGGCCCAGTGAGCCTGTCCTATCGTCCTCACCATTGATGGGGCAGGCTGGTCTGATCTTTCTCCCATCCAGTGTTTTAAATATAAGCATTTTAATCCCTTGAGGACCGGATGCTTTGCAATGCCTTGAGCACAAGAGGTTAAGATATCTATTAAAATCTCAAAGAAATAAAAATAAACATATAATATGATCTAATAATTAAACAACAAAGAACTTGACTGATAGCAAGAAATTACAGCTTGTACCAAACTCCCTGGTTATTAGCAGTCACATTTCTTTTAGACTGAATCTCTCTGATAGAATAAAGAGAGTAGTATAATTACCCAGGTGAAGGGGTTGGTTTGGTAACTAGCTTGCTTTCAGATCTGTTGCTTTGCTGGGTCTGTGGAAGGCTCTAGTGCTTCACGTAGGCTCCACTCTGCATGGACAGCAGCACAATACACCCTGCTGTACCTTCATTCCCCATATGCTAATCCCTAGTTGAGAGGCAAGCAGAGACTCACAAGGGACGGCCCGAGCTGTGCAGCAGCATAGAAGCCAAGCACCCTTGGAGGTGCTGCATTGCATAACATTTCTGGGGGTGCCATCCCCAAATAGGCGTGAACAGGCCATTGCCTGGAGCCCCTCCAAATACGGCGCCCTAGGCACGTGCCTCGTGTGCCTATTTATGAATCCGGCCCTGGAGAGAACTATGATTACAAAATGTTGGAGAGAGACCTAGGGCTGTATTCTATTGCAGGTGCTAATTTTATCACTGCCTTTATCTCCATGTTTCCCCATAGACTTCAATAGGAAAATGTTTGATAAAACAGGTGTTAACATTTAGCACCAGCTATAGAATCTAGCCCCTGCACTTAAAAGACTTCCAGTCAAGGTATGTGCTGCTTTTTTGACAGTTTGATATGTAATTAATACTCCATATATTTATTCTGAGTAATGTGTATGTACTTATGTTACTGTACCCAGGTCCTAAAATTAAACAGAGTAAACTTTGTGAATCATGATGAAATTGTGAATGGATACCCTCAAATATAGGAACACACTTAAACTTTTAAGTTTGGTGGTTGTACTTTATATTTGTAGAAAAAGCAGCCCCACTGGTCTGCTGTCCATTTAATGATTATTGGATTATCTCAAGGAGATGACTGAAAATGGAGGCTCCAGGCCAATGTGGGTACTTCTATGCAATAAAAAATTCCCTGCAATGAAATCCATTATTTTGAAGATTTTATCTCTTCTGGAGTTAGTAAGGGCTGGATTTGATTGCAGGCGAGAAATATTATTACTGGTTATAGCGCTGATTCAGAGGCTATGGTGAATTTGTAGATAAATTATTGTTATCACCTGCAATCAAATCCAGCCCTAAAATTAGCACATTAGCCATCATAAACATCCAAATTTAAAGAAGGAAATGAGTATTGGTTTCTACCATTCTATTTATTTCAAAGTAAAATGTATCCACTAGGTGGCGACATTAGAAAGGAATGTAAATATGTACCAAACTGGATACAAGATTTTAAACCACTGTAAAAACAGTTCTGCTACTATTAAACTCTTAAAGTGGAACTATCACCTGAAATCAAAGATTTACCATGGGAGCGCGTTCACGCTCCCCTTCGTAGCTGTTATTTCTGTGGTGTAGCGTTAGAGCAAACTCCGTTTACAATGCTACTGAGGTTGCAACCTCAGTAGCACTGTATACGGAGTTTACTGTAATGTTACACCACAGAAATCCAGCTTCAAAGGGGAGCGTCAACAAGCTCCCTAGGGCAGTTGGGAAGTCCTGAGACGCTACAGGGTCCCCTAGAACGCGGAAGTGCCTGATTTTGAAGTGCTAATATCTCCACTACTAGGCGATTTGGAGAAAAAAAACACACAGCTCTAATGTCAGCTTAAATATTAAAACCCATGGTAAAACTTTGATTTCAGGCGATAGTTCCACTTTAAAGGGATAGTAATACTATTAAAAAACATGAAGAATGATATGTCTTATCTCTCAACCCGTTATGGTTTAAGAGATATTCACAAGCAAAGTTTCCCCTCCCGCCCCTTTTTCCTAGTGTAAGCCATCTCTTCTCAGATGTGGAATCTGGTTGTAAGACCTGACAGATAACAGCAGGGGACAATCTTCTTCCTATGAGAACAATGAAAGCCCTGCCCCCCTTGACAAGCTTTTCAGGTTTTTCCCTTATCTTAATTGAAGACTGTCCCTCTCTGCAGTCTACCTGGGCACCTCCCTTCTGCTCTGGCTGAACAGTGTTACATCAGTAAAAGGGGCAGGAGGGGGATACTTTGTCATTGAATTACTCTTGAACTACAACTCTGACAGTATTGAAATAACACTCTCCAAAGCCCAAATACTATGATGATTAATCAGAGCTGCTTTTATTATGAAACATTACTATCCCTTTAATATATTGATTGTTGCACATCTAAAGCCATCTATATGATAAACAGTGAATGTAGCCAGCAAAACAATGGTTGTAAAGGAGAAGTAACACAGTAATACTTCCTAAAAATAACTTCCATTTACCTTAATATGGCCAGAAAATTGTAATGGCGCCTATTAATTTTGACCTTTTCATGTCTTGAAATAATGCACATCTTCAGTCAGTCCTAGATGTTTTGTCCATGGAGGCAGACATGACAGTTGCTGGCAGTTTTGTCATACTGAAGCAAGCAGAGTCTACTTAACTCCACCACTTCTCAGCTAAGAAATTTCCTTACCCAGTGAAAAGCGCATTTGCACAGTTTTACTGTAGGTAACAGTCATATGACATTTTAGGTGTTTTTTCTGTGAACAACCCACACCTCACCAACTTTTTTCTTTTCAGTAGACCATAGATTTTAATTTGGAAAGTATCCAGAATATTAAAATAAATCTTTTTTAATTGAAATTCTAATAACAAGAGTTACAAACTCCAATTTTTCTATGTTCTATTAGAAAATGCTTATGGTTCTAAGTTTACTATCAGCTTACCTTTCAAAAACATTAAAATTCATGCATTGATCTTCCTGTAAACAATGTCAGTTGGAAAGAAAATGTGTGGCATTTTATTTTCCCATTTTACACCATTCTGCAGTTCAGACACACATAACAAGAAATAAACAATGTAACCCTACATGCTTTATGTTTTTAAAACTACACACAAAATTCCAGATACAGGAACTAATTATTTGAATTTCTAAACCCAAGCTGGTTTTCATGAAATGCCCAGAAGTTGGAGATACAGCAAAAACATTTTTTGACTATTTTTATACTATTTTAGATATTGTATACTGAAATCTTTGAAAACCATGGAATATCATTTTAGGATAGGTAGCTTGAGGCCTCCTAAGTAAAATGGTACTCAACTGGTATGAGATGACATAGTGTAGGTGGGTGCAAGGACTACAAAACTGTAATGCAACAATCTGTCAGTTTTCTTGCTTTTTTACCATGACATGCCTGCACTTAAAAGTTTATAACAACTACAGACAATTAAAGACAGACAACCCACTGCATCAAGTGAGGGGAATTTCCTACTGTATTCATTAACAGCTCATTCCCTGAGAGAAGTGACACCCCATTGGTAAGAGCTGACATGCTATAGGTGGTACCACAAGCAATAAACTACCCTTACCAAAATCTACTGTTTTTCTTATTCTTCAAAATTAACCTGCCTGTGCTAAAATGGCTGTAAAAACTATAGATATGAAGAAAAAGTAAACAAGGAATACCATTTTGGAAAGAAGACAACCCACTGCATCAAATGAGAGGTCAAATTCCTTTATACGCTTAGCCTGTTTGTACAAAAGATAACCATGAGATTTTTGACTGTATTCATCTTCTATTGCAAACCCAAGAAATATCGTACCACAATGGTGTTGGTTGACATACCATAGGGCTGTGATTCTCAATCGCTGGTCCGCAAACCTACACAAATCTATGAGACCAGTCCTGCCGGTCAACATGGGTGTGGTGGCAACAGTCGTGTGCTATCCAACTTTCAAGCTGCTGGGACTCGGTAGCACGTCTGACTGCATGTTAAAACCACAGAACATGATGAAAAGTATTGTGAGTAGCTTGATTTAACCACCCATCTGTATGACAGAGTTGCTTTGAGTCACTGAGCATATCTGACCTTGGTGCACCGATTTCAGCTTGATGGCAAATTCTCACAATGCCTTGCATCACTGCTTGGAGGTTCAAACATGAGGTCAGATATGCCTGCTGCTTGAGAGCTGCTTTGCCTCCTCCAGTATTACTACAGCAAATGGGACCAGTTTTGCTGTGTAAAATACTTTTTCAAGGTATATGGCTATACGGTTATGTCAGCGGCCAGGGCTTGTCCCGTCAGTACAATGATTGGATGGTAACTTTGTGACATGCCTGACAATAGGGCTTTAGGCCCAACCATTTAAACCTGAGATTCGATCAGCCACCAACATAACCATATAGCCATATATTAGAGAAAGCACTGCGAAATGCGTTAGTGAGCTATTTTAATCTCACATAGTATTTATTTATTTATTTATTTATTTTATATGTATTTTTAATATATGTTTACCCACTTTGTAATTAAAAAGTTATACTTATATATACATATCAAGACTGGTTCTTCCGATTTCAAGCATTTATCCAGTAGCCTGCAGGGGACCTAAGTGGAGATGGGGGAATCTCTCCTCATGCCTGTGCAGTAAGCTTTTGGAATATTCGTCCGCTGACCACCAAGAGATGTGAGTGCATATTTAGTATTGTTCTTTGCTGTTATATTCAAACAGTGTTATACTATTGTGACACCCTCCTTCTTTTGTTTTTACATTTGTAAAATGCATTTCCATTAAATTAATAAATTATAATGCATGCTACAAGCACCTATAAATATTTAGTTTACTCTCACAGGGTACCTAAAATCAGTACAAGCAGCCAAATGGAGGAAGCTGGCATCTTTTAAAGTGCCAGACCTTCTGACCTTAAAGGGACACTAATGTCCCATCAAAAATCTTCTAGTTTTGTAGAGGATAAAATAATAAACTACGTGCCACAAATCCTATGTCTCAAACTGCTATGGTTTGAGATATATTTGCATTGAAAGTCCCCCCTCCTGACGTTAGCATCTATTTGACAGCAGGAGATCCCAGTCCAGGGACCAGCGGGTGGCTCTGCAGCAGAGCCGAAATCGCGTTATTTCAAAATAATTACTTCATTGGAAAGGTCTATAAAGTGTGCCTGATTTGCAAGCACACTTTGTAGACTGTTCCAGTGAAGTAGTTATTTTTAAATAACGCAATTTCGGCTCTACTGAAGATTCTCCTAGAGGCGTACAATTCGAATCTCCTGCTGTCAGCTTTACAGCTGATATCAGAAGGGAAGGGAGAGGGGGAACTTTGAATGCTAATATCTCTCAAACCATAGCGGTTTGAGAGAGAGGATTTGTAGCACGTAGTTTATTATTTTTACCTCTACAAAACTAGAAAAAAATTGTGTGGGTCATTACTGTCCCTTTACCGCTTTTAGTGCCAGAGGGCTGTGCAACACATTGCTTTACATTCGATTCCCACTATGAGGAATGTCCAAACCTTCCTAAACATACTTGGTAGCTTTCAAAATGAGCTGATCCTGAGATCCTAGACATATTTGTAAAGGATGGTAAGGGTGGTACCTTGTTAGCCATTGAAAAAGCAGGAGACTGGTATAGGAAAAATGATACCTTTATTGGCTCTAGAATGCAAAATTTCAAGACATTAGTAGTAGTGTTGAGCGAGCACCCCGATGCTCGGGTGCTCGGGTGCTCTGACCGAGCACCCCCTGAGGCTCGAGTGCTCGGCCGAGCACCCGAGCCCCATTGCATATAATGGGGCGACACGAGCATTACACCAGGCACCCCCTGCTCTGATGAGGGGAGGGTGCCTGGTCAATGCCCCCCTTCATCTCCGCTATGCCCCCTTCATCTCCAAATGCCCCCTTCATCTCCGCAATGTCCCCCTTCATCTCCGCTATGCCCCCTTCATCTCCGCTATGCCCGTCTTCCACAATGTCCCCCTTCATCTCCGCTATGCCCCTCTTCCACAATGTGCCCCTTCATCTCCGCTATGCCCCTCTTCCACAATGTCCCCCTTCATCTCCTCTATGCCATAGAGGAGATGAAGGGGGACATTGTGAAAGAGGGGCATAGCGGAGATGAAGGGGCACATTGTGGAAGAGGGGCATAGCGGAGATGAAGGGGGACATTGTGGAAGACGGGCATAGCGGAGATGAAGGGGGACATTGTGGAAGAGGGGCATAGAGTCTATGCCCCTCTTCCACAATGTCCCCCTTCATCTCCGCAATGCCCCCTTCATCTCCGAAATGCCCCCGTACCTCCAGTCCCTGGTGGTCCAGCGGAGCGTCTTCGGATCTGTGCCTCTTCCGGCACAGATCCCCGCCACCCGAACATGGCGGGCGAGCACATGGCGGTACTCGACGAGTACCGCCATGTGCCGAGCAGAGCGATGCTCGAGCCGATCCGAGCATCGGCCGAGCACGCTCGCTCAACACTAATTAGTAGGCATAATAAGAATGAAAGCAGGATATATTATTTATTTCATCCATACCTTCCAACATTTCAAATGGCCAAAGAAGGACACTTTTGTTTTAGGGGATGTTACTGGAGGTGCGGCTGGTGGGCAGGGCATTACCAAGAATTTATATGTAATTTCATGACCTACTGACACCTCTTTGTGTAATTTAATACATGATCTAGAGCAACACCAATACATTTTATTGATACAGACTAATTTATAAATACAAATAATGACATTTAAACAAACATTAATGTGCCTTTTATGGCTGTGGAGCAAAGTGATACACTTATATACACATTGCACAGTCTGGCTTCCTAAAAAGAGGGACACCAGGGTGGGAAAGAGGGACAGAGGGATTTGGGTCTCAAAGAGGGACTGTCCCTCCTAAAGAGGACACTTGGGAGGTATGATTTCAACTGTGCAACATTTGTAATACGCTATTTACAATGCGCCCTTTTGAACAACAATGCACCGTTTTGTTTGATGCCCTATAGCAGGGCTTAAAATTTGAAGTCCTTTACTACTAGCCAGACCTGAAAAGTTACTCGCCACTGCAAGCCATAGCATACTCACCAGGGCTGAAGTTCTAATAGCCAGGGCGAGTGGAAATTTTGAGCCCTGCCCTATAGTGTGTGACAATTCCATAGTGAACCCATTCTAATTATGCCTGAAGAAGGGACCTAGGTCCTCATTCAGCAGGCTAAACTTGTGCAGTTCTCGGGCAAACCAACTGCACCACAGGGGAAAATTAAATTCCGTCAAATTCCCATTGCTTTAAAGGATGCTTTTTAACTCCTTAACCCTTTGAGTGCCAGAGGGGTATGGAATGCATTGTTCTGAAAAGTGTTCCATATCCCTCTGGCACTCAAAGGGTTAAATGCTAGAAAGGTCTCCAGTGCGAGACCTCTCTAGCATTGAAGGAGCTAAAACCATCAGTTGAAGTAAGGGGACTTTTTATTGTAAAGTTAGTTTACTCCAGAATTGAACCAAGACTTAATTGATGAATCAGGGCCATAGAGTCTTGAAATCTTGCACCCTAGAGCCACTCAGTTATCCAATAGAGGTATCATTATTAATCTACCAGCTTCCTGCTAAAAATATTGTCAGTTAGCGAGTCTCATAAGATAGATAATAAGTGATACCTGCTTGTTGAAACCCAACAGATCTAGACATCAATCCTCAATCCACCTGTAACATACTATAGCTTAGAAATATCCCTGCATAAACACACACAAGATTAGCAGGACTTCTCCCTCTGACTTTCTGGTAGAATTCACACTGGTTTAGAGACTAAAGAAGCAGCTGATTACTGCAGATCATATAGCAGGTAACAATGGACTCTTTCACATCTAGAATTTGGCCCTTCATCCTGAGATTTGGCTCAAAACTTTGAGTCTCAGGGTCAAACCCTGAAAATTCTCGGGTATGTTCATAATATTGCAACTGGTGGCAACTTCCAGGAGTCTAATGCACAAGCACTGTCTAGCAGTGAATATTTACCTCAGTGTTTTGGAGCTGGATAACTTTTTTTTTCTTTGAAAGATGCCTCAATGGCTACCATCTCAAGTAGCTAATTCTGTAGATGTTGAGTTACAGTTATGTGGGTTTTTTCATGTTACTTGAATTGCTGGAAACCTTTATAAATGCTGAAGTAATCTAATTTGAATGAGTAAAAATTTCCCCTCTGTGTTCCTTTACCACATTCCAATATTCCTATCTCGTATGGCATCAAACACATGCAGGCATGTACACACATACACACACACACACACACACACACACACACATACATAGACACACACACACACACAGCGCACACATATACACTGTGTATATGTGTGCGCTGTGTGTGAGTGTGTCTATGTGTGTGTATGTGTGTGTGTGGCTGTGTGTGTGTGTGTCTGTGTGTGTGTGTGTATGTGTGTCTATACGTATGTGACATACATATAGACACACATACACACACACACATAGACACACTAACAGCCACACACACACACACACATAGACACACACACAGAGACACACACACAAATAGACACACACAGAGACACATATATACATTGACACCACACTGGGAGTAGGGACCCGTGTGGTGCTGGCACTGGTTCAGCAGCTGGAGAGCGATGCTTGAAATCGGAGACGGAATGCCAGGTACTCCCTTGCTGCAGCCAAAGTTGAGTAAAGGTGCTGGTCGCGAAACCAGATTGTTCCACCCCAGTTGAGCCGGGGTGCAACCAGGACAGGAGGAACTAGCATAGTCAGAAACATAGCCAGAGGTCAAGCCAGGGACTGGAGACAAGCCGCAGGTCAGGAACAGAGCCAAAGGTCAAGCCAGGGACTGGAGACAAGCCGGAGGACAGGAACAGAGCAGAAGGTCAAGCCAGGGACTGGAGACAAGCCGCGGGTCAGGAAAAGAGCCAAGGATCAGTAACTTAAGCAGAGCAGAATCCAGAATAAGCACAATAGAAGCTCATGGAACGGCACCCTATGCCTGGGGTAACCTGTTTAAATATGGAAGGCAGCCAATGGACGGGGCAGAGAGGGGGGCTCACTTGGGAGCCGTGCGGGATAGGGGAAGCCATTCCAATTGTGTGCCGGACCGGGTGCATGCACATCCATAAAGCAGAAGACCGCAATGTACTGCGCATGCGCGGCCCGACCAAGCTGACACTCGGAAGCACAGCTGCCGCAGGAAGAAGCGGTCGGGGATACGCAGGAAACCAGGCAAGCAGTGACACCACCCCACCTCAACAGGAAGCCCCCGGAGGACCAGGCTTGGTCAGAAAGGCACAATGAAAAGCCTGCCAAAGGACTGGGGCATGCAGGTCACGAGCAGGAACCCAGGAACTCTCCTCTGGGCCCTAGTCTTTCCAATCTACGAGGTACTGGAGGGAACCCCGAACAAGGCGGGAATCAAGAAGCTTCCCGACGACGTACTCCTCTTTCCCATCGACTAGAACTGGAGGAGAGGTGGAGGAGCAAGGGGTGTATCAGGTACGGACCAGAGGTTTGAGAAGTAACATGTGGAATGAGTCAGGTATCCACGTGGAAGAAGGTAGGTCCAGGGCGAATGTCACCTGGGAGATCTGAGAGTGGATTCGGAAGGGTCCAACGTAGAGGGGGCCGAACTTGGAAGAAGGTTGCCGAAGGCAACTTGGGCAGAGGGACGAAGTGCGCCTGACGGGAGAAGTGGTCCACTATAACTAGGATGACGGTGTTCTTCTGGGACGGGGGTAAGTCCACCACAAAGTCCATGGCTATGTGAGTCCACGAGAGGAAGGCACTGGAAGAGGCTGTAAGAGACCAACAGGACGGGATCTGGGCTGTTTGTGTCTGGCACAGTGATGGCAGCCTTGCACAAAGTCCTTCACATCATGTGGTAATGAGGGCCACCAGAACTGACTCTTGACTAAGTCTGTGGTGCGGGCAATCCCAGGATGGCCAGAGGTGGGCGACTGATGTGCCCACAGCAGTATCTCAGAGCGGTGTTGGACAGGCACAAACAGGCACCCCGAGGGGCTTGATGGATTCACATTCTTCTGGACTTGCTGGATTCTCAACAAGGTAGCAGTAGACAGTGCTGAGAGGACATTACAGGATGGGAGGATGCATTAGGGCGGTACACTGGAGACCGGAGCGGTGTGTAGACGGGACAAGGCATCAGCCTTGACATTCTTGGTGCCCGGGATGTAGGTAACAGTGAACTGGAACTGGGAGAAGAAGAGGGCCCAACGGGCTTGGCGTGCGGTGAGATGTTTGGCGGTCTCTAGGTACTGCAGCTTCTTGTGGTCAGTGTAAATGACAAAAGGAATACCTGACCCCTCAAGGAGATGGCACCATTCCTCGAGGGCTACCTTCATGGCGAGCAGCTCACGATTGCCCACATCATAGTTCCTCTCAGCAGGAGTCAGTTGACGAGACAGATAAGAACAAGTGTGGAGGACGTTGGTGTCGGGATCCCTCTGCGACAGGACTGCACCGAGCCCTTGCTCGGAAGCGCCAACTTTGAGGATGAAAGGATGAGCGATGTCAGGATATCGGCGAACAGGAGCGGTGGTGAAGGTGGACTTGAGGGCAGCGAAAGCAGTCACGGCTGCCTTAGACCAGATCTGTGAGTCAGCCCCCCTTTTAGTCATGGAGGTTAAGGGAGCCACTAGGGTAGAATAGTTTCGGATGAACCTCCTGTAGTAATTAGCGAACCCTAGGAAGCGATGTACTTCCTTCAAATCCGTGGGTCGATGCCAATTGGTGACAGCAGCATGTTTGCCAGGATCCATCTGAAGACCAGAACTGGAGACGATGTACCCCAGGAAGGAGAGCCGATTCTTCTCAAATTCGCATTTCTCCAGCTTGGCGTAGAGACCATTTTCTCTGAGTAGCTGAAGTACTGTTTTGACATGAAGTCGGTGTTGCTGCTGTGTGGGCGAGAATACTAGGATGTCATCCAGGTAAACCACAACATGTGACGTGAGCATGTCTCGGAACACGTCATTGGAAGAAAGCCGGGGTGTTGCATAGCCGAAGGGCCTAACCAGATACTCGTAGTGCCCATATCTGGTGTTGAAGGCCGTCTTCCATTTATCCCCAGGCCTGATACGGATTAAGTTATAGGCCCCCCATAAGTCCAGCTTAGTAAACCAGGAGGCCACACGGAGGTCAAACAGCTCAGGAATGAGAGGCAAGGGATACTTGTTTTTGACGGTGGTGCGGTTCAGTCCTCGTTAATCCACACACGGATGCAGAGAGCCATCTTTCTTGCTCACGGAGAAGAACCCCGCCATGGCGGGTGAAGTGGACAGACAAATGAAACCCCTGGCCAGGTTCTCCTGGATGTAGGTGGCGAGGGCTTTCATCTCGGGAGTTGAGAGTAGGAACGTCCTTGATCTAGGCAGTTGGGACCCAGGTAGGAGGTCGATCGGGCAATCATAGGGTTGATGAGGGGGAAGACGTTCGGCTTGAGCCTTGGAGAAGACGTCTTTGAAGGCATGGTAGGCCATAGGCAGGATGTCATGAAGACTCAGGGAAGCAGAGACAGGCAAGGGCGGAGAAATCAGGTCTTTAGGGAGGCCAAATAAACATATAGAATGTGAGAGGCTTCTGGGAATGAACAACAGCACAATGGCCTGTCCTACGGCTAGTCACCGCCCACAAGCATCACGTTTTAGCTCTCTAGTGCCATTACAGAGAAGAAATCCCACCCAAAAGGGCCGTTCCAAAATGTTGGGCAAGTACCCCCAGCACGGGAACACCAGCTAAGCCTAGTTGGGTGTCGTCAGGAGAGTGCAGCTAGATTCCCTAGGCACTGAGAGCAAGGGGTCCACATCTGGATTACCCTTCACTCTAATTGAGACCCCCTAAGAGTATTCAAAATAAACATATAGAATGTGAGAGGCTTCTGGGAATGAACAACAGCACAATGGCCTGTCCTACGGCTAGTCACCGCCCACAAGCATCACGTTTTAGCTCTCTAGTGCCATTACAGAGAAGAAATCCCACCCAAAAGTGCTGTTCCAAAATGTTGGGCAAGTACCCCCAGCACGGGAACACCAGCGAAGTCTAGTTGGGTCTCGTCAGGAGAGTGCAGCTAGATTCCCTAGGCACTGAGAGCAAGGGGTCCACATCTGGATTACCCTTCACTCTAATTGAGACCCCCTGAGAGTATTCAAAATAAACATTTAGAATGTGAGAGGCTTCTGGGAATGAACAACAGCACAATGGCCTGTCCTATGGCTAGTCACCGCCCAGAAGCATCATGTTTTAGCTCTCAAGTGCCATTACAGAGGAGCATTTTCCATATGCATATAAAACTAATTCCATACAAAAGGGCCATTGCAAAACATTGGGCAAGTACGCCCAGCACGGGAACAGCAGCTAAGCCCCAACGTACGTTTCGGCCTAGTTGGGCTTCGTTAGGAGAGTGCAGCTAGATTCCGTAGGCACTGAGAGCAAGGGGTCCACATCTAGATTACCCCTTCACACTTAGGGAGACCCGTAAGAGTATTCAAAACAAACATATAGAATGTGAGATGCTTTTGGGAATGAACAACAGCACAATGGCTTGCCCAACAGCTAATCACCTCCCAGAAGCAGCACATTTTAGCTCTCTAGAGCCATTAAAGGGAAGAAATTTCCACATGCATATTAGACTAATCCCGCCCAAAAGGTCAGCCCAGTTCCAGAATGATGGTCAAGTCCTTGTTCCATGAGAACACCAGCTAACTCCCAAAGTACTTTTTGGTCTAGTTGGGTCTTGCCAAAAGGGTGCAGCTGGATTCGCTAGGCACTGAGAGCAAGGGGCCAACATCTGGATTACCCTTTACTCTTAGGGAGACCCCCTAAGGGTATTCAAAATAAACATATAGAATGTGAGAGACTTCTGGGAATGAACAACAGCACAATGGCTGTCCTACGACTAATCACCGCCCAGAAGCATCACGTTTTAGCTCTCCAGTGCCATTACAGAAGAGAAATTTCCACATACATATTAGACTAATCCCTCCCAAAAGGGCAGTCCAGTTCTAAAATGACAAGCAAGTCCCCCCTGCATGGGAACACTAGCAAACCTCCAAAGCACCGTTTTGGCCTAGTGTGGCCTCATCATGAGGGTGCAGCTGGATTCCCTACACAATGAAAGCAAGGGGTCCACGTCTGGATTACCCTTCACTCTTGGGGAGACCCCTAAGAGTATTCAAAATAAACATATAGAATGTGAGAGGCTTTTGGGAATGAACAACAGTACTATGGCCTGTCCTATGGCTAATCACCACCCAGAGGCATCACGTTTTAGCTCTCTAGTGCCATTACAGAGGAGTAATTTTCACATACATATTAGACTAAACCCACCGAAAATGGAAGTCCAGTTGCAAATTGATGGGCAAGGCCCTACTACACAGGAACACCAGCTAACTCAGCTTGGTTGGGCCTCCTCAGGAGAGTGCAGCTAGATTCACTAGGCACTGAGAGCAAGGGGTCCACATATGGATTACCCTTCACTCTTAGGGAGACCCCCAAGGAGTATTCAAAAAAACATATAGAATGTGAGAGGCTGCTGGGAATGAACAACAGCACAATGGCCTGCCCAGCAGCTAATCACCTCCCAGAAGCATCACATTTTAGCTCTCTAGAGCCATTACAGAGAAGAAATTTCCACACACATATTAGACTAATCCCGCCCAAAAGGGCAGTCCAGCTACACAATGATGGGCAAGTCCCCGCTGCATGGGACCACCAGTTAACTCCTGAAATTACTTTTCATCTAGTTGGGCCTCGTCAAAATGGTGCAGCTAGATTCCCTAGGCACTGAGAGCAAGGGGTCCACGTCTGGATTACCCTTCACTCTTAGGGAGACCCCCTAAGAGTATTCAAAATAAACATACAGAATGTGAGAGGCTTCTGGGAATAAACAACAGCACAGTGGCCTGCCTAAGAGCTAATCACCTCCTAGAAGCATCACGTTTTAGCTCTCTAGTGCCATTATAGAGGAGAAATTTCCACATGCATACTAGACTAATCCCGCCCAAAAGCGCAGTGCAGTTCCAAAACAATGGGCAAGTCCCTGTTCCATGAGAACACCAGCTAACTCCCAAAGTACATTTTGGTCTAGTTGGGCCTCCCCAGAAGGGTGCAGCTGGATTCCCTAGGCACTGAGAGCAAGGGGCCAACATCTGGATTACCCTTTACTCTTAAGGAGACCCCCTAAGTGTATTCAAAATAAACATATAGAATGTGAGAGACTTCTGTGAATGAACAACAGCACAATGGCCTATCCTATGTCTAGTCATCGCCCAGAAGCATCACATTTTAGCTCTCTAGTGCCATTACAGAGAAGAAATTTCCACATACATATTAGACTTATCCTGCCCAAAATGGTGGTCCTGTTCCAAAATGATGGGCAAGTCCCCTCAGCATGGGAACACCAACAAACCTCCAAAGCACCATTTTGGCCTAGTGTGGCCTTATTATGAGGGTGCAGCTGGATTCCCTACACACTGAGAGCAAGGAGTCCACGTCTGGATTACCCTTCACTATTGGGGAGACCCATAAGAGTATTAGAAATAAACATATAGAATGTGAGAGGCTTCTGGGAATGAACAACAGCACTATGGCCTGTCCTATGGCTAATCATCACCCAGAGGCATCACGTTTTAGCTCTCTAGTGCCATTACAGAACAGTAATTTTCACATACATATTAGACTAATCCCACCCAAAAGGGAAGTCCAGTTGCAAATTGATGGGCAAGGCCCTCCTACACAGGAACACCAGCTAACTCGGCTTGAATTGGGCCTCATCAAGAGGGTGCAGCTGGATTCACTAGGCACTGAGAGCAAGGGGTCCACATATGGATTACCCTTCACTCTTAGGGAGACCCCCAAGAAGTATTCAAAAAAACATATAGAATGTGAGAGACTTCTGGGGATGAACAACAGCACAATGGCCTGCCCAGCAGCTAATCACCTCCCAGAAGCATCTCGTTTTAGCTCTCTAGAGCCATTACAGAGAAGAAATTTCCACATACATATTAAACTAATCCCACCCAAAAGGGCGGTCCAGTTCCACAGTGATGGACAAGTCCCCACTGCATGGGAACACCAGCTAACTTGAGAAATACATTTTCATCTAGTTGAGCCTCGTCAGAATGGTGCAGCTGGATTCCCTATGCACTGAGAGCAAGGGGTCCACGTCTGGATTACCCTTCACTCTTAGGGAGACCCCCTAAGAGTATTCAAAATAAACATACAGAATGTGAGGAGCTTCTGGGAATAAACAACAGCACAATGGCCTGTCCAACAGCTAATCACCTCCTAGAAGCATCATGTTTTAGCTCACTAGTGCCATTACAGAGGAGAAATTTCCACATACATATTAGACTAATCCCGCCCAAAAGGGCAGTCCAGTTCCAAAACAATGGGCAAGTCCCTGTTCCATGAGAACACCAGCTAATTCCCAAAGTACATTTTGGTCTAGTTGGGCCTCCCCAGAAGAGTGCAGCTGGATTCACTAGGCACTGAGAGCAAGGGGCTAACATCTGGATTACCCTTTACTCTTAGGGAGACCCCCTAAGTGTATTCAAAATAAACATATAGAATGTGAGAGACTTCTGGGAATTAACAACAGCACAATGGCCTGTCCTACGGCTAATCATCGCCCAGAAGCGTCACATTTTAGCTCTCTAGTGCGATTACAGAGGACACATTTCCACATACATATTAGACTAATCCTGCCCAAAAGGGGGTCCATTTCCAAAATGATGGGCAAGGCCCCACTGCATGGGAACACCAGCAAGCCTCCGAAGTACCGTTTTGGCCTAGTTGGGCCTTGTCAGGCGAGTGCAGATGGACTCCCTACGCACTGAGAGCAAAGGGTCCACATCTGGATTACCCTTCTCTCTTAGGGAGACCCCCTAAGAGCATTCAAAATAAACATATAGAATGTGAGAGGCTTCTGGGAATAAACAACAGCACAATGGCCTGCCCAACGGCTAATCACTTCCCAGAAGCATCATGTTTTAGCTCTCTAGTGCCATTACAGAGAAGAAATTTCCAAATACATATTAGACTAATCCCACCCAAAAGAGCTGTCCAGTTCCAAAATGATGAGCAAGTCCCCGCTCCTTGGGAACACCAGCTAACTCCCAAAGTACATTTTGGTCTAGTTGGGCCTCACCAGAAGGGTGCAGCTGGATTCCCTAGACACTGAGAGCAAGAGGTCCACGTCTGGATTACCCTTCACTCTTAGGGAGACACCTAAGAGTATTCAAAATAAACATATAGAATGTGAGCAGCTTCTGGGAATAAACAACAGCCCTATTGCCTGTCCTATGGCTAATCACCACCCAGAAGCATCACATTTTTGCTCTCTAATGCCATTACAGAGGAGTAGTTTCCATATACATGTTAGACTAATCCCACTCAAAAGGGAAGTCCAGTTTTAAATTGATGGGCAACACCCTCCCCGACCGACCGAGCGACCGAGCGACCGAGCGACCGACCGACCGACCGACCGACCGACCGACCGACCGACCGACCGACCGACCGACCGACCGACCGACCAAGCTTAGTTGGGCCTCATCAGGAGGTGTAGTTGCATTCACTAGGCACTGGGAGCAAGGGTTCCACATCTGGATTACCCTTCACTCTTAGGGAGACCCCCTAAGAGTATTCAAAATAAACATATAGAATGTGAGAGGCTTCTGGGAATGAACAACAGCAAAATTGCCTGCCCTACGGCTAGTCACAGCCCAGAAGCATCACGTTTTAGCTCTCTAGTGCCATTATAGAGAAAAAATTTCCACCTACATTTTAGACTAACCCCACCCAGAAGAGTGGTCTAGTTAAAAAATGAACAACAGCTAGCCGTCCCCCGTCCAAAGAGGCCACCAGCAGGGGCTGCTTCTTGAGTCGACAAGGCACCATTCATGAATAACCCAGCGGCACCGGAGTCGATAAAGGCTGCAGCGGTCACGGTCCTGGCAGCCCATTGGAGATTCACTGGAACGAACAACCTGGATCTCACATGGGGAGTCTGACGGGCGGGGCTTAGCTGCCTGCCTTGGAAGTCGGCTAAGCCATGTCTTCTCCCAGACGGACATGACACTGTTGGAGCATTTGGCCCACTTGCCCACAGTACAGGCATAGCCCTAGTGTTCGGCGCCTCTTTCTTTCTTCGTCAGTCAGCTGAGTGATGCCTCCAATTTCCATGGGTGTCTCAGCTACAGAGCGTTCCTCTGCCAGAGTCACGGCCGGTGCCGTTAACCTCTTCCTGCGGTCACGCTCCAGTTGCCTCTCCTGCAGACGTCTGTCTAGGTCTAAACACAAGGAGATGAAGTCCTCCAAACCATTGGGGATATCACGACAGGTCATGGCATCCTTAAGGAAGTTGTTGAGCCCACGCTGGAATGCAACCTTCAGGGATCCCTGGTTACAGTCGGTCTTGTACGAAAGGGTGTGGAATTCCACCTAGTACTGACCTGACATAGCCCTAAGAGTGTCGACTCAATTGAAACGCATCAAAAACTGCCCTGAAGGTGGAGATAAAGGCGTTAGAGTCATCCAATAATGGAGACTACTGCTGCACTACGGGGGATGCCCAAGCCAATGCCTCGCCCTTGAGGAGAGAGATGATGAAGGAGACCTGGGCATCATGTGTGCCAAACGTCTGGGGTAAGGTCCGGATGTGCAGCGGGCATTGATTGAGGAACCCTTGGAATTCAGCTGGCCAACCTGAAAACTTGTCAGAAAGCAGTATGCGGGGAGGAACATATCCCGGAGGGGGTGTTCCAGAGACGTCAGAGGTGGCGGTGGTGGTAGGAGTAGTAGTGGCCATAGCCTGAGCTGCTGAGGAACGCAGCATTTCTAACACGGCATCCAGTTTGCTTTTCAGGTTCTTTAGATGCGCAGCGTGGGAGGTCAGCAACTGTTCCTGGTGGTCCAGCCTGGCTGAAATACGAGACACCTCAGTCAGGTCCATGTCGGAATGTATGGCCCGTTCCAACTGTCCCCACGTGGGGAATAGGGACCCGAGTGGTGCCGGCGCTGGTTCAGTAGCTGGAGAGCGATGCTGGGGAGCGATGCTTGAGATCAGAGAAGGCGTGCCAGGTACTCCCTTGCTGCAGCCGAAGCTGAGTAAAGGTGCTGGTCGCAAAACCAGATTGTTCCACCTCAGTTGAACCGGGCTGCAACCAGGATGGGAGTGCCCTGAGTACCGTTAGGAACCAGGCCGACTAGAAAAGCTGGAGTCTGGACAGGAGGCACTAGCATAGTCAGAAACAGAGCCAGAGGTCAAACCAGGGACTGGAGACAAGCCACAGGTCAGGAACAGAGCCACAGGTCAAGCCAGGGACTGGACACAAGCTGCAGGTCAGGAACATAGCCAAACGTCAAGCCAGGGACTGGAGACAAGCCGGAGGTTAGGAACAGAGCCGAGGGTCAAGCCAGGGACTGGAGATAAGCCACGGGTCAGGAACAGAGCCAAATGTCAAGCCAGGGACTGGAGATAAGCTGGAGGTCAGGAACAGAGCCAAGGGTCAGTAACTTAAGAATCCAGAATAAGCACAATAGAAGCTTGTGGAATGGGCACCCTATGCCTGGGGTAGACCATTTAAATATGGAAGACAGCCAATGGATGGGGCAGAGAGGGGGCTGGCCTGGGAGCCGTGCGGGATAGGGGAAGCCAGTCCAATCGCGAGCCAGACCAGGCGCATGCGCAGCCATCAAGCAGAAGACAGCAATGTACTGTGCATGCGCGTTGCAACCGAGCCGACACCTGGAAGCACCTCCACCGCAGGAAGAAGCGCCTGGGGATACGCGGGGAAACAGGTAAGTGGTGACACACATACACACACACAGACACACACACACATCACCTGGTGGAAAGGTATGGGGTGCAGTTTGTAAACCATTCCTTTTGTTGACAAAATTGCAGCAGTTAGGCCGCCAAAATCATGTTGTCCACTGAATGTTTGTATATATTTCACCAAATACATTTTGGTTTACAAAATTGTTTAGCTGTTTCACAACATGCAATGCAGTGACCAAAGTTTAGTATCAAATACATTTGGTACAAATTATATGTCAGTCAATTCATTGAATGAGTAAAGATTGTCACCAAATGAATTTGTTGCACCAAATATGTCAATCAAATCACCAAATGATGAACAGGTCCACCAAATAAGTCAATCAAATCACCAAATAATGAAAGGGTCCACCAAAATGACAACATTTTGTCACGAAATGAATTTGTTGCATCAAATGTGTCAATCAAATCACCAAATGATGAATGGGTCCACCAAATATGTCAATCAATCCACCAAATGATGAAAGTATCCCACCAAATTAATTCACTGCACAGAATATGTCCAACAGCGCTGCGGAATCGTTTGGTGATTTGATTGACATATTCGGTGCGAAAGAATTCATTTGGTGACAAAATTTCACCCTTTTGTAGTTTTATTGACAAATTCGGTGGGATCCTTTAAACATTTCATGATTTGCTTGACATATTCCGTGAACCCATTCATTGTTTGGTGATTTGATTGACATATTCAGTGTGACAGAATTCATTTGGTGACAAAATTTTAGCTTTTTGTAGTTTTATGACAAAGTCGGTGGGATCCTTTCAACATTTCATGATTTGCTTGACATATTCCGTGAACCCGTTCATTTGGTGATTTGATTGACATATTCGGTGTGACAGAATTAATTTGGTGACAAAATTTCACCCTTTTGTAGTTTTATTGACAAATTCGGTGGGATCCTTTAAACATTTCATGATTTGCTTGACATATTCCATGAACCCATTCATCGTTTGGTGATTTGATTGACATATTCCATAAACCTGTTCATCGTTTGGTGATTTGATTGACATATTTGGCGCTGCAGAATTAATTTGGTGACAAAATTTCAGCTTTTTGTAGATTTATTGACAAATTCTGTGGGATCCTTTCAACATTTCATGATTTGCTTGACACATTCCGTGAACCTGTTCATCGTTTGGTGATTTGATTGACATATTCGGTGCGGCAAAATTCATTTGGTGATAAAATTTCAGCTTTGTATAGTTTTATGACAAATTCGGTGGGATCCTTTCAACATTTCATGATTTGCTTGACATATTGCGTGAACCCGTTCATCATTTGGTAATTTTACATATTCGGTGCGACAGAATTAATTTGGTGTCAAAATTTCAGCTTTTTGTGAATTTATTGAAATATTCGGTGGGATCCTTTCAACATTTTGTGATTTGATTGACATATTCCATGAACCTGTTCATCGTTTGGTGATTTGATTGACATATTCGGTGCTGCAGAATTCATTTGGTGACAAAATTTCAGCTTTTTGTAGATTTATTGACAAATTCGGTGGGATCATTTCAACATTTCATGATTTGCTTGACATATTCCGTGAACCCGTTCATCATTTGGTGATTTGATTGATATATTCGGTGCAACAGAATTCATTTGGTGTCAAAATTTCAGTTTTTTTGTGAATTTATTGACAAATTCGGTGGGATCCTTTCAACATTTTGTGATTTGCTTGACATATTCCGTGAACCTGTTCATCATTTGGTGATTTGAGAGACAATTTCGGTGCGACAGAATTCATTTGGTGACAAAATGTCATCATTTCGTGGATTGATTGACATATTCGGTGGACTCTTTCATCATTTGGTGATTAGATTGACATATTCTGTGCAATGAATTCATTTGATGGGATACTTTCTTCATTTGGTGACTTGATTGACATATTCTGTGCACTGAATTCATCTGGTAGGATACTTTCATCATTTGATGAATTGATTCACATATTCTGTGCACTGAATTCATTTGGTGGGATAGTTTCATAATTTGTTGAATTGCTTAACATATTCTGTGCAGTGAATTCATTTGGTGGGATACTTTCATCATTTAGTGGACTGATTGACATATTTGGTGGACCCGTTCATCATTTGGTGATTTGATTGTCATATTTGGTGCGACAAATTCATTTGGTGACAAAATGTCATAATTTGGTGGACCTGCTCATCATTTGGTGATTTGATTGACATATTTGGCGCAACAAATTCATTTGGTGACAATCTTTACTCATTCAGTGAATTGACTGACATATAATTTGTACCAAATGTATTTGGCACTAAACTTTGGTGAATACAGTGCATGTTGTGGAATAGCTAAACAATTTTGTAAACAACAATGTATTTGGTGAAATATATACAAACATTCAGTGGACAACATGACTTTGGTGGCCTAACTGCTGCAATTTTGTAGACAAAATGAATGGATTACAAACTGCACCCTACAGAAAGGATCTTCTCACAGGAATTCCTATGGCAGGAGGAAGACCCAGTTTTTCACCAAATCTATTCTAATGACTGAAATGTCTTCACATCCCTATTCTCCAGACTTTACAGACAATTTTCAGGACAGAATTTATATACCAGTCACACCTAGGCAATGGCACCCTTAGCCCCATCTAGAGAGTTAAATAATGACCGGCGAAGCAGTATGTTAACTGGCCACAATTAACCAGGAGTAAATCAGAATCAGGGTGTGTGGCCAATGTTTACTCTTCCTGAGGAGAAATCTGGCCCTGACATTTTTCACTGAAGTACAGAAAAGGATGGGGTTAACTATTACATAACATATGAAAGCAGGTGAAAGATTTAAGTATTTTCATGTTTCATGTTCAATGGTATAAAATGTCACATTCAGTAGAGTTTCTTGTAATCGTCCTGACATTTAAAGACAGCAATTATCAGGCTGTTCTGTCTCCACAGGAATTAACAAAATCTGAAAAATAACATCCAAATATTCTGAAACAAATCCTCCTTCCCTACTGAGAAACCTATCCCCACAGAGGACTGTAAATGGTACAGCATTCTCACTGTAGAATCCAAAGAGAAGGGATGTACTAATATGATTCTGCAAAACATCAACCCTGGAACTAATTTCGTAGTGCTGTTCAACTCTAATGTCAATGTACTATGTACTAATGATGAAAATGATCTTCTCTATGATTTTGGCACCAAGGGAAGGGCAGTGAGGAAGTGTATCTGTGTTTCTGGGCTTTCCTTTACTCTGCACCTTTTTTCACTCTATGTACTTACATGGGGTTGAGTAAAGTGGATGATGTTACTCTATTTCCTGTGAATGCTATTAGGGCACGGGGCATGTTTGTATTAAAGTCTTGCAGCGCTGGGGTCCTGGGTTCAAATCCCACCAAGGACAACATCTGCAATGAGTTTGTATGTTCTCACTGTGTTTGCGTGGATTTCCTCCGGGTACTCCAGTTTCCTCCCACACTCCAAAAAACATACTGATAGGTGAATTTAGATTGTGAGCCCCAATGGGGACAGGGACCAATATGAGTGTAAAGCGTGCGTAATCTGTGTGCGCTATATAAATAAAGAATTATTATTATTTTATTATTATATTATAACAATGGTGATGTATGTGCACCAGTATGCACTAAGGTATCATAGACTCTAGTACATACCCCAAAGGCACATGAGTAGTAAGCCAAAGTCTCCTGTCAGATAATGAGCTTAGCCTGTACATTTCCCTTCAGCAGAAGATGGCCATTTTGAGATATATTGTTCCCATTCTGTTAAAACAAGTGTAGGCAACCGATACCTCTCCACCTGTTGGAGACTGCAACTTCCATCATCTCTAACCAACCAACGATGGTGTGATTTCTAGCCCCAACTCAGAAAGCCAAAATTGCCTTACTGTATAAATATCTAGAGGCTCTGAAACTGAGGATCTGAAGCTAAGAAGAAGCGAAGCAATTCTGTGGGAAATCAACTGTTCCATATGGTAACAAATACAAATTCTTACTGATTTAAACGGTGAGTTTAATGTTAGAGAGTCCTCCAACACTTTGTTATAAATGTATCTGTTCTGGTCCTCATCACTTCAGTATTTAAGTAGAACTGTAAATATGTAACAAATAGGTGATTCTGAAAGAACTATATGCTGCATATTTCTTTTTATTTTAAAAAATAGTTTGATATATTTAGCTTTATTTATGTGTCAGGCAGGAAGTGGCAGTTGGTAACATAGAGCAATGTGGAATGTTAGTATCTAGCTGGTAGTAAGTCGCATTCAGTAATGCAGAGCAGTGTGGAATGTTAGTATCAGGCTGTTAGGACGTGGCAGTGGGTAATGTAGAGCAGTGTGAAATGCTAGTATCTAACTCAGTGATTCTCAACCAGGGTGCCGTGGCACTTTGGTGTGCCACAGACATCAGCTTAGGGTGCCTTGTGTTTTATTGACTTTTAAATAAAGATTTATTGAAATTGTTATGCACATTGTGTTTAATTTTGTTATTATGATTGTAAGACCTAATAATAGCTGTATATTTATGTATTGTACTTTGATTATGCCTTTGATAAAGTACATTAAATATGTAAGGGGTGCCCTGAATGTTCTAGATAACTTGCTAGGGGTGCCCTGAACAATAAAAGATTGAGAACCACTGATCTAACTATTAGGAAGTGACGGTTGGTAAAATAGAGCAGTGTCAAATGTAAGTATCCAGCTGGTAGGAAATGGCAGTTGGTAATGAAGAGCAGTGAGGAATATTAGTACTCATCTGGTAGGAAGTAGCAGTTGGCAATTTAGAGATCAGTGGAATGTTAGTATCTGGCTGGCATAGCTTCCAGATTTGTGGTAACTGACAAATAAATAAAGCAAAATATTTCAAAAAATATTGTTTCAAATAAACAAAAATGTCATATATGTGTAGATTCTTTAGAAAGCACTTTCAAAATCATCTACTTGTCACAAGTGACAATTCCACTTTAAACATACATTAACGCCTCCTCAGAATAAAACGTCCGCTTACCTTATCCTGGGCAGAAAATACTAATGACCATTATGGATCCAGGGCTAGATTCTATTGCAGGAGATAAATGTTAACACCTGTTTTATCAAACATTTTCCTATTGAAGTCTATGGGGAAAACTGTAGATAAACGCAGAGATAAAATTAGCACCTGTAATAGAATCTAGCCCCCAGTGTTCAAAAGAAAAATGAAGTAAATCTAGGAGGAACCAAATGCACATATAAATATGCCCATTGATTTTAAATGATGCTTTTAACCCTTTCAGTGCTAGCAATGCCTCCAGTGCATTGCATTGCAGTGCACTGGAGAACCTAACATTAAAGTGGGGTTAAAAGCCTCATTTAAATCAATAGGATTTTGGAGAGTTTTTATTTTTTGGTTTGCACCAATTCTTCCTCTAATACCAGGGGCTAGATTGTATTGCAGGTGATAAATGTTAACACCCGTTTTATCAAACATTTTCCTATTGAAGTCTATGGTGGAAAACTAGAGATAAAAGCAGAGATATAATTAGCACCTGTAATAGAATCTAGCCCAACAGCAGTGATAAAATTAGCACCTGTAATAGAATCCAGCCCCAGGATGGCTAGGGTTATCAGCATAGAGAGGCAGTGACAGAAGGAGTCAATGGATCTCTGTTGGGAAAGCTTGACAATAAGACTTAATATGACTGTTGATTTTTGCTTAGAAATAAACAGATACTAGTCAAAGGATGTTAAAATAATGATCCCTAACCAAGAAGATAAAAGGTATAAATATAAAGTATTTTTATCAAACTACACAATTTTGCTACACTCTATAAAAGACGCATATACGTTTTTTTTTTCCTGAGCTTTCTTTTAAGAGGTGCAGTAAACTTGTATGAACACTAGAGGGTACAAAAGATAAACATGAGATTAACAGTACAAAAGAGATCAGACACCATTATGCCCTGTATAGGGATAGTAATGTTTCATAATAAAAGCAGCTCCAATTAATCTTCATTGTATTCAGGCCAAGGAGAGTGTTATTTCAATACTGTCGGCATAGCCCCCAACTGTTCTGATTTACACAGGACAGTCCCAATTTCGGGGCCCAATCCCACTGTCCCGCTGTGTTGAAGCAATGTCTAGGGTTGCCATCCAGCCGGTATTTTACCGGCAGGCCGGTAAAAAATTGGCTTCTTTCCAATGTTAAGTCTATGGAGGGAATGCCACGGCTGGTATTTTTTTGAAGAAAAGGTGGCAACCCTATCAATGTCCCGCTTCCTGAGGCTTCTGCCCCACTTGCTCTACTCCCAGTTTTCTTAACTCTTGAGCCACAACATTTAATTTGCACCATTGCTCCCCCTAGAGCCGCGTTATGCACTTCCCCCGTGTCAGGACCCAGGGTTGGTGGTGCAGACAGTGCCAGTGTATTTTCAGTACACCATGACATCATGCTTCCTGCCTCATGCGGTGCATGCCTCAGATACAATTATTCATTGGCCCCAGCATGCGCTCGTGGCGTCTACCATAATAAACTGCCGCATGCACGCACGTAGTCCTCCCGTGGTCTGGGACATCAGCTTGGTTGTCAGGAGTGCTGTAAGAGGAGCGAGCACAGCGGGAAACAACTTGAACAGTGCAGCAGTGTCAGTGGCCATCAGGTTCTAACACCCACAGTCTGGCCAAAGTTGGAGAAATCCTGGACAATGCATTGTTGTGGTTAAAAGAAATCAGAACCATTCCTCTAATGTGGCTCCAGTTTTATACAATGTCTATGGCTTTTTCACACTTCCTGTTTTTTGTTGTGCTCTGATTACCATTAACCCTTTCAGTGCCAGAGGGGTACACAACGCATTGCGAAGCAATGCGTTGTGTACCCCTCTAACACTCAAAGGGTTGACACATATATAAGCTGTCATGATCAGTGCTTACATACACTACAGTGATACAAAAGGAGGATGGACACTGGCCCGTCGTCTCACATTGCCCATGGTGCTGTAAGCTCAATTAGTGTCTGGATTAGCTGAGGAAAGGACTTTCAGTTATATGCTGCACTTTTATTTCAGGCCATTCCTGGCATAAAACAGTTTAAAGATGGATTATATTTTCCATTTGAGTGCCTACCCCTATGACACTCAAAGGATTAAGCCAACAGATCTTTTGATCTTTTAAGGTGGTGAGGTTTAGTACAGCACACATTCCAAGTGTCCATCTTTAGCAAGGATTGCCCTTCTTTGAGACCCAAATGCCTATGTCCCTCTTTCCCACCCAGAAGTCCATCTTTTTAGGGGATCAGACTGTGTATGTGTATCATATTGCTCCACAGCAATAAAAATAATGTTTGTTTAAACTTTAATATATGTGTTTATAAATTAGTCTGTGTAAATAAAATAAAAGAGGCGTCAATAGATCATAAAATAACCTAAAATTAACGGTAACACCCTGCCCACCAGCCACGCCCCCAGCAACACCCCCTAAAACAAGTGTCCTTCTTTGTCCATTTGAAATGTTGGGAGGTATGTGTCAGAGTTCTAGTTCAAGAGTAATTGAATGATAAAGTATCCCCCTTCACACCCCTTTTCACTGCTCACCTCAGAGCAGCAAGACTGTCCGGATGGATCACAGAGAGGGACAATCTTCAGTGAGCATAAGGAAAAACCTGAAAAACCTGTCAAGGGGGCAGGGTTTTCCTTATGCTCACAGTAAGAAGATTGTCCCTTGCTGTGATCTTTCTGGTTCAGGGACCAGATTCCACATCTGAGGGGAGGCGGCTTATACTAGGTAAAAGGGGTGGGAGGGGGATACTTTATCATTCAATTACTCTTGAACTGAACTCTGACAGTATTGAAATAACACTCTCCATTGCCCAAATACTATGAAGATTAATTGGAGCTGTTTTTTTGTGAAATATTACTATCCCTTTAACTTTGCACTCAATCTTTTGAGACCCCCTTTCACATGGGGCAACACAAATGTAGTGATGCTGCTTTGGTTATGTTACGAGTTGTGAAATGTTCTATTCTGTAATATGGAGCTTTCACACAGGCATCTAATGCCTCATGTCAATGCACCAAAGTCCAGTAAGCTGTATCTTTACTGTGAGGGAAGGTTTGCACAACAACCTGGGGGCAACTTGCAGACCTTTCACACGAGCACTGGTGGAGGTTTCAGAACTCAGCACAACCTCCAATGAATGATTAATATATGTGCACCAACCAATAATATTGTGTGACGATCATGTGGGCTGAATGTAAGACACAATCTTTATACCTCTGGATCGGAGGTAGAGTAATGAAGTAAATGAACACCAGTGAGAGAACTCTTGCATGAGCAGCAACACTTCTGTCATCAGTGTGAAAAGCAGCTTAAATGTTGACATACATTGCTGTGCTGTACCACAAATCTACCCTGTGAAAAATTATGTATCATAATGTCACTAAGTTTATGTAGATTTAAATACTGGCATTGAGAATGTTTGTGTCTATTTACTAAATTAATTAGCAACAAAAAGAATATTTAACGACATGAGAGAAGGTTTAAAGGGATAGTAATGTTTCACAATAAAAGCAGCTCCAATTAATCTTCATAATATTTGGGTCATGGAGAGTGTTATTTCAATACTGTCAGAGTCGTAGTTCAAGAGTAATTGGATGATAAAGTATCCCCCTCCCTCCCCTTTTACCGATGTAACACTGCTCTCCTTGGAGCAGCAAGGTGGTGTCCAGATGGCTTGCTGAGAGGAACAATTTTCAATTAGCATAAGGGAAAAAGCTGAGAAACCTGTCAAGGGGGTTAGGGCTTTCATTGTTCTCACAGTAAGAAAATTGTCCCTTGCTGTGAGCTGTCTGGTCTTAAGACCAGATTCCACATCTGAGGGGTGGTGGCTTACACAGGGTAAAAGGGGCGGGAAGGGGATATTTTTTCATTCAGTTACTCTTGAACTACAAATCTGACAGTATTGAAATAACACTCTCCATGGCCCAAACGGCCGTTGCTGCCTGGCACTGTGGCCCATGTACACGGGCTGTTCAACTAGTTACTACATAATGGACGAGTCACTTTCACTAATAAGAACCTTTATAAGGAAGAAATTAGTCAAATAATAGAAACACATTGATACCTATGTCCTATAATGTACATTTCTCAACACTGATCTGAGGCTTGTGTACAAACCAGCATCACCATAGGAAGCAAATAAACATTCCCATTGATTTAAATGGGGTGTTTAACCACTAGAATGCTACAGCAGTTTCATCTCAGTTGGTTTGACTTGCTCCTCTTATCCTCTGTGTTTGGCCAATGTCTGCCTAAGGGCCTGATGCAGAAAGAAAAAGAGGAACAAACTAACTGCACCATGGGTTGGGGGGGGCATAAAAACTTCTGATTAATTTAACTAGGACTCTTAACACCTTGAATGATGAGAGATCTCCAACGTAATGCAAAACAATGTTTGGTAAACTTTTCTAGAATTCAAATGGTTAAAAGCTCTATTGAAACCAATGGTACATTTGAGTACTCTTTGTTACCTATGGTGCAGTTGGTTTGCTCTAGAATTGCATCACTTTTTAGTATATGAGCCTCACTGCAGTCATCATGGAGTACTTTTCCCAATACAATGGGGACATCTTTAGCATTCAAGTCTTTAAAAGCATCATTTAACCCTTTGATTGAAAGAGGGATATCCATCGCATTGCAAAGCAATACGTTGGATACCCCCTCTGGAACCCCAAAGGTTAAAGGGATAGTAATACTTCGTTTTAACTGTATTTTATTTTGTAGGCATTAAAAAAACATGAAGAATGATATAAGTCTTATCTCTCAAACCTTTATGGTTTATGAGATATTCACAAGCAAAGTTTCCCCCTCCCGCCCCTTTTACCTACTGTAAACAATCTCTTCTCAGATGTGGAATGCAGTCCATAGACTGTACAGATAACAGAAGGGGACACTCTTATTCCTATGAAAACAATGAAACCCCTGCCCCCCTTGACAAGCTTTTCAGGTTTTTCCCTTATCTTAATTGAAGATTGTCCATCTCTGCAGTCTAACCGGGCAGCTCCCTTCTGCCCTGGCTGAAAAGTGTTACATCAGTAAAAGGGGCGGGAGGGGGACACTTTGCTTGTGAATATCTCTTAAACCATAAAGGTTTGAGAGATAAGACTTATATCATTCTTCATGTTTTTTTAATGCCTACAAAATAAAATAAACTTAAAACGAAGTATTACTATCCCTTTAGATCAATTCTGCCGAATGATGATGGGCCTCGGGTTGCTAGTCCCTGACATGAATACTTTTCCATCTGCTTGATAATAAGCTAGATTAAATACCTGTCTCATAAGATGTGATTAAGGTCTTGGGAAACAGCCTGTTTTATAAATGTAATACAAGTAACTGACATTGTCACAAATACTCTGTTGGATCTATTATCCTATATTCTCTACTGAGGGATGTGGATACAGCAAGGATCTAACAAAAGCAGGATGAGACCATACTGACAGATGTAAACTGATAGTTCAATGGGATAACATAAATGCTTTATTGGAACATATAATAATAATAATAATAATAATATTATTTATTGGGACATATAGACAAGATGACACAGACACCGGGTTGTAAGAATCTAAATGAGATGACACAGACACTGGGTTGTAAGAATCTGAATGAGATGACACAGACACTGGGTTATAAGAATCCAAACGAGATGACATAGCACTGGGTTGTAAGAATCTAAATGATCTTATGCATTTCGCACATAACATGTTTATTCATAGATCCAATAAAATATTTATTTGATCTAACTGAACTATTAGTTTACATCTGTGTGGTCTCATCCTGCTTTTGCATGAATTGGGAATTGGCTGTTCCATTGACTTGTACCATATGTAATCTACAAAATTGCATGTTTTTCCAAATAGATAGATATAAAATTATGCGGTTAGGGATTAACCACAAATAGTACCTATTTCTAAAGTTAGTCAGTGAATTAGTAATGGAGAATGATGGGCTAACCCTAAATGGAAAGAAAACAGAAGGCAAGTATGGGGATAGCACAGGTGTTAAAATGGAGGGATTAAGGGAATAAAATGCTGATTGTAGGGCCAAGGGATTGTAGGTTACCTGATTGTTTTTACCTATGGTTTCCAACCCAATTCTCTTTTGTCTAGCATTGCAGCAGTGCCTGCTAGTGAAGAGGTCACACTTTGACTATGA
Source organism: Rhinophrynus dorsalis (assembly GCA_037306005.1). NCBI lineage: Eukaryota > Metazoa > Chordata > Amphibia > Anura > Rhinophrynidae > Rhinophrynus > Rhinophrynus dorsalis. The sequence continues at coordinate 439,752,984 of CM074722.1, read as the reverse complement.
TGTCCTCCCTAGGGGTTATAACTCCATTTAGGGCTGGTAATGCTGCACTCTTGAACCCAGCCAGTGTGGTTTAGCCAAAGATGCTTTGAGTGCGGGGTCACTGGCCCCACAGTCAGATCTCCTATGCACTGGGATGAAGGGAAGGATTGGAGGAAGGGGGCGTGAGCTGTGGCAGATCAGTTACATACTTATTTGTCCCTTTTAGCTGGTTTGAGATAGCCACTCGGGGGCGGGGAAGTGGCAGGCATGGAATTGGCATTTTGGCCTGGAAGTACTTCCATAGGTTATGTTACATGCTGTGGCTATGGCTCCAGGGTGCCATATGAAGGTTTTTGGGAGGGTTCTCCCCATGGGTACCTAAAATTTGTAAAAATCCCTTAAAAGTTGTTATAGCTTTATTTGCTACCTACATTTCTTTCCGTGTCTGTTTTTGCATGTTCATGATGTTTTATTGTGGTGGAGGTGATAAGGGGAAGAAACTACCTCTAAAGAGGAAGAAAAGGGTCAAGGAGGTTAGAACCATATAAAAAAAGTGCATGTTTCCATGATATTTCTGCTTGAACACGGATGCATCAATTGAAGGTATTGACCTACTGATTGATCCGCCAGTACTCAAGCACAGATATCTGTGAAAGCATTCACTGTCGGTGGCTCTTAAGGACCAGTGTTTGCTACCACTGTAAACATAGACAATATATTTCACATTAGTGTCAGTCATCATCTGCTAAATAGAGAAATATATTATTATTTGTATCCATTGATTATCTGCTAACATCTGTGGATTACATCAAACAAATGCATGGGAACTGCACCAGAATAGCAGGACAAAGGCAGGGATGCAAGCACATCTTCACCTAATTAAAGGAGAACTAGAATAACCCCGCTCACCTTGCTATGGCCATAAAATGCTTATGGCCCCTATGAATTTTGCCTTCTGACTTTGAAGAGATAACTACTCCCAGGGCAGGATTTATAATAAGGCAAGTAGGCATCTGCCTACAGGCACACCCCACAGAGGGGTGCCTGTCATTGGGATTTTTTTTATTTTTAAATTAGCCTTGCCGTGACGTAACAATAACCCCCCTCCCGGCACCCCCGCAACATGGTAAGGTCTGTGCCTTCTACAGCACAGACCTGTAGCTGCAGAGCTCCCTCGGCTCTTTAGTAATGTCATCTCCCAGCGCTCTGCATTACTGAAGAGAAGACCGCACGGGAGCTCCAGCAGCTACAGGTCTTTGCAGAAGGAGGCACAGACCTGTCCTGCCACGCCGCTGGACCACCAGGGAGGTAGGAAACGGACATTGACGTGGGGGGGGCGCAATGTGAAGGTAATATGGAGCTGATGGGGGAAAGTTGGAGCTGATAGGGGCAATGTGAGGGCAATATGAAGATGATGGGGGGCAGGTTGGAGCTGATGGGGGCAATGTGAGGACAATATGGAGATGATGGGGGCAAGTTGAAGATAATGGGGGGCAATGTGGAGATGATGGGGGCAATGTGGAGCCAATATGGAGCTGATGGGGGGCAATGTGAAGGCAATATGGAGATGATGGGAGGCAATGTGGAGATTAGGAGCATTGTGGAGATGGCCAATCGGGGGGGGGGGGAGGGGCACTTCAGATTTCTGTGCCTACAGGCTCCTGAGATGTAAATCCGTCCCTGACTACTCCAAGCAAACCTGAATGTCATGTCCATGGAGGTGTATATATGTCAATTGCTAGCAGGACAGATCCTCAAACTCTGTTCACTGAACATGGCAATCTTAACCCTTTAACCCCTTTAGGACCCTTGACGTTCTGGGACCATCACACCAGGTCATGGCACTTAAGGACCGGTGATGGTGATGAAACGTCTTGGAATTCTGGGATGGTAGCATGGCTGCTTTCCGGTGTGCCATCCCAGTATACATCTATCAAAAAAAAAGGTCTGTGGTCCTTAATGGCCACCTACGCCCCGGATCGGGTGGTCAATAAGGGGACCAGAAGGTTGTGCTATTCATTGCAAAGCAATGCATAATACCTTATCATGACTTGGGTGATATGAATTAGCTTTCAAAATCACCTATATTTATGTTAGCTATTCTTCACTAAAAACTGTGTGTTTAGCTTCATTTGTCAGTTTATGCAAATTAGCCAGTAGTTCTTGGTAGGAAATGGCAGTTGGGATGGATAGTTGAATATTGGTATCTGACACTCAAGGTTGTGCCAACCAATAGCATCTAATTTGCTTAAGTTATTCAATAAAGCCAAATATCTTGTAACCTATAGTTTTAAATACAGAATGGCTAACATAGTTATAGGGGATTCTGAAAGAGCTTTCATGATAACCTAGCTGTTATATGGTGGTAGTTCCTCTTTAAAAGTATAAGTAGGCTTATGTAGTTCTGATTCAGTCTAAAAAAACTGCCAGTGACTGTCATGTCCGCCTCCATGGACATGGTATTCAGAACTGATTGAAGATGTTGTATCATGAGCAAAGGTGCAAGAGCAGAATTAATAGTGTTACTAAAATTTTCTGGCCATAGTTAAGGAAGGTAGATTTTGGAAGCCCATGACTTAATTCAGCTGCAGGACTGCGGAGACACAGAGGGGGAGAGAGAGATTTGGTTGTCCCCAATGCGTGCAGCTGGTTTGCTCGAGAATAGCATGAACATAAATAATTTCTTACCTTTAAGGCTAAAACATTATGATATACAAAATCTCTTACCTGTAGGACAGAACATTCTGATATACATAATCTCTTACTTGTAGGAATGAACATTCAGATATACATAATATCTTACCTGTGGGACTGAAAATCCAGGTGTACATAATCTCTTACTTGTAGGACTGAAGACAATATATAATCTCTTATATTTAGGACTGAAAATTCAGATATACGTCATCTCGTACCTGCAGCACTTAACATTCAGATACACATAATCTCTTACCTGTAGGATTAAACATTCAGGTACACATATTTTACAAGTAGGACTCGAAATTTCTATGCATAAAGCAGTAAATATATGAAAGTGATCCCATGTTAAATCAGGCACAATAATTAGCTTTCAACCCCCATGCTTACCTAAACTAATGTCAGTTTACTATGATTTATACCCAGAATTTCATTCTTTTAAAAATGCTTGTGGCAAGAAGGACAAAGGGGTACTATGCAGGCATTTTGAGGTGGTCCTGAAGCACCCCCCCTGAAGCACCCCCCCCCCTGGCCATCTCCACTGGACACCTCCACAATGCTCCTAATCTCCACATTGCCCCCATCATCTCCATATTGCCCTCACATTGCCCCCATCAGCTCCAACTTGCCCCCCATCAACACATTGCCCTCACATTCCCTCCACCATCTCCAACATGCCCCCCATCAGCTCCACATTTCTCCCACCATCACCTTATTGTCCTCACATTGCCCTCCATCAGCTCCAACCTGCCCCCCATCAGCTCCACATTGCCCCCACCATCTCCATATTGCCCTCACATTGCCCCCATCAGCTCCATCTTGCCCCCACCATCTCCATATTGCCCTCACATTGCCCCCCACCCCGTCAGCTCCAACTTGCCCCCATCAGCTCCACATTGCCCCCACCATCTCCATACTGCCCTCCATCAGCTCCAACTTGCCCCCCATTAGCTCCACATTGCCTCCACCATCTCCATGTTGCCCTCACATTGCCCCCCTTCAGCTCCAACTTGCCCCCCATCAACACATTGCCCTCACATTCCCTCCACCATCTCCAACATGCCCCCCATCAGCTCCACATTTCCCCCACCATCACCTTATCGTCCTCACATTGCCCTCCATCAGCTCCAACCTGCCCCCCATCAGCTCCACATTGCCCCCACCATCTCCATATTGCCCTCACATTGCCCCCATCAGCTCCAACTTGCCCCCACCATCTCCATATTGCCCTCACATTGCCCCCCACCCCGTCAGCGCCAACTTGCCCCCATCAGCTCCACATTGCCCCCACCATCTCAATACTGCCCTCCATCAGCTCCAACTTGCCCCCCATTAGCTCCACATTGCCTCCACCATCTCCATGTTGCCCTCACATTGCCCCCCTTCAGCTCCAACTTGCCCCCACCATCTCCATGTTGCCCTCACATTGTCTCCCCTTGTACATTTCCTCCCTCCCTCCGTTGTCCGTTTCCTACCTCCCTGGCAGGAGATCTGTCATCTGTGCCTCCTTTGGCACAGTCCTGTAGCTGCTGGAGCTCCCGCATGGTCTCCTATTCAGGAATGCAGAGCGCTAGGAGATGATGTCATCTCCCAGCGCTCTGCATTCCTAAAGAGCCGACAAGGGAGCTCAGCACTTACAGGACTGTGCCAAGGAGGCACTGACAGATCTCCTGCCAGGGAGGTAGGAAACGGACAATGGGGGGGGAGTCAATGTGAGGGCAACATGGAGAGGGCGCCGAGGCTAATTAAAAAAAAATAAAAAAAAGTGATCCCAGTTACAGGTGCCCCTCTGTGGAGTGCACCTGTAGGCAGATACTTACTCTGCCTTATTGTAAATCCGGCCCTGTTCACCAGTATGTACTACAACACACATACGCTATGATACATACCCTTTTGTGCAGCAGCTACTGGTAGAGGCTGAACTGGCAAATTCATCCATTTTTCTAAATGAGACGACACTGGGAGAGAGTTCTGCACGGATCCAGTCTTCATCCACAGCCATTGAATGCCCAGTAACTGCTTATAATTAAAGTAAATTTTATTTCACTTGCTTAAAATCATCTCAATAGATATGAGTAATGCGGACAGACACAATGAAGATCCATAGTAGACATCAAACACATGAGCCACCTAACGCGTTTTGTGAGGGATTCACTTATTCATAGACTCATGGGTTTAATTTTCCTAAATGGGCCTTATGCAGAGAAAGGAGGAGAAATAAAAATGAGCTTTAAATTGAGTATTTAACCCTTTGAATGCTAAAGATATCTCCAATGCATTACTTTGCAATGTATTGGGGACTCTCTAGCATAAATGTGGTTAAAAGTTCCATTTAAAGTCAGATGGAATTTGGGTCATTTGTATTTGTCCACTCTGGTGGAAATGGTATGCTCCAAAATTGCTTATCTTTTTCTTTCATCGTAAGGTGAATTAGATGCAATTATGGAGTAAAGGAATTGCACCATAGGAAAGAAAAACAAATTCCAATGATGTTAATCAGAGGTGTCCAAGTTTTTTCAATTGTGGATCACATGATCAGAATGCCATGTCAGGGCGCATTATTATTTTTTATTGGTAATGATGGTAAATTGTTGCTGGTCAGATCATTTATTTATTAATCAAGTACATGACTGTGTCCCTAAGCCCCGTATCAATACATCCTCCTCTGTTGATGGCAGTGGCAGCTGGAAGTGAGGCTAACACCACCATCCCCCCTTTAGTATCTTTCAGGCCGATGCCCGACCCACTGTGTGAGAGATTGGCTTTTATATGGTCAGTCTGTTCAAAATATCCCATTGGATGGGATGTGTGCTTACGCACCTCCCAGCCAATCAGCTTCTATCAGGTTGGTGACAATATTTTCGTTTAATGGATCATATTTCAATTTAGAACAAAGAATTGGTTGTCTGTGAAAAGGATTGGGACAATGCTTTTTTGTTTGGGGGGATATTGTCTTTCAACTTGAGAAAGACAGAACATGAGGAGAATGAGGAAGAAAGAAGATGGAAGAAGACGGACCGTGGATGACAGGTAACTGTTACACAGATCTGGGTGTTAGGCTAGTTTTAGGGGTAGTGTAGGGTTGGCGTTTGGGAGGGTGACTGAGTCTAGAGCTCACGTTCAGTGTTTGACAGTGTGTCAAGCACCAATCGTTAGCTCTTTTCATTTGATGTTATCATTCACTCTGTTTAGCATGGGTTTTGGGAACTTACAACACACAACGGACATTTAGCCACAAGTCAGTTTCTGTGGCCAAACATTAATTATGATTTCAGATGGCAGGACAATTGAATACCAACTTATACTTTTTTTTTTTCGGTCGGTAGCCAGCTTTGCCCAGCTGCAAGTTTTAGAGGGATTCATTGAATCAAGGCCATAATGTTAGAGCAGAGGTCCTCAAACTGTGTTTCACAGAAAATGCAGTGGGTTCCACAGAACATATGTAACTAATGGAGTTCAATGAGACAAGACTACAGAGTCCATTAGTCTATGTGTGTTACTTTCACTACCAGGAGATGTGTGGAAGAGTGAGACATTTCAAAGTTTGTAATAAGCCCCCTCTAAGGAAAACATAATTTATCAGATACTATTAACTATAAATGTGTGCTTCAAATGCAATCTTAAATTATTAGTGCCTGTTGACATTCAAAAACATTTCCTATAGATACAATGTTCAAGGACAATTATCACATTTTCTCTCTGTTCCAGTAGAAGCAGTCATAGTAAAAAATGTATTCCCAGAACTTCTCTATGCAGTCCAAAACAGCTACTAACTGCCTTTGTGGGGTTATCAGTGAATTGACCCCCTCGGCTGTAATGCAACTTGGCAGTATGTGGCAGTATGCAGCTGTCATGCTCTCAATGGACCAGTGTTTCTCAGACAGGTTGCCATGCAAACAAACATCTACTTTGGGTGCCCCTTGTCTATATTACTAAAAGGAGAAGCTTGACAGGCAGCCAAAATTCTCCGGGACAGAACACACCCAGGGGCGTGCACTAGAAGGAGAACCTTGGAAGGCAGCCAAGCAGTACTGAGGAGACATTTATGTTTCCTCACACATAACACAGGGGAGTGATTTTCGGCCCCTGGATCTCTGCAAGGACATGGGCCCCCAGCCACGTAACACAGGGGTGAGATTTGGCCCCCCCAAATGACTTGCGTGCCACTACAAGGTGAGGGATGGGTGCAATATGAGTGCAATATGGCTGCAATAAGGATGCAATATGGGTGCCATATGAGTGCAATATGAGTGCAATATGGGCAATATGAGTATAATAAGGATGCAATATGAGTGCAATATGGGTGCAATAAGGACGCAATATGGGTGCAATATGAGTGAAATAAGGACGCAATATGGGTGCAATATGAGTGCAATAAGGACACAATATGGGTGCAATATGGGTACAATATGAGTGCAATATGGGCAATATGAGTGCTATATGGGTGCAATAAGGACACAAAATGGGTGCAATATGGGTGTAATTAGGACACAATATGGGTGCAATATGAGTGCAATATCGGTTCAATATGGATGCAACATGAGTGCAATAAGGACGCAATATGGGTGCAATATGGGTGCAATAAGGATGCAATATGGGTGCAATATGGGTACAATATGAGTGCAATATGGGCAATATGAATGCTATATGGGTGCAATAAGGACACAAAATGGGTGCAATATGGGTGCAATTAGGACACAATATGGGTGCAATATGAGTGCAATATCGGTTCAATATGGATGCAACATGAGTGCAATAAGGACGCAATATGGGTGCAATATGAGTGCAATAAGGATGCAATATGGGTTCAATAAGGACGCAATATGGGTGCAATAAAGACACAATATGGGTGCAATATGGATGCAATATGGGTGCAATATGAGTGCAATATGGGTGCAATATGACTGCAATAAGGAGGCAATATGGGTGCAATGTGAGTGCAATATGGGTGCAATATGAGTTCAATAAGGATGCAATATGGGTGCAATATGGGTTCAATATGAGTTCAATAAGGACGCAATATGGGTGCAATAAGGACACAATATGGGAGCAATATGGGTGCAATATGAGTTCAATAAGGACGCAATATGGGTGCAATATGGGTGAAATATGAGAGCAATATGGGTGCAATAAGGACAACATATGGGTGCAAAATGAGTGCAATATGGGTGCAATATGAGTGCAATATGGGTGCAATAAGGATGCAATATGGCTTCAATATGAGTGCAATATGGGTGCAATGAGTGCAATATGAGTGCAATATGAGTGCAATATGAGTGTAATATGGGTACAATATGGGTGCAATATGAGTGCAGTATGGGTGCAATACCCATATTGCGTCTGTATTGCACCAGTATTGCATCTTTATTGCACCCATATTTCACTCATATTGAACCCATATTGCATATATATTGCACTCGGATTGTACTCATATTACACCCATATTGCACTCATTGCACCCATATTGCGTCCATATTGCACCCATATTGTGTCCTTTTTGCACCCAATGTGCCACTCTTTAATGGTGAATGCGTCATTCGGAATGACGCAACGTGTACAATTTGCGACTCTTTAAGGCGCGACATGGTAAATTCGCCATTCTGAATGATGTGGCCAAACAAATGCAACACTTTAAGACGTGACATTTTAAGTGCGCCAGTTCAAAAGTAAACTCTCTGTCCCCTTCTCCATCATGTCTTTCTCTCTCCCTCCCTTCTCCATCATGTCTCTCTCTCCCCCTTCTCCATCATGTGTCTCTCTCCCTCCCGTCTCCATCATGTCTCTCTCTCCCCCTTCTCCATCATGTGTCTCTCTCCCTCCCGTCTCCATCATGTCTCTCTCTCCCCCTTCTCCATCATATGTCTCTCTCCCTCCCTTCTCCATCATGTGTCTCTTTCCCTCCCTTCTTCATCATGTCTCTCCCCCCTTCTCCATCATGTGTGTCTCTCTCTGTCTCTCACCCTTCTCCATCATGTGTCTCTTTTCCCCTTCTCCATCCTGTGTTTCTCTCTCTCTCCCCTTCTCCATCAAGTGTCTCTCTCTCTCTCCCCCCTTCTCCATCATGTGTCTCTCTCCCCCATTCTCCATCATGTGTCTCTCTCCCATCTTCTTCATCATGTGTCTCTCTCTCTCTCTCCCCTTCTCCATCATGTGACTCTCTCTCTCCCCCTACTCCATCATGTCTCTCTCCCCCTTCTCCATCATGTCTCTCTCTCCCCCTTCTCCATCATGTGTCTCTCTCCCCCTTCTCCATCATGTCTATCCCCCCTTCTCCATCATGTGTGTGTGTCTCTCTCTCACCCTTCTCCATCATGTGTCTCTTTTCCCCTTCTCCATCATGTGTTTCTCTCTCTCCCCCTTCTCCATCATGTCTCTCTCCCCCTTCTCCATCATGTCTCTCTCTCTCCCCCTTCTCCATCATGTCTCTCTCTCTCCCCCCCTTCTCCATCATGTGTCTCTCCCCCTCCCTTTTCCATCATGTCTCTCCCCCTTCTCCATCATGTCTCTCTCTCTCCCCCCTTCACCATCATGTGTTTCTCTCTCTCTCCCCCCTTCTCCATCAAGTGTCTCTCTCTCCCCCCTTCTCCATCATGTGTCTCTCTCCCCCTTCTCCATCATGTGTCTCTCTCCCGTCTTCTCCATCATGTGTCTCTCTCTCTCTCCTTCTCCATCATGTGTGTGTCTCTCTCTTCCCCCTTCTCCACCATGTGTGTCTCTCTCTCCCCTTCTCCATCATGTCTCTCTCTCCCCCCTTCTCCATCATGTGTCTCTCTCTTCCCCCTTCTTCATCATGTGTGTCTCTCTCTTCCCCCTTCTCCATCATGTGTGTCTCTCTCTCCCCCTTCTCCATCATGTCTCTCTCTCTCCCCCCTTCTCCATCATGTGTCTCTCTCTCTCCCCCTTCTCCATCATGTGTGTGTCTCTCTCTCCCCCTTCTCTATCATGTGTCTCTCTCTCCCCCCTTCTCCATCATGTCTCTCTCTCCCCCTTCTCCATCATGTCTCTCTCCCTCTCTCCCCCTTCTCCATCATGTGTCTCTCTCCCTCCCTTTTCCATCATGTCTCTCCCCCTTCTCCATCATGTCTCTCTCTCTCCCCCCTTCACCATCATGTGTTTCTCTCTCTCTCCCCCCTTCTCCATCAAGTGTCTCTCTCTCCCCCCTTCTCCATCATGTGTCTCTCTCCCCCTTCTCCATCATGTGTCTCTCTCCCGTCTTCTCCATCATGTGTCTCTCTCTCTCTCTCCTTCTCCATCATGTGTGTGTCTCTCTCTTCCCCCTTCTCCACCATGTGTGTCTCTCTCTCCCCTTCTCCATCATGTCTCTCTCTCCCCCCTTCTCCATCATGTGTCTCTCTCTTCCCCCTTCTTCATCATGTGTGTCTCTCTCTTCCCCCTTCTCCATCATGTGTGTCTCTCTCTCCCCCTTCTCCATCATGTCTCTCTCTCTCCCCCCTTCTCCATCATGTGTCTCTCTCTCTCCCCCTTCTCCATCATGTGTGTGTCTCTCTCTCCCCCTTCTCTATCATGTGTCTCTCTCTCCCCCCTTCTCCATCATGTGTGTCTCTCTCTCCCCTTCTCCATCATGTGCCTCTCTCCCCCTTCTCCATCGTGTCTCTCTCTCTCCCCCCCTTCTCCATCATATGTCTCTCTCTCTCCCCCCTTCTCCATCATGTGTGTCTCTCTCTCTCTCTCTCTCTCTCTCTCTCCCCTTATTCAGCATGTGTGTGATATGCCCAAACCCTGAAGCACTCAAAGGACTTAATTCCCATGGGCAACACTGTGCCCCTTTTGCTAGTTTTCTACAAAGTCATTGACCAAAAAAATGTGAATCATGGGATTGAAATGTATACTTATGGAATTTGTTATGCACAATATCTTTTTGTTAATCTAATTGTGAGACTTAATAATTGCTATACATTATTTATTTCAACCTTTCATTACAAATTACATAAAATGTTAAGGGTGTCCAAAGATTCAAGATTGCATGTGAGGAAAAATAGATTGAAAACCACAGCCATAGTTCCCACTGTGCTGGCCGTTTAAAGCCATAACAGTGGGTCTATGGGGACTTACACGTCTCACGGAAAGACACTGTCCTCTGTAATGCAGTATAGATATATCAGGGGAGCATCAGGGGTCTCTTCTGAATCCTGTTGTGCCTCCTCCATTGGTCCACCTTGGCTCACAACGCACGTCACAGCTACAGTTTAATTGGCATGTCTGCTATAAGGGAAGCGGTTCTGCAAACAGGACAACTATCTAGTGATAGCGGCCCTTTAACCCCTTAGATGAAAGGCTTCTGTAGCATCTAAAATGTTAAAAAGTTTGATTGTTAATGTTCTAAGGGAAATTAATTTGAAATGAGAAGGTTCCACTACGGCAAATAGCTTGGGAACCTCTATGTTAGAAGATATCAGAAGGATCCTGGAACCTCTAAAACTATATCATCTGTGAGTTAAGAGCTGGTCAGGTTTCTTCCTCATCTTGAAATTAGATTCATGTCTAAACACAAGCGTCTGCAGAGCATCACACTTGGTCAATCTTGGATAAATTCTCAAGTCCACTTGAGAAAAATCAATTCTCAGACAGTGTCTGAACATCAACAATCATAGACTAATACCGACAGAGGGTGGGGGCTAGAGGGAGGCAGTACAAAACTCCCCCATCCTTGCTAGGAACAGTTCTCTGCATCTCATCTGTTCATTGAATCAAAAGTACTTATAAGATGGAACAGACTGATGGCAATAGGCGTAGGAGTTTAGCTGCTGTAATAAGGTGTTGACAAGTCACTTTTTTAATAATTTGTTTTAGCAAAAATCTTGATCATGTTCACTTTTAGCCCTATGGCCGCTGGTGACGTGGTCATTAACCCTTTGAGTGCAATGCATTGGATACCCCTCTCAGAGAGTTAAAGGATTACTAACACCTCCTTATATTAACCCCTTAAGGACCATTGCCGTGCCAGGACCGTCACGGCGGTCCAGCACTTAAGGACCAATGACGGTCCTGGCATGGCATGGAGTTCAGGGCTCCCGGCGCGGCTGCACGCCGCTCCGGAAGCCCTGAACCGGAAGCAATGATAAAAAAAAAATGCCCCGTGGTCCGCAAGTGCCGGCCGAGCGTGCGTGCGCCGGTCCTTAAGGGATTAAAGGAATAGTAATGTTTCACAAAAAAGCAGCTCTGATTAATCTTCATAGTATTTGGGCCACAGAGAGTGTTATTTCAATACTGTCAGAGTTGTAGTTCAAGAGTAATTGAATGATAAAATATTCCCCCTCCTGCCCCTTTTACTTATGTAACACTGCTCACCTCAGAGCAGCAAGACTGTCCGGATGGATCGCAGAGAGGGACAATCTTCAGTGAACAAAGGAAAAACTTGAAAAACCTGTCAAGGGGGCAGGGATTTCCTTATGGTCATAGTAAGAAGATTGTTCCTTGCTGTGATCTGTCCGGTCAAATGACCAATTCCACATCCGAGGGGAGGTGGTTTACACCAGGTTAAAGGGGAAGGAGGGGGGTATTTTATCATTCAATTACATTTGAACTACAACTTAGTTGACAGTAGTGAAATAACACTCTCCATGGCCTAAATACTATGAAAATTAATTGGAGCTGATTCTTTTGTGAAACATTACTATGCCTTTAACCCCTTCTCCTCTTACTATGACCAGAAAAATCTAATTTTGCCCTTGTTCATTTTCAGGGCTCCATTGCTCCCATTACAATAGCAATCTTCATAGCTGTTCCATGAGTGACACTGTTTTATTGTCTGTAAATGGGCAAGTAATATTGAAATGTCCTTTCTGAACAGAATACATTAAGAGCATTAGCTGTACCCAAACAATTAATCAAATGGTATCTATAGAGGATAGGGTACACATGGTTTAAAAATAACTACATTAAAACAATAACCACATTTTACAGGTGCTATCTGGAAGTACATGATATTTAAAATGATATAACCCAATTTGAATTTAAGTGCTAGTGCTCCTTTATGTAGGTTCAATCACTTTGCCTGCTTCAGGTTGAAAAAAATTGCCAGCACCTGTCATGTCTGCCTCCACGTACATGACATGAAGAATTTAATGAAGATTCTATCTCTTGAAAAAAGTCACAAGGGCAAAATCCATAGAGGACATTAGAATTCCCAAGCCATAGTAAAGAAAGTGGGTGGTAATTACTAGGAAGTATGAGATCTCCTTTAACAAATGCTTGCACACTGGTGAGGGCAAGGAAGCAATCAGTGGGTTTGTCAGGTGTTCCTTTAACAGCGCCAAGATCTACACCATGTACTAACATTGTATAGTCAGCTTAGTTGCCGTCACTCAGGGAAGGGCTGGCCTGGACCCCAGGGGGGAAATTGCCCCCTGGTCCACTCATATTTATGGGCTGGTGGGCCAATGCCTCACTCAGTCCTTCAGATTGCTGCTGCAAATAGAGCTACATTACTGATACAACAGAGCTTACAATTGAAACAGCTATGCAAATGATTTCACAGAGCTACAATCTAAATGAAGCTGCACTAGCAGCATAATCCATTTCATATCAGTACTTCAATTGTAAGTTATGTAGTATCAGTAGTGTAGCTTTACTTCACGTGTAAGCTCTGCAATATCACTAGTGTATCTTTACTTCACTTGTAAGCTCTGTAGTATCAGTAATGTAGCTTTACACTAATTGTAAGCTCTGTAGTATCAGTAGTGTAGCTTTACTTCAATTGTAATGTCTGTAGTATCACTAGTGTAGCTTTACTTCAATTGTAAGCTCTGTAGTATCAGAAATGTAGCTTTACATTAATTTTAAGGTCTGTAGTATCAGTAGTGTAGCTTTACTTCAATTTAAAGCTCTGTTGTATGAGTAGTGTAGCTGTACTTCATTTGTAGGCTCTGTAGTATCAGTAATGTAGCTTTACTTCACTTGTAAGCTCTGTAGTATCAGTAGTGTAGCTATGTGGCATAATTTGTCTTACTTTACAACATTAATACCAGTTTTAAAATTAAAAAAAGTTGGTGGGTGGGGACAATAGTAGAAATGGGCCGCTAGGTTGCATTTGTCACCAGGCTACATGTTGCCAGACCTCCCTTGCTATCACTGTCAGTTTCCCTGCACATGCTAAGAGATTGGCATATGGGGCTTGCTGGCTTTAAAGTCTAATGCTGTAAGAATGCATCATTCACATTTGGAAGGCCTCAGGTTGCCCAATCCATGAGCTAATATCTGGTGCTTATTGACATTCCCTGGCCATACCTGTTAATCATCACTGTGGGTGCGGTCCACACATCTGATGCTCCCATCAAAATTAGGCTAAACTGGCTAATGAGAAATTCAACGATGTATACATCACAGCTTACTTGTACAGGAAGTAATCATGTTAGTCCAATGAAATGTATCATTATTGCCTATTCCGTGCCTGTTATTTCACATATTTTCATATACTTCACCTTTACATATTCAGATGGCAGTAATAGTAACAGACTGTTTCTCCTTTATCTAGAAGCAGAAAGTCTTATGCCATAGAGTTAAGCCCTTTGATTTCAATGAGCTTAAAGGGATAGTAATGTTTCACAAAAACAGCAGCTCCAATGAATCTTCATAGTATGTGAGCCATAGAGAGTGTTATTTCATTAATGTGAGAATTGTGGTTCAAGAGTAACTGAATGATAAAGTTTCCCCCTTCTGCCCCTTTTACCTAGGATAAGCCCCCACTCCTTAGATGTGGAATCCAGTCCATAGACCAGACAGCTCACATCAAGGGTCAATCTTCTTACTGTGAGAACAATGAAAACCCTGCCCCCTTGATGAGTCTATCAGCTTTTTCCCTTATCTTAATTGAAGATTGTCCCTCTCTGCAGTCTACCTGGACACTCCCTGCTGCTCTAAGCTGAGCAGTGTTACATCAGTAAAAGGGGCGGGAGGGGGATACTTTATCATTGAATTACTCTTGAACTACATCTCTGATAGAACTGAAATAACACTCTCCAAGGCTCAAATACTATGAAGATGAAATAGAGCTGCTTTTATTATGAAACATTACTATCACTTTAAAGGGCTGGTAACACCTATAGATGACCAGGGGCTATCTATAATTAAATACCCTGTACTACATTCTACTGTTTGTAAAATATCTCTGTTTGCTTTCTGAGGCCTACAATCTAATCTTATAAATGATCAATGGGAGCTTTCCTTTTTACCTCTAGCAGGGTTTTCTGATTATCATTATCATAGAAACCCTGAGAGGTGTCTGATAAGTGATTGTACGTTATTGTCTGTAAACAGCCTAAGATAAGGCAACACAACAGATTAACTGACTTTGCTCTTACAAACAGCAGAAGCAAAATTAACCAAATGGTATCTGAAAAGGGCAGTCTACCCATCTATTAAAAAAGCAAGTTTAGGATTACACGTTAGTGATCTAACATAAAATAAATAATTTTCACAGATGCTAGCTGTAACTATATGGTATTTCAAAGTTAATTAACCAATTTAATTAGATGTTCCTTAAACCTTTCAACATGGACTTTCACACATGTATGTCATTACTCATGTAAACGTTATCTTGCATGCACACTAACACAAACACTCAACGGCATGCGAGAAGACACAAATTCACTCACCAGCATTGCTTAAAGGGATAGTAATGTTTCATAATAAAAGCAGCTCTAATTAATCATGATAGTATTTGGACCTTGGAGAGTGTTATTTCAGTACTGTCAGAGTTTTACTTCAAGAGTAATTGAAAGTATTCCCCTCCCGCCCCTTTTACTGATGTAACACTGCTCAGCCAGAGCAGAAGGGAGGTGCCCAGGTAGATTGCAGAGAGGGACAATCTTCAACTAAGATAAGGGAAAAACCTGAAAAACTTGTCAAGGGGGGCAGGGTTTTAATTGTTCTCATAGGAAAAAGATTGTCCCTTGATGTTATCTGTCTGGTCTAGCAACCAGATTCCACATCTGAGAAGAGATGGCTTACACTAGGTAAAAGGGGCGGGAGAGGGAAACTTTATCATTCAATTACTCTTGAACCACAACTCTGACAGTATTGAAATAACACTCTCTATGGCTCAAATACTATGAAGATTAATTGGAGCTGCTGTTTTTGTGAAACATAACTATCCCTTTAAGGAAAATACTGTCTGATGTTTTTACTGTGAACATGGAAGGTGAAAGCAGAAGTTTTCTGCATATTTCTTCCTACTGCAAAAATGTTTCACCTGACCCTAGTAAATACAAGGAAATTAACCAACTCTGTAGGCTACTGGTAAATGCTGTCAATGCTAGTAATTGATGGGTTAACATAAAAATAATAACACATCTTTGCCCAGTGCTCTTTCTAGAGAACCCTGAGGGGTATAACGTGTGCATTACTGACAGAAAGATAACTGGGTTCAACAAGCCAAAGAAGGGCAGGTTACAGAAGGGTCCCTATGTGGATGTGACATCCAGTGACACACTGATAATGTTACACTGTGATCAGAGGGGATAGGACATGTTACCCTGGAGCGATGTGTGTGCCGGATGCTAAGCTGTCTTTGTCTGCAGTGACATATAACAGGGACAAGTTTGTGTACAGATACGGGAACCACTTAACTGCAGAAAAGAGAACAGCCTGGGGCCGCTGGCAGAGATGATGCACGATAGAAGGGTATTGCGTCTAAGTTTATCATTGCAGATGTGTAAGAGTAACAGTGGTAGTACTTAGATCAGTGACAGGCAACCAAATTCACCCCAAGGGACAAATATGTGGCCCTCAGGTACACAAAGGGCCGCGCTGTATGGTTACAAATTCTAAACAGGGTTAAAGGGATAGTAAAACTTTGTTCTATCTTTGTTTTATTTTAATTATGCTGGCTAATACTACTATTGTTAACCCCTTAAAGTGATAGTAATGTTTCATAAAAACAGCAGCCCCAATTAATCTTCATAGTATTTGATCCATATAGAGTGTTATTTCATTACTGTGAGAGTTGTAGTTCAAGAGTAATTGAATGATAAAGTTTCTCCTCCCGTCCCTTTTACCTAGTGTAAGCCTCCTCCCCTCAGATGTGGAATCTGGTCCATAGACCAGACTGCTCACAGCAAGGGTCAATATTCTACTGTGAGAACAATGAACACCCTGCCCCCCTTGACAGGTTTTTCAGGTTTTTCCCTTATGCTCACTGAAGATTGTCCCTCTCTGTGATCCATCCAGACAGTCTTGATGCTCTGAGGTGAGCAGTGTCACATCAGTAAAAGAGGCGGGAGGGGGATACTTTATCATTCAATTACTCTTGAACTACAACGCTAACAGAATTGAAATAACACTCTCCAAGGCCCAAATACTATGAAGATTAATTAGAGATGCTTTTATTATGAAACATTACTATCCCTTTAAGGACCCTTGATGGTCCTGGCATGTCATGGGTCAGCGAGCCATAAGGACCCATGATGTGCTGCACGCAGTTCAGGGAGCCCTAAATTGGATTCTTTAAGTGCTGGCCGGGTGCGAGATCGGCCGATCCTTAAGGGGATAAGCTTATTGCTAGATAGGTAATTGTTGGGGGAAGACTTTATTTGGGGTGATCCCCTTGAAAGTCAATAAAAGCTCCATTTATAGCCCATATGAATTAGGGAAGTTTTGATTTGTCCCCTATGGTGCAATTGACTTATCACAAATCTTACGCACTTATTAATTAGTGCATTTTTTAATGAAATATTTTTCCAGGAAGGATACATTAAGAGTTTCTATTGTTTTCAAGTATTTCCCCAGGTGCATTAGGGACAAGCTTTATGGGCTTAAGTGCTAACTACTGTGGAGTGTGTGCGCTGGTATGCACTAAAGTGACCATGCCATGCAGTCCATAGATGCTGACATTGGCGGCTGACTTCCATGGGTCTGCTCTGGTGGATTCATACATTCATCCCTCTGTATTATGAACTGGGGAGAGCTATGTGTTCTGATGTCTGTGTATTATGACAAAGTGAGAGGTATGAGCCCAGTGTCTATGTGTTACGAAGAGGTGAGTGCATGTGTGTCCCCTGATCTCTGTGCAAGAGAGGATGCTCTGTGTTTGTCCCTGCAGGGAGGGGAGTGGGTGACAGTCTCTCCAGCAGATGGAGATAATGACAGTGCTGGTGACACAAGATAATTGGTTGCTGATTGCTCTGCTGTTGTTAAGAGCCCTGATGACTAAGAGCAATTAAAAGATGTGCAAAACACGAAAGCAACACAAGGGGGGCGGAGGTGAGGGGCATTTATATGGATGATGTGTTAAACAAGGTGGCACATAAATGGCAGCTGACAATTGAACATAGGGTGATGCCCAAATGGATTTATCAGTGTATATGAATCCCTTGTACACCTGAGATTTCTCCAACAGATCAAGAAGCAACACATTGGGGATCTTTGTAGAAGTCAAGGGGTTAACCCCTGGTGTGTCAAAGGGGTGTCCAACACAATACAACGGAATGCATCGGACACTCGCTGGCACTCCAAGGGTTAATAGAGTCATAGAGTGTGTCTGTGATGGATTGTGTATTTGTCTGTTTGGATATGTGTGTGTGTGTGTGGTGTGTCTGAATGTGTCTGTGAATGAATATGTGTGATAGTGTGTGTGCTTGTGAATGTGTTTGTCTATGTGTATGTAAGTGTGTGAATATCTATGTATATGCATGTCTATGTGTATGTAAGTGTGTGAATATCTATGTATATGCATGTCTATGTGTATGTAAGTGTGTGAATATCTATGTATATGCATGTCTATGTGTATGTAAGTATGTGAATATCTATGTATATGCATGTCTATGTGTTTGTGTGTGTGTACATATTTGTATATCTGTGTGTATGATTATGTGTATGTGTGTTTTATCTGTATCTGTATGTCTATGTGTGTCTGTAAGTGTGTGTGTGTGTTTGTAAGTATGTGTATATCAGCGTATATGTGTGTCTATGTGTGTGCACATATTTGTATATGTGTGTGTATGATTATGTGTGTGTGTGTGTGTGTGTTTGTAAGTGTGTATGAGTCTGTCTATTTCTGTATGTCTATGTGTATATTTGTATATCTGTGTGCATGGTTACGTGTGTGCGTTTGTGTGTGTCTATGTCTGTATGTGTATGGGTGTCTGTAAGTGTGTGTGTTTCTGTGTATATGCATGTATGTGTGCGTGTGCGTGTGTGCACATATTTATATATGTGTGTGTGTGTGTGTATGATTATGTGTGTGTGTGTGTGTGTAAGTGTGTTTGAGTCTGTCTATGTCTGTATGTCTATGTGTGTCTGTAAGTGTGTGTGTGTGATTGTCTGTATGTAAGTGTGTGTATATCAGCGTATATGTGTGTCTATGTGTATATTTGTATATCTGTCCGCATGGTTATGTGTGTGCGTTTGTGTGTGTGTGTCTATGTGTGTATGTGTATGGGTGTCTGTAAGTGTGTGTGTTTGTATATGCATGTCTATGTGTGTGTGTGTGCGTGTGTGAACATATTTGTATATCTGTGTGTATGATTATGTGTATGTGTGTTTGTCTGTATCTGTATGTCTATGTGTGCCTATAATGTGTGTGTTTGTAAGTGTGTGTATATCAGTGTACATGTGTGTCTATGTGTGTGTACATGTTTGTATATCTGTGTGTATGATTATGTGCATGTGTGTTTGTCTGTATCTGTATGTCTATGTGTGTCTATGTGTATATTTGTATATCTGTGTGCATGGTTATGTGTGTGCGTTTGTGTGTGTGTCTATGTCTGTATGTGTATGGGTGTCCGTGTGTGTTTCTGTGTATATGCATGTATGTGTGCGTGTGTGCACATATTTGTATATATGTGTGTATGATTATGTGTGTGTGTGTGTGTAAGTGTGTTTGAGTCTGTCTATGTCTGTATGTCTATGTGTGTCTGTAAGTGTGTGTGTGTGTGATTGTCTGTTTGTATGTAAGTGTGTGTATATCAGCGTATATGTGTCTATGTGTATATTTGTATATCTTTGTATATGATTATGTGTATGTGTGTTTGTCTGTATCTGTATGTCTATGTGTGTCAGTAGTGTGTGTGTGTGTGATTGTGTATTTGTATATAAATGTGTGTATATCAGTGTATATGTGTGTCTATGTATATATTTGTATATCTGTGTATATGATTATGTGTGTGCCTTTGTGTGTCTGTAAATGCGTATGAGTCTGTGTCTATGTCTGTATGTGTAAGTGTGTGTGTATTTTTGTGAATGATTATGTGTGTCTGACAGTGTGTCTTAACCCTTTGAGTGCTAGAAGGCAATGTGTTGGGTACCCTTCTGGCACTCAAAGGGTTAAAGTGACTGTATGTTTTTGTGAGTCTACGGACATCTATGGGTGTATGTATGTGTTTGTGTGTCCACGTGGGTGCTTTATATGAATTAATGTATATCAATATGTGTAGAACAGAAACATTGTTGTCTTCACTTGATATCTCTGTGGAACATTAACAACTAGTCCCTTAACACCTTCATGCCTCCCAACATTTCAAATGGCCAAAGAGGGACACTTGTGTTTTAGGTGTTGTTGGGGATGTGATTGGTGGTTGGGGAATTACAGAGAAATTTTAGGATATATCATGAACTACTGACACCTCTTTTGTAATGAAATACATGATTTAGAACAAGACCAAAGTAATGTATTTACACAGACTAATGTATAAACACAAATACTGAAATTTAAACAAACATTAATGTGAGTTGTATTGCTGTAGAGCAATGTGATACACTTATATACACACCACACAGTCTGAGCTCCTGAAAAGAGGGACACCAGCGTGGGAAATAGGGACAGAGGGATTTGGGTCTCAAAGAGGGACTGTCCATCCTAAAAAGGGACACTTGGGAGGTATGCCCCTTGAATTCATAAAGGTCATCAACCCATTGTGTCATAATATTCTGGAGCCATAGGAGTGACTTTTAGTGTCTGGGAATAATAATAATAATAATGCATTTTAAGTCACCATATAATCTATTGATGTGGGTTCTTATTTTGGCAAAGCCCCATAAGACTTCATTATTCTTCCCATTTGGATAAAGAACATTCTTGCACTCCATGGGTTAAAAGTCCCACGTAAATGGAATTTTTATTTGTTCCCTATGGTGCGATTGGTAGATATAAAATTGCTGCAGTTCTGCTAACAAAATTAACTTCTCTGTCTACCACTCTGGACTGCCTGCACTCTGTCTGCTATGGCACCCCTTGTCCTTCTTTAAAGAGAAGTAACAACAACTAGTAATAACCTCCCACATACCCAGTTATGGCTAGAAAATCCTAATGACCCCTATGATTTTTTCTCTTGTGACTTTGTTCAAAAGATAATCTGTTCAGTCAGTACTCGATGTCATGTCTATACAGGAGGAGATGACAGTCCTTGGCAGTTTTTTAAAACTGAAGCAGACAGAGTGCATGAGCCTGCTTAACACTTTAACCCTTTAAGTGCCAGAGGGATACGCAACACATTTCTGTGCAGTGCTTTGTGCACCCCTCTGCCATTCAAAGGGTTAAGAATCAGAGGAGCATGCAATGCATTCTACTCCAGTCTCATTCTTAAATAGTTAAAGGGATAGTAATACTTAAGTATTACTAATCCCTATAGTAAAGTACTACTAAAAAAAACCATATTGCCCCCAGTGTCATCTCTCAAACCTTTATGGTTTGAGAGATGAACAATTCTAAAGTTGCCCTCTCCCTCCCCCTTCCCCATAGTCAGCATTTTAGCTGACTCAAGGAAATCCGGTCAGAGATCATCAGGCGGCTCTGCAGCAGAGCCGCAATCGCGTTAATTAAAAAATAAACTTTAACTAAAACGATCTTCTACGCGTGCTTGCAAGTCAAGCACACGTAGAAGACCATTTTAGTGAACGTTTTCTTTTTCAGTAACGTGATCAGGCTGTGCTGGAGAGCCACATGAAAGTCGTACGACTTTCTTCCCTGCAGTCAGCTACAACGCTGACTACGGGGAAGGGGGAGGGAGAGGGCAACTTTAAAAGCGTTCATCTCTCAAACCATAAAGGTTTGAGAGATGACACTGGGGGCAATACTTTTTTTTAAGTAGTACTTTGCTATGGGGATTAGTAATACTTAAGTATTACTATCCCTTTAAGATTACCATGTGCAGTGGACAGTGGACATGTGTCTTGTAGTGCTGATGGCAACTGGCAGAAATGACATCCAGAACCAGGGGCAGACAACCAGAACCAGGAGCAGCCCCTGATGGTCATGGTCCTGTTGGAGAGATTGGTGTTTCTCCCCTTCCCAACCTACCATTTCTTATGCCTGGGGGAGAGTGAGATCTTGGGAAAGTGGAATTAATATACTGGGTTGGGAGCTGATAGTGTTGTCTGTGTGTGTTTCCTCATTCTATAATAGATCTTAGTTGAAAACATGTTTCAAAGGTTTGGAAAATTCATTCACTTTCATTAGTAAAGGTTCAATTTCCACTCTGCCAAAGCAAGATTGTACAACTTTGGATGACTATTGGAAACCTGTGTCAGCAGGAATGGCAACATTGGTAGATGCCAAGGTTCTACTAAGGATAGCTCCAGGAATGAACAACACCAGAGCCTAGATGCACAAAATGTCGATGTGTCGGTATGATATTGTCATTGTGTTCGAATCACTCCGACAATTCGATCTGCACAAACATCAACATATTCACCAAAATTGTCGGATGAAAGGGGAGGGTTGGAGAAGGTCACTATTAGCATACAGGATTTTCGAAGTGTTGTCTGTGTGGATGGAATGTCCTCCCCTCACACATCACCAACACTACGACAATTCTGTACAGCATTCTCTGTGCTTTGCTACCTAGCCAGTAGGGGAACACAGAGAAGGCTGTCAGCACCATGGACAGCACTGAATGCCATAGGGATGTGCATTGCTCACCCCTGTGGCATTAAAAGGGTTACAATAAACAGAACTAGCACACCAAGCACTACACAATGTGCCCCCCTCCCCTTAGTATGTCAACATATATTGCATATATTCGACATACTAACACCATCTGACTTTCACCTCAGGGACTGCCATTTAATCGACTACACTTTTATTCTACTCCATTTTTAGTCGACTCCATTTGTAGTCGAGTCTTTTATTCGACACCTAACCCTCTGAGTACCAGAGAGGTAGCAAATGCAGTGTATGTCGGAGAATGTATGTCGGAGAATGCTGTTCAGACTGTCGTAGCTATCCTTGCTGTTGCTCCATAGAAAAGTAAACGGGAGATTACAATAACGACATCCTGAGTTAGGTGAAGTGGAGACTGTGAACTCTGACAGCAGAGGCTGCTATCGGAGTTTACTGAATGAGTCGAAGTGTCACGTTAACATGTCAACACACCCCCTTGCATACAAATGTGTCTCATTATGCTTCATTCCCATATGAAAATGAGCAATTGTCGATGCAAAAAGTAAACATTTGTAAACCAGTAGAAGGAATGTCGGTTTGATGTAGATGTTGTCATTTTTATATCGGAATCATGTCGATGTGATGTCATAGAGACTTCGGTGAATACCCGGATGTGCCTACGAACCTGCTCCGACAGTACATCGACATTCGTAGCCCTCTTCAACCTTTAGTGCATCTAGGCCCAGAATTTTCTTGGACATGCAAGTGTTATGAGAATGATGTCACCCATTTCTTTTTGCATCTTAGCAATAAATCCAGGAATCAATGCTAGTGGTGGGATTGCCATTCATTCCACCTCCATTGCCTGCACATCATGCGTCTTTGTTCAGAAGAAGTTTATTTTATTGAAAGCCATCAGGTCAATTACTGGTTGTTCCCAGCAAAATGAGATTACATGGAATATCTCTTGGATCAACCCAGTTTGCCGGAACCTGTATTCTGATGAGAAAATCAGTCTCTAAATTATGCACTGCCATAATGAACATGGTTGATATGGCTAGGAGGTGTTGTTCTGCCCCATGAGAGATTGTCTTGGCCTCCAGTCCAGCCATCTTTCTCTTTACCCCTCATTGGGTTTTATATAAGAGATTGTGGCCACATTGATGGATTGAATTCAACCTTTAGAGTATTGAAGTGAGAATAACTTTGCATATTGCTCTCAATTCTAATACAATTAAAGGGATAGTAATAATTTGTTTTATCTTTATTTTATTTTGTAGGCATTAAAAAAACATGAAGAATGATATAAGTCTTATCTCTCAAACCTTTATGGCTTGAGAGATATTCACAAGCAAAGTTTCCCCTCCCGCCCCTTTTACCTAGTGTAAGCCATCTCTTCTCAGATGTGGAATGCAGTCCATAGACCAGACAGATAATAGAAGGGGACAATCTTCTTCCTATGAGAACAATGAAAGCCCTGCCCCCCTTGACAAGTTTTTGAGGTTTTTCCCTTATCGTAATTGAAGATTGTCCCTCTCTGCAATCTACCTGGGCACCTCCCTTCTTCTCTGGCTGAACAGTGTTACATCAGTAAAAGGGGCGGGAGGGGGACACTTTGTCATTGAATTACTCTTTAACTACAACTCTGACAGAATTGAAATAACAATCTCAATTGGGCAAATGTAACTGTTTCTAGTGTGGGTACCACTGTCCCCAGACTCTCATATAATCCCAAATTAACTGTGTCTTTGACTTAGCAAAGTCATTCAGTTTTCAAACGAGAGGAAAGAACTTGTTCTGCGGAAAACTACCTTTCAAAGCAATCTGGGTAATTTTTATGTGACCCACACAGTGCAGTTGGTTTACAACAGAATTGTTCTGCTCTACTTTTATACATTCAGCCCTATGATTTGATTTCTTAAAGGGATAGTAATACTTCATTTTATCTTGATTTTTTTTGTAGGCATTAAAAAAACATGAAGAATGATATAAGTCTTATCTCTCAAACCTTTATGGTTTAAGAGATATTCACAAGCAAAGTACCCCGCCCCTGTTCAGCCACATCAGAAGGGAGGTGCCCAGGTAGACTGCAGAGAGGGACAATCTTCAATTAAGATAAGGGAAAAAGCTGAAAAACTTGTCAAGGGGGGCAGGGCTTTCATTGTTTTCATACAAAGAAGAATGTCCCCTTCTGTTATCTGTCTGGTCTTACAACCAGATTCTGAGAAGACATCGCTAGGAAAAAGGGGCGGGAGGGGGAAACTTTGCTTGTGAATATCTCTTAAACCATAAAGGTTTGAGAGATAAGACTTATATCATTCTTCATGTTTTTTTAATGGCTACAAAATAAAATAAAGTTAAAACGAAGTATTACTATCCCTTTAAGTAATCCAGACAAGGCATATAAAAACACACATAAAAGGGAAGTCACTTCTGTGCTACTAGCAATAATAATCATACTTAACTTAAATAAAGAACAACAAATTAGAATTGCTTAAATAAAACAATGATCTATCACTTAAGTATTACTAATCCCTATATTAAAGTCCTATTAAAAATAAATGTATTGCCCCCAGTGTCATCTCTCAAACCTTTATGGTTTGAGAGATGATCGCTCCTAAAGTTGCCCTCCCCCTTCCCAGTAGTCAGCGTTCTTGTACGACTTTCAGGCGGCTCTCCAGCACAGCCACGATCATGTTAATAAAAAAGAAAACTTTCAATGAAATGGTCTTCTACCTGTGCTTGGTTTGCAAGCACATGTAGAAGACTGTTTTAGTGAAATATTTTTTTTTATTAACGTGATTGTGGCTCTGCTGCAGAGCTGCCTGATGATCTAAGACCGGATTTCCCTTCAGTCGGCTACAACGCAGACTTCGGGGAAGGGGGAGGGAGAGGGGAACTTTAGGAGCGATCATTTCTCATACCATAAAGGTTTGAGAGATGACACTGGGGGCAATACATTTATTTTTAATAGGACTTTAATATAGTGATTAGTAATACTTAAGTATTTCTATCCTTTAAAGGTACCTTTGGGTTCGATGGAAAACAATTAGAGAACAACTGCCTATCAGCCTCTTGAATGTGTATGAAATAGACTTCTTTCTGATCATTGTCTACACAGAAAACCATAAGGGACACACTTAGCCATTCCTCCCCAGCCACCAAACCATCATCAACAACCAACCCCCCCGCCTTCCCCTCAAATAAACACAATGACAACATAAATAAGGTGGCAAATTGTGAGTTCACAGCTTTTATTAATTGGGTTATGACCGATTTATAGGACCCCCAGGAGTATCCTTGTCCTTACTATGTGGTGCTCCAAGGGCCTCTAATAGCTAGGTTTCTGATCATTGTCTACACAGAAAACCATAATATGAATAGAGTATTGTTTTTATGAAGGAGTTTGAAAGGAGTGCTATATACATAAACTGCATATTTTTTTCCAACAATTCCCCTCTTCCTTATCTTGTATCACTTATTGTCTCTTTGCTGTATCTGACACCTAAAGCTAAACATTTCTAGAGCAGATCACTTATTATTCTTCATTCCTCCACTGTCGCCTCGGTCGACATCTCATTAATGTAATCAAATCCACAATCACACCAACTGCTTAATCCCTCTGCCTGGGGGTAATATTTGACTCTTTACTCTCCTTCATTCCCCATATTTGGTCACTCACAAAGTCTTGTTGGTTTCATGTACATAACATCTCGAACATTCAGCCCGGTCTCACACAAGATGTCACTGGTATTTGAGTTCACTACTTTGTTATGGATTGTTATCGACTTTTGGAGGGCCGTATGTTCAAAAGAAGAGTGGAGGAGATCTGGGGCAAACCAACTGCATTATAAAGGAGAACAAAAAATTCAAAAAATTCTCATTGATTTAAATGGGGATTTTAACCCCTTCATTGCTAGAGAGGTCTTCAGTGCATTGCTTTGCAATGCACTGGAGACCTCTCTAGCACTCAGTGGATTAAAATTCCCATTTAAATCAATGGGAATTTTTAGTTCCACCCTGAAGTGTAAATGGTATGCTCCAGAACACCCCCACTTTTCTTTTGAACATACGGCCCTTGGAGTCAGGAAATAATGTTTCTTACACACTTGTGGCATAATTGCATATGGCTTCAATGGGGGGTTTATGTCTTTCTATGAATCAACAAAAACATGTGAGTGATACAGCAAAGGTTGAACTTAAAGGGATAGTAATGTTTCAAAATAAAAGCAGCTCCAATTAATCTTCATAGTATTTAAGCCATGGAGACTGTTATTTCAATACTGTCAGAGTTGTAGTTAAAGAGTAATTGAATTATAAAGTTTCCCCCTCCCGCCCCTTTTTACCTAGTGTAAACCATCTCCCCTCAGATGTGGAATCTGGTCCACAGACCAGACAGCTCACAGCAAGGGACAATCTTCTTACTGTGAGAACAATGAAAGCCCTAACCCCCTTGACAGGTTTTTCAGGATTTTCCCTTATGCTAATTGAAAATTGTCCCTCTCTACAAGCCATCTGGACACCATCTTCCTGTTCTGAGGGGAGCAGTGTTACATCAGTAAAAGGTGCAGGAGGGGGATACTTTATCATTCAATTACTTTTGAACTACAACTCTGACAGTATTGAAATTACACTCTCTATGGCTCAAATACTATGAAAAGTAATTGGAGCTGCTTTTATTTTGAAATATTACTATACCTTTAAAGGGATAGTACAGCTTTATTATGACTTTACATATTCCAAAAAGTGAATAATATTCAAAGGAAATTCCCCTAAATGTTTTACTATTTTTTTTCATCTTAATTTTTTTTCTGTACTTCTGTGGTACTGACACTGAGCTCCCTGGATCTGTTTCCAGAGAGCTTTGTGGCAGGAGCCATGAACAAAGGTATAGTGATACCAGGTAGAAAAGATCCTGTGTAAAGAGACATATAATACAGCATACAGAGACCTCTGTGCTGCAAGAATTGTGTTATGTTGTATCACTGTTCTGCATTGATGATCATCTGATAAAACCCTCTGGAAAGAGAGATCCAGGAAGTTTACTGTCAGGGACATAAAAAGTGTAAAAAAAAAAAAAAAAAGGCGAGGATGGAAAACAAAAATAGTCCTGGCAATCTGATATTATATATTATTCACCTGTAGAATATGATAAGGCAGAATAGGTAACTAATCCCTTTCATGGACAAATGTTGCTTTTTCTTGCCTATTCAGCTAAGATACAGTTTTACTATTTATTAAAAATCATCAGTGGGCAGGGGAGGGCTGGCCTGGGGGGCAATTGCCCCCTGGGCTGGTGATATGCCTCGGCTGGTAGGCCACTGCACCTCACTAAGGGCTAGATTTAAAGGCAGCCGTTAAACCATCCGCTAAGTAAAAAAGGCACATCGGCCGCAAAGAACACATGGTTTACGGCAGATTCAAAGGTAAGCGTACAAGAATAGCTATCGGGAGTAGGCACTACAAAAACACGTAACACAAAAACCAGCGTTGCACCTGATTTCGCATCACTGTGCGTCCCAAACACCCGTTAAAACACAACTTAAGTCAAAATGTTACATTACGGCTGCCGTTGTCTAGCAACCCTGATAGATGCACAAACAAAATTCAAACCTACAGCCAATCCCAAGGCCCCAAAGTATCAAAAATGTTCAAATACACCTATATATACACCTCAAAATAACGGTCACACCCTGTCTGTGTTTCGAGTTTCAGCAAGCTAGAGCACAGGACCCAGGAGTGGAGGATAGTGTTTATAGAGAGAGAGAGATAGAGAGAGAAGCATACACAGGAGTAAGGTAGAGGGATCTTGGAGAGGAGAGAATTACATTTAAATAGACACATAGCACACTTTTGCACATAGCACATACATCCATACAAACACAAACACATACACATACATACACATAGTCTTTTTTTTTCATCACACCTTACACATTTTAAACTTTATTTTTACAGTGTGAATCCGTGAGTGAAAGTGTGTGACAGAGAGTGAGTGGGATCGAGTGTGTCTGTGAGGGCATGTGAGAGTACCTGGGTGTGAGTGGGTGAATGATGGCTAGGAGAGGAGGACAGGAGAGAGGGATGGGGAGACTAGTGGAGGAGGAGGAGGAAGGTCAGGAGGGGATCCCTCAGCAGAGCAGGGGTGGGAGAGGGAGATACGCAGGGCGGAGGGGGACCAGGCCCACAAGAACAGGCACACAAAGAAGAAGAGGGACAGATCCTGCAGTGGGACGAAGGGTAGTGCCTGGGGACCACCACACACAGGCAGGGGCAGAGCAGGCAGGACACTCCGGGTCTGACTCCTCGCATGCCGGAGCTGAGGGGGACAGGGTCAGGGATCCCCGATATACCGAGGAAGAAAACACGGCCCTCGTGGAGGCTGTGCTGGAGAGGGAGAGTGTCCTCTTCCCGGGGGAGAGACTCCCTGGCCTGGCTGCGAGGAGGAGAGCTGCCTGGAGCCAAATCTGCAGCCGAGTTAATGCGGTGGCCACCTGCAGACGGGATGTGGACTCAATAAAGAAGAGATGGGGCGACTGCAAAAGGCAGGTGAAGAAGAAGATGGGGGATGCTGCCGTGCACGCCCGAGCCACCGGAGGTGGGCCACCTGTCCCCATCACCTTCAGCGCATGGGAGGAGAGGCTGCGACAGACACTGTCAACTACCCTCATTGAGGGGGTCCCTGGAGGATCAGACACTGGGGATGAGAGGAGCCTCCACACCACTGGTAAGTGCATCACCCCAAAACCACACACCATCTCAAACCACACACCCATCACAAACAAGCACTCACATCCCAACATCTGCCCTTCATTCATCCACACAACTGCACCAACACAGCACCCTGAGGGTTTAAACAGGATGCAAGACAAGGACAAATGTCAAGGTTCAACAAGCCCAAAACCTGTCCATCTCCCTGGTTAACCCTCATGTTGCTGTGCTGATCACACACAATACACACAAACCATGCTCAGAAAAGTGTTGTATGTCAAACATCACAATTGTTGTCACACAGTGTTACCCATGTTCCCACAGGGAATCCAGCACATAACCCCATGAGTGCTAGAGGGATCATCAATGCATCAATCAACAATGCTTTGGCAACCCCTCTGGTACTCAAAGGGTTAACCAGACAACAAACACATGTCGATAGGTTAACAATTACATGACACATAGGGGACATTCACTAAGCGGTGAAAAAGAGCTGATGTAGAGAATTTGACACTTACATACCCTCACTTTACCAATTACAATGTTAGTCTATGGAGAACATCCAATAACAGGATTCAAGCTGCACAGGCCCCATTGTATGGACTCCATAGAAAACATTGCAGATGGGGAAATGAGGTCAGTGGAGAAGTCAGCATCATAATCAGTTCATCAGGTCCACTTAACCGCTTACTGAATCACCAACAGGATGGATCAGGTCACAAATCACAGTGCCACTGAGAATAACTGCTTGTATGTGCAACACACAGGCCAAAAACAATTACACATAACTAAAGGTGAAAAAGTTGGCCTTGGTGTTGTGTATGCAATCATTTACGCTAACTTGAATTTACATATCTCACATTTGATTCACATATAGATCCTCAGGAGTGCTGATGCCATGGATGGATGGTACACCAGACACTATTTGCAGGATACATATGGGAACCAAATATGAACCATTGAGGTTTGGTCAATAACAGGCCAGGAATTATGGATATCTATGATCGGGTCTGGCTGCCTCACACAGAAGGATGGATGGGCTGATCCAGGAAAAAAAAGGCCTCAATAAATGATATCCTTCAATACTGGCTTGATTGTTGCCCCTCAGGATTCAACTTGAACAGACCTCATGGACAGAATCCTGTAATGTACATCAATCCCTGATTGCCACGGTGGTATCCCATGCATCACAATGCAATGCATAGGATACCATCATGACAACCAGAGAGGGACATGTCTAATCTGACAAAATCCAGCACTGTACGGGATGAACTGATAACATAGGGATGAATACTACTTGAATCACACTGCAGATCTATTACAAAAAGATATGTACAGAAAGATAAACGACCAGATATGTATGTGGATATGTCCCTTTCAAATGGGTACAAATAGGTCCCAACAAGATGTAAACCCAGAGTTTGGTTCAGTACGTGTGATTGTCCTACTGCCCATATATGTGCACCCTCAACAAAATAACTCATATTGATATCATCATCAGAGTACATATACCCAGTATATTACACCTACTTGGATGGGTATCAGTGGTATCAATGAAAGTTAATTTGTGATGGTTGTACATATATAGGCAGTAAGACAATCACATGTACTGAACAGATTTCTGGGTTCATATCTATCAAGGATATGTTTGTACCCATATGAAAGGTACATATACACACATATCAGTCCATATTCCTCACTGTGTACCTTGGCATGGCAATGGTTAATTTCACTTTGATGTAACATTGCAGGCATCATAAAGAGATGTTTAGAAAGATGTTACTGTATGTGACAGCTGGAGATGTCAGTCATATGACCACACGGAGGCTCTTCAGCGGACCCAAAATTGAACCAATTGGAGATGGATCCATCATTGACATGGTCCACAGAGCGTGCTTACAAACCAGGAACATTTAGTAGACAATGGCAAAGATGTAGTTATCTCCAAATGGGTCAATGTGGAGTCTGCTGAAGAGCCTCCGTGTGGTCAAATGACTGACATCTCCAGCTGTCACATACAGTAACATCTTTCTAAACATCTCTTTATGATGCCTGCAATGTTACATCAAGGTGAAATTAACCATTGCTATCCCGTTAAAGAGATAGTAATACCTAAAATGTGAAAGGAAAAATACATGTCATAGGATTGATCCACCGGGTAATGCAAGGGTATTCCCACTACTGAAAGGTGTTTCATCTCAAGAGTATAACAGCTCAAAGTTGAATATTCCATGGACAATATCACTGTGGCCTGAAAATGTAATATGCCAATGTTGCCAGACCATCCTCTGGCTAGCTTTGGTCCAGGGAGCATAAATCCACAAAGGATGATGTGGCAACAGCGCAAATTTACAATTTCATGCCACTGGGATGTGGCACCAAAGGAATTCAACTCTGAGCTGCAATACATGTAGAATAAAACACCCTTCACCAGTAGGAGTACCGTTGTTTCACACAGGGGGATAAACCATACAACATATATGTTCCTTTACACATTTCAAGTATTAATATCAATTTGACACCATCATGGCTAAGTTTACTGATCACACAATCTCAATCCTCCACACAGGTTATGTGTCTCCAGCACTCCAGGAGCCTATGGAGGAGGCCACCTCACCACCCAGTGAGGAGTATATGGAGGAGGGGACCAGCCAGTGGGCACTGTACCCAACGACATCCACACCTCTTGGCCAGCTGGATGCCCCACCTCTGCCTGCACCACCTCTGGCTACACCACCTCTGGATGCACCACCTCTGCCTGCACCACCTCTGGCTGCACCACCTCTGCCTGCACCACCTCTGCCTGCACCACTTTATTACAGTGACTGGATGCCCCCCACCACCTCCAGGAGCTATTATCCTCCAGCAGCAGCAGCACCACCACCACCACCACCAGGGAGGCAATGGCTGCCCGGTGATGTGGCCACCACCCAGTGTGGGCCATACTCATCCCCGACTGACCTACCCTCCTGGATGGCTCCCCAGCATGGCCCCAGGTATGATCCCAGGTGGGGGCCAAGCACATACCACTGGCCAAGGTTTGACCCTTGGCCACTCGACTACCAACACCTGGGCCTGCTTGGGGAGCCCCAACACCCTATGCGAAGGGACGTGTTTACCCCACCACCTCCACCAGCACAGACATCGGTGGGCAGCAGTGGGTCCATTGATGTGGTGGGCACGTACCCATCTGCAGCACATACAGCACCAGCTGAGGAGGACACAGCAGCAGCTGAGGAGGACACAGCACCAGCTGAGGAGGACACAGCACCAGCTGAGGAGGACACAGCAGCAGCTGATTCACCAGGCACAAGCATCACCAGCAGTGAACGGCCCACGGGGATGGAAGCAGAGTGTATGGCTCTGCAAAGGAGACTACTCCGGTCAAGCCTCTGCACCAATGACAACATCACCAGGAGCCGTAGGGAATCCCGTAGAAACACTAACAGGATAGAGGCAAGGATCCATGCCCTGGAGTCGGAGGTCATGAGGATCAACACTCAACTCCATCAGCTACACACAGGGGTGATGGACCTGCTTGCACAGGTACTGGTGGAGTTGAGAGAGCTGAACCGCAGGGAGGACTTACGGTTAGAGAGGGAAAACCTGCGCTCCACAGAGGGATCCACTGCCCCCACCACCCCCTCTAATGTGACCCCCGAAGCCACACCTAGGGGGAAAGGGTGACCAGGAGATCATCCAGGTTATCCACTTCTGCCACACAGTCTAAGGCCCCCCCCCCAAAAAAAAAAAATAAAATGCCTGACATGTTACATTTCCCCTGAATAAAGGAACATTGTGCTTTTGAATCCTGTCTGATCTGCTTTGAATTTGGTCATAGATTGGGTGGCAGAGTTGTCTCCATTGCATTGCCAAACAATTCAGTGAACACAACTTCTGCCTAGGTAAGATGTTTGTGGGATGTTACAACATGGGTTCACACACACATCGTTGTACAAATTCAACTGTAAATACATCCCTGTAGCCATATTACACAACTGTGTTATATGGCAATGTTGTGTGTTGATTTTGCATAACAAAACATTCCCCTTAGCCCAACATTTGGTACAACATTGAACATTCATCTACATCATATGTTGTGTTTAACCCTTTGATAGCCAGAGTGGTAGGCAACGCATTGCAAAGAAATGCGTTGGGTACCACTCTGGCACTCAGAGGGTTAAGGGGATAACCAAACAAACGGCTTAGCAGTGAGATAACAAGCAGGACAGATAAATGGGACATGTATCCATATTCTCTTGGATTCACATACTCATTGTGCAACAGACTGACTGGGGAAGCCAATGTTTTTAACCTAGGATTTCAATGTGTAGCACACACATTGATATCCTGGGGTGAGCATTGGGGCCTCCAGTAAGTTGACTTGTTGTTTTTCCTAAGGGTGTAACAGACTTCCCCAGTGAAAACACTTGTCCACTTGGTCATGTACTGTGATATGTCACAGTGGAGCAATATCACTGAACATTGATTCTACTTAGCAACACATTAACTGTGGACAGGAATTCACTGTGGAAGTATGTCCCCTTTATCACCTCTTTATCACTCCCACAACACATTAGTGTATCACTGCCACCATCTGTTAGCGTGAATACATCACTGAGTCCACTCACTTGCAAACAAGTGGTGGAGTCCTGTGATATGGGTGATGCCTTTCCATTTATGGGGGATACTCTATCCTGAGTGTGGTTACGCATTAACAAACATATGTGTAATCCAATATATCCTCATAGAGACACTGATGATTAACTAGTGATGGTTCATCTTTATTGTGTCTCAAAGTACATTAGAACGTACATGTGTTTTCTGTGTGTATTGCCTATATGCATTGAACACTTGTATGAGAACACTAAATGTACTTTGAAACTAAATCATACTACTTGAGTAACACTGCTCTCCTGCTCATGTGTTGTCCACAAGGGTTGACAACTCTGTAGATGAGCATCCTAACTGTACAGGTTATTACACTTGTGAAATTGTGTTTTCAGTGTCTATATGAGAATGTTCAAGTAGAGGTCTGTGTGAACCTCCTGTCAAATATTGCATCACTAACAACATCACCAGAAATAGCAAGGGGTGATCTTTATGAAGGTGTTGTCAAGACATCAATCCAGACACATGGAAGATCTTCAGATCAAGGATGGATCATGTTATGGATGCCTGTGGGACAAGAGGACAGGATTTGGAGCTATACACCTGAACTGATCATCAAGCAACAACAATTTCGACTTTATAATCCCCTCAATCTTCTTAATTACAAGTGAGTACACAAACCATTGCTTGACAATGTGTTGTGTACTCATCTGTAACCAATTATGTGGAGAACTAAGGACATGTGCCCCAGCGCTATGGATATGTGACCCTGACATGAATACACACATCAACAAGTGTTCTGAGAGCTCCATGGAAGTAATGAATTTGGGCTGCCACTGTGAAAGTGACAGTGGCAGCCCAATGTCATTTGTTCCATGGAACTGTTAGGACATATTTGTTGATGTGTGTATTCATGTCGGGGGCACATTGGTCTGCACACTCACAGGTCAGCATGGAGTCCCTGGTAATCTGATCTACGTCTCATGACCTCTACATTGTGTGACCATACCACTGTACATCCACCCCTGTGCTGCTCTTCTCAGCTGTAGCACAGTACAGGTCCCATATTGAGTCCAATGGCCCTTTAACCCCTGATGTGACGGAGTATTATCCAATGCATAGCATTGGATAACACTCTTTCGCTACAAGGCTAGCATGGTTGCTCTGGCTATGCTCATGGCAAATCAAGTTAGCTGCTGTCAATCAAGCCCTGTAAGGCAATGAACATGGGTTATGTGTTGTATCTTGTTTCTCCTGAGGGTATGCGTGATATCCTTGGGGTCTGTATGTCAACGTGGAGAGTGGAATGGAGGATGGTTTTTGAGTCCACACACACACAATTTGCCACGTCCGCTGCCAGTGCAGTGCTGTGTCACTGTTCCTGTGGGGTGAGACAGAACAAAATGTGCAGTGTGGTTAGTGTCACAGGACTGATGGGGGACTTGCATGGATTGTTTGCATGCCTGTGTTATACTCACATGTAAAGTGCTCCGTGATGAGCCTGTCTCTGATCTGTGTCCCTCTCAGGGTCTCCTCAACATGGCCGATGTCCATGGGCACTTCCTGTATGGGGGGGTCCTGGTTGTGCAGTATTGCGCACGCCACAATGATGTCGCACACCTTTCCAGGTGCATACTGCAGTGCTCCCCCCGAGTGGTCCAGACATCGGAATCTTGACTTGAGGAGGCCAAAGGTCCGCTCAATGGCATTCCTCGTTCTGCCATGAGCCTGGTTGCACCTTTCCTGGGCATGTGTTCGAGGATTGGCCAGAGGGGTCAGTAGCCAGGACTTGCATCCATAGCCAGCATCACCTGTGTAATGTGAGTGACATGGTGAGACAGGGAGCACATGTTGTGTGAATGATGTTTTGTGTGGTGGACGTAGTAGCTGTGGGACAGGAGCATGCTAAGCAGCGTTGTGTGTACGCCTGTGTATGTGATGTGATTTTGTATTGTGAACTCACCCAAAAGCCATCCCCCTGTAAAAGTTCCATTCTCGAAATCTCTGTGGACTGAGGAGTTTTGGAGAATGTATGAATCATGTGAGCTGCCAGGATACTTTGCACAGACATTCATTATCCTCATATGGCTGTCACACACCATCTGCACGTTGATGGAGTGAAAGTTCTTCCTGTTGATGAATATCTGTGCGTCACGTGCTGAGGCCTTAATCCGGACATGGGTGCAATCTATAGCACCCATGACCCTGGGCATGCCTCCCCTGGCGTAAAAGGCCTGCTTGACGTGTATCCAGTCCATGTCGGTGGTGGGAAAATGTATATAGGTACTGGCCTTGCTTTTGAGGGCTGGCAGGACCTGGGCCAGCACCCTGGAGAATGTGGCCTGTGACATGCCAGATGCGTAACCCTCTGTGGACTGGAAGGCCCCGCTTGCCATGAAGTGTATGGCACAGAGTAGTTTCTGCAGGCCAGTTAGGGCATGGTTGTAGATGTAGATGGGATCCACCTGCTCCTTGATGACCTCATACAAGGCAATGATGCTGTCAGGCCTCAACCTGTAGCGATCAATTACCTCATCATCGGTCATTCCAAAGAGGGTGACCCTTGGGCGGTATACCCTGGGCCTTGGTGGTCGTCTATACATCCTCTGCCCTCCAGGTGGGGATGGGCTCCTGTGTGGCTGCTGAGCCGGAGCCTCCTCACTTGCAACAGGTGGAGGCTGTTGATCAGGTGTGCTTGGAGGTTGCTGATGCTCCCCAGCTCTCTCCCTTGCACGCCTTCTCCGCAGCCTTCGCAACAATATGTAACCCAACATACTGTTTGCTCTCTCTATCTGTCTCTATCTATCTGTATCTATCTCTCTCTCTATCTCTCTCTCTATCTCTATCTCTCTCTCTCTCTCTCTATCTCTATCTCTCTCTCTCCCTCCCTGAGTGGAAAACAAGCCACAAGTGAGTGTGTTGAGTTGTCCCTTTAAGTACTTGCTAGGGCGTTGTGTAGGTGTGGTGATGAGGTGAGTGCTGACCAATGGTGAGTTGTTTTTGTCCAGGTAAGTGTTTGCATGTGTGTGTGTGTTATAAGATGTGGTGTGTTGTGCTTGTTCTGTGTGTGCCATTTGCGGGCGTGCAGTTGTGGGGTGCAGGTCGCGTGTTGATGTTGCCCAGGTGAGCTTGTATTTGCAGGTGTCCGCTTTGTGTGATAACCCCCGTTGTTCCGTGCCATGTTGTGCTGGTGTTTTTTTGTGTGTCGTTGTCCCTGTGGTGTTGGTTGTTGTTGTGTGTGTAGTGATTTGTGTTGTGTGTGCATGTTTTTGTGTTGTTTTGGCATTGCACGGGTTAATTTTCCCATTTACATGGTTGTAAAACAGGTGTTTTGTTTTGGCCGTTAAGTGTCTAATGTGTGAGAAAAGTGGGTCTTAACTTTTAGCCGTTAGGTGTGTCTTTTTTTCAGCCGTTATCAGTACCGCAAGCCTTTGAATAGCTCTGGGGTATATTTTTCCATGCGTCTGAATGCACGTAAGTGTATCGGCCGTAAGGATTCTACAACTGCCGTTAGCTGTTCTTTAGACGGATCTTTGAATTGCAACATGTCACTTAACGCACCCGTTAGTGATTTTTTTTGCTAACGGCTGCCTTTAAATCGAGCCCAAAATCTCCTGATTGCTGCTGTAAATGGAGTTACATTAGTGATACCACAGAGCTTACAATTGAAATGGTGCTACATAAATGATACCACAGAGGTGCAATCCAAATGGAGTTAAACTAGTAACATAAACCATTTCCCTTGTAAGCTCTATAGTATCACTAGGTAAGCTTTACTTAAATTATAAGCTTTGTAGTAGCGCACTAGTGTAGCCCCATTTCAACCGTAAGCTTTGTGGTATCACTTGACTAACGTCACAACATTAATGCCAATTTTAAAATTAACAAGAGGGGGTGGGCTGGGACAGTGGGCTGGAACGATAATAGAAATGGGCCACTTGAATGTATTTGCCCCCTGGGCCACAAGTTGCCAGCCCTCCCCTGTCAGTGGGGCTTGTTTCGGAGATCTATGCTCCAAAATGGTAGTACTGAGGTCAGTTGAAGGCAGTCCTTACACTTGAAGCAGGTTAGATTCCAGGAAATGGTGCTGTAAGTACAGCCATAAGTCAAGTCACACATTTCCATCAACACAATGTTATAATAGCTGGTTATGTTCTTGACAAGGGTTCATGCCCAACATTTATTGAAATTCCCACTGTAAAATTGTTTCTGTATTTATGCAGTTGTACTTTGTATTCTATATATGTAAAATGCTAACTGTTTCTATTTCAATGTCCACCATGCCCTGGGTCAGCAAAGTGGTGGAGATTGGCCACAGGCAGCGAATGAGGGGCAGAGATCTGTAGCAAGACTCACCACTGTGGCAGTTCAGAGGGTCACTGAAGTGCACAGCATACCCAATCATACAGGCAATTCCATGTACCTTTTGCTAGTAGTAAGGTGTTCTAAAATAATGTATTAAACTGTAATGAAGTCAGTGCTGGGGTTCTAACTGGCTCCTTCCTCAGATATATTCCACTGGGATGAGTGGAAGAGTGAAAGTACTTGCTTCAGTTTGAAAAAACTGCCAGCAACTGTCATGTCTACCTCCACCGACATGATACCCAGTAATGACTGAAGATTAGTGATGAGCGAGCGTGCTCGGCCGATGCTCGGATCGGCTCGAGCATCGCTCTGCTCGGCACATGGCGGTACTCGTCGAGTACCGCCATGTGCTCGCCCGACATGTTCGGGTGAAGGGGATCTGTGCCGGAAGAGGCACAGATCCGAAGACGCTCCGCTGGACCACCAGGGACTGGAGGTACGGGGGCATTGCGGAGATGAAGGGGGCATTGCGGAGATGAAGGGGGACATTGTGGAAGAGGGGCATAGACTCTATGCCCCTCTTCCACAATGTCCCCCTTCATCTCCGCTATGCCCCTCTTCCACAATGTCCCCCTTCATCTCCGCTATGCCCCTCTTCCACAATGTCCCCCTTCATCTCCTATGCCATAGAGGAGATGAAGGGGGACATTGTGGAAGAGGGGCATAGCGGAGATGAAGGGGGACATTGTGGAAGAGGGGCATAGAGTCTATGCCCCTCTTCCACAATGTCCCCCTTCATCTCCGCTATGCCCCTCTTCCACAATGTCCCCCTTCATCTCCTCTATGGCATAGGAGATGAAGGGGGACATTGTGGAAGAGGGGCATAGCGGAGATGAAGGGGGACATTGACCAGGCACCCTCCGCTCATCAGAGCAGGGGGTGCCTGGTTTAATGCTCGAGTGCTCCCATGCTTTTCAATGGGGCTCGGGTGCTCGGCCGAGCACTCGAGCCTCAGGGGGTGCTCGGTCAGAGCACCCGAGCACCCGAGCATCGGGGTGCTCGCTCATCCCTACTGAAGATGTTATCTGTTGAACTAAGGCACAATGTCAAAATTCATAGGAGCCATTAGGATTTTCTGTAAGGTGTGAGGTTTTCATTACAAGGTGCTATTTCTCCTGCATGTGATTTAGTTGTGAATCACCTTAACAGGAATCAGTGTAAGACTGTCTGTATATACCAAACAATGCTAACCAAATGCCATGTGTGTCAGTGCTTAGAATAATTAAAGGGATAGTAACCCCCCCCCCCCGAGAAACTTTAAGACAAATGCAAGGAATAAGCAAAACATACTTAACTGTAATAAATGTAAGAAAAGAAAGACCTCCCCTCCCTCCTCCTTCTCATGTGTCCGCTGTATTGCGGACGTCATGAGATCCTACTTCCGGGACCACACAGCGGATCTTCAGGAGCGCTGTCATCTAGATATCTCGGTATAATTACTTCATCGGAATGGTCTAAAACGTGTGCCTGGCTTGCAAGCACATGTTGTAGACCATACCGATGAAGTAATTATACCGAGATATCTAGATGACAGCGCTCCTGAAGAGCCGCCTGAAGTCGGTCGACCGGATTCTGCCTCTGACAGCTTTACAGCTCGTCAGACAGAAAGGGGAGGGAGCGGAGGTCCTTCTTTTCCTACATCTCTCAAACCATAACGGTTTGAGAGATGGGAATAACGGAGTTAAGTATGTTTTGTTTATTCCTTGCATTTGTCTAAAAGTTTCTTGGGGGGGTTACTATCCCTTTAATGTCATACCCATCCTGAAGAGGTACAACATGTCCATACAATAACTATTGGTCTGTACTGTACTTGTTTATGCTGGGTCTGTTTTATGAATCTCCCATTCACTTTCATGGAATTGTTCCTGACAAGAAGAATATAAAAAATACAAACAACTCAGCGGAGGGGTGTAAACTAAACAACAAAGAGTTTTTTCTACATAATGATACATTCTTTATTATTAGACCATTGGAGGACACAGGGATGGTAGTTAAATGTCTGTCACTAGGAAGAAGCTAAAGTGAAAAACAGAACTCCTTGCAATCCATAGCCCTAGTTTACCCCTAGGTTCTGACAACTAGCATAGCAGAGTGAATATCCTATATAATAATTCGCTAGAATGTTTGTCAGAAGCCGTCATGAGCAGTAGAGACTGGCCAAACGCACAGAATGCTGGGAGTTCTGTGCTGGGAGCATTCTGTGCTTTCAGCCAGTCTCTACAGTGCATGACTGCGTCGGCAGCAGGAAGCAGAGCAGGACTGGCCTCTTAACCCTTTGAGTGCCGGAGAGGTACGCAACGCATTGCAAAGCAGTGCATTGCGTAACCCTCTGGTACTCAGAGGGTTAACATCACCTGGACCTTGGCCCGTGTACATGGGCTTTTACACTAGTCAAAAATAATGGGGCACCCCAACCAACAGAGAGTACAAGTTTTTTCAGGGCAGCATGCACAGTGTTTCCCTTTGGAATATGTGAAAAATATTCATTGATAAGTATAAAAAGGTCCCAAAGCAGTCATAAAAATACAGGGTTGGAGAGAAAACACAGTAAACAGAATTAATCGAAAGTGGCTTGCAATAGTTCATAACCAAATATAGTCTACTGAAGACAAAGAAATAACTTAAAGGGATAGTAATGTTTCATAATAAAAGCAGTTCTAATTAATCATCATAGTATTTGGACTTTGGAGAGTATTATTTCAATTCTGTCAGAGTTGTAGTTCAAGAGTAATTCAATGACAAAGTATCCCCCTCCCGCCTCTTTTACTGATGTAACACTGTTCAGCCAGATCAGAAGGGAGGTGCCCAGGTAGACTGCAGAGAGGAACAATCTTCAATTAAGATAATGAAAAAACCTGAAAAACTTGTCAAGGAGGGCAGGGCTTTCATTGTTCTCATAGCAAGAAGATTGTCCCCTGCTGTTATCTGTCTGGTCTATGGACTGCATTCCACATCTGAGAAGAGATGGCTTACACTAGGTAAAAGGGGCAGGAGGAGAAACTTTGCTTGTGAATATCTCTCAAACCATAAAGGTTTGAGAGATAAGAATTATATCGTTCTTCATGTTTTTTTAATGCCTACAAAATAAAATGAAGATAAAATGAAGAATTACTATCCCTTTAATGTGCAGTATGTAGATTTGTTTAACAGACTATTTTATCCATGAAAAAAGGAAGGAAGCCCTAGTAATAAGCTTGGCCTTCTTCTGGAACCTTCCAGAACAGAAACAGAAAAAAACAGATGGTTAGAAATAATTGGTTGCATGGAAGTAATATTTCAGACATCTGACCACATCTAACATAGTAGTAAGTTCCATTATTTTTTTTGAGGTAAGAAACAATACTGGCAACACCAGATCTATATCAATGTGGAATGAGGACAACACTTTAGGTTAAAAACTCAGAACTGTTTCTAAGTCTGCATGATTGTCACAGTGCCTTACCTCGGCCTGCGCCATTCAGTCAGGAGCAGGGTTCTGGACGTACGTTCCTGCATCACTAGCAGCATTCCTCTGCCTGCGGCCTAGTCTGGTTCCTGGTTACTGGCAGCATTGAATCAGGCACTTGCCTGGACGCCTGTTACAGGCCCAGCCTGGGGAACCTAATTGGTCCCGCCTTCTCCTACACCTTTATAAACCTCTATGGGCCTGTGTATAGGGTTGCCACCTTTTCTTCAAAAATATACC
This sequence comes from Rhinophrynus dorsalis, assembly GCA_037306005.1. Lineage (NCBI taxonomy): Eukaryota > Metazoa > Chordata > Amphibia > Anura > Rhinophrynidae > Rhinophrynus > Rhinophrynus dorsalis. The sequence goes on along the minus strand of CM074722.1, from coordinate 439,711,105 downwards.
GGCCAAGGCATTCCCTCCATAGACGTAACATTGGAAGGAAGCCAATTTTTTACCGGCCTGCCGGTAAAATACCGGCTGGGTGGCAACCCTACCTGTGTATCAGTTACCCTTACGTTGGTGTTCTGAGCAGTTCATTATCTAGTATTCCTGATTCCTGTGTATGATCCGGTTTGTCTGTCCATCCATTCTGGTGTTGACCTATAGCACTGTCTGACTATTCTCCTTGTGTGTTCCGATTTGGCTCAGATATCCTTTCTGGTGCAAACCTGTGGCTCTGGCTGACTACCCGCTCCGTGTATGACCTAGGCTTGTCTGACTACCCACTCTGGTGTTGACCTGGGGCTCTGTCCACTGAGCAACCAGCATTCCATCACTTCAGTGGATATCCTGTCTGGTGCAAACCCATGGCTCTGGCTGACTACTCGCTCCGTGTATGACTTTGGCTCGTCTGACTATCCTATCTGGTGCTTACTAGAAGGCCCTGTCTGTTCGCTCCTAGGGTTGGTTCCGTTATTCAGACATCCTTCCTAGTATTGACCTGGGGCTTTAGCAGACTCCCAGCTACTGACTGCAGGCTGAGTCAGTATCACTCTTGGGCATTACTTTACTGCGAGACTCCAGCAGGCTGAGGCCTAGTCTTGGACAGTGTGGTGGTGATATTGGGAGACTGCTATTCCTGATACAGTATTCGCCTTTTCGATCACCCACTGTGTGTATATATTTATATTGCATTACTGTTATTATTCTCATAATAAAGGTTATATTAACTATACCGTCTGACTCCTGGTTCTGCTTGCCAACCGTAACAATGATCCTGATGGGATATTTGGTAAGAAGAATGACAAGAATGTGCTGAGCTGCAAAACACATCTAGCAGTAGAAATTGCTTTCCTGTTTGTAAGAAAATGAGAATTTTTGTCATCTGGAACTGCTGAGGGTTATAATTACATATAGCACAAAAAGAAAAATAAAGTTTCTCCATTCTATAATATATTTTAGCTGAAAAAAAGGTTTCAAGGGTTCTAGCTTGGAGTAGCTATCCTCTTTGGAAAATCCATTCATTCTCATGAGTGAAGGTTCAATTTCCACTGTGTGAAAGCAAGACTGTACAAATTTGGATGACGTGTAGGACCCTGTGTCAACCCAGCAACACTGGTAGATGCCAAGGTTCTACTATGAATAGCTCTAGTAATGAATGACATCAGGACTTTCACAGACATGCAAGTGTTATGAGAATTATGTCAGGTGTTTCAATTTGCATCTTAGCAATAACTCCAGGGAGCAATGCCAGTGGTGGGATTGCCATCCATTCCACCTCCAAAGCCTGCAGATGTTGTGTCTTTGTCCAGAAAAACAAAAGTTTTTTTTTATTGAATGCTCAGACCAATCTCTGGTTGACCCAGTAAACTGAGATTGCATGGAATATCTCTTGGTTTTGATGAGAAAATCAGTCTCTAAATGATACACTGCTGTGATGCAGATGGTTGATATGGCCAGGACATGTTGTTCTTCTCCATGAGAGATTGTCTTGGCCTCCAGTCCAACCATCTAACTCTTTGCCCCTAATTGGAGCTTACATAAGAGATTGTGGCCAGGGCCGGATTTGCCATAAGGCAGAGTAGGCATCTGCCTACAGGCGCACCCCACAGAGGGGCGCCTGCCATTGGAATCAATATATATATATATATTTTTAAAAGTGGCGTGCCGCTCCACCCACTGCATGGTAAGGTCTGTGCCTCACAGACCTGTAGCTGCTGAGCTTAGCTCCCAGCGCTCTGCATTACTAAAGAGAAGACCGCACGGGAGCTCAGCAGCTACAGGTCTGTGCAGAAGCACAGATCTCTCCTGCCGCTGGACCACCAGGGGGCAATTTGGAGCTGATGGGGGGCAATGTGAGGGCAATGTGGCGATGATGGGGGCAATGTGAAGGTAATATGGAGCTGATGGGGGTAATGTTGTGCTGATGGGGGCAATGTGAGGGCAATATGGAGATGGAGGGTAATGTGGGGATGGCCAATGGGGGGGGGGCACTTCAGATTTCTGTGCCTACAGGCTCCTGAGATGTAAATCCGTCCCTGATTGTGGCCACATTGATGGATTGGATAGACCTGAAGAGTGTCAAAGAGAGAATAACTTTGTAAATTGCTCTCAATTCTAATACAGTTATCAGAAGTAATGATTGTCTGTTGGACCAGTGACACTGAATGGATTGGTGATTGTATATTGCTCCCCATAGGGGACAGGCTTGCCTGTCTTGACTTCCGATAATGACAGAATTGTGAATTATGTGCTTTCAAGAGAATCTGTGTAATTTAATTTGTGCCATCTCTGTAGGCTGTACAGCTGAAGAGGAGTCAGAGGAAAATGGGCAAACACATACTGACCTCCCTCCAAGTCCAAGTGTTTCTAGTGTGGGTACCACTGTCCCCAGATTCTCATATAATCCAAAATTAACTGTCTCTTTGACTTAGCAAAGGCATATAGTTTTCAAATGAGAGGTAAGAACTTGTTCTGCGGAAAAATACCTTTCAAAGCAATCTGGGTAATTTTTATGTGACCCATACGGTGCGGTTGGTTTACACCAGAATTGTTTTGCTCTACTTTTATACATTCAGTCCTATGACTTGATTTCCTAAGTAATCCAGACAAGGCATATAAAAGTACACAAAAAAGGGAAAGTCATTTCTGTGCTGCTACCAATAATAATCACATTTAACTTAAAAAAATAAAAATTAGAATAAAAATGAGAATATCTGAAAAACATTGATCTGCAGGATTATTTGTGAAAAAACTCTTAATTTCCAGTCTTTCTGTGGAAACTCCCAAACCCATTAAAATGTTCCCCTTTTTTTGCTGGCTCCAGGAGATCTTGGGTTAGAGAAGAACTTTGTCAGTTTCTCCCTATGCCTGAGAATTCCCGGTGGAGGGACCAGACTCAGTATGCTTGGTTCTATGGCTACCGGTATCAATTTAATCCATCAAGGGATTTAAAGTATTTAAGTATGCGGGCAATGCTGAGGCATTTAAGGAGGCAACATGAGAATCTCATGCTGATATTTCAGGGTGAGATTCTCATGTCACCTTTTTCATCCAGGCGACATGTTTAATGCAATATGCAGCCTCACGATATTTAAAATGCGACCTTTTAAAAGTGAGCCATGGCTACCAGTATAGTGGGAAAAGATTGGACTTGGAGGGAGGTCAGTATGTGTGAGTCCAGTGCAGTGGTACAGGGCTGCTCCCATATGTTTAGTGGTTTGTCTACTGTGAGACAAGGCTGGAGGTCAGTATGTGTAGATCCATGGCAGTCATGGGCAAGGCCCACCAGTTGCTTCTAGACTACAACTCCCATCGTGTAAGTTGTAGTATGGCAGCAGCTAAGGCCTCATGTTGCCCATCCCTATTACTACCAGTGGGACCAGGATGGAGGTCAGTATATGTGGTTCTATGGCTACCTGGGGACAAGGCTGGGGGGCAGTATCATACCTGCCAAGTGTCTCTTTTTAGGAGGGACAGTTCCCCTTTGACACTCAAATCCCTATGTCCCACTTTCCTACCCTTTTGTCCCTCAGACTATGTGGTGTGTATATAAGTGTATCGCATTGCTTCACAGCAATAAAACTCACATTGTTTATTTAAACTTCAGTATAAGTGTTTATAAATTAATCTGTGTAAAAATAATTTAGTCTTGTAATTTAGTCAGTAATGTGCTGCCCACCAGCCAAGCACCAGCAAATCTTGGGAGGTAGTTAGCAGTATGTCTTATTATTTGGCTACCAGTACAGTGACATGACTTAGGGTCAGTACATAGGCATCAAACAAATAAATAAAAAGCATAATACATGAGCAACGTGTAGCCATGACATCTTTAGAGCTAAAAAGTATGTTTTCCCACAGAGGGTGTACATTTTTTGATAAGAGCCATTTATAAAGTAAAATGTGAACATTGCTGTTTAAAGGGATAGTAATACTTCATTTTATCTTTATTTTATTTTGTAGGCATTTAAAAAAACATGAAGAACGATATAAGTCTTATCTCTCAAACCTTTATGATTTGAGAGATATTCACAAGCAAAGTTTCCCCTCCCGCCCCTTTTATCTGTTATAAGCCATCTCTTCTCAGATGTGGAATCCATTCCATAGACCAGACAGATAGCAGAAGGGAACAATCTTCTTCCTATGAGAACAATGAAAGCCCTGCCCCCCTTGACAAGTTTTTCAGGTTTTTCCCTTATCTTAATTGAAGATTGTCCCTCTCTACAGTCTACCTGGGCACCTCCCTACTGCTCTGGCTGAGCAGTGTTACATCAGTAAAAGGGGCTGGAGGGGGATACTTTGTCATTGAATTACTCTTTAACTATAAGTCTGACAGAATTGAAATAATACTCTCCAAAGTCCAAATACTATGATGATTAATTAGAGCTGCTTTTATTATGAAACATTACTATCCCTTTAAGCTTACTTACAAGTGTCTGCCCAAGGCAATTGACAGTGGTGGCCTACTGTGCTTTGGTCACTGTGAGTGATTGACTTTCCTCTTTGGGCTGACTTCCTGAGGCCTGTACTAGCACATCAGTAACCCCCTACTCCTAATTATCAATAGAAAGGGAGGGAGATTGAGGCTGATTTGCTAAGAAATTGGATAACTCTAGGACAAACCAACTGTACCCCTGGGAACAATGACAATTCTCAATTATTTAAACTCCTTGAATGCTAGAGGGGATTTTCACTTGTCTTCTAAGATGCAGTTGGTTTGACCCCAGAATTGCACTAGTTCTAAATGAGCCTAATTGCATCTGAATTTTACCTCTGATCAGGGCTGTCCAAGTTCAGTCCTCAAGGGCTTATCCAAGGCTGGATTTTCAATAAGGCAGAGTAGGCATCTGCCTACAGGCGCACCCTACAGATGGGCGCCTGCCATAGAAATCAATTTTTTTTTTCTTTTTAAGTGGCACGTGCTGTGCTGCGCCGCACCGCCCACCGCATGTAAGGTCTGTGTAGCTACTGAGCACCCCCGGCTCTTTAGCATTACAGAGAGCTGGGAGCTCCAGCAGCTACAGGTCTGTGCAGAAGCACAGATCTCTCCTGCTACTGGACCACCAGGGAGGAAGGAAATGTGAGGCTTAATGTGGAGATGATGGGGGCAATGTAAGGGCAATATGGGGATGATGTGGGGCAAGCAATGTGGAGCTGATGGGGACAATTTGGAGCTGATGGGGCAATATGGAGCTGATGGGGCAATGTGGAGCTGATGGGGGCAATGTGGAGCTGATGGGGGGGCAATGTGGAGCTGATGGGGCAATATGAGGGCAATATGGAGCTGATGGGGGCAATGTGGAGCTGATGTGGGCAGCTGATGGGGGCAATGTGGAGCTGATGGAGGGCAGTGTGGAGTTGATGGGGCAATGTGGAGCTGATGAGGAGTAATGTGGAGATTTGGAGCATTGTGGAAATGGCCAATGGGGGGGGGGCTTCAGATTTCTGTGCCTACAGGCTCCTGAGGTGTAAATCCGGCCCTGGGGCCATCAACATTCCTGATTAAGCAATGTGAGTTAGTCAGTGGCTCATTGATTTTGACTGACTCTACTGTGCTTAACAAGGGAAATCCTTATATCCTGGCCTGTTGGTGGGCCTTGAGGACTGAACGTGGACAGGCCTGCCTCAGATAAATGGGAAAGTATCTCAATACGAGAATTATATGAGTGGGATGTTATCTCCATAAGCGTGCCAGTGACACATATTTAGGATGCTCTCTAAATTGATCTGTCATATAAACGGGTTATTACCTGACTGGTGTTACATGAATTGTGTATTATCTCAGCAAGGCTGTTATATTAATGGGGTGTATATGAATAGGGCCTTACTTGAATGGGTTACATCTTCACACTGTGTGAACAGAGTGGAGTCTTGCGTCACCACTGATGTACTGTCTTATCAAGGATCCTCAGCTATGACAGACACCAAATGATGTTTGCTCTATGTGTCTGAGTCTGACTGATACAGGCACTCTGTATATTTACTCCTTGTAAATCCGAAGCCTTGATGCCTGCTATTGACACGTAGATCAAGATTTGCTTTAGGGTTGCAGTCTTTAAAATGACATAACATTCAACTGGATATGAATAGATCTCTGGTGTATGATGGACAGAGAGAAGCCTTTAGACAGTTCCATTTAACTGAGGTAGTTGATCTTTGGCACTAGATTTGGAGATTATTGCTTTCATCATCTCTAACAAGCAATTGGCTGGTTGGGGATGATGAGAACTGATGTCTCCAAACAGCTGGATAACCTACCGACACCAACACACACACACACACACACATGGTCTGGATCAAGTGTGAATCACTAACATAGATACATGGTTAATGATGTCTGATCATTGTCGGTGTCAACAGGGGCACCCGCCCCCCCCCCAATACACTTGCCCTTCCCTTGACACACATAGCAATGACAGCCCTACCCATAGTGCAATCTACCACTGGAGGATCTCAAATGTCTTTCAGTATCAGGGAGCTGCTGCATCATGTTTCCTGACCCACATGCCAACAGTTAACTCTTTTAATGCCAGAGGGGTGTTCAACACATTGCTTAGAAATGTGTTGGCGTCCACTCTGTTAGTCAAAGGGTAAAGTAGGAAAAGAGAAAAGGAGCGTTAGTGCAATTTGTTATCTTCTAGATCAGTGGTTCTCAACTCCTGCCCTCAGGACCCACTAACAGGCCAGGACTTAGGGATGTCTCTGCTAGAGCACAGGTGTGGTGATCAGAGGCTCATTCACATAGATTAACTCACCTGTTCTCTAACAAGGAAATCATCAAATCCTGGCCTGTTAGTGGGTCCTGAGGACAGGAGTTGAGAACCACTGTTCTAGATTGACAGTGGGCATGTGAGATGATTCAGCAGTCACGAGCCAAGATAGGAAAATGGTCTGGTTGAAAAGGATCAGAGGATGGTGCTGAGCCCTCCTGCAATCGCACCTCTGCACCCTAGTAGTTATGCCTCTAGCTGGAGGTCCAAATATCGATTATCCCTTCCCTACAGTTATAATGGGTCCCGTGTATTTTCCATGGACGATTATAATGAACATAAATTAAAGGGGAACTGTAGCCCAGGAATATGTGGGTCTAGTTATTTAAAGGGATAGTATTACTTCGTTTTAACTTTATTTTATTTTGTAGGCATTAAAAAAACATGAAGAATGATATGTCTTATCTCTCAAACCTTTATGGTTTGAGAGATATTCACAAGCAAAGTTTCCCCTCCCGCCCCTTTTACCTAGTGTAAGCCATCTCTTCTCAGATGTGGAATCCAGTCCATAGACCAGATAGATAACAGCAAGGGACAATCTTCTTCCTATGAGAACAATGAAAGCCCTGCCCCCCTGGACAAGTTTTTCAGGTTTTTCCCTTATCTTAACTGAAGATTGTCCCTCTCTGCACTCTACCTGGGCACCTCCCTTCTGATCTGGCTGAACAGTGTTACATCAGTAAAAGGGGCGGGAGGTGGATACTTTGTCAATGAATTACTCTTGAACTACAACTCTGACAGAATTGAAATAACACTCTCCAAAGTCCAAATACTATGATGATTAATTAGAGCTGCTTTTATTATGAAACATTACTATCCCTTTAACAGATGAACTTACCATGGTAGGTGTCCTTTATACAGCAGTCACTTAACCCTTTGAGTGCCAGAGGGGTATGCAATGCGTTGCAAAGGGTTATATCCATGTATTTTTTATTTGCATTTATCTCTCTTGTAGTCTACTACTAGACATTTTCACTTACAATCTAATAAAGATAAGTGACCCTTACGATTTATTCAGGTCTAGTGAAGCTTGTATGTTGTACGGTATGACCTAAAAGCAGACTCATCTACAGATCACCTTATACAGGAAACTATCTATAGATAGTTATACCCAACTTCAGTATGACGGATACCTACTTATAGAAGTTAATGTGTTAAACAAATTAAGAACCACATATTTCTATCATATAGTTTCCCTTAAGAGGATCAGTAAAATTTGTATGAAATATACATGTTACAGGGCCTCTCAAGCCGAGTAAAGGCAAGGATACTCACACTGTTAGGAGATTTTGTATTCAAAAGTTATTATGGCTCAAACTATTTTTCGTTTAAATCAATAGTTTAACAACAAGACCATCTGGTGTCCAAAAGATGGTTTATATAATACACTCTATGGAAAAGCCTGAGCCGCAGATTACTTCTCTCAATAGTGAGCGATAGGAACAGCATCACCTGTTGACCAAAAGATGAAATTACAGTTTATTGCATAAAGTTTGAGCTCTAATATCTTTTAAATTAAAAAGTCAGCAGTGGGAGTGCCGATGTTTTACTAATTTGAGAAAGCTGCCCTATAACATAAGCATGTTTTATAATAAGGTTACAGCGCCTTTAAAATTGGGCAACTTGCTCCTGTCCAGCTGTTGTTGAACTTCGACATCTATCATCCTCAGCTAGCCTTTGGGCAGCTGAGGATGATGGGAGTTGTAGTCCAATAACAGCTGGACATCTGCAGGTCAAACAATCATGTTATAAGCTCTACAGAGATGTATCTGACCCACTGATAAGAACTCATTGTGACCATGCTATCTCCCCTGTGAATGGTAATGCCTTTATTTGCTTCTAAATGAAGAGGAGCCTGCAGGCTTTGTGTAATTGGCGAGCCGCACGTTGAAGGCACAGCTACTGATACTTCATGGGCTGCTCTGTAATTACACCTCCCTGGCTCTGCAGCCAATCTTCCTTAAACACTCTTCTGCCAGACCAAAGATGCATCTAGAAGTAAATGAAGGCTCATCCCTATATTACTTGATCTAATGGTGAATGAGAGTATGAATGTAATATTACTTTGCAATGACACAACCATTCTAATGCATTGATACAGTAACTAAGTGCCTCATAGCTGTGCTCATGATTCATAATCAATGGGACTGACGTATAAAAGGGGAAGTTCAGCAATTATAGGGTAAAATAATTGTACAGTAGGGGACATTTAACCATTTGAGTGCCAGAAGGGATGTTCCCTGGTACTCAAAGGGTTTAAAAACAAAAAAGCCCATATGAATGGTCCTTTAACCCCTTCAGAGTTACAGTGGTCTCCAACATATTCAGTGGGTTTAAACCCTCATTTAAAGTGACAGTTTCCATTTTACTTTACATATTTAGCAAGTGCATAATGTGTGAAGTAAAAAATGCTTTTATATTTCATCATTTTTTTGTCTTCACCTATTTTGTATGCTTTCATGTCTAGTGAGCTGTGAAAATAAGGATAGTGGTACAATATTACACTATCCCTGCAGCAGTCAGTGCTCTATATGCTGTACTTAATAGGCTGGAGGCAGGCTTCTCTGCTGGAGGGATAGTGTTACACTGCTTTCAGACTCCCTGATAGAAAGTTCCCTGGAAACAGAAATTCACTGTGACAAACGTGAAAAAAAAAGGGTGAAGATGAAATTAGATAAAGGATAGGCAGCTTTGACTTTACTTATTATTATTATTAATATTATTAATAAGTTGCAGAATATTCAATGAACGTGTCAATGAACATCACAACCACAACTTGTGTGAAAGATCTATCACATCCCCACAGGCTGATGAGCAAATGTGCCCTGCTGCAATTTTTAATATGTTTCTGCAACTTTACTACACTACTATGTGAACACAGTAAATTGGTAGCATGCTAGACTTCAGTGCACTCATGTGAGGCCCTAGCTGCCCATGGTATCCTTTTAAAAAGTCACATGCATAATAACACGTAGCTTCACTCCTCATTCATCATGTTGCCATAGTGAAAAGGGCGACATGAGAATCTCACCATGCATAACAGCGCGAGATTCTCATGTCGCCCCCATGAAAGGTCTCAGAGGAGATCCGCTTGATGGAATGTCTCACTGACTCAGTTTGAAGCACGAGTGATAATGCGGAGTGAAGCCGCATGCTATTTTTTATGTGACTTTTCAAAAGCGAACCGTTGCCCATGTGAAAGAAAACATAGGCCATCAGAGAACTTTTCTGCACATGTAACATCACCAACATGACACCCTAGTATAAGGAGCCTTTTTATAGTAATAACCTCTGAAGTGCTTTATTATGCCTAATATTTTGTTAGTGACTCACTACCTTATTATACCAGCAATAACTTGCAACTTAAGATCCATATTGCATTTTTCAGCTGTGGGCGCTTGTCCTGCAAGAACAGGTCGAAGAAGGGTTAAGCAGTAAACCCTGCAGGATACAGAGTGAGAAAGTAGACGCGTCTGATAATCCTGAGCAAATATCAGATATGCGGGAGCTCTGGACACATAAATGTCAGCTTCATATTCCTGCTACTCTGTATTCGTATCCCCTCCCTAACCTTACTACCCTTTTTATGCTCTCATTCCCTTCTCTTCTACCCTCCCTGAAGTCCAAGCTCCTCTTCCCCAGTCTTTGTCTGTCCCACTTGGTTCTGCAATTTCTCGCTCAGTTATTGCTGTGTACTAAAGAAACCTAGATTAATTATAGGGCAAGGCAACAGGATCATAATACAAATTCACACCGATTTGAATGTAACTTTTAACCCTGTGAACGTTAGAGAGGTCTCCAACACATTACAAAATCTCAATGAGAATTTGTATTGTTTCCTATGTTTTGTTTTTAATTTTATGTCTCTGACAGTGAGCTCCCTGAATTTCCGTTTCCCCGGAGCTTTCTGTCAGGAGCTGTGAAAGCAGGGGAAATTATAGCATGTAACACTATCCATGCAGCAGTAAAGCCTTCCTCCAATCTATTAAATGCAGTATACAGAGAACTGACTATGGTAGGGGTAGTTGTTACATTGTATCACTCTCCCTGCTTTCATAGACCCTGAGAGAAAGCTCTCTGTAAACAGACATTCAGGGAGCTCAATGTTGAAATATGTAAAGAAAAAAAAGTGAAGATAAAAAAAAAAAGAATAAAAAGTATAGGTAATTTGATATTACATATTTATGCATTTGCAGAATATATAACTTAAAAAGGAGGTTGACTGTTACTAATATAGGAACGAATAACAGCGACAAGACCTACTGTTAGACTAAAAGTGCCACCATTGTCCAGCTAAGGGTGTTACCTAAACTTTATTAACAAGACAAATCTTCACTCCACTTAAATGTTATCTTCTGCTCCAGAATTTCTCAAGCACGATTCTCCCAAGTACCAATAGCAAAGCAGGATTTGTGGAACTCCCTGCCCAAGCACAGGTATGTAATAAGTGGATCTTTCAGTCTGATTCGTTCATCTGTGTTCATACAGGGAAATCTTGAGACTGTTCACATGGATGTGTATCAAGCCACATGCCAACTTACCTCCAATGTCTCATATTTCCCCTGCAACTGACTTTCATGGGGTGGGTGAGGCAAATATATCACAATAACGTCCCAGATGGGTGCCGGCCATATGTTAGTGGCCTTTAACCTCAGCCGGTCACTGGAGGATGCCTGTGTGAAGTCTGGGTGTGGCAGATTAGTATGCTTTAACTTGGACATGACCACTACATGAATGCAACCAAGTTGCAGCATGCTGCATCCCAGTGCATTCTGTGAGGCGGAAATCTCACGCCTGAACAGCACCATTGGAGACAAGCTGTTTTACATGGTACGTCTAAAGTAAAATTAATAACACTGTACTAAAACCGCCAGTGTAAAGCATAAAAACCTGCATTGTTAGTCATATTGCTCTATTTCATGGAAGAAAAAACACATCCCAAAGGCATTAAAACCGGGATGAGAGAACAATTGTAGAAAGTTGCATTTAATAAGTAGTAAAGTTTTATTATAGGAAAAAAGGCAAAGACTGGAAAAGAGAGGGGTTGAAAGATAGACCAATAGAGAGATACAGACTGAAAGAGAGAGAGAGAGAGAGAGACACTGAAAAAGAGAGAATGAGAGTGAGAGACACACACACAGACTGAGGATTGACACTATGGGGTGCAGAGATGGATTAAGGGTCCATGGGACCCTAGGCAAGGTACTAATTTGGGGCCCCACATCTCATCTGACACAGAGTTCTGCTAGCAGGTACTGGACTGTGGCTCTAATAGAAGTAGGAGCAACTGAATGATGCTGGTTTCGTTCTATAATAAGGTTGTCTGACACAAGATATTAGCTGCAACAACAACAGGGTATCTGTCTGTGGCCTGTCACTCGCAACCAGGCCCTCTCATATTGTCATGGGCCCTAGGCAGTAGCCTAGGGTGCCATAATGGATGATCCAGCTCTGATAGGGTGTCTCTGAAAAACAGAGTATATGCTACTCACGCCAGATAACATTAGGGCATTTCTGCTAGTTTTATTGTATTTGTAATTCAACAAAAGAATGGCAGCACACAAGCTAGTACTATCTATAGTGCACTCACAGGGTGGCAGAATCCTCCAGCTAAGCACCGTTATGCACACCTCCCAACATTTCAAATGTCCAAAGAGGGACACTTCTGTTTTAGTTGGTGTTTCTGGGGGAGTGGCTGGTGGGTAGGGCATTGCCAATAATTTTTGGTCATTTCTTCACCTATTGGCACTTCTTTGTGCAACTAATAAATGATTTAGAGCAAGACCAAAGAATTTTATTTACACAGATTAATTTATAAACACATTAGTTGAAGAACCCGTTACACGGGACACAGTGCCACTGCCAGCCGGTCGCGGGGCAGTCATGCACAGTAGAGACTGCCCACGTCGCGGCTGATACAGTGCCAGCCGGTTGTGGTTCAGTCATGCACAGTAGAGACTGCCCACGTCGCGGCTGATACAGTGCCAGCTGGTTGTGGTTCAGTCATGCTCAGTAGAGACTGCCCGTGCCGGGGCTGATACAGAGCGGGACGTTCCTTCGGAGCTCCCCGCTCTGTATCAGCCTCGTCACGGGCAGTCTCTACTGCACATGAGTGCAGCACGCTCAGCAGTCTCTACTGCGCATGACTTCGTCGTAACAAACTTTCTAGAGAATTATTATATAGGATATACTGAAGATGAACAACACATTTCTGTGAGTTTTATTGCTGTGTAATACACACTACTCATTCTGTTCTCCTAAAAAGTGGGACAAAAAGGGTAGAAAAGAGGGAGAGAGGGATTTGGGCCTCAAAGACGCACTGTCCCTCCTAAAGAGGCGCACTTGGGAGGTATGCCGTTATGTTTTACTCTCAGTAACTGTAAACAATTACAAGCAGCAGTGCAGTTCTTGCAAATGTATAACTTTATCAAAGAGGACATAGTACAGGCAGCACGCTGCTGAAACACATACATACAACGACAGCAAAAAAGATGAGATGTCGGGGTAACCCTACACAGCCTCCATCCTCAGTCAGTACACACACATTGCTCATTCAAAAGAACAAGGGTATAAGGAATGAACACAGCACTCTTCTTATGGGTATAAACAGGCCACTTTATTTGTAAAACTCACATTCAAATCTTCATAATAAAGAACAATTCCAGTCAAATTAGTACTCACAGTAATAACAAGTTTGCTTAATCCTTGTCCCTTATTCACCACTTCCAGCTTCGTTAGCATCCTCCTTTGCATGGCCAAATAAAACAGGCTCATGCTTAAAGGGATAGTAATGTATAATAATAAAATCAGCTCTAATTAGTCATCATAGTATTTGGACCTTGGAGAGTGTTATTTCAATTCTGTCAGAGTTGTAGTTCAAGAGTAATTGAACGATAAAGTATCCCCCTCCCGCCTCTTTTACTGATGTAACACTGCAGGGGGCAGAGCTTTCATTGTTCTCATAGGAAGAAGATTGTCCCCTTCTGTTATCTGTCTGATCTTACAACCAGATTCCACATCTGAAGTGAGCAGTGTTACACTAGGTAAAAAGGCCGGGAGGGGGAAACTTTATCCTTCAATTACTCTTGAACTACAACTCTGACAGTACTGAAATAACACTCTCTATGGCTCAAATACTATGAAGATTAATTGGAGCTGCTGTTTTTGTGAAACATTACTATACCTTTAAAGCGGATGTTTCATGTGTAAGCATTAACCCCTCTATCGCTCAATCCCCACCAAGCACGTATGAACTATATTTGAAATAGTTGTATAACTGATAGTTCTTCTAAAACTTCTATATAAGTTATATTCCCTCACGATGAAAAGCGGTGCCATATTGCTTAGGATAGTGCCAAATTCATTGCAGTACTGAATGCTTGGTGTGACATCGCTGGTTTGGCCCATCCCATTGTACTGACGTTATGCTAGTAATCTCAGTCACACCAGGTCTAAAGGGAGAGTGGGAGGGCGATTGGGTGTGCACTTGCCAGAGGATGAGGACTGTTTTGGTTTCAACTCAGTACAGCTGGTACTGCACCGAGGACCACTGTTATGTCACCAGGTGTATTTTCTAAAGCGCATATAAAGAAAAACACTTATTAAAAAAAAAAGACACTGCTGAAGAAAGCATATGTTCAACGACATATTAAAGATAATTCATATTTTGATGACACCTCCACTTTAAAGCAAACTATTATCCAAATTCCCAAAGTGCAGTTAACCAGTTAATCAAATTGAGTCAGACCCAGCTAGCTGCAATGGGTAATGTGACCACCCACAACATAAGTCCGGGGCAAACCTCCCTAGGGTTCCCTCCCTAAGAATCCATCATGCATTATTTTTGTTAACACTCAACATACCCCCATGCAAGGCAAGGACACCACCGGTCCCACAGTCACACTCCCAAAAAGCAAGTACAGAGGGGCATGGCATGTGGGGCTTGTCCACACCCTCAACTTTTCCCTCTACAGCCTCACCTTCCGCTCTTCCCTAACTTATAAGCTAACTTCCCCCCACCCCTCACCTAACCTCACTTCCTAAGCCTCCCCTTTTGCATGCTCCCCCTACCTTATTTGTTTCGGTGATCCCTCAACCAGCAGCATTAACAGTTACTGGTTGATGAGGCTAATTCACCGGGTCTCATGCTTAATGCCATGGGTCTTGTTGTCAGTTAGGTGCATATAATGGTACTAATCTCCTTACTACTAATGGTTCAATTGATGCATTATGTCAGCCCAAGTCCTGACCTCTTTTGGGAACCTGTCAACTCCCAAGCTAACCCTATATACTATAAATAAGCTACTAGAGCAATCCCTTGGCTAGAGCATATGGGCTTCCCCCATCCTTTTGTATAAACATACTGTTTGGCCCTTGGCCACTCTCTCAAAACACACAGCTCAAAGAGCCTCTGATCACCCTGGAAGTACTATTGTTGATCTGACCTGTCTGTCTGCTTGACTGTACAGCACTGATTGACACTTCCCTGTCTCTTAACTCACTAATCATTGTATTAACCACCTTGTTTGCTAACAGAATTTTCCAATGCATTGGCAAAGTACAGCACTGAATGAATTATTTATTTAACTGCATACCCAGTGATTAGTGTAATATTAACCCTTTGAGTGCCAGAGGGGTACGCAACGCATTGCTTTGCAATGCGTTGCGTACCCCTCTGGCACTCAAAGGGTTAACCCTTACCTTCCTCTAGACTGTAAGCTCTCACGAGCAGGGCCCTCTGATCCTTTTGTTTTCCATATTTGATTTGTACTATTTAATATCTCTGTGTGTCTATTCCCCATTGGACAGCGCTGTGGAATAACTTACTGCTATATAAATAAAGAGTAATAATAATAATAATAACATTTAAATGGATAGTAATACTTAAGTATTACTAATCCCTATATTAAAGTCCTTTTAAAAATAAATGTATTGCCCCAGTGTCATCTCTCAAACCTTTATGGTTTGAGGGATGATCACTCCTAAAGTTGCCCTCTCACTCCCTCTTCTCCGTAGTCAGCATTCTAGCTGACTGCAGGGAAGCAAGTCGTACGACTTCCAGCACAGCCGCAATCGCTTTAATAAAAAAGAAAATTTTCACTGAAATGGTCTTCTACGTGTGCTCGGTTTGCAAGCACATGTAGAAGACTGTTTTAGTGAAAGATTTTTTTTTAATTAACGCGATCGCGGCTCTGCTGCAGAGCCGCCTGATGATCTATGACCCGATTTCCCTTCAGTCAGCTAGAACGCTGACTTCGGGGGAGGGAGAGGGCAACTTTAGGAGCGATTATCTCTCAAACCATAAAGGTTTGAGAGATGACACTGGGGGCAATATGTTTTTTTTAAAAGGACTTTAATATAGGGATTAGTAATACTTAAGTATTACTATCCATTTAAGTGACAAAAAGGTGTCCAGCTTATTGTAAAGCAATGCACTTTGCACCCCCTTGAGCTACATAATCCACTGAGTGCCAGAGAAGGGTATCTAATGCATTGCTATGGTTTGGATACCTTTCTGGCACTCAGATGGTTAATTGAATTGTGCTTTAGGGGTGCTGAACAACACATATAGTGGTTATGATTTAGTTTGTCATATTTCATAGTGATAGGAATTATGTTTACTCCTAAAAATACATTTCTTAATAAAACAGTTCACATTGCTCATAGAAAAATTAGTATTGTTAATAGACATCAGCAATGGTTCTAAAGTAATTAGCAATGTTAACCCTTTGAGTGCACTCAGAGGGTTAAAGAAAATTCTCATTGATTCTAAGAAAAGTAAGCAATGATCAAACAAATTCACATTCCTTCTAAAAAAAAAAAATCAGCAATGATAATAACGATTTTTATTGCTCCTAAGAAAAGTTAGCAATCCCAACACAATGGGGGATATGCACTAAGATGTGATAAAGTGGAGATGACTTCTCCAGTTATATCACTTCTCCGGTTCCTATGTTATACAATCGAGGCTATGCACTAAGATCTCCAACACTGGAGAAATCCCATTGATCCCACAGAAACATAGGACTGAAGAAGTGATATCGCTGGAATCGCTGGAGAAGTTATTTCCACTTTATCATCTTACTATCATGCCTTATTGCATCTCCCCCAATGTTTCAAGGCAATTAAAGCCATATGCAAGTTTATGGAAATTTTTAAATGCAATGTAGTTTTATAAAGAAACGATACACATCTTTATATAAATATAGCGTATGGGTTAGCTCTAATATGTGATGTGTTAGTATGATATGCATATGTATGTATGTGGCCAAGAAACTCCAAAAAAGAACACATAAGATAGCACCAAATAGTGAAATATTGCTTGAGATATCTCAATATAACGAATAACCAAATTCTTTGTACTCACATTTATCTCTGGGCAGCAACAGGATTTCTCCAAGGCTGACAATCTCGCATGTAGGGATATCTCACCGACCCTACTCAGTGTACTCCAGTCAGCCACTCCACTCACACTACCTCCAAACCATGTCCACATGTCCGATATTCAAAACACGGTTTTCATTATATAATAAAGTTAACAGTATTGTTGTTTAAAATAAACAAGGTAATATATGCAATAATATCACAGACAACGCGTTTTGCGGTGATACACTGCTTTATCAAGTTGTCTATCCCAAAAATATCCATATGTTTGTATATCTTCATTCTCTCACCCATACACTATATTTATATGCTTTATATATATATATATATATATATATATATATATATATAAATAATATATATATATATATATATATATATATATATATATATATATATATATATATATATATAGGTGTTTGAAGCAGCTATTAATATTCACAATTTTCACTTTCACACTCACTATATTTACACTATTATTCAAATCATCAGTTTAATTATTTTATTTTTATTGACACACTGTAGTTGATTCAGCACGTGCACCACACTCATTTCACTTATTAACGCACATTTTTAGCTCATTAACTATAATGCAACTGACTAAATGCATTAATAAATTAAGTGCATTACCTATATGCCCTGCAATTTTCTGGTACAATTTGGATAAACCAAATCCCCTAGAGCAAAGTACATGTGTGTAATCTCTATTCTTGGTTTGTATTCATATGCAGATTGTAAACATCCACGCTCATTTATATACCTAGCATCCAAATAGGTTCGACCGCGATACTGAGTATTGCTGAGGCAGTTTAATAAACATTGGAAGCCTGGCAGGGAATTTCCATCAGGTTCAACAGCGATCCTGTAGTAGAGTGTACCAGTGCACACACAATGCTGTTACTAGGCCTTTAAAGTCAATAAGTCCCTTATACCTGTCACTATGATAAAACTACATCCTTTCCTCTACACCTTGTTTACCATATGGTATTAATCAAGATGTAGTGGTGAATTTTTGCCTTAACTTTAACTCCAGCACTTGTTTTTGGATTGGTACATTCCCCCATGGACCTTTGTGACCCATGTCAAGTCACAGACAGATCTCTAATCATTTAGAGTGAGCAGCACTTCATAACTGAACCACTGGCAGACAAAAGGTTATATTCTGACCCTTTCAGCCCACATAAAAATGAAAATGGCCTAGTCAGCATGTTTTTGAAAGGAAAAAACTGTAAGTAAAAAATAAAAGACTAGCTATATTTTTCTTAATTCAAGTTTGCAGGCAGCTGTGTATGAACCTTTGACCTCTGTTTATTTATATTAGCTTCCATTGAATGATACGTACAATGTACATTATGATTGACAAACAGGAGATAAGGATCTGTGTGAAAAGAGAAAGGAAGGGTTTACTCACAGAGCAGTAATCTTTTGGTTTGTTTTGCAGGATTGACAATAAAATCTGACGGTCTATGGCTATGTGTACACTGTGGCAAAGGCAGATTAGCCAGTAGGTAACATAGGCTACTGCCAAGGGCCCATGGCAATGTGAAGGGAAAAGCTGTTGGGGACAGAAGCAAAGAAGTATGCCAGTGTAGGAAATAGCACAATGAATGCTGGGATGTTATATTGAATGCGGTGTCAGTGTGCCCTAGATTTAAAGAGATCTCAGATTATGTTTGGATCTAGCCTACACTGACACTAGATTCAACAGAAAACCACAGCGTGCATTGTGTGCTCGCTTTCTGACACTGGCCCATGTGTCATAGCAGGCTCGGACTGGCCATGGGGCATACCGGGCATTTGCCCGGTGGGCCGGTCCAGCGACCCAGGCTCTGTAGTAATACAGAGCGTTGGAGATGACATCATCTCCCAGTGCTCAGTATTACTGAGAACCGCGCGCGGGAGCTTCAGCTCTGTGCCGAAGGAGGCACAGATCTCTTCTATAGCACACCGCTAGACTACCAGGGACTCAAGGTAGTGGATCAAAGGGCAATGTGGAGATGAAGG
The DNA here is from genome assembly GCA_037306005.1 of Rhinophrynus dorsalis. Lineage (NCBI taxonomy): Eukaryota > Metazoa > Chordata > Amphibia > Anura > Rhinophrynidae > Rhinophrynus > Rhinophrynus dorsalis. The sequence continues at coordinate 439,691,912 of CM074722.1, read as the reverse complement.
GGCTTAATGGGGCATTGATGAAGGGGAATTGTGGAATGGGCAATGTGGAGATGAAGGGGCAATGTGGAGATGAAGGGGAATTGTGGAAGGGGCAATGTGGAGATGAAGGGGGCATTGTGTAAGGGGCAATGTGGAGATGAAGGGGGCATTGTGGAAGAGGCATTGTGGAGATGAAGGGGGCAATGTGGAAGAGGCAATGTGGAGATGAAGGGGGAATTGTGGAAGGGGCAATGTGGAGATGAAGGGGGCATTGTGGAAGAGGCATTGTGGAGATGAAGGGGGCATTGTGGAAGAGGCAATGTGGAGATGAAGGGGGAATTGTGGAAGGGGCAATGTGGAGATGAAGGGGCATTGTGGAAGGGGCAATGTGGAGATGAAGTGGGCATTGTGGAAGGGGCAATGTGGAGGTGGACAGTGTGGGCAATGTGGAGGTGGGGAGGAGGATGGGGTGGGCAGTGTGGAGGTGGGCAGAGTGTGGAGGTGATTATGTGGGTGGGGGCAGGGGATTGTGGCAAGGGGGGGCATAGGATTGTGTCCGGGTCGGAGGGGGGTGGGGGCATCAAAACGCACCTTCACCTGTGTATACCAAAAATCTTGCACCAGCCCTGGGTCCGGGACCGGTCCAGGCATTTAAAAAAAATAACGAACAAACACCTTTCGCCGCCCCCCCCCCCCATGGGCTGCTCAAAAAATTAAAATGCTGCTCAGCCTTAAATGCCCGGGCCTATTTTTTGTCCCAGTCCGTGCCTGTGTCATAGTGACAAAAAAGTTAAATCCCTTGAATACTAGAGTTGTTGTAATGCATTGCCAAGAAATGCATTGGACATTACTGTCATGCAAGGGGTTAATACATGGTGTGTTTGTGTGTTTCTCCCCCCCCAACCATATACAAATAAATCCCTGCTGTTGTGTTTCTCTCTCCCCAAGTGTCACTATCATCAGCATCTATGGAAGAGTCTCTGTCATTATAAACCTCGCCAACATGAGTCACTTCTAGTTTCCTCACAGGAAGTGAAGCGACTTGGAAATCCATCTGGCACTCATAGGGTATACCATACATGCAATGTGCAGTCACATGGCACAGTGTTTCTAGTGTCCACCATTCTTCATAGAGTCCTCTCCCTTTCCCAACCCCTCTGTTCCCCAGTCCCTTTTTATCTCTGTCCTTCCCACCCTCAGCAGCCTTCCACCTAATTTCTGCCTCTCATCTCAGACTTAATTTGCCTCCCCCTAACTCTTCATCTCCATATCCCTCAGCCTTTTTGTTCTTATCTCTCTCTCTGAGACTCTCACTTTTTCTCTCTGTCTTCTACAGTCCTTTTTTCTGTCTTCTGATCCCCTCTTTCTCTATACACCTTTGTTCTTGACTCTCCAGCCTCCCTCTCTCACTTGCTATATCCTTCAGCCCCTCTCGCTACCACATCACCCACCTGCCATTGTTCACAGGTCCTGTCAGATCGATTATTGGTTTGGGGCAGTGGTGAATGGGATTAGGAGCTAGGGGTCCTAATGCCGGGGTCATGTGTTTCAGGATAAACCAATGAGAAACTCTTGCTCTGTGTACACATGATTTTTATGATATAATTTAAGAGTCCACTAAATAAATAATTTTAGCAAATACTGGCTAGAATTGCCTGATATTTAAATGGCTATGAACACTTTTTTTTTTATTAAAGATACAACACTTGCCAGCCTCACACCCTTGCTTGGTATATGTTCACCAGGGCTCAAAATTTCCACTCGCCACTAGCCAATGGCGAGTGAAAATTTAGCCCTGGCGAGTAGAAATTCAGCCCTGGTTGGTATGTTATGGCTTGCAGTGGCGAGTAACTTTTCAGGTCTGGCTAGTAACAAAGGACTTAAAATTACAAGCCCTGTGTTCACACAACAATTGCTTTTTGATGCAGACATTTTAAGGAATATGTGTTCAAAAGAAAATGGAGAAGTTATGGGGCAAACCAGAAAATTTAGAATATGTCTATTTGCTCTCTATGATGTAGCTGCAGAATTGATCATCTTTTGACTTATTTTCCTTTTTTAAGAACCCCCGCTGGAAATCCTTAGTCTACCCTTGTTAATATTGTAGTTCTGCTGTCCCTTTACATTGCTCCACCTATATCCATAGAAAAATCAACACCATCATAATGCAATGGAAAGTAACAGTGTGCATACTTCAAGCCTCAAGGACCATTCATTACAATGCCAAAATCCCCTGTACATATTACTGCTGCTAAACCTTATTATGGAATGTTTAGCAGCTGTGGCTCCTTATTAGCAATCTCATGTACCAGTTCAGAGACCCTTCTGCTTAAAGAAAGACAGACGATTGATGTGTTAAAGGAACACTAACACCATACCCTGGAATTCTCAGGGTTTTACCTTGAGGAGCAAGGTTTTGAACCATATCACAGGGTGAAGAGAGTCCAGTGTTTCTTACTATATGATTTACACCAATTTACTGCTTATTTTATATCTATAATTAGGGACCTTTCTCCCAGAAAGGGAATGGGAGAAGTCCTGCTTGTCTTGTGAGCATACCTCCCAAGTGTCCCTCTTTAGGAGGGACAGTCCCCTTTTAAGGCCCAAATCCCTCTGTCCCTCTTTTCCAACCTGGTGTACCTCCTTTTATGAGATCAGACTGTATGGTGTGTGTGTATATAAGGTTATCATGTTGTTCCACAGCCATAAACTGCACATTAATGATTCTTTAAAGGGATAGTAATATTTCACAATAAAATCAGCTCCAATTAATCTTCACAGTATTTGGGCCATGGTGAGTGTTCATTCAGTACTGTCAGAGTTGTAATTCAAGACTAATTGAATGATAAAGTTTCCCCCTCCCGCCCCTTTTACCTAGTGTAAGCTCCCTCCGCTCAGATGTGGAATCTGGTCCCCTGACCAGACAGCTCATAGCAAGGGACAGTCTTCTTACTGTGAGCATAAGGAAAACCCTGCACCACTTGACAGGTTTTTCCTTATGCTCACTGAAAATTGTCCCTCTCTGCGATCCATCCGGACATTCTTGCTGCTCTCAGGTGAGCAGTGTTACATCAGTAAAAGGGGTGGAGGGGGATATTTTACCATTCAATTACTCTTGAACTACAACTCTGACAGTATTGAAATAACACTACCCATGGCCCAAATACTATGAAGATTAATTGGAGCTGCTTTTATTGTGAAACATTATTATCCCTTTAAATATCATTATATGTGTTTATAAATTAGTCTGTGTAAATAAAAAACGTTTGGTGTTGCTCTAGATCAGTTGGTGTTACACAAAGTTGTGAGTAGGTCATGAAATCACCTATGAATTATTGGTAATGCCCCTGCCCACCAGCCACACCCCCGGTAACACCCCCTAAAACAAAAGTGTCCCTCTTTAGCCATTTGAAATGTTGGGAGGTATGTGTGAGTATATAAGAAGTGATGTCAGAACTGTAACATGTTAAAGGTTCCTTGAGGACTGACTGGATGATCTCTGGGTTACAGCAAACACTGACATAGCGCCTAGAATCAACTTTTTTTAGGAGCGTTAGGGGTTAATATTACAAAGATCGCAGGGTGAGCTCATTTCAAATGTTCCCAGATATGACTTACTTCTGAAAGTGATTCTAAGGCCCCCTCTGTGGGGGGGCTCCCATTTTTTGTTTCTGTGTTTTTGTTTTTTGTGTGCTCCTGCGCTCCCATTACCATAGCAATCTTGGCAGGGGGTCTAATAATTCATTGATTTGCATTAACCCCTTAAGGACCAGCGGTCCAGGGAAGTTACCTTCCCTTAAGGACCGATCTGATCCTTTTCAACGCGCCGGGACACGTGACCTGTTATGCGTACCACTTTGAGGCCTAAGAGAGATCTCTCCGGTCTTGGAATGATCAATTTTAGGCCCCGTTTTTACTTACAACACTCCCGGTAGAGCTCTGTAAGTAAAAAGTACGTGACGTGCTATGACCGTCAGTGGTCCTTAAAGGGATAGTAATACTTCGTTTTAACTTTATTTCATTTTGTAGGCATTAAAAAAAACATGAAGAATGATATAAGTCTTATCTCTCAAACCTTTATGGTTTAAGAGATATTCACAAGCAAAGTTTCCCCCTCCCGCCCCTTTTTCCTAGTGTAAGCCATCTCTTCTCAAATGTGAGTCTGGTTGTAAGACCAGACAGATAACAGCAGGGGACAATCTTCTTTGTATGAAAAGAATGAAAGCCCTTCCCCCCTTGACAAGTGTTTCAGCCTTTTCCCTTATCTTAATTGAAGATTGTCCCTCTCTGCAGTCTACCTGGGCACCTCCCTTCTGATGCGGCTGAACGGGGGGGGGGATACTTTGCTTGTGAATATCTCTTAAATCATAAAGGTTTGAGAGATAAGACTTATATCGTTCTTCATGTTTTTTTAATGCCTACAAAATAAAATAAAGATAAAATGAAGTATCGATCATCGGATCGCGACTATACCTGGGGAGGGAACAAAGACTGACAGGTTGTGGAACAGAGCTGTAACCGCAGTCTGTCCGGAAGTAAGACTCCGGCTCATTTTTAAAACTTTAAAGGGATAGTAATGTTTCAAAATAAAAGTAGCTCTAATTAATCTTCATAGTATTTGGGTCATGGAGAGTGTTATTTCAATACTGTCAGAGTTGTAGTTCAAGAGTAGTTGAATGATAACATATCCCCCTCCCACCCCTTTTACCTAATGTAAGCAACCGCCCCTCAGATGTGGAATCTGGTCTTAAGACCAGACAGCTCACAGCAAGGAACAATCTTCTAACTGTGAGAACAATGAAAATACTGCCCCCCTTGACAGGTTTTTCCTTTATGATACTTAAAGATTGTCCCTCTCTGCAAGCCATATTGACACCACCTTTCTCTTCTAAGGTAAGCAGTGTTACATCAGTAAAAGGGGCGGGAGGGGGATACTTTATCATTCGATTACTCTTGAACTACAACTCTGACAATATTGAAATAACACTCTCCATGGCCCAAATACTATGAAGATTAATTGGAGCTGCTTTTATTGTGAAACATTACTATCACTTTAAAATTTGCCATAGCACACATTGTATAAGAATATAAAACAACTATTACAGCTTATCTCTATACAAAGATCATTATGAACTAAACTAATATAGGGGTGATAGTTCCCTTTTAAGTACAGAATTTTGGTATAAAGAGCTTAGGCAAGTGTAGTTTTAGAAGATAATTTCCAGTGCCCATGTAGAATCTTACTCCTACATTCACCCCATTGTTTCCTGCACCCATTTCCCCTCCATCTGGATTACATATTTGATATTGTTTTCTCACACCTTAAAATTCCCATTTAAATCAATAGGGATTTGGGGCATTAAGAGTTGTTGCCTATGGAGAAGTTGGTTTGCCTTTAAATGACTCCAATTACTTAGTACGTGAGTCCCAGAGTAAGAGTCTTGGCTGTAGGGCTAACACTTTTTCAGTAGAAGAGAGATGTTTTTTTGCAGTGTTTGTGCTCTGTCATTATGGGTTATTAAAAGTCTTTTTTGTGAATGAAAAGAGTAATGACGGCAAAAAGCCACCAAGCCAAAGTGGCGCTAATTACTGTGTTTGACAAACTAATTACTGGAAGAGAGAGACAGCGGGGGGAGAGGAAGGGGAGATAAAGGAAGACGGTGAAAGAAGGAGTTTGGGCTGAGATTGATCAGAATTCTCTAGAGAGATATAAGTACCCCCATTCTAATGTTCTTTTTTGTAAGCTTAAAGGGCAACTAACATGAAAAGATTTGAAATATTTAGTGACGTTTGCTGGTGTTTTTTACAAACCTAAGCTGGCAGAGTGAATGAACGTATTTAACCCTTTAAGGATCAGAAGGGTGCTCAATACATTGCAAAGTGATGCACTGAACACCTATTGGTCTTTGAAAGATTAACATTAACATGTGCTGTGAGCTGAGGTTGAGGTTGTGTGGTCCTGCTGTCATGACTGCTTCCATGAATAAGACATTTGGACTGATTGAAGATGTTATCTCTTGGACCATGGAGCAAGGGCACAATTCATAGGGGCAATCAGGGTTTACTGCCCATAGAAAAGTAAATGGGGGATTATTATTAGGATGTGTTACTTCTCCTTTAAAGCTTAGTGTTCTGGCAGTAACAGTATTACGGGTGTACGGGTCTTCTATTGGACTTCTCCTCCTTAGACTTGGTGCAGTGAGCTCTGGAGAGGCAGCTGATGATTGCTATTGGGTGCTGTAACTTTACACTCATATACACAGCCAATAGGAGTAAGGATTCCACTGGAAACCTTATGGCTCGAAGGTGGTTAAAAAAGAAGTTCAGGGAAGACCTGATTGGGGTGCTACTTCCAAAGGTACAAAAATAGAGTATGTTAATAACTAGGCAAAGATTGAATATTTATTTTATTTTATTTTTTTCATGTAAGCCTCCCCTTGACCCATTAACAACGAGCGGTCCAGGGAAGTGACCTTCCCTTAAGGATCTTTGTCAGCGCACTGAGACACTTGACTCATGATGTGTACTTGCACAATGAATGGGGGTCTGAGAGAGGCCGCCCTGGTATTGGATCGGTCAGTTTCAGACCATGCTATTGCTTACAGGGCTCTCTCAAGAGTAATGTAAGCACAAAATATGTGACATGCCAGGACTGTCACTGGTCATTAGGGGGTTAAAATTAGCTCTTGTCTGCACTTCACAGAATACTATGGAAAGTTTTTTTTCTGGTTGGCCATTTTTCCAGCTATTTGATACAACTCCACCGGAGGCCACATAAGCTAGAGGGTTCCTCTTGCCTTCTTCGTCCTGATTATGTAGAACAGATCTTGGAACAAAAGAAAGAGGTTGGTCCTCCACAATCTGTGGGAAGCTATGGGGGAGGGAGGTTCTCTGCCTCTAATGGTGGGAACATCAGAGGAGGGGGTAGCATTTACATATAGATTCAACCATTATTGTGTGTATACATTTTCTCATTTTTATTTCCCCTGCAGGTGATCAGATAAAGAAAGGAAAGAATATGATTTTGCCACTGCTGACCAAACTCCTGCAAGGAAGAAAAGAAATGGTCCACCAGACTAGCTGACTCTGTAAGCTGACCCCAAAGCCCCCTCTGCTTATTTATTTAGGCTAAATAAACTGTGAATAGGGGCAGACAACTTGCTCTCCCCAGCTCTTGGTCCAGCATTAGCTGGTGGTGGTTGTCAGGAGTTGCATTCCAATAAGAGCTACATGAAGGCAGCTGAGGATGATGGAAGTTGTAGCCAAGCAAAAATTACACCATACTAATCCTAAAATCTGTGTTCTCAAGGCTAAATTAGCAACCTGTATCTGTAACCATTATGATGTTGCATTCCTACAATTGTAACCTACAACATGTTCAATAAAGTTTATTAAAAAAAAATAAGCCACACAGTCAATTGTGGAATCCAAAGTATTCAGTTAAAGTTAGAGGTTGACTCTGAGAAAGAGCATGTGTAAGTGTGATTCACATTATTATGTTCCAACCCCCCCCCCCATATTTCTACAGCCATGATCAGTACTAAGAAGGTTTAAACTTGTAAAAAAAATGTTGAATGCCAGAATCAATAGTGCAGCTTAATCTTTGATTCATTGATTTTTGTCTCGATGAGGGCTTAACTCACTTTGTATGTTGAAGGTTGAGACTAAGAAATTCTGGGGCAAACTGACTGCACCACAGGGAATAAATAATAATTCCCACAATTCTATTTATGTAAATTGGGCTTTACCCTCTTGAATGCAAAATAGGTCTTCAATGAGTTGGAAAACATTATAGCATTCAAGTGGTTAAAGTAGCCATTTTACTGTACCCCTGTGATGCAGTTGGCTTATCACAGAATTATTCAAGTTCTCTTTAGAATATAAGGCCCAAAGTGATGGAGGTGTAACTGTGTGGTCAGATGCCCCAAATGGAAGATTCTCTTCTCAGAAAACCAGTCTACCAGATGCTAGAGAGCAAAGAATTGGGAGAGATGCTAGTGTGTGTTGGCAGTCTATGGTGTATCCTTGCTGCGGCGGAAGCCCTGCTTAAAGATGTTGGCCACAAAACCAGATGACAGGATGGATACGCAAGTGAAACCACTAGCTGGTAGTACTAGCTTTCACAGGAGAAGAATGTGGGATTCTATGCAGATGCCACCGAAAATTCTGTGCAAGAGCAGGTGTAAGACATGCAATAAACAGAAGGATAATACTTCTTCAGTATGGGTAGACCACAAGGCTGGCAGACTCTAGAAGCAGATTGAGAGAGGAGCAGTTCTGCAGCAGGACAAAAACCAGTCACATGAACTTGACACTGTAGCTGAAGCTGGATGGACTGAGTGACAATCTGAAGGCAGACCAGATTATAAACTTGACACTTAGGATCAACTGTAGTTATAAAAGAGCTGCTCAGGAGAATTTGACACTTGAAGAGCTGAAAGGTCTGAGTGGCAATCAACAGGCTGATCAGATGAATTGACCCACTAGGTGAAATGGAATGCACAGCGAGAACTCTGATGAGTAGGGCTTGGTGCTTATTCATGGCTGAGTAAGTAATGTTATAGCTGACTAACTCAGGAGAGAACCTAGACATGGCTTTTTTCAGCTGAGTAGCACCCGAGAGGCTGATTAGATTATCTGATACAGTGTATCAGGCACCAGGAATTCATGGTAGCAACAGACTGGCTGTTCAGATGAACATGATACAGTGTAGCAGTTGGCAGGGATATTCAATGTAACAGCCTGCAGGCTGATGGTGGACTGACATACACTGTAGCAACCAACACAACCTGACTGAAGCAGCCAACTGGCTGACCAGATGAACTGAGATACAATATAGCAGCCATCAGGGAGAGCCAATAAACAAAGTCACTCTAGTCATGAATCTGAATCAGGAAATCATTCATGCATAGTACATGGGATGAGACAGAATACAGTCAAAAGATGAGATAAGGGTCAACAGCTGGAGGATCACACTGGAATGGTAATGAGGGAGCACATACAAGACAAGCAAGGAGGAGACCCAAGGTTGGAAGCCAAGGAATCTACATGTACAGGAATGGTACCAAAAGGAAGATGCAAAAAGATAAAATGAGAATCAGTTTGGCAAAAGGCAAGAGCAGCAGAGGACACAGGAACTACAATGGTAAGGCTTATAGAACAGACAACTTGAGGGAGGAAGGAAGAAGGTAGTCAGGGTGGCTGACAGGAGGTAGGAGATTAACAGAATGCAAAGAGGTTGGGGTAGAAAGAGTTGGGACAGTAAGAGATAACAGACAGTTTCTGTGAACTGAAAAGATAGGCTTCTACTATCAAAGCAGTTTTCTCAGATTTAACAAATTTCCAGCTCTAGCGTCTAGCTTCTTTTCATATTCATTACTGACAAATTTTAGAGTTTTCTATTAACACCGCCTAAAAATGACCCAACATTTACCATACTATGGCCAGAAACTCCTAATCATACCTGGAAACTCTCTGGATCTGCCCCGGAGACTCCGTTTTTTAATTACCGTGTCTGTGGGGACAGAGGCTGATTCTCCTGATGTAGTAGCGAATTTCTTATGAAACTCTTCCCACTTCTCCTCCTTCTCACCCTGTTGCTCCTATTTCTCACCCAATTCTCCTCCTTCCCATCAGTTCCTCCCATTTCCAGCCCAATCCTGTTCTGCCCACTTCCCACCAACTTCTCCTCCTTCCCACGCTATTCTGCCCACTTCCCACCCACTTTATGACAGAAGGACAATAAGGCATCCCGACACAATTAAGCCACACCTCCTTTATAATGCAAATCGCATCATTTCCATCCCCCTTTCGCACCACATGAGCCCTCTCTGGGGGCTCAAGAGGCGAAGGTCCCAGGTATGCACCTAATCCAAAACATTTCCCATATCTTCCTCCTTTCAAGACATAACACATATACAGTCATTTCTGGATGTCATGTACATGGAGGAGGACATAACAGCTGATAGCAGGACTGCAGGACCTTAAGCTTTGGTCACTGCACATAGTAATCTTAACCTTTGGTGTGCAACATATTGCTCCCATCTCTGGCCCTTAAATAGTTAAGTACGCTCAAGCACATTGCCTGCTTCGGTTTGACAGAAAAAATTGTCAGTAACTGTCCACCTCCATGGGCCTGACAACTAGCACTGATTGAAGATGTTATCTCTTGTTCAAAGGCAAAAAACCTGAATTGATAGGGGCCATTAGGATTTTTCTATCCATAATAAAGTAAGTAAGAGGTTATTATCAGGAGATATTCATTCTCCTTTAATGTTTTTGGGCATAAGGGCCCATATTTATAAAAGCAGTTATTCTGTAGTAAACCAACTGCACCAAAGTGGACAAATGAAATTTCCTGTTAAAGAAATTGGACTTTTAAACCATTGAATGCTAGAGTATTGCATTGAAGACCTCTCTAGCATTCAAGGGGTTAAAAAACCTCTTGAAGTACATGGAAACTTTGGTATTTTTATTTGTCACGTATGATATAATTGGTTTGCTCCAGAATAACTCCAGTTTTAAAATATGGGCCAATGTCCCTTTAACCATTTAAGGGACACATGGATGTGCAATGCATTGCACATCCCTCGGGTCCTTAAAGTGATAGTAATGTTTCACAAAAAAAGCAGCTCCAATTAATCTTCATAGCATTTAGGCCATGGAGAGTGTTATTTCAATACTGTCAGAGTTGTAGTTCAGTAATTGAATCAGGGCTCAAAATTTACACTCGCCACTAGCCAATGGTGAGTGAAAATTTAGCGCTGACGAGTAGAAATTCAGCCCTGGTGGATATGTTTTGGCTTGCAGTGGCGAGTAACTTTTCAGGTCTGGCTAGTAGCAAAGGACTTCAAATTATAAGCCCTGATTGAATGATAAAGTATCCCCCTCCCGCCCCTTTTACTGATATAACACTACTCACCTGAGAACAGCAAGAATGTCTGGATGGATCGCAGAGAGGGACAATCTTCAGTGAGCAAAAGGAAAAACCTGAAACACCTGTCAAGGGGGCACAGGTTTCCTTATGCTCACAGTAAGAAGATTTTCCCTTGCTCCCCTCACCATCTGAGGGGAGGTATGTTACACTAGGTAAAAGGGGCAGGAGAGGGATACTTTATCATTCAATTACTCTTGAACTACAACTCGGACTATCCATGGCCCAAATACTATGAAGATTAATTGTAGCTGTTGTTTTTGTTAAACATTACTATCCCTTTAAATGGTTAACCCCTTGGATGCTAGAGATGTCTCCAAACTCATTTGAAATGATATAGTGATAGATCTATCATTCAAAGAGTTAGTGGAGCTAAACTATAGCCTTGTAGCATGCAGTGAAATAAATAAACAGAGGAAGACAAGTTAGTAAGTAACGGACAGAGTCAGATACTGTAGCACTCATCACAATAAGCACAGCACAGAAAAGCATAGTCTGTGACTGGAGAAGTCACAGGCTATGCTTTTCTGTGTTGTGCTTATTGTGATGAGTGCTACAGTGTCTGCCTCTCTCCTATAGCACAGCATTGATCTGTACGCTGGAGGCTCCTGCACACAGATCCCCCAATGAATGATAAATAGCAATACTCTGAGTGTGTAAATTGGTAAAGACCAGTCTGTGCCTGCAGGTGCCTACTTCCAGGTGACAGATAACTATCTTACACTGAATAGAGAAATTATTAGAGGCCTTTAAAAGGATTACTTGCTAATGTCAGCTGGATGCAAAAAACAGGACCATGCTGATCCCATGATATCTTATGGAAACGGAGGACTGTGTTCTTCTGATACATTTGATATAATTATTTTGAAACAGTGAGGAGAATGTAGAACTACGATTCCTCACAAACACCCTGCCTAACTCCAGTTCACTAAACTACATACATCAGTGGTTCTCAGCCTAACATTTTATAGGTCATTGGTCAAGCACGTAATTGATGATACAAATACCTAAATATATAGTTCTTTTTAGGTCTCACAATCAGAATAGTATAAATAAACATATCATGCAGAAAATTTTTCCAGAAATAGACATTTGAAACTCAGTATTTCATACCTCCCAAGTGTCCCTTTTTAGGAGGGACAGTACCTCTTTTAGCCCTAAATCCCTCTGTCCCTCTTTCCCACCCTGATGTCCCTCTTTTTAGGCGATCAGATTGTGTGGTGTGTATATAAGTGTTTAATGTTGCTCTACAGCAATAAAACTCACATTAATGTTTGTTTAAATGTCAGTATTTGTGTTTATAAATTAGTATGTGTAAATAAAATACTTTGGTCTTCCTTTAAATCATTTATTAGGTTACACAAGGAGGTGTCAATAGGTCATGAAATAGCTTAAAAATTCCTGTTAATGCCTCGTCCACCAGCCACGCACCCAGAAACACCCCCTAAAACACAAGTGTCCCTCTTTGGCAATTTGAAATGTTGGGAGGTATGGTATTTACATTTTATAAAAGTCATTATAGAAAAGATGAGGCACCCTGAGTGGATGCCAGCGGCACGCCAAAGTGCCACGGCACCCTGGTTGAGAATCACTGAGTTACATCAAAACAAATTATATTTTTAACCCTTTGAGTGCCACACATTGCAAAGCAATTAAAGCCACACCCACCAAGGGGATGGCAGTGGGGCAGGATAGGGGCATTCCGTGGCATCTCCCTCACCTAGGCTTTATGTAATGCCACGTATTGAAGAAACACTAACACCTAAAAATGAACTAGGGTTATATACATTTAACCTTTTGAGTGCCAGAGAGGTAGCCACTGCATTGCCTGGAATAACACTCTGGCACTCAAAGGGTTAAATATATTGTATTTCACACTACTGCCTGTAAAAATTCTCTATTTTTTTTAATCTGAGATCTAAAATCTAGACTTAAGGAGCAGCTAGTCCTGCCTTTTCTGGGGTTCCAGTTAAGGTCCAGGATTATCTGTGCATGGGCTGAGATAAGATACCAGCCTTTCTGAACACAAGGGCATTCGGCCCTAATCACCATCACTAATCACAATCAATTAACTGACTCTAATCGTGCAGTACAAACAGTGCAAATAACATTAACCCCTTGAGTGCCAGAGGGATATGCAACGCATTGCTAATCAATTCGTTGTGTAAGTCTCTGGCATTCAATGGGTTAAACAAATGCTCTCTGAACAGGACAAATTTAGAATTATGTTTTAAGGATATACAAGTATGTGGTATTTAAAGTTATATCAACCTATTTCATTTTTGTCGTTGTTACTCTTCTTTTAAAAGACTAGCATAACATTACAGTAGAAAAGGAGTAAGTTTATGCATTTTCATGTTCATAGTATTGGGCAGGCATAGGAGTCTTGGTGGAGTTAAAGGAACAGTAATCTTTTTTTATGAAAACCTAAATGTTCTAGGGCTTTTCCTGCTGAGTAAAACAAGGGGACTCCCACAGCTGGCAGTTGATTTATTATAACAGTTCAAATGGTCAGGGAGTGAGTAACAGGTTAATTACTTCCTGAAAGTTCAAACTGAAAGGAAGTGATAAAGCTGTTACTGTCACTTTCTACAGAGAATTGTTGTCAATGACTCACTTCTCCAGGATTCAACAGAATAACAAATCTGGAAGCCTGAGGGTACTATTAATATTAAATTAAATAAAAATTATGAACCAAAGGGGTGGACAACATACTGTGAAGAAATATATTCCATCTCACTGGTTCTTAAAAAGTTGAGCTGTAGTATATATGGGAAGACACAGCTTCCAGCAGTGGGAGTACCTTTGTTTTACTCAGCTGAACAAACTGTAAAAAAAGTTTGTTTTTCCATAAAAGTTTATTGCTTCTTTAAAGTAGTAACAGTGTCAGAGTGTGTGTGCTGGTATTCACTACAGTGTATTCTGTTGCACCCATATGCACTACAGCAGTATTACTTTGAGTGCAAGCCCTGTAGTGCGGCCACTGGAGCTGAAGGCTAATGCAGGCACCACATCAGGATTTGGAATTTAAAGGGGAATTTTATCATAGGAATAAGTGTCTCTCAATTGGTTTAACGGGATGACCTACGTAGATGTCCTTCAAATAGCAGTCTGTTACATATATATTCTTGACTGTTAGATGCCCAGGGCCAGAGAAGGTTAAAGGGATAGTAATACTTAAAATGTAAAAAAAATATGTTGTAGGGTTTATCCCCCTGAGTAAAACAAGGGTACTCATACTGCTGAAAGGTGTTTAATTCAAAAGTTATTAATTTTCAAAGTTGAATTTTTTAGGTGCAATATCACAGTGGCCTGAAATTGTACAGTGGCGCTGTTGCTACACCATCCTATGGAGATTTATGGTCCCGGGACCAGAGCGGTCTATTGGATGGTGTAGCAACAGCACCACTGTATAATTTCAGGCCACTGTGATATTGCACCTAAAAAATTCAACTTTGAAAATTAATAACTTTTGAATGAAACACCTTTCAGCAGTGGGAGTACTCTTGTTTTACTCAGGGGGATAAACCCTACAGCATATTGTTTTTACATTTTAAGTATTACTATCCCTTTAACTAAAGCACATTGTACAGAATGGACTGGTTGTATAAAGTCACAGTTTTTAGTCTTTCAGTATTATTTAGCTCTTTCATACATATAACCATAAACTTCTTCAGTTAGATAAATATTCCAATTACCATGCTATTCTATGGACCCTATCCACTAGCATCTCTCCAGGTCTGGAGACCTTAGTGCATAGGTTTCATAGAATAGCACAGGAGCTGGAGAGTTTATCACACTGGAGAAGTGATCTCCTCTTTATCACACCTCAGTGCATCTCCCACCTGGAGTAATTATGGAGTAAACCATCTCTAGAGGGGACAAAGAAAAATTCAGCTTGATTTAAATTGGGCTCTTAAACCCTTGAATACAAGAGAAGTCTCCAGTGCATTGCATTGGAGACCTCTGTAGCATTCACGGGGTTAAAAGTCTCATTTAAATCAATGGAAAATTGGCGAATAATTTGTTTCCTATGTTCCAGAATTTCTCCTAGTCTTCTTAGTAAATCAGCCTCAGTGAAGTCAATTAGGGTAGAGAAATGCTTTTCAGGTCCATAGCTGATATTTTGTAGAGGGAGATGCTCTGCGGGTATCTGTTAGGAAAGATGCTGAGAGAGAAAGAGATGCTCTGCTGATTTCTTTCAAACCAGTGCTGTGAGAGATTCTCTGCAGATGTGAAATAGGGGAGATTATGATGGAATATACTCTGCAGGTTTGTACTAGCAATGTTGATGCAGAACACTGCTCTGCAGGTCTGAAACAGAAAACGATTGGGGTAAAATGTGCTGCAGGTCTGTAATAAGGATGCTTTAGAACAGGAATTCCCTGCAGTTCTCTAGTAAGGAAATTGACAGCAATATTACTCTGCAGATCTCTAATAGGGAATATGTTAGCTGGTGTTGCTCTGCATGTATGTACTACTGAATTTAATGATAGAAATGCTCTGCAGGTCTGTAATAGCACAGAAAATGAAAAGAGATGATCTGCATATTTGTAATAAAGAGGTTGAGCAGAAATGTTCAACTTGTCCACTATAGGGAAGATATTAAAGTGAGATGCTCTGCAGATCTATGATAAATAAGTGTTTACATGTGTATTCTCTAATAGTCAAGTGTTACCTGAAGATGCTCTGTAGATCTTTATTAATGATGTTAGTGGAGGGAAATGCTCTGCTCGTCTGCTCTGGTGATACTTTTAAGGGAGAATGCTCTGCAGCTGGGTAGTAGTGATATTAAAGAAGGAAAATGCTCTATACATCTTTTATAGAAAATGCATTAACCCTTTCAGTGCCAGAGAGGTATACAACTCATTGCTTTGCAATGTGTTGGATACCTTTCTGGCATTCAAAGAGTTAAAGAAGAATTGTCTGCAGATCATCTTCTTGATGTTAATAGAGGAAAATGCTCTGCAAGTCTCTATTAGTAAATGCTCTGCAGGTCTGTACTATAACTCTGATAAAGCTGAATACTTTGCAGACTACGCTGGGCAGAATGGTTCTTACCTGCCTTCAAATTCTATGTTTCTACATTAGTGATATAGATAAAGTAAAATGCTCTGCTGGTCTGGATTAATGAAACTCATTAAGAAGAATGCTCTGCAGGTCTGTGTTAGGGATGTTACCGCCGTGTTGGCCAGACTTGTTGGTTAATGAAGTAAAAAGCTCTGTTGGCCTGGAATAGTGAGGTTAAAGAGAGATGATCTGCAGGTCTGTAATACAGAAGTTGTTGACATGTCATGATCTGCAGCTTTCTGTTAGTGATGTGGTTAGAGAGCGATGCTCTGCACACTGCATGGGGTGTGAAGCAGATCCAGGGAGATGTGTTAGAGTCCCAGTGTCCAGCCTCCTCCCTCAGGCTGAGTGCTTGTGGTGGGGGGAGTAGTGATGTCAGACTTGCCCTATAAAAGCCCCGAGCTGGGAGCAGGTGGATAGAATATACTTCCTAAACAGTAGTGATGCCAACCCCAAACATCTCTGGGTCTGCCGGCAAGAGCTTCAGGAGGGCAGTGTCTGAGCTTGATCCCAAACAAGCTGAGGCTATCCTGGTAAGACATATACTAATTGCAAGCTCTGCTGCTTAACCTCTTTGGTGTTTAGAGCAATCTCCAATGCATTGCAAAGCAATGTGTTGGAGATTTCTCTAATATCCATGGGGGTAAAATATGAGGTAGAAATTGATCTTTTAGTTTTAGTTTACCCTGAGTTACACAAAGAAGTGTGTGACTCCCAATGTAACTGACTGAATCTCTTATTCTCTGTCCATATCATGTAAGGTGTAACACTGAGGTAAGCAGTTCTTGGTACGCTAGGTGTTGGAGACTAGGCTATCCGCTGGTTGGGTATGATGGAAGTGCCAGGGGTTGCCTAGTCCTGGTGTAAGAGTTTATTTTTTAAATGACAAGACAGCAAGGCTCCTATTTTATTAGCTACATTTTACAGGATGACTGAGTTGAACACAGTCTGAGTTTCTGTAGTAAGGTGTGATTTGGTAAATTACAGAGCAATAAGGCACTCAGGAGCAGGGTTACTGTAATAAGATGTTACATAGTCAGTGACAGCACTAAGGAACTCAAGAGCTGGGATACTGTACTAAGGTGTTATAGGGTCAGTGACAGAGCAATAAGGCACTCAGGAGCTGGTTACATTAATAAGGTGCTACATGGTCAGTAACAGCAATAAGGTACTTTGGAGCTGGTTATGTTAATAAGGTGTTACATGGTCAGTGACAGAACAAAAATGCAATGAGGAGCTCGGTTACTATAATAAGGTGTTACATGACAGCACTAAGGCACTCAGGAGCTAGTTACATTAATAAGGTGTTACATGGTCAGTAACAACAATAAGGTACTCTGATGCCGGTTACATTAATAAGGGGGTTACATGGTCAGTAACAACAATAAGGTACTCTGATGCCGGTTACATTAATAAGGTGCTACATGGTCAGTGACAGAGCAATAAGGTACTCTGAAGCTGGTTACATTAGTAAGGTGTTATATGGTCAGTAACAGCAATAAGGCACACTGGAGCTGGTTACATTAATATGGTGCTATGTGGTCAGTGACGGAGCAAATAGGCACTCGAGCTGTGATACTGTAATAAAGTGTTTTATGGACAATGATAGAGCAATAAGGCACTCAGGCAGTGGGTTATTGTAATAAGATAATACATGCTCAGTGGCAGAGCAATAGGGCACAAAAGCGCTGGGTTTCTGTAACAAGGTGTTTCATGGTCAGTGACAGCACTCAGGAGCTGGGTTACTGTAATAAGGTGTTTCATGGTCACTGACAGCACTCAGGCGCTGGGTTACTGTAATAAGGAGTTTCATGTTTAGTGATGGAGTAATAAGGCAATCAGGAACTGGGTTTCTGTAATAAGGTGTTACATGATTAATGACAGAAGAATAAGTTAGTCCAGGAGCTGGGTTACTGTAATAAGGTGTCATATGTCAGTAATGGAGCAATAAGGCACTCAGTAGCTGGGTTACTATAATAAGGTGTCATATGGTCAGTGATGGAGCAATAAGGCACTCTGGAGCTGAGTTTCTGTAATAAGGTGTTCCCTGGTTAATGACAGAGGAATAAGTCATTCAGGAGCAGGAGATAAAAAATGCAAATGTTTCAAACCAAAATTTTGTTGAATGAGACACAAAAAAATGCATGCTGTTTGTGCATATTAGAAATCAATGCAGACCTGCCGCATGCATTTTTATGCACTTGATTAGAGCTCTATAGGGAAAATTTTGTGTAAAGAGTTAAAGAAGCAGTAGACTTTTTTTATGACAAAACATATACTGTAGGGCTTTTCCTGATTAGAAAAACAAAGGTACTCCTACTTATATTTATAACTATTTTTTTGTTATACATTAATACTGCCCTCTAGTGGTCATATTCCAAATATTTATTCTATTACATTATATGGGAGAGGTGAATCACTGTAAAACAGTTCTCATCAGAATGTGATAGAAACTGTTGAGTCACTTCCTGTCAGTTAGAACTTTCAGGTAGTAATGATTGTTACGCATTTCCTGACTGTTTGATCTGCTATAACATTCTAATAAAGCCACTGCCAGTGGTGGGAGTACCCTTCTTTTACTCAGCAGGAAACAATATAACATATAAGTCTTCATAATAAAAATGTTTACTGTTATGTTAAAAACATTTAAGCAGAGACTGAGAAGTTTAACTGCTTGAGTGCCAGATAGGTATCCAACTCATTGCAGTGTGTCAGTTGTGAATGTCATGTCTATGGAGGCGAACATGACAGCTGCTGGTAGTTTTGTGACACAGTTAGACTGCATGAGCCTACTTACTTTTTTAAGGACCAGAGTGGAGCGCATCACATTGCAAAGCACATCCCTCTAGTCTTAAGCTGTTAAGATTACCATGTGCTGTGGGCAGAGATTGTGTCCTGTGATTCTGCCATTAAGTGTCATGTCTGCCTCCATGGGCATGATATCCAGAACTGACTGAAAATGTTATCTCTTAAAAAAAAATTACAAGGGCAAAATTCATAGTGGTCATTAGGATTTTCAGGCCATAGTAAGGTAAGTAGGAGGTTATTATTAGGATGTATTATGTCCCCTTTATTGCAGCAAAGGAGTTGTACAAAGGTATAGCTTGAGGAATGTGTTGCTGTTCTACCTTTCATTGTGGTATGGTCCCTTGTAATACAGGTACCACTCAGTCAACCAATAAAGGTATCATTGTTGCTCTACCATTTTCCCTTCCTTACCCTTCCAGAGTGCAGTCTAATCCAGACTTCCTTTCTCCAGTTGCTTTGAGTCAAAGGGCCTGCTGAATTTGGGACTCCGAAATGTCCAAGGACATTGATATCCATATTGGAACCACTCAATGGATTAACCCTTTGAGAGCCAGAAAGGTATCCAAAGCATTGAGTTGCAATGTGTTAGATACCTATCTGACACACAAAGCGTTAAAATACCCTTTTAACCCTTTGAGTGCCAGAGGGGTACGCAACTCATTGCAAAGCAATGCGTTGCATACCCCTCTGGCACCCAAAGGATTAACTTATAGGAAATTTGAAAGTTTGGGGTTCCCATTGCTCCAGAGTGCCAGAATTTTGCTCCAGTTCATATGTACTGGAATTGTTCCTCGTTTTGTTGGGCATATTGACCTCGGACATGCATTTTTTTTAAGTTAGAGCTTAGGTGTACGGCAGGAGAGCTCAAACCTGTCCTTAAGCCTCCAAGAGGGCATGCAGTAATTGGAGGGCTCTGGTGCAAGCTTTCCTTTGGGCAGCCTATCACAAACACATAACTACATCCTATTGGAGACTGGGGCAGATGGGGCCCTCTTCCATGCTGTGCGTTTGCACCCCCTGTAGTTATTTCCCTGAGTGCAGGTTTTCAGGATCTCTGCAATTAACCCTTTGAGTGCCAAATAATTGCAAAGCGGTGTCATTAAATCGGACAGATCCTTCAGAATGATTGAACCACTTATTGTTTCCCCTGTGTTCATGTGAGGAGATCCTGAAAACCTGCACTATTGGTGGGCTGAGGACAGGTTTACGCTCCCCTGGACATAGGCATAAAGAAACAGTACTATGGTACAAACCAACTGCACCATATGGTAGATTAAACTCTAGTGGGTCTATGAGACAGGCTGCCAACGATTAAAAAAGCAAATGTATTGGCGATCTCCCTGGCATGGAAGGGGTTAATAGTCTCATTTAAACAATTGAAGTCTGAGGACATCATATTTGTTCCCTATGGTGCAGCTCCAGAAATGTTCCATTTTAATTGCTCCAATAAAATTTTAGCAATATCATTCTGCGCTCATCTAGCACTATCCTGTGTTCTAGATTCCTCACATTCACTTTTAATCCTTATAAGTACAAGAGGGATGTGGAGCGTTGCACTTTCCTTTAGCATTCACTGTCTAACCTTTGGCTCATTTACATTTCCCATATGCAGCACTCCCTAACCGTGTCATTTTATTTACTAAGTGTTTGAAAAACAGGTGCAAAACATGACCCCAACTCTGCGTGATTGTCTGTGGCACTATAATTTTCTAGTAAAGGTGGCCTTAATTTACATTTACTCTAGATTACTGTATTATTTTAAAAACCTTTGAGTGCAATGTGCTGGGTACCTATCTGGCACTCAAAGGGTTAATCTTATGGCTGTGTCCAACTCATAAACTCATAGATTTGCAATTCATTGGAGTCCTCTCTAACGTGTTAACATATAATTTCCAGTCATTAAAAGCAGATCTGTTTTTCCTACACTTTTAATGCAAGTCAATAGATGAGATGTACGAATATGATTCCATGTGACTTCAAGTACTGGAACCAGTTTTCTTGTTCTTGATTTCTAAGCTACTGACTCTTAACCCATTGAGTGCCAAAGGGGTAAGCAATGCATTGCAAAGCAATGCGTTGTGTACTTCTCTGGCACTCAAAGGGTTAAAATTCCCCACTTAATACCACTTGTGTCAAAGGGAGGAGAGTGAGCAGTCTATAGGATTTTCTTACTGTTTCTTTTCTATGCGCCTTTTTGAAAGTTATGTACTAACAAGGCGCAAAGGTAAATGGTGTAACTTTACTACAAGGTGCATAGGTAAGTGGTGTAACTTTACTATATTTTCCTGTGCATGCCCTGGTGCAGGTGTAAGGGCCTTGCTAGCATTAACTATTTGAGTGCCAGAGGTGTGCCCAATGCATTGTTTTGGATGCCCCTCTGGCACTCAGTGAGTTAAGTCTTTATATTAGTTGGTATGCATTGATGTGATCTTACATTCTAGTCCAGTAGTTCACAACCCATGTCCTCAGTGGCCACTAACAGGCCAGGACTTTGGAATCTCCCTACTAGAGCACAGGTGCATTGATCAGAGGCTCATTCACATTGATTAAGTCACCTGTGCTCTAACAAGGAAATCCTCAAATCATGGCCTGTTATTGGCCACAGGTTGAGAACCACTGGTCTAGTATATACCCTAGAGTGTGGTCTCTTGCATGAGAAGCTTGCGCCAGTGCAGCTCATCTGTCAGATTCATACAGTCATTCAATATTTTGCTTAACAAATCTGACACTTTATGGACTATGTATAAATTCAGCAGTGGAGAAATTTTTGGGAAAAACAATTGCACCATAAGGAACAAATACAGATGCCCATGGAGTTAAAAATTAGTTTATAGTCCCATGAATGCATGATGATCTCTTCAACATGTTAAGCAAACCAACTGCACCAAAGTAACAAATAAAATCTCCCATATTCCCTCTGATTAAAATGACTGGTTGGACATGATGGGATTTTTTTCTAAGGAACAGAATTAATCTTACTGATTGGAACTGGGGTTCAATGCAAAACTATACCTGTTTGGGACGGCATACCTCCCAACATTTCAAATTGCCAAAGAGGGACACTTATGTTTTAGGGGCTGTTGCTGGGGGCGTGGCTGGTGGGAGGGAAATTACCGGGGATTTTTAGGCTATTCCATGACCTATTCATACCTCTTTGTGTAACTTAATAAATGACTTATAACAAGACCGAAGTATTTTATTTACACAGACTAATTTATAAACACATATACTGACATTTAAACAAACAGTAATGCAAGTTATATTGCTGTAGAACAATATGATACACTTATCTACACACCACTCAGTCTGATCTCCTAAAAAGAGGGACATCAGAGTGGGAAAGAGGGACAGAGGGATTTGCATCTAAAAGAGGGACTGTCCCTCCTAAAGAGGGACACTTGGGAAGTATGGAACGGCACTAATAGCAGTAATTTAGATATGTAGAAATGAATACAGAACACACCAGTCTTGGATTAACCCTTTAATGACCGGTGACATGCCTGCACCGTCACCATTTTTTTCCCCTGAAGGACCGTGACAGTCCTGGCATGTCACGTATTTTGTTCTTTCAGCTCTCCTGCGGGAGCACTGTAAGCACAAACGGGGTGTGTAATTGACCACTCCAAGACAGAACAACGATCAAAGCAGTCCTTAACCCCTTAACCACAGCTGCGCACTTAAAGCCAACGGAACATTTTTTTTTTTTTTTGGCCATTCAATTCCGGACTCCCTGAACGGCGTGCAGCCGCGCAGGGACCCTGAATTCCATGACGTACATGTACGTCCATTGTCCTTTAGGGACATCCACTCGTGACGTACATGTATGTCATGGGTCGTTAAGGGGTTAAGGGAAGTTCACTTCCCTGGAC
Organism: Rhinophrynus dorsalis; assembly: GCA_037306005.1. Taxonomy (NCBI): domain Eukaryota; kingdom Metazoa; phylum Chordata; class Amphibia; order Anura; family Rhinophrynidae; genus Rhinophrynus; species Rhinophrynus dorsalis. The sequence continues at coordinate 439,669,253 of CM074722.1, read as the reverse complement.
AGCTGGTTGTTAAGGGGTTAAATGGACAGTAATGTCCCACAAAAAGATCTTGTTTTGTAGCTGAAAAAAAAAAATAAATTATTTACAGCAAATCCCTTCTCTCAAACCGCTATGGTTTGAGAGATTCGCACTGAAAGTTCCTCCCTACCTGAGATTCGAGTCGGCTGAAATCGCATTATATATAAATAATTACTTCATTGGAACGGTCTACAAAGTGTGCTTGCAAACCAGGCACACTTTGTAGACCTTTCCAGTGAAGTCATTATTTTTAAATAATGCAATTTTGGCTCTGCTGCAGAGCCGCTGGCTGGTCCCCAGACCGGGATTACCAGCGCTGATGTCAGGAGAAGGATAGGGAGTGGGGGACTTTGAGTGTAAATATCTCTCAAATCATTGGATTTGCTGTGAATAATTTTTTTTTCATTTACAAAACAAGAAGATTTTTTTATTGGACATTAGTGTACCTTTAAAGGAACACTAACACCTAAAATGGGGTTATACGCATTTAAACACCTTGTATTACATGCTAGCATCAGAAAAAAATCCCTGTTTGTTTTCTGAGGACTCAGATCTAGTCTTACATATGCTCAGTGGGAGTTCTCATTTCTGCTTATCCAGGGCTCCCGTTATGATAGCTATCTTTAGTATAAGTGATTGTTCTGCATTATATATATACGGACTGATATAAGGCAACACATTTTATGAATAGAAGGGCAGTGGGTGCCAATCTCAGTACATTTATAGTATTATCTCTGCACAAGCAACCAAAAATGTGTATATTTAGTATACTCCATGCATTAATTAATCCTTTTGAGTGGTATTCAACTCATTGTGTTGCAAAGCGTTGGATACCGTTCTGGCAGTCAGAGGGTTAAATATTATAAGTGCATAACATAACTAAATTTTACAAATGTTAGCTGGAAGTACATGATATTTAAAATTATTTACCATAATTTAATTTTTAGCTGTTAGTGCCCATTAAAGTCATATAAATGTTATTATTGAAACCAATGAGTGGGCTGAACAATTTCTACTTGCCTAGATTGTTGATAAGTGCTATCACTGGTTTTATTGGATAGATTCCCACTGAAGTCTATGAAGAAATGTGTAGATACAATTCTTAATACAATTCTCAACTGCAATGGGTTATCTCTGATTGAGCCCAGGTAAACCAGCCACTAATTAGTCCACCAGTGCTGCATCTAGGATATCCTGAAAACATTCACTGTTGGTATCTCTTGAGGAACAGGGCTGGCTACCCATGATATACATTATGCTCACCCACTGGTTTCAGAAAAATATTTTAAGGCATATATATATATATATATATATATATATATATATATATATATATATATATAAAGTCACATTATGGAATGCACTCACTTTGTAGTAAAACTGTAACGCCTAGGTGCTCATCCAGAGATCGTGAGCATAATAGCAAACAAAAGGGGGTTGTGGAAAGCACACGCATGAAACTTCTTAAGCAGTGAACAAGTGGATTTATTCCAATCGACGTTTCGGCCAACACTGAGGCCTTCTTCAAGAAGAAGGCCGTTTGGCCGAAATGTCGATTGGAATAAATCCACTTGTTCACTGCTTAAAGGGATAGTAACACTTCGTTTTAACTTTATTTTATTTTGTAGGCATTAAAAAAACATGAAGAATGATATAAGTCTTATCTCTCAAACCTTTATGGTTTATGAGATATTCACAAGCAAAGTTCCCCTCCCCGCCCCTTTTTCCTAGTGTAAGCCATCTCTTCTCAGATGTGGATCAGGTTGTATGACAGTACAGATAACAGAAGGGGACAATTTTCTTTGTATGAAAACAATGAAAGCCCTTCCCCCCTTGAAAAGTTTTTCAGCTTTTTCCATTATCTTAATTGAAGATTGTCCCTCTCTGCAGTCTACCTGGGCATCTCCCTTCTTATCTGGTTGAACAGGGGGGGGATACTTTGTTTGTGAATATCTCTTAAACCATAAAGGTTTCAGAGATAAGACTTATATCATTCTTCATGTTTTTTTAATGCCTACAAAATAAAATAAAGTTAAAATGAAGTATTACTATCCCTTTAAGAAGTTTTCTGCGAGTGCTTTCCACAACCCCCTTTTGTTTGCTATATATATATATATATATATATATATATATATATATATATATATATATATATATGATTGACATACCTGAGAGCTTTCAGAATGAGTTGACCCTAAATAATTAAGTTTTAAATTTCCCTATAAAGTACATTATATTATATATATTTACCCATTTGCTATAACTAAGAGGTGCCACACTTAGGTACAGATCTTGAAAAAGTTGTGTTAACTGAAACTGTCTGTTATCGGAATAAAACAGTTCTTACTCCACGGTCCGGCAATTCTCAGACATATTACCGTTATTTTTTCCATCCAATTTCTCCATCTCTGTCAGGGGGAAAAAGCAGTATAAAAAGTGATTAAATTTACAACCATATTGTAAGGTATTTTCAGAAAAAAATCCTTCAGCTGTCATGTTTTTGTAACATAGTAACATAGTAAATTAGGTTGAATAAAGACACAAGTCCATCAAGTTCAACCTTCTCCTCATACCCCAGTAATTGTATAGCTTTCTTGCTACCAAATAAGTTAGTCTGTATCAGACCTTCCTGATCTGCCTACTAATAAACAGTATAAGTCTGTATGTTCCCTTTTGAAAGAAACGTATCTAATCTTCTCTTAAATGTATCCACTGTATCTGCCATAACCACCTCCTTGGGCAAAGAATTCCACAGTTTAACAGACCTTACCATAAATATAACCCTTCCTCTGCTGAAGTTTAAACACACATAGAGAAGCAGAACATCTCCATCTGCCTTTATGGTGTAAATTGCACCAACGTATAGATTAACCCCTTAACGAGCTTAACGCCGTAACGTCCTCAGGCGGATGTCCCTTAAGGACATACATGTACGTCCTCCATTTCCAGGTCCCCGAGCGACTGCACACCGTTCAGGGACTTCGGAATCATTTAAAAAAAACAAAAAAACACGGAGAGCGTTAAGTGCCGGCACACGCAGCCGGTCACTAAGGGGTTAAAGAAACTGGAGCAAATCATGTTATAGTTATCAATGGACTTTCTCACCCAAAGTATTTGCCCCCCCCCCCCGAATCCCTGAGATCTGGTTAAAACCCAGAGAGTTTGCAGGTATTATGATTGATCATTACTGGCAATGAGTGTTTTGAAGAGCAGTGTATCTGATAAACTACTCTCCCGCAGTTTGAGGAATTATGACCTAAATGTTTGAAAAATAGACAGTTTCTTTCAGGCTCCTCGGGCCTCATCTTTAAAAGCAAAATGGAGTCATTCTAGATCAAACCAACTGCTCCAGAGGGGATTCCCACAATTCCCCACTGAGCTATTAACTGCTTGAATTGTTGGGCACTTCTCCATTGTCCGTGGGTTAAAAGCCCCATTTAAATAAAAGTCTCTTTGTCCTTTTTTTGTTCCTGTAGTACAACTGGTTTGCTCCAGAATGCCGCCACTTTTGTTTTGGACAGGCCTTAAGCCTATAATAGATAGCTGCAGTGCTTAGCGCTTTGCATGCCAGAGGGGTATGCAATGCATTGCTGTGCAATGCACTGGACACCCCTCTATCATTCAAAGGGTTATATTTTTGGTTACTAGAAAGGTCTCCAATGCATTTTGAAGTAAATATTTTCTAGTGTTCAAGGGGTTAATCAATAACTAGTAAAGGGGTATATAGACTAGTAAATATACTGACCACCATAAACCAAAAGCTGATGTCCTGTGCACATGTATTGACCTTGATCTGGACACACCCACAACTCAGAATGTGGGCAGGGCCATCACAGCTGAGTCACCCCTCAAAGCTTGGTGTGCTAGGTGGTTGCCTACTCTACCTTATAGGAACTCTGAACCAAAATGCTGGAAAATGTTAAAGGGACCCTTTCACCTTCAAACAGTCTTGGTAATTTTGAAAAGGCCTGCATCTATCCATTAATTAGCATAATTTATACTCTAAATAACTAAAAAATAGTTGTCTAAATAAAAAGTCTAACACCATACATAGGTGAATCTCAAATGTCATGTTTTTACGTAATATATCACTTTAAATGTTGGAACATATAGGGGGAGATTCACTAAGCGGTAATAAAAAGGTGATAAAGTGGAGATCACTTCTCCAGCTCCTATGTTATTCTATAGAGCCTATGCACTAAGATCACCAAAGTTGAAGAAATCTTAGTGCATAGGATTCATAGAATAACATAGGAATTAGAGAAGTGATAAACTAGAGAAGTCATCTCCACTTTATCACCTCTTACTGAATCTCCCCTCTGACTCCTTGAAACTATCTTGACTTCCCTTTTCATTTCTCGCCTCCAGTCTCCCCGATTCCTGGGTAGGAGGCAGAGTCTTATAGAAGATGCTCGGAAAGAGAGAGAAGCAGCAGAGGCAGCTGCAGCTGCAGGACCTGCAGAATGCACAGATACCCTGGTGTTTGAAGAGAAGGATGGCAAAGCTATAGTTAACCTGCTCTTCTCCCTGAAGGGCAACAAGCCCTCTTCTTTATCACGCACTCTCAAAGTGTTTGAGGTAAGATCTGGCTGTTTTTCTGAAAAAAAGTTTCCAATACTATATACTGATTGCTTAATTTTTAGGGAAAAGTATGAAATAGGAACATTTATTTTTTTATTTCTGGAAAAGAGGTGTCAATACTGAGGACCACTACAAAAATCCCTTGGTAACATACAGAAGCATACAATTTGACAGCATGACAGAACCGTACCTGGGAACTTCCTCATTTTGAGCATCCAGAGAGGACTCATGTGCTGCCAACCAGGAGATATCAGTGATGCAATTCTTGTCATAAAGAGGTGGGGCTTAATTGGGTGGGTGTGGCTTAATCAGATTTATAACATAAAGTGAGTGGGAAGTGGGCAGAACAGTGTGGGAAGGAGGAGAAGGGGGCAGGACGTGGGATGAACAGGGTGGGAAGGAGGAAACGTGGGAGGAACAGGGTGGGAAGGAGTAGAAACTCACCCCCACCAAAGAATCAGCCTCTGACCAAATAATTCAGTCTGAAAGCCGGAGTCCCCGGGGCAGATCTGGAGAGCTCCCAGATATGATAAGAATCCACTGGATTATGTACTCTTTGCATTGTGTTATATTAAAGGGATAGTAATACTTAAAATGTAAAAAAAAATATGTTGTAGGGTTTATCCCCCTGAGTAAAACAAGAGTACTCCCACTGCTGAGAGGTCTTTCATTCAAAAGTTATTAATTTTCAAAGTTGAATTTTTTAGGTGCAATATCACAGTGGCCTGAAATAGTACAGTGGCGCTGTTGCTACACCATCCTATGGAGATTTATGGTCAACTGACCAGAGTTGTCCATAGGATCGTGTAGCAACAGCGCCACTGTACAATTTCAGGCCACTGTGATATTGCACCTAAAAAATTCAACTTTGAAAATTAATAACTTTTGAATAAAACACCTCTCAGCAGTGGGAATACTCTTGTTTTACTCAGGGGGATAAACCCTACAACATATTTTTTTTTACATTTTAAGTATTACTATCCCTTTAAGTCAACTGTATATAATCCTTAAAATAGCCATATATTAATAAGAAGAGGTTTTAAATCCTACCACATGACCTTATCACACTTTTCTTAAAGGGACCCTACCTATTAAATCAGTGATTTTTTTAAAGCGCTTTAAAAATCCCAGTTTGTTGTATGATGCATTTTTATTTAGATAAGCAAATAGTTATATAGATGCATAGATTATGTTAATTAAAGCAGGAAGTACAAATTAAAGCAGGAAGTGCAAGTACTTCCTGTCTTAGCTCTACTTTAGCTCCCCACTCACTTCCCAGATATCAATGAGTGGGGAGGGAGGTAATGTAAATAACTGAAAAACTAATGTTATTAAATAAAAATAACTAATAATAATAATAATTATAACGGCTAATGCATCTTATAATGGATTTTGAAAGTTCTTTCAAATTTTCCAAAACTGTTAGGAGATGGAGTATCTTTAAAGGGACAGTACAGAGTGAATAAAATACCATTTTATATGCTTGGAAGGGCCTTCAGAACCAAGGAAACTGTTTTCCCATAGCTTAGAACTACTCTTTCAGTTTGCCCTGTAGATCTTTGAGGTCTGCATGGCTAGTTGAATTCAGAGCCTCCCTTGGCATTTATGGGTAATCTCTTCTATGTACAAGATGTGTGTAGGTGAATCTGCCATCAGCAGGCTTCTATAGAGAGAAGAATCTCCCATTGACATTAAGGATAGGCTGGGATTTTGTGCTGTCCGTTAATGGGATCGTCTCTATACTTATACTCATTATATAGTCTCTATTCACTTCAAAGTTTTCATCTAATCACAAAATGTTTCATCAATTTTGTCTACTCTCCAAACCATCAATGACATTTAACACATATTAGCTGCTTTGCGATGCGCTGGAGACTTGTGTTTGGTTATCCTTTACTTTCTATTAATCACACTTTCAGCCCCAACCGGAATGGTGAGGCACTTAATTCACAGAGACTGGCACAATATACCCTGCTCCCTCCATGCATTGGTCCCCTGTGGTAGGAGGAGGCAAACAGGCAGAACAGCAGAAGGTAGAGCTGAAGGGGCCATATGACTAGGCAGGAGGAGAGCAAAAGGCATGGCGAGGGAAGGAGAATGTGTTAATGATTCTGCACCACTTGTCAAATTCACATCTGCTGGTGATGCATCCCTAATTCTTAATGCATATGATGACATGTGTCTCTATCACCAAGACGATGTGCTCACCATACATCGACAGATGCCTATCGTCACAGGATTGAATCTATTTGCATCTCTCCCAGAAGTCTTTCCTGATATATTTTGTTATTTAGCATATGTACCCCTTTAGTGGCCACTCTTTGAATAGTCTGTAAATTATTACTGTCCTTCTGGAGATCAGGTGTGACATACACTAAAGGTTGATCTTATGGTGCAGTGTGGTTGTGTATGTCAGAAGATAACTTCTCAATGGTGAATATAATGCACTTTGCTATATGCAGTAATAATTTGCTCTGCAAGGGGAGGGGGAGAGGCTGTGTTCATTAATGTATCATTCTGGTATAAAGGTAACGATGATTTGGGGAGAGCAGGGGGAGAACCGAGAGGATGAGAGAGACTTCAGCACCAAGAACAGCAGCCACCTCACTCAACCCTTTGAGTGCCAGTGGAGCAGGCAATGCATTGCTCACTCCTGTGGAACTCAAAGAGCTAAAGAAAAAAAAAGAGAGAACAATGCAATGAACTCCGAAGTGTAGGATTATTAATAAGTAAAATATGTGTAAATTAAAGCATTGAGAAAATTTAACAAATCTAAATAAAAATAAAATAATTTCAAATCAGCGTAAATGGAATCAGAAGTGAAAAAATCAAAAGGCACCAAGTGAGAACAAATTATAAAGAGAGAGATCACATATGGGTAACGAGCTGGATGAGGTTGTGGGATGGAGCTGGTGGTATCAATATGTTTGGTCCAATCAAGCTGGCTAAACCAGGGTTGGGACAGGGTAACAAATCCACATAGATAATGACCTTCGCTAATAAGGAAACAAGTGACAAAACCTATCATTCCCAATTCTTTGCCTATATGCTTATTTGAAGACAATGCTAAAAATAGACAAAAAGAACAGCTTTCAGCGCTAACTCACCCAAGTGCATGAAAATATATATGTATATATATGTGTGTAATACCTTGTGATTGTTATTATTTATATTGAGATGTCCATTAGACAATTTTAGAGTAACTGAAGTGCGCAACAAGGAATAGAAGGGTTCTCCAGTCCCCCAAACAAGTGAAAATATAGAACAAACCATAAACCTGCTATCCTCCAGTGTGCTATTGACTAGTGCGCCCTGTATTGGGCATATATAATAACACCGTGAATAAATATGAGGCATTAGTGCCAATCTTTTTGGCCAAAAAAGATGGGGTAACCCCAACCACGCCATGGTTCCTCAATTGTGGCAAGTACCTACCGTAAAATCTCAGGTATAATACGCACCTGTGTATAATACACAGGTGTATATTATACCAAAGATTTTAGGGGAAAACAAGAGTGCCTATGTATAATACGCAACCTTGTTTTCCCCCTTGCTAAAAAAATTTTTTAAGGCTTCCCTCCCTTGTCCGGGCCCAAACCACTGCCAAACCAAGACTTACTTGGTTCAAATTTAACTTCCCACTGAAGTCCTCATCTCTTGAATTGATAGAAGGCAAAATACAAAGCTTCCCAGTGGGCTGCATGCTTCCATTTGCCGCCCGCTTCCTTCAGTGAGCTTTCAGGACCTTCCGCCTCCAGCCAATGCCTTCTATCAATTCAAGAAATGAGGACTTCAGTGGGAAGTTAAATTTGAACAAAGTAAGTCTTGGTTTGGCAGTGGTTTTGGCCCGGGCGAGGGAGGGAAGGTATCTGCCAACCCTAACTTTTTTTTTTTTTTTACTCTCGTGTTTTCTTTAACGGTCCCCCTCCGACGTGTTATTATAACATCTCATCAGGGAGCATTTTTAAATTTTATTTTATATTTTTTAGATAGGGATTTCAAGTGTTGAGAGTAGGTACTTGCCACAGCTGAGGAACCTTGGCGTGGTTGGTGAGCTTACCCTCTCTTTTTTGGCCAAATGCTAAAGATGCTTCTCAAAATCACAGGTGCAGTTCTTCTTCACATCACCTCCTCTTTGACATATAACTCCAGTCCCTTTTGTTCCTCCTCCTCTCCCAAATCCCGGTAAAAATAAAAACTGTCCCCTTCTTGTTAGTATGAAAAGCAAACATAAATAGAAAGAGGGAAAATTAAAGGGGGACTTTCACCCCCAAGGTACCGTATCTTATATTGTTAAATTGGCTAATAGGCTATATAGATTGGTGTTTTGTTTTTGTTAAAAGTACATACTTTATTGGATTTTCGATCTAAGATTCAGGCTTGATGTAGCCACTTCCGCATCCTGTGGTATCGGAGCTTGCTGAACGCGCTGCGACTGAGATCTGGGAGGGAGGAGAATTTGAGGACTGAGAAGTCCTGCAGAGCTGTGCCGAAGTTATCTTGTTCCACAGAATGCTGAAGTGGTTACATCAAGTCTGAATCTTAGATCGAAAATCTAATAAAGTATGTACTCTTAAAAAAAACAAAAAAACACCAATCTATACAGCATTTTACAAATTAACACTATAATATACTGTGTCTTGGGGGTGAAAGTTCCCCATTAAATTAAAATAAAAAAAGAAAATTAGGCTGTAAGGTGGCCAAACGACGAAACAGACTGAACATTAATTTGTATTTATTTCTTCACTGGACCATCTTATTTGCACTTTTTCTTATATTCTCTTTTGATTTTTGTTTTTTTTTCTCTTTCTTTTTTATTTTTACACTAGTATAAAAGCCTGTGTACACGGGCCAAGGTCTGGAACCCATTGAGTGCCAAAGGGTTAAGCGGCTGCTACCTCACAGCCCCAGGCGATGTAGTCTTGCATCACCTCACTCGCGCGATGCAATCACGCGCAGTAGAGACTGCTGAATGCGTGCAGTCTCTACTGAGCATGACAGCTTCTGACAAACATCCTAGCAAATTATTATACAGACTAGCACTGCTGACCTTGCACAGTGTGTTGGAGTATCTGTTTACTTCAGGCATCTGTGCAGCGATTGGCTTCTTTATGTACAGATCAGTTGATAGGAAGATCTTGGTGAGATCCATTTTGTATCATATAACCTTTTGAATGCTGGAGTGTTGTGTAAACCATTGCAGAGCAATGCATTGTACATCCCTATTTCCATCAAAGGAATAATCAATTGGATTTCTAATATATAGTTCAAAGCAGTTAGGAAGCACCTTAACCCTTAGTATCAATAGTATAGGCAGCTATCAGAGCTTTGTGCATGTGGAGATATGCCATATAAACATATAAAGACCCCACAAGAATATCACAATGGCTCATTAAGCTGCATTCCAATATGCAATATGCCACTGTAGAAGCAGTAATTGCAAAATCATAAACCTTGCAAATTCATGGCAATTGGCAGATTCACAAGAATCTGATGGTGAAGACATCTTAGTACATATATCAAGATATCATTAAAGCAAATATGCCAAAATTTTGCTAGCCTGGCCCCTTTTCACTCATTAGTGTATCTTTTACCTGGAGGCAAATGTATGAATTTGCTGGCACAGCTCATTTTCCTCTCTGAGATGTTGGCCTAAGAATCATGCACATGTGTTTCTTGGGTGGTCACTAGAATAGGGATGGACAATAATTTTGTCTTGAGGGCCTCATCTCTGTTCAAAGTATATTCAGAAGACTGTATATCTGCAGCATACCCTAAAGGCAGAATACTGTATATTGTATACATATGGAAAATATACATATTTAAATACATGTATAATTTTATATACACTGTATTACATATACATGACCCCTGAATAATACCACTGCTCAACAGTAATTTTCCCTTCCTGACTGAGATGTGAGTGAAAATGACAGAGGTTTATATCTGTCTGTTTCTTGTGCTTAGCAGCTTTGTTACTGCATAGACATTGTATCTGTTCTGGCACTCGCTACAGGCTATATTGATACATTGTATGAAACATGTGCTTTGTAATAAGGTATCCTTTGAAAATTCTGCAAACTATTGTGAGAGCAACTAAACGGTGCAATAACCATGTTGCCATGATGAAAAAGGCAACATGAGAATCTCACCTACATCAAAAGGGGAAAAAATTATCATGTTGCGGGCTTAAGTGTCGCTCACTTGAACACCCACATCAACATAAGAATACCTTGGTGATATTTGTCACCATCAAGCCACAACAGTGTCCGTGCCTGTGTCTTTACAGATGAAGCAGAAGTTAAAGGGATAGTAATACTTCATTTTAACTTTATTTTATTTTGTAGGCATTAAGAAAACATGAAGAATGATATAAGTCTTATCTCTGAAACCTTTATGGTTTAAGAGATATTCACAAACAAAGTATCCCCCCCCTGTTCAAACAGATCAGGAGGGAGATGCCCAGGTAGACTGCAGAGAGGGACAATCTTCAATTAAGATAATGGAAAAAGCTGAAAAACTTGTCAAGGGGGGAAGGGCTTTCATTGTTTTCATACAAAGAAAATTGTCCCCTTCTGTTATCTGTACTGTCATACAACCAGACTCACATTTGAGAAGAGATGGCTTACACTAGGTAAAAGGGGCGGGAGGGGAACTTTGCTTGTGAATATCTCATAAACCATAAAGGTTTGAGAGATAAGACTTATATCATTCTTCATGTTTTTTTAATGCCTACAAAATAAAATAAAGTTAAAACGAAGTATTACTATCCCTTTAAATATAGCGCGGACACTGAAGGGAAGGAGACACAGAACTGTTGTGGCTTGATGGCGACAAATATCAGCAAGGAATGGTTATGTTGATGCTGGCGCTCAAATGACCAACACTTAAGCCCCTGACATGAGAATTTCTCCCTTTTGATGCAGGCAAGATTCTCATGTTGCCTTTTTTTTATCACAGAGACATGGTTAATGCACTGTTTAGTTGCTCGCACAATAGTGTGCAACATTTTCAAAGTGAACCTTGTAATAACATGAATAGTTCTTCCTCCTCTATGAGATGCAGAAGTGATATTTTCTGTATAGCAGATCTGCTGTGTGTGTGTACAGCCAGCAGCATGTATTTTGCTCATGAGTGCCCTGCAATGTAATGTCGTTTTTGTATATACCGGCATACAGGCTCCCATTCTGCCCTCCCCTTTGAGCAAGTGGTGTAAATGGGAGAAAGTTCTGTGTACATATCTTAGTCCATAGGCGATAGCCACACTCAGCACCAATAAATCAATTACATTGTCTATTTTAGAGGAAACTTGTATTTGGTATTTGGGCCATGGAGAGTGTTATTTCAATACTGTCAGAGTTGTAGTTTAAGAGTAATTGCATGATAAAGTATCCCCATATACTCTGCTTGGCCTCCAGACTTGTTCCCTTGCCAATTGGTAGCCAGAGATCTCTGTGTACACCATTTGACTCGCCCCAGGCTTTTCTCCTTGCCCACTGCTAACCACAAATCCCTATGGGCACTGTCTGGGCAAGGGAACAAGGCTGGAGGACAATTAGTAGGCACAAATCCCCATAAATGCTGACTAACCCCCAGCCTTGTTCCGTTGGGAGTGCACAAAATGTATCATATATGATACAGAGCTAAGGGGATAATTGTGTAGTGTTTGTTTTATTTTTTTTAAACCCTTTGGGTGCCACAGGGGTGATCAATGCATATCCCTATGGTACTCAAAGGGATAAGGGAGTGATGCTGCCCATGGTGCTGAAGCTGTTCTCTCCATTCCCCTAGTGACCAAGTGGGGCAGCAGAGAGAATGCTCTTCAGCTTCAGAATTGTCGTAGTGTTGGTGGCGTGTGAAGGGAGGACATCCTTTCCACATCAACAGCGCTTTGACAATCCTGTATGCTAATAGAGACTTTCTCCACCCTCTCCCCTTGTATCCATACATTTTAGTGAATATGTTGATGTGTGTGTACATCGAAATGTTGAAGTGTTTCAAACACATCGACAAAATCATATCGCCACAACCTTTATTGAATATAGGCCCTTGAAAACTAATGAAAAACCCTAGCCATTTTCTATTTTCAACATTTAGGACCTGATTCAGCAAGCTAAAGTGGAACAATTCTGGAACAATTCAGCTGCACCATAGAGGACAAAATGAAAAGTCCACATATGCCCACTGATTTCAAGTTGCTGAATTAGGACCTTAAAATGCACTCTTAAATTTGGCAAAATGCTCTGTGACAGATGCTGTGTGTGAGATGCTCTGCTGTGTGTGCAAGGTGCTCTGCTGTGTGTGAGATGCTGTGTGTGTGAGCTGTTCTGTGTTGTGCCCTCTGGCTGGGCTGTGCAGGCAGACAGCATTAATATAATTTCCTTCTGTTTGTGCCAGCTCTCTGCTGTTCTCGTCAGTCCAGTAATGTGATCAGTGCTGTCGCATTAGTGATAATATATTGATGTTCAGATACCTGCCACACATGCAGGACAGGAGAACTGTCTGTTTTAACCCTTCACTGATATAGTACTTTATCCAGTTGAATTAACCCTTCCCTCACAAAGAACTGCACAAAAAGTTGTATTAGCATTTCACTCACATAGTACTGCAAAGTGTTGTATTAACCCTTAACTCACTACTTCAACATTAACTGTTCCTTCATCAGCACTGCAAGCATTTGTATTAACCCTTCCCTCACATAGTACTGCAACCCATTGTATGAACCCTTCTCTCATATAGTAAAGCAACCAGATGTATTACTCCTTCACTCACATAGTACCTCAACATTAACCATTCCTTAATCAGTACTTCGACCACCTGTATTAACCATTTGAGTGCCAGGGTGTACCCAATGCATTGCTCTGTAATTCATTGCGTACCCATCTGGCACTCAAAGGGCTAACCCTTCCCTCACTGATATAGTACTTTATCCAGTTGAATTAACCCTTCCCTCACAAAGAACTGCACAAAAAGTTGTATTAGCATTTCACTCACATAGTACTGCAAAGTGTTGTATTAACCCTTAACTCACTACTTCAACATTAACTGTTCCTTCATCAGCACTGCGAGCATTTGTATTAACCCTTCCCTCACATAGTACTGCAACCCATTGTATGAACCCTTCTCTCATATAGTAAAGCAACCAGATGTATTACTCCTTCACTCACATAGTACCTCAACATTAACCATTCCTTAATCAGTACTTCGACCACCTGTATTAACCATTTGAGTGCCAGGGTGTACCCAATGCATTGCTCTGTAATTCATTGCGTACCCATCTGGCACTAAAAGGGCTAACCCTTCCCTCACATAGTACTGCAACCAGCTGTATTAAAGGGATAGTAATGTTTAATTTTAAGTTTCTTTAATATTGTAGGCATTAAAAAATGCCTCAAATATTTATGATTTGAGAGATATAACTAGCTAAAGTTCCCCCCTCCAGGCTGTTTCAGAGACGTCGTCCCTCTAACTGACAGCAGGAGATTCTGATCCCAGGACCAGCCGGTGGCTCTTCATCAGAGCCAAAACTGCAATATTTACAAATAAATACTTCATTGGAATGGTCTACAAAATGTGCTTGCAAACCAGGCACGCTTTGTAGACCATTCCAATTAAGTATTTATTTTTAAATAGGGCAATTTCGGCTCTGCTGAAGAGCCACCTTCCGGTCAAATGACCGGAATCTGCTGCTGTCAGGTAGAGTGCTGACTTCTCTGAAACAGCCTGGAGGGGGGAACTTTAGCCAGGTATATCTCTCAAATCATAAATATTTGAGATATAAGACTTACATCAATGTAATTCTTTTTTTAATGCTTACACTATTAAAGAAACTTAAAATTAAACAATACTATCCCTTTAAAGGGATAGTAATACTTTGTTTTAACTTTATTTTATTTTGTAGGCATTAAAAAAACATAAAGAACGATATAAGTCTTATCTCTCAAACCTTTATGGTTTATGAGATATTCACAAGCAAAGTTTCCCCTCCCGCCCCTTTTACCTAGTGTAAGCCGTCTCTTCTCAGATGTGGAATCCAGTCCATAGACCAGACAGATAACAGAAGGGGACAATCTTCTTCCTATGAAAACAATGAAATCCCTGCACCCCTTGACAAGTTTTTCAGGTTTTTCCCTTATCTTAATTGAAGATTGCCTCTCTCTGCAGTCTACCTGGGCACCTCCCTTCTGCTCTGGCTGAGCAGTGTTACATCAGTAAAAGGGGCGGGAGGGGGATACTTTGTCATTGAATTACTCTTGAACTACAGCTCTGACAGAATTGAAATAACACTCTCCAAAGTCCAAATACTATGATGATTAACTAGAGCTGATTTTATTATGAAACATTACTATCCCTTTAAGTCTTCACTCACATAGTACAGTAACCAGTTATTGTAACCCTATATGAACACTGTACCTCAACATTAACAGTTCCTCCATCAACACTTCAACCACCTGTCTTAACAGTTCCCTGACATAGCACTACAAACAGCAGCATTAACCTTTTCCTTCACAGTGCCACAACCAGTTTCCTTAAATCTTCACAGAACCACACTAGCTGACTTAACCCTTCCCTCACACAACATAGCAAAAAGCTACATTAGCCCTCCTTTCACATAGCACAGCTATAGTACGTCTCCTGTCATGAATAAAAGCAACAAACTCTAAGACCACATTTCTCTACTACCACAGTAACCAGTTGCATTTATTTATGTTTCATAAGTTATAACATAGCACAGCAAACAGCTGCATTAACCCTTCATGTATGCTACACTACATACAACTGCATACCTCCCAACATTTCAGATTGCCAAAGAGGGACACTTGTGTTTTAGGGGGTGTTGCTGTGGGCGTGGCTGGTGGCCAGGGCATTATCGATAATTTTCAGGCTATTTCACTACCTATTGACACCTCCTTGTGTAACCTAATAAATGATTTCTAATAAGACCAAAGTGTTTTATTTACACATACTAATTTATAAACACATATACTGATGTTTAAACAAATATTAATGTGAGTTTTATTGATGTAGAGCAATGTGATACACTTATATACACATCACAAAGTCTGCTCTCCTAAATAGAGGGACATCAGGGTGGGAAAGAGGGACAGAGGGATTTGGGTCTAAAAGAGGGACTGTCCCTCCTAAAGAGGGACACTTGGGAAGTATGCAACTATAATAGGACAACACCTCTATTATATCCAGTTCGCCTGTGTCCGCGTTGAAACACTGTACTGTGCCGCCTTGTGATTTCATCTCAGGTACAGACATGTTCTGACTGGGCAGCAGTGGTGCTTATCAGAGAGCCAGCTAGCAATTGCAACGAGCATCACAAAGATTAAGTCACTTGTCTGATTGCCCTTCCTGGTCTACAGTACAAACACACAGGGAGCCATGCAGACCCTCACTGTTGTAATTCCCAGGAAACTATTGCTTTTCACAGGGAAGCTGTAGCATTCTGAACCAGTGGGCTACTGTTCCCTGACACAAGCCCCTATAACATGAAATGCATTTCCTCTAGGGGTGAATGTGCACTTTTTTAACAAACTGTCCAACTTTATTTTTAAATATTAAATATTTTCTTTATGGATGGTTGATATATTGGACATTGATATATTACTTTCTGATATATATATATGTGTGTGTGTGTGTGTGTGTGTGTATTCTAAAGATAAAGCTGCAGCCATTCTCAGTCCTCTGCAGTATGAAGGCCTCCTCAACAATCTGAGGGTATGGACCATAATCTGCCATGCAGATCCAGTGTGGTTTCTCAGATATTTGACCCTGAGGTTTGAGCA
Organism: Rhinophrynus dorsalis; assembly: GCA_037306005.1. Classification (NCBI taxonomy): domain Eukaryota; kingdom Metazoa; phylum Chordata; class Amphibia; order Anura; family Rhinophrynidae; genus Rhinophrynus; species Rhinophrynus dorsalis. The sequence goes on along the minus strand of CM074722.1, from coordinate 439,652,859 downwards.
GATTCCAAAGCTGGTGCTTTATCTCACCAGTTCCCATTGTGCTATTTATTTCCTTTTAGTCCTGTACTCCTGTCTTAAAGGGATGGTAATACTTAAGTATTACTAATCCCTATAGTAAAGTCCTTTTTAAAAATACATATATTGCCCCCAGTTTCATCTCTCCTAAACTTGCCCTCTCCCTCCCCCTTCCCCGTAGTCAGCGTTCTAGCTGACTGCAGGGAAGCAAGTTGTACAACTTTCAGGCGGCTCTGCAGCATAGCTGCGATCGCGTTAATAAAAAATAAAACTTTCACTGAAATAGTCTTCTATGTGTGCTTGGTTTGCAAGCACATGTAGAAGACCGTTTTAGTGAAAGCTTTTTTTTTAATTAACGTGATCGCGGCTCTGCTGCAGAGCCGCCTGATGACCTACGACCGGATTTCCCTTCAGTCAGCTACAAGGCTGACTTCGGGGAAGGGGGAGGGAGAGGGCAACTTTAGGAGCGATCATCTCTCAAACCATAAAGGTTTGAGAGATGAACCTGGGGGCAATACATGTATTTTTAAAAAGACTTCACTATAGGGATTAGTAATACTTAAGTATTACTATCCCTTTAAGCCTTTGTATCCACTCATGTTGTGTTTTCTTGAAGTGCCAAATCTCAGGGTCTCAGGGTGAAGGGCCAACTTCGTACTATATGATTTACACCAATTTACACACACACACACACACACACACTCACACATATATATGTCCAAGGTACCAAAAAACATGAGTGAAAAGGAAAAAAAATAACTTTTTAAGTGCACTGCATACCCCTCTGACACTCAAAGGACTAATCCCCCTAAAGCTATCACCATCCCATGGCCCATTCCCTACAATATTTAAAATTAACACTTACGTGTAAACCTGAGGTCCAGAGTGGTCTCCTGCACACTGGTCTTCCTCTTGAATTCATCTTTTTCTTCTTCTCTAAACTTCTTTCTTCATCTTCTCATTGTCATATTCCAATCTTCTTTCTTCATCTCTACATTTTCTGTCGTCTTCTTTCAAATTAATTCTCTCTGTTGAAAACAAGAATACATTAGATTCAATGCCCCCATAAAGTTTCCTTGTCGTCACCACTGCTACTGCTGGCAAAATCCACAAAAAAAACCCTGTTGCCCGATCTGAGGGAAATTAGAACAGAGACTTGCTTTTACATGGCCAGCCCCTGTTCAAAATGGTTCCCACACTCCCACTGGCTGTGATGGGAGGCTACGCAGGGCACGGAACGTGACCTGCAGTAACATCACATCCCAGTCATTGGGAGTGTGGGAACAAACATAAATTTGTGACCCCCTCCAGTTAGCAATACATTTCACACCCCTCATAGGGTTCAATACTTTTAGTATAATGAACAGAGAATGTGTGAAATGTGCCAATGAGGTTTATTTTGCTCTTTGCTGCTTACCAGACATTTGAAGCTAAAATCCAGCACCTGGAGACGCGCCCGGGGAAGAAGACATCTCCAGATCTGGAGTACTTTGTGCGCTGTGAGGTGCACCGCTCAGATCTTAGCACCTTAATAAGCTCCATAAGGAGGGTGTCTGAGGATGTGAGGAGTACCCGAGAGGACAAAGGTATGTTGGAACCCATGACCACTGAAAGAACACATAATCCATACAGAAAAAGAAAAATATTCCAGGCCCATCACCCTATAAGAAATGGACAAGACAACCTGCTTGGGAGACACATAAGCCACATTGTTTGTTTAAAGGGATGGTAATGTTTCACAATAAAAGCAGCTCCAATTAATCTGCATTGTATTTGGGCCATGGGCAGCGTTATTTCAATACTGTCCGAGTTGTAGTTCAGAAGTAATTAAATGATAAAGTATCCCCTCTCCCATCCTTTTAACTGATGTAACACTGCTCACCTCAGAACAGCAAGACTTTCCCGATGGATCTCAGAGAGGGGCAATCTTCAGTGAGCATAAGGAAAAACATGAAAAAACTGTCAAGGGGGTGAGGGTTTTCCATGTACTCACAGTAAAAAGATTGTCCCTTGCTGTGAGCCATCTGGTCAAGAGACCAGATTCTACATCTAAGGTAGGCGACTTACACTAGGTATAATTGGCGGGAGGGGGATACTTTAATTACTCTTGAACTACAACTTTGACAGTACTGAAATAACACTCTCCATGGCCCAAATACTATGAAGAATAATTGGAGCTGCTGTTTTTGTGAAACATTATTATTCCTTTAACATATTTAAATGGAAAGTAGTACCTCCTAATAACATGCCCACTTACCTTACTATGGCCAAAAAATCCTAATGGTTCCTATGAATTTTGACCTTCTGTCTTTGTTCAAGAAAATACATTTTCAGTCAATGCTGGATGTCACGTCCATGGAGGCAGACATGACAGTTGTTAGCAGGACCACAGGACACAAACTCTGCACACATGGTAACATTACTCCTTTCATGACTGGGGATGTGTGCAACACGTTGCTTTACAATACATTCAGAGCACCTCCTATCCTTAAAGGATTAAAAAACTGCTAGCAACTGTTATGTCTGCCTCCATACAGGGATGGATTTCCCAATAGGCAGAGGAGGGAACTACCTAGAGCTCCAAATTTTGAGGGGAGCCTCAGTTGAATTGTGGGTCTGGCCAAAGTAAGCTCAATGCCCCTGTGCCAGTTTTATACCTCTTTACAAGATACTATTTAATCCCTTGGATGCTAGTGAGATCTCCAAGGCATTGCTAAGCCTTTTTTGGCTTTGCTTGTTATAGGGAATTTTCTGTGCCAGAAAATAGTGGATGGGTCTGAGAGAGCGGCCATGTAAAGAACATGAGGAACATGGGTGTGGTCATGGGTGGAACTAAGGGTGCCTAGAGTGCCTTGTCTAGGGGTGCCTGGGATGTCAATCCAGCCTTGCCTTCATGGATATGTCATCCAGGACTGAATTAAGTTATCTCTTGATCAAAGGAAGACAACATTCACTGTGGCTATTGGGATATTCTGTTCATAGAAAAGTAAGTGGGGTTATTTTTCAGGAGGTTTTAATTCTACTTTAACAACAAACACAAATAGCGGGTTTCCAGGCAGATACTTCAAGAGACAATATGACACAATTAAAAAATATCTGATGCCACTCATGATATTAGTCCGCGAGTGAGGAAACTAACTCACCAAGGCCAGAATGCAATTATTAGAAGAAATGTTTTCCTAGAAAGGATCAAACATTGCTGTAGATTAGGGCTGTCCAAGTTCAGTCCTCAAGGGCCACCAACAGCACAGAATTTAAAGTTTTCCCAGTCAGAGCACAGGTGAGTCAGTCAAAATTAATGAACCACTCATTAACTCACCTGTTCTTAATCAGGGAAATCCTGGCCTGCTGTTGGTCCTAGAGGACTGAACTTGGACATCCCTCTGCTGTAGATAATGTGAAAAAAGAGAATGAGGCTGAGAAAAACTCCATGTGTTTTCCTGGTCAGGAACCGTTGTGGCCAGACAGCCACACAGGGAATATTTATAAACAATAGAACCCCTTACTTATGCCTGAAAACCAACAATTAATCTCAACAGAGCATAGAAATTTGAAAATAATGCAGATGTGCTCCAGAAGTCATGGCCTCACCTTTTTTGGCAAGCAGTGAAAGTTGCTGGTCTAAAAAAAAACAGAGAAAGATGGACACAAAACCACACATATTGTGAGGGAAAAAATTATTTGATGCCCTGCTGATTTTGTACATTTGCCCACTGACAAAGAAATGATCAGTCTATAATTTTAATGGTAGGTTTATTTGAACAGTGAGAGACAGAATCAACAAAAAAAATCCTAAAAAACACATTTCAAAAAAGTTATAAATTAATTTGCATTTTACTGAGTGAAATAAGTATTTGACCCCTTTGTAAAACATGACTTGGTAATTGGTGGCAAAACTCTTGTTGGCAATCACAGAGGTCAGAGGTTTCTTGTAGTTGGCCACCAGGTTTGCACACATCTCAGGAGGGATTTTGTCCCACTCCTCTTTGCAGATCCTCTCCAAGTCATTAAGGTTTCGAGACTAACATTTGGCAACTCGAACGTTCAGCTCCCTCCACAGATTTTCTATGGGATTAAGGTCTGGAGACTGGCTAGGCCACGCCAGGACCTTAATGTGCTTCTTCTTGAGCCACTCCTTTGTTGACTTGGCCGTGTGTTTTGGGTCATTGTCATGCTGGAATACCCATCCACGACCTATTTTCAATGCCCTGGCTGAGGGAAGGAGGTTTTCACCCAAGATTTGATAATACATGGCCCCGTCCATCGTTCTTTTGATGCGGTGAAGTTGTCCTGTCCCCTTAGTAGAAAAATGCCCCCAAAGCATAATGTTTCCACCTCCATGTTTGACGGTAGGGATGGTGTTCTTGGGGTCATAGGCAGCATTCCTCCTCCTCCAAACACAGCAAGTTGAGTTGATGCCATAGAGCTCGATTTTGGTCTCATCTGACCACAACACTTTCACCCAGTTCTTCTCTGAATCATTCAGATGTTCACTGGCAAACTTCAAACTGGCCTGTACATGTGCTTTCTTGAGCAGGGGGACCTTGCGAGTGCTGCAGGATTTCAGTCCTTCACGGTGTAGTGTGTTACCAATTGTTTCCTTGGTGACTATGGTCCCAGCTACCTTGAGATCATTGACAAGATCCTCCTGTTTAGTTCTGGGCTGATTCCTCACCATTCTCATGATCATTGAAACTCCACAAGGTGAGATCTTGCATGGAGCCCCAGACCGAGGGAGATTGACAGTTATTTTGTGTTTCTTCCATTTGCGAATAATCTCACCAACTGTTGTTAGCTTCTCACCAAGCTGCTTGCCGATGATCTTGTAGCCCATTCCAGCCTTGTGTAAGTCTACAGTCTTGTTCCTGACATCCTAGGACAGCTCTTTGGTCTTGGCCATGGTGAACAGTTTGGAATCTGATTGATTGATTGATTGCTTCTGTGGACAGGTGTCTTTTATACAGGTAACAAGATAAGATTAGAAGCACTCCCTTTAAGAGAGTGATCCTAATCTCAGTTTGTTACCTGCATAAAAGACACCTGGGAGACAGAAATCTTGCTGATTGATAGGGAGTCAAATACTTATTTCACTCAGTAAAATGCAAATCAATTTATAACTTTTTTGAAATGAGATTTTCAGGATTTTTTGTTGTTATTCTGTCTCTCACTGTTCAAATAAACAAATAAAATTATAGACTGATCATTTCTTTGTCAGTGGGCAAACTTTTTCCCTCACTGTATAATGTACATAAATATATCTATAGAACTTTTCTCAATATGTTATACTAATCAGCACAAGCTTGCAATAACAGTGAACACAGATAGCATGAAACTATAGCCCGGCTCCTGAGTGCCTTACTGCTCTGTCAGTGACCATGTAACAATTTATTACAGTAACCAGTTCCTGAGTGCCTTATTGCTCTATCATTGACCATTTAAAACCTTATTACAGTAACCAGCTCCTGAGTGCCTTATTGCTCTGTCACTGGCCATTTAACACCTTATTACAGTGTCCCAGCTCCTGAGTGCCTTATTATTCTGTCGCTGACCATTTAACACCTTATTAAAGTAACCAGCTCCTGAGTGCCTTATTGCTGTCACTGACCCAGTAACACTTTATAACCATAACCCAGCTCCAGAGTGCCTTAGTGCTGTCACTGACCATGTAACACCTTATTACATTGACCCAGTTATTGCTCTGTCACTGACCACGTAACACATTATTACAGTGACCCAGCTCCTGAGTGCTTTATTGCTCTGTCACTTACCAAATAACACCTTATAACAGTGACAGAGCTCCTGAGTGCCTTATTACTCTGTCACTGATAAAGTAACACCTTATTACAGTAACCAGCTCCTGAGTACCTTATTGCTGTCAGTGACCATGTAACACCTTGTTACAGTAACCAGCTCCTGAGTGCCTTATTGTCCTGTCACTGATCCCGTAACTAAGCTCTGTAATGTTTTTATTCTTTTCATAAAGGAATGATATCGTTGTTATAAAAACATATTTTTCTCCTTGTATTTGCAGTTCACTGGTTTCCTACTAAAATCGCTGATCTGGACAAATGTCACCACTTGGTGACTAAGTTTGACCCGGATCTGGATTTGGATCATCCGGTAAGCAGAGACCATGTACCAACCCTAAAGTTTGTAAAACTGGGACAAAATATAAACTTTAACTCCTTTGCTGCCAAAAGGGACCAACTATTACAGTGTTAAAAAGGGTTAAAAGTTTCATTAAAAATAAAACAGGATTTTTATTTGCTACATTTCATGCAGTTGTTTTACCCCTAAATTATTCCACTTCTCTATATATATGGTCAGTTGTTACCAAGAGAAGTTTTAACTTAAAGGCCTGAGTAAATAACTAGGGGTCATCCCTTCATTTTATTTATTTATTGATTTTCAGATCTTTATTGAAGAAATTGCAAAGTACAACACAGGTACATGTAACAGTATATAAGGAAGGGTGGTACAAGTAGGTACAGATTATAAAATTCAGATTGAGGATAAAAAAAAAGAGACAGAAAATTCTAGTATGCCAGGATTGATAATGTCGGCACTCGAGTGAGAGCTTCCCACAGCATCTAAGGTCAGCTAAGAAGGTCATTATATAGGTGTGATGGATTGAATCCAGTACAAGACACCACTGAGCTGATTAGCGTAAATGAAGTATATCCCTTTGAGTGCCAGAGGGGTACGCAACGCACTGCAAAGCAATGTGTTGCGTACCCCTCTGGCACTCAAAGGGTTAAAGTCATGACCATAGACATTCAAAACTTAAGGCATCACTCCACAGTGCTGTAAACAAGCATGTGGCAAAACTCCGACTTATATTTATACAGAGAAAGGCAGTAAGAGAGAAGCAGTGTGTGTGGGCGGGGGGTAGACCCCCACCATAAAGGAGGACTAGGAAAAAACTAAAAGAAGGAGCAAGACAAAAACTTACACTACAACAAGTGAACTTCTCTGGTAAACTTGAGTCTGCGGTAACAGCAAATCTCAGAGTATCTGCGAGGCTGGGGGGGGAGAACAAGGAGCAAATTACAATACAGTAGTGAACAGTGAAATAATTTCTGGCAGGGCTGTGATGCTCCAGCACTAGGTATTCAAGATTATACAAAGGAGACAAAAGTCTCCATTGAGTAGGGGTAGAAGTGTGGAGTAACACTAGAAGCAGCGGGTCCGAGGCAATGGCAAAGCTGTCAGGGGATAATAAAAATGTATGCGTATGTATTCGCTCACAGCAATAAATCAGAAATCCGATTTGGTGGACCTTTCTGTGAAACCCACACTTAGCCTGCTATCAGAGTCAGAGCCTTCAGATCCATACCCCTGATTCCAGGAGGGGAGCCCATATGTTAACAATAAGGCATTAGACAATCGACCCCCAAAACTAATCACATCGGGGGGGGGGGGTAGCTATAGATAGAGAATTGCCTATCTAACCGATATTCATCACCCGAGCCCCCTCCAAATGTGGGACCTTAAATCAAGGTCTATAAAGGATTCAGGGCAGTAGTAGGCCAAGTCATTTACATATCAATAAGAACATAGTGTGGTAAGATGTTTAACCATTAAATAAGAAGCACAAAACCATGTGTCATGTTAGGGAAGTATACCATTATCTCGGCAGCTCAACTATAGGGTCTCAAATGGATCGCTCAAATACTGTTAGACTGAGAGTCACCAGGACCAGCCTTGGCCCATGCTGGCTAGACCGGGAAAGGCACCGGCAAGCCCCAGACTTTCGACTGACATAAAACTGGCATAAAACAATTACGAAGCCGAAAAGTTAATGCACCGTTCCATGACTGTAAGATTCATACCAGCTACCCCATAGACTAGACCCCAATAAGACCATGCACCAGTATTTGGAGGGTAAAGGCCATGGCATGGTTGACAAGGACCCCCAGGACCAGCCCTTAAACCACCTCACCTTCCTATAATGCGCCAGTCCCCTCCCAGTAAGGGCAGGTGAGCGCATCAACCCATGCCAGCCACCTTTGGTGAGCATGCCACCCTGTTTGGGTAAGCCCTAAGCTTCCCACCCATGCCCCAGTGGGGGGCCAAAACTTCCTGGAAGGCTGGCCCGAGGCCCCACCAACCCGCCATGACAATTTATTAACAAAAAAAGGTACAAAATGTTCACAATACAAACCAATTAAATACAACAATTAAACCTATTCTAACCTAACATCACTCAGCCTAACATTAACAGTTCTATCCTAACAGCTCTACATAAGAATCCTGAATCTGCAAAGAAAAGGGGAGAGTTAGCATACATGAAAATAACAAAACAAAACAGGGGAGGGAGGTGCGGGGTGCCGTTTAATCCACACCGGATCCCAAGAGGAAGACTTCCCCCAGGGATCTGGCCTAATATATCCCTCCACCCCCTTTGCTACCCACAAGCCCCAAGACCGGAAGAGAGGGTCCTCCCGCTGGACCTAACTTCCAGTCAGGATGGCCCTCTCCACAAAGTCGATCAGGCCATTCTTGACTGTAAGATTCGTACCAGCTAACCCAGAGACTAGACCGCAATAAGACAATGCACCAGTATTTGGAGGGTAAAGGCTATGGCATGGTTAGCAAGGACCCCCAGGACCAGCCCTTAAACCACCTCACCTTCCTATAATATGCAAGCCCCCTCCCGGTAAGAGCAGGTGAGCGCGTCAACCCATGCCAGCCACCTTTGGAGATCATGTAACCCTGTTTGGGTCAGCCCTAAGCTGCCCACCCATGCCCCAGTGGGGGGCCAAAACATCCTGGAAGGCTGGAAATAGGCCCCACCAACCCTCCAACAGGAGAACGTGCTACGCCTAGAGCGGACTCCACCCCCCAAACAAAAACAAAGCCCTCTCCATACCATCTTGCAGGCCATACAAGAAAATATAATTTCCTGTGTCCGACAAATGGACTCCATCCCTGTCAAATAAACCACTACGCTCATTTTCCAACTGCCTATGATGAACCACAACACCCCCGGTCTCTCTCACGATGGGACACCATCATATTTAAGCTCCTCCTACACCTCTCGATGGCCTTGTGATCCCTAGCACCCCTCCAAAATTCCCTTGGCACAATTTCCAACCATACAAAAACTACCCATTGAAACATTGCATTGAACCGATCAACGTCATACTTAATAACGTTAATCAAGTCAATATTTTTTACCCACCCCAAATCGTTCCACCCCACAATGCATCACCAACACCAACGGCCCCATCACCATGCCCTGTAATGGTTACCAGTAGCAACAAGTTGTTCCATGTCAAACCACTCACACCCCTCCACGTAACCCGGACAGAAGATAGGCCCAAATTCACGCCAATAGGTTGGGAACGTGCCCAACACGCCGCCTGGATGACAAAGGAGTGGCCAAGAATCCAGGATTCCGGAGGCAACAAATCTATGGACAAGAATAACAAAGATTAGCACACTAAGTTCGGGCGAACATAGCTAGCAAAGAGGCGCGACTTCCACCGACCCAGCAGCTGAACCAACCTATCCCCCAAACCCGATAAATGCCCCTGCGTCGCATCCCAGATACGGAACAAGTGAGTGCCAACCTCCAGAGCCTGCCTAAACACCTCCAAAAACTGGTATCGAGTCAGAGCAGCTCCCCTAGCATGGGCCAATAAATTAACTGCTGACACCCGAACCATCAGATATACCAAAACGATCGCCACCGGGCAACCTTCCCCACCTATGGCCCGCACTGTAACAAACTGACCCTTCCCGAAGACATCGACCTTTGAGCGAGTGAGGAAGATACGGACAAAGCCCTCCGAGACTAATACATCCCCGAAGACCAGACCGCCAGACTTAGAACGTGACGGCGCCACCAGCTCCCCAATTCGCAGTGCAACGAAGAACGCCAGCGCAAAATCTGCCTTGAACAGAGCCACCTCAATAGGTGACCCACGCACTCGGTCAAGCTCTGACAAAAGACGCAACAGTAGCCGAAAGGTAACTGGACGTGGAGAGTAAACAGCCGAAAGAAAAAGGCTAAACCAGAGAGCCTCTGGTTTACCACTCACCCCTTTCTCCCGAAGCCGTCACAAATACTCCATTGTTGCCCAAGTTAAGTCCTCCCAATCCAACACCCCACCCTGGTACCTCAGGCATTGGGATCATTCACTCCAGCTACGTGAGTACATCTGCCGACAGGGATCCCTGCACCAGCTCTGCTAGTCAATCGAAACAAGGCTCCATAAGAAACTCGGGCAGCTGCAACTGACCTCCTCCGCCTGAGGCGCCAGAGCACGAAACTCAGCCCACTGAAAGGGCATGCACGAGATGAAGCAGCAAATTCACGACAGGCCCCGATGATGACGTCATCCTATTGACCGCAAACACAACCACCATGTTATCCATCCGAAACAGAATGCACATGTCCCGCAACTTCGGCCCCCACAATTGCACCACCATCACGATAGGAAAAAGTTCCAGGTCCGTCATGTTGCGAATGACCTCAGACACACACCAAGAAGGCGGCCACAGTCCCGCACACCACCTTCCGTCAAAAAATGCCCCAAAGCCCACAGAGCCTTCCGCGTCTGTGAAAATGGACAAATCGCCGTTAGACACCTCCCTCTCCAACCAACCAACCAACATGTCCGGCTGTTGAAACCAGCCAGAAAGGTCTGCCAGAACCTGAGGTCATCCTTCATCTCCCTTGAAACCCGAAGAAAGTGTTGCGGATTGGATACGCTCCGGGACGCCAAGGACATGTGCCAGCAGAACACTCAGTCTATGGGCATGACCCTACAGGCAAAGACCAAATGCCCCAACAAGGACTGAAGTAGACTCAAGCAACCTTCGATGAACCCCAAACTCTGTCAATCAGCAAGCACAGCCTCCGTAGCTTCTCCGCCGTAAGCCGGAGTTTCATGCAACAAGAATCTATTTCAATACTGAGAAAACTCAGTTTTTTCTTCCGCCACCGAAACACCCATACAGTGCATCAGCCAACGAAACATCAGGAGCAAACGTCCACACTGGTCACTTCCCTGCAGACTGACAAACAGAAAGTCATCCAGATGACCGCATCATAGCCAGCCTCAAAATGGACAGCCCATTACAAAGAGGTGTGAAACATCTCAAAATAAATTAGTCTGTGTAAATAAAATACTTTGGTCTTTCTCTAAATCATTATTCAATTACACAAAGAGGTGTCAGTAGGTTATGAAATAACATGAAAATTCTCAGTAATGCCCTGCCTACCAGTCACGCCCCCAGCAACTCCACCTAAAACAAAAGTGTCTCTCTTTGGCCATTTGAAATGTTGGGTGGTATGGCACTATAGGAAACAAATACAAATAATGATTAAAAAAGGTTGCTCTACTGATTATATAAATATGAATTATCTGTATAGATAATACCAATCACTTTAATTGAAACATATTAAAAAGATGTGAGATCTGGGACTTATGATGTTATGACCAAAGTTAGTTCCACACTCATCTGAGACTTAAGATGTTATGACCAAAGTTAGTTCCCCACTCAAGTCAATGGGTTTTGCTTTCACAATGCTTAATCATGACTAATTACATTACTAATTATATTGTATTGTAGAGGAGAACTGAGTTTGGTGGTTGTGGGCTCCATGAGTCATTACATCCTAAGTCCCAGATAAGACACATCATTTTTAATATATTTCAATAAAAGTGATTGGTTTGTTTTATTTATACCGTTGCCTGCTGTTTATATAAGCGTTAGTGTAACCCTTACTGATCAGTATTTGCTACATAGAGGATGTGAAGGTGTTCTGCACACTGGTCTGCATATATACAGTTGTAGTTAGTTGCCCTCATATTTTTATGCTTTTCCTGAGTTGTATGCCCTTGAAGATGCTGAATTTTCTGCTTTTCTTGTTAATACCAAATAAAACTATCCATCGATTTAACCCTTTGAATGCTAGAAAAGTATCATATTTATTGTTTCATATTACTTTGAAGATCTCTATCTTTCAAGGATTTAAAAGCCATTTAAAAGGATAGTAATACTTTGTTTTACCTTTATTTTATTTTGTAGGCATTAAAAAAACATGAAGAACGATATAAGTCTTATCTCTCAAACCTTTATGGTTTGAGAGATATTCACAAGCAAAGTTTCCCCTCCCGCCCCTTTTACCTAGTGTAAGCCATCTCTTCTCAGATGTGGAATGCAGTCCATAGAGCAGACAGATAACAGCAGGGGATAATCTTCTTCCTATGAGAACAATGAAAGCCCTGCCCCCCCCCTTGACAAATTTTTCAGGTTTTTCCCTTATCTTAATTGAAGATTGTCCCTCTCTGCAGTCTACCTGGGCACCTGCCTTCTGATCTGGCTGAACAGTGTTACATCAGTAAAATGGGCGTGAGGGGGATATTTTGTCATTGAATTACTCTTGAACTACAACTCTGACAGAATTGAAATAACACTCTCCAAAGTCTAAATACTATGATGATTAATTAGAGCTGCTTTTATTAAGAAACATTACTATCCCTTTAAATCAGGATTGGAGACATATTTATCATTCAAAGAGGTAACACTCAATTTTAACTTTAGCTTTCTCCCTTTTTATTGTAATTCATTTTACACCCCTCTGGCACTCAAAGGGTTAACACAACCTCATGTTGTTATAGCTTCCAGGATATTTGACTCAATACTATTTATTTTACACATATATACTCCCATGTCTTTTTGCATCTATACAAACACTGTTTGCTGCTATATCCTTTTTAACCACAAGAGTGTGCTTGTGTTTTATAGAACTTATTAAAAAAACAATTATCTTTTCAAGATGTCTTTAACCTTTTGAGTGCCAGAAAGATGTGCAAAACATCTATATTTATGCTAGCCATTTTTTATTTCAAAGAATAGCTTAAAGGGAAAGTAATGTTATAATACAGACATACATGGGATTGTTCAATGCAGTTTTATATAATGCATAGTATCTTTCGTAATGTCTGTATCTTTGTGTTGTTCTTTAAAATCGAGTAAAAAGTTTCCTCCTCCCACCCCTTTCCATCATATCATTCATAGTTCACAAGATCCAATAGCTGGTCAGGGCAGATCGCAACCAGGGACAATATTGTGTCAGTAAAAGGAAAACCCCTCCCTCATTCGTCAAGGGGAGCAGTGACTTCCTTATACTGACACACACACACAATATTATCCCTCATTGTGATCTGTCTGAACAAGCGACTGGCTGTCAGATCTCAGTGAACTGTGAGTGTCGCGATGTCATGGGCGGGAGGGGGAAACTTTTTACTTGATATCCTAGAACAATACAAAGATACAGACATTACAAAAGATGCTTTGCATTATATAAAATTGCAGTGGACATTCCCATGTATGTATATATTATGACATTACTTTAACCCCTTAAGGACCGGAGGTTATGGGACATTTCCGTCCCATAATGACCGCATAGGCGCACTTGGACGCGCCGGTACACGTGACCTGTCACGTGTATCGGCGCGTCACTATGGGGCTTGAAAGAGATCGCTCCGATCTTGGAGCGGTCTATTTCATGCCCTATTTTTACTTACAGCGCTCCCGGTAGAGCGCTGTAAGTAAAAAGTACGTGACGTACCATGACCGTCATCGGTCCTTGAGTAGTTCAAGGACCGTGACGGTCCTGGTACGTCAAGGGTCCCTAAGGGGTTAAGGTACTTGATTTTATGTATTTGTTGATTTATGCAAATGAGCTAGTACTTGCCGGCAGGAAGTGGGAGGGAGAGCATTGTGGAATGTTAGCATCTGGCAGGCAGGAAGTGGGAGAGCAGCATGGAATGTTAGTATTTGGCAGGCATGCCAGTCTGTACTGACTAATTTCAGTAGGTTGGAACTTAAATAAAGCTGTCTCATAAACGATTGTTTTCACTAAAAATGCTTACCAGTAATACAGGTTATTTTACATAGTAACATAGTAACTTAGGTTGAAAAAAAGACTTGCGTCCATCTAGTTCAACCCTTTTCCTATTCCTGTTTACCATTGTTGATCCAAAAGAAGGCAAAAAAAACACCCTCAATATAGCAATTTCAAATTCTGCCTTGAATGGGGGGGGGGGATTCCTTCTTGATTCCAAATGGCAATCAGATTTCTCCTTGGATCAACAAGCCTTAAGTAAATATTAATCCCAATACTAACGAACATAGCCCTCTATGTTATGCTCTTTTAAATAAGTACTTTCAAATATTAAGTACTTTCAAATATCTTTCAAAATCACATATACAAAGTGACAGTTCCAGTCTATCCCTCTTGGAGGCTGATGATGTCTCTACCATATTGCTTTGAAGTAGGGTTACCATCTTTTCTTCAAAAAAATACCGGCCAAGGCATTCCCTCCATAGACTTAACATTGGAATGAAGCCAATTTTTTACCGGCCTGCCGGTAAAATACGGCTGGGTGGCAACCCTACTTTGAAGCAATGCATTAGTGAAGTCTTTAACATCCAAAAGCTTACTTTCCAAGTGTCCATCTTTAGGAGATATTAGGGGTCTATACCTCCCAAGTGTCCTTTGAGACCCAAATTTCTCTGTCCCTCTTTCCTACCCTGATGTCCCTCTTTTTAGACGATCAGACTGTGTGGTGTGTATATAAGTGTATCACGTTGCTCTACAACAATGAAACGCACAATAATGTTTGTTAAATTGCAGTATATGTTTGTAAATTAGTCTGTGCAATTAAAATATTTTTGTTTTGCACTCAATAATTTATTCATTTAATAGAGGTGTCTATAGGTCATGAAATAACCTAAAAATTCTTGATAATACCCCACCTACCAGCCATGCCCCCAGCAATGTCACCTAAACAAAAGTATCCCTCCTTTACCATTTGAACTTTTTGGCAGTATGCAAAAGGTTAAAACATTTAGCAACATAGGAGAATAACAAATAAAGCCCGGGGAGGCTTAACCTTACAGTTGCCTTACAAAAACATTTCCCAGGGCCTTGATTTAGCTTCCCCAAATGCAAAGGTCATCCAGCTCTTATATTTATGAATGCCATTTGTATATAAATGTTATAATGGAGCAAAGTGAGTGGCTTGTCAAATTACAATTACAAACATATTGGGCTGTACTCTAACTGCATTGTGAGTGACAACTGAAAATCCCCTTTAACTTAAATTAGGCCTTTAACCCCTTAGATGATAGCGAGCGAATTGAGAAACAATGTGCTGGAGACCTCTCTGGAATTTAACACTTTGAGAGAGGAGTATGCAACACGTTGTGTACCCCTCCAACACTCAGAGGGTTAAATGAATACTAATACCTGCTAATAAAAAAAACCCTCTCTTAGAGTGACCTAAATTTCTAATGGCCTTCATGACTTTTGTCCTTGCGCCTTTTGTTCAAGAGCTAACATCGTCAACCAGTCGTAAATGTCCTATCCAATGGAGGCGGACATGAAAATTGATGGCAGTTTTTTCAAACTGAAGCAGACAGTATGCATGAGCCTACTTAACCTTTTAAAGGGGAACTCTCACCTCCTATAAAGTAATCCTTATTTTATTCTCTGTCCCCAATACCTTTATTTTTTCAAATCTGTAATTGTATTGAGATGTAAGCTTATAAAGTGTTGCCACATGATGTCATTGCTAAGCTTATAAATTGTGACCGCATGACATCACTACTGGCCTTGGGTAAAGGTATTGGGGACAGAGAATAAAATAAGGATTACTTTAGAGGAGGTGAAAGTTCCCCTTTAAAGGGTTAAGTAGGCTCATGCATACTGTCTGCTTCAGTTTGAAAAAAACAGCCATCAACTGTCATGTTTGCCTCCATTGAATATGACATCTAGGACTGGTTGACAATGTTTTACACCCGTCTGGCACTCAAAGGGTTAAAAGACTCCTCTTTTATTTTGTGGATAAAAATACATGACAGATTTTGACGTGGAAAACAAAAAAAGAATATTAATTTCTGTACTGCCACTGTCTCCTGCACTACTCCCATCAGGGTCACTGGTATTTTGTTTTGTGCCCTAGGGCTTTTCTGACCAGGAGTACCGGAAGAGGAGGAAGATGATAGCGGATATTGCCTTCAGCTACAGACAGTAAGACAAAACACGGCGTAAAGGGCAATCAGCCATAACTTTACCTCTTACTACACGTTATGATAAGAAGATGGGTTTAAAGAAACAGTAAACATTTTTATGACGAGCTATATGTTATAGTGATTTTCCTGCTGAGTAAACAAAGTGTACTCCACTATTGGTTTTCATATTCAAATGTTATATCTGTTCAAACTGTTAAGCTGTTACTAGCATATTATATGGCGAACTGCATTCAGTGACTCAACTCTCTTATACAATGCAATAAGTGTTTGAACACCAGGGCAGCTTTAGTTGAGCCTTTTGGACACCAGAGGACACTCTTAATGTAAAAACAAAAATAGTTTAAGCTGTATTAACTTTTTTAATGACATATCCCCCAGCAGTAGGAGTAACCTTGTTTTACACAATATATGTGTCTACATAAAAGTTTATGTGTCCTTTAAAGGGGTACCGTCGACTTGGGCTATGTAGCTCTTAACCCTTAAAGTACCAGAGAGTGGTGCAACACCTTTTACGGTTAATTGTTTAAACCAAATGGAAATACCTGGAAACCTTGTCAACCTTGACAGAGAAACACACGTGGCTAGGTATGACAGTGGCCAGTAGACACTATTCACGTCATAATGTGGGAGGGGCTTAATCAGGATGAGATGGAAGTGTCCAACTGACGCTTTTGCATCATAATAAGGGAGGGACAATCAGGGTGACAAACAGTTGGAGGGCTGAGAGGTGGGATTTACACTTTAAGGAATAGTTAACTTTTGTTATAAAAAAGATATACTATAGAGCAGTGATTCTCAACCAGGGTGCCGTTGCACTTTGGTGTGCCACTGACATCAACTTAGGGTGCCCCATGTTTTCTATGAAGACTAACAAAAATGGACTTTTAAATAAAGATTTATAGAAATTGTTAGGCGCAATATGTTTAGTCTTGTTATTAAGATTGTAAGACTGAATAATAACTGTATATTTATGTATTGTACCCTTATTATCCCCTTGATAAAGTACAATAAATATGTTAGGGGTGCCCCGAATGTTCTAGATTGTGTGTTAGGGGTGCCCCGAACAAAAAAAGATTGACAACCACTGCTATAGAGCTTTTCCTGTTGAGTAAAATAACAGCCCTACCACTGCTGAGACATGCATATTTGCAGAGTTATTACAGTTTCCAACCTGTTTTTTTTTTTATTTTAACAGTGCCCTCTAGTGGTCACATTGCAGTTGGTTATTCTGTTACATTCTATTTATGAGGAAAGTCCCTGACAAACAGCTCTCCATAGAATGTGATTGAAACTGCTGAATCATTTCCTGTCAGAGAGAGCTTTCAGGAAGTGAATACATAGTAAATTCACTGTCTGATTATTTGAACTGTTATAACTTTCAAACAGAGCAACTGATAGCAGTGGAAATGGCCTTGTTTTACATAGAAAAAAAAATCCTTCTACTTTAAATGGGTGGAGACTGCAGTAGCCAGTTATCCCTGAGCCAGAATTTATGTGCATGTCTGTTGACACCTGGCCCACAGGCTGAGAACTGAATTATCAGGTGGAGAATAGTGAGATCAGTTGCGTGGATGTAGGCAAGTGTGAGCCATTAGAGTGCACGCTGCTCACTTGTATTACATGTCTGAAACTTACTGGGATTGAGATCCCACAAAATAAGTGATTGGCCCGGAGCTTCAGAAATTTTCTCTTAAAATCAGAGACTCTGGGTCAAATTCGGAAAGTTCTAAACTATGAGAATTGCTTACTTTACTAGGTGTCATTCATACACCTAGTATTCAGTTATATATTATAACTATTATATTATAGTATTCAACTGTATTCAGTTATATCTATTTTCTGTTTTGTTTTTTTTAATTATATATTTAATAATTTAAAGTGTGATTATCATGTATTACTAAGTCTCTTTATGCGGAAGCACACTTTCTAAAAAGCCCAGGGCTGAGCTGTGGAGCTTTAAAGGGATAGTAATACTTTATTATTACTATCCCCAGTATTGTAGATATTTGTAAAATAATTTAACAGCCCCCAGGTTCATCTCTCAAACCTTTATGGTTTGAGAGATAGCCGAAGGCAAAGTTCCCCCTCCCTCCCTCCCCCTTCCCTGAAGTCAACGTTGTACTGACTGCAGGGGAAGTTTGTTATACAACAGGCTTGCGGCTCTGCAGCTGAGCCGAGATCCCATTAGTGAAGAAGAATTATTTCACTGAAATGGTCTTCTACGTGTGCTTGGTTTGTGCTTGGTTTGCAAGCACACATAGAAGACCGTTTCAGTGAAATAATTATTTTTCACTAACGCGATGGCGGTTCTGCTGCAGAGCCACCTGATGAAAGACAGACCGGATATCCCTGCAGTCAGTACAATGCTGACTTCAGGGAAGGGGGAGGGAGGGGGGAACTTTGCCTTCGGTTATCTCTCAAACCATAAAGCATACCTCCCAAGTGTCCCTCTTTAGGAGGGACAGTCCCTCTTTTAGACCCAAATCCCTCTGTCCCTCTTTCCCACCCTTATGTCCCTCTTTTTAGGAGATCAGACTGTGTGGTGTGTAGATAAGTGTATCATATTGTTCTACAGCAATAAAACTCACATTATTGTTTGTTTAAACATCAGTATATGTGTATTTATACATTAGACTGTGTAAATAAAACACTTTATTGTTCTAAATCATGTATTAGATTACACATGGAGGTATCAATAGGTCATGAAAAAACATAAAAATTCTCGTTATTGCTCCGCCCACAGGCCACGCCCACAGCAACACCCCCTAAAACACAATTGTCCCTCTTTGTCAATTTGAAATGTTGGGAGGTATGATAAAGGTTTGAGAGATGAGCCTGGGGGCTATTAAATTATTTTACAAATGTCTACAATATGGGGGATAGTAATAATAAAGTATTACTAGCCCTTCAAAATGGCCCCTATCAGCCAGTCAGGTATTCAGAAAACTGACCCACTCAGTTGCCTTTGGGTTAGAGTACAACCCAGATGCCAGTGATTCTGATTTACTTAGAAGATCTGGGGGAGATGCACAAAGGTGTGATAAAGAGGCGATAAAGTGGAGATGACTTCTCCAGTTGATTACTTCTCCAGTTCCTGTGTTATTCTATAGAGTCAATGCACTACAATGTCTACAACTTTGGAGATCTTAGTGCATAGGCTCCATAGAATAACATAGGAAGTCATCGCCACTTTATCACCTCTTTATCACCACTTAGTGAATATTCCCCCTGGAGCTATTTCTGGAGCAAACTAGCAACACCACAGACAACAGATAAAAAGTACCATTTATTTAAAAGGGCTTTTGAACACTTGAATGCTAGTGAGGTGTCCAGTGCATTGCTAAGCAATACATCAGAGACACAAAGAATCCAAGTGGTTAAAAACCCCAGTTAAGGGAATTTAACAAATTTTACTTATCTGTCATGCAGTTTGCTTGCTCCGGAGTTACTCCATATTATTGTAGTCCATTGGCCTCAGTGGTCCACACGTTGTGCACTTCCTCAACAGACTTCTCATTTCGGGTGTAAAAGCCCTGCACTAGCCTCTATGGCAGTTGTGTGCACAGCTCACTCAGACTGACCCGTGGGACTTCAAATCCCGCAGTTCACCATTTCTCACTGGACCATGAGAAAACATTGTGGAGCTCTTTTCAGGTGTTTATTCAGCACCCCCCCCCCCATTATACCCTGGAATCACAATTCCCCTCTGACTTTATCAGTGGACCTGCTCCTAGGGTGACCACATTTCCATTCCTCCATTCAGGGACACTGTGGAGATAACAGCAGAGCACTTGTCCTCATCTCTAGGACAGCTATAGGGGAGAAATCACTGGACATCAGGGTGCAACGTCCTCTTTCTCCAGCACACCACAGAGTTCTAAACACTAGAGAGAGAACTGCACATTGACTGTTGTGACAGAAGGTGATACCTGTGATGGGCTAAAAGATTTTATGCCCAAATACTTAGACTAGCATTATATTACCACAATACTGCACTGCAGCTCATGCTTGATGTCAGGATTAAGGCTCAGGTCTGTCTCTAGTGTTTAGAGCTATGTCTGGAAACCATTTTCTTGTAGCCCAGCAGAGACATCACATCTTGTCACAATAGGAAATGGACAGTTCTCCTAGTATTTAGAACTCTTTGTTCTGGAATCTTCATTCCGGGACTTTGTATTGTCCCTGAATGGGGCTGCCAGGGACATGGGACACACATTTAAAATCAGGGACTGTCCTGGACAATCAGGGACATGTGGTCACCCTACCTGCTCCAGGGGCCACACTTGCTTACTGTGACCTATCCACCACACCTGGGAATTCTCCTGATTTGCCCCACAGACTCTGTTTTCATACTGAATTACTGGCTCTCTGGTGACAGAGGCTGATTCTCCAGTTCTGTGAGTTCAGTGGGAACCCCGCCCACATTCCCTTCCAGTTCTGTCCACTGCTGATCCATTCTGTCCACATTCCAACCAGCTTCAGGACAAATCACTGTTCTCCACCTTCCAACCCGGCCATAACTAATTAAAGGGATAGTAATGTTTCACAAAAACAGATGAGATTACCAAGAAATTCATTGTACCATAGAATCTCTCTCTGTCCCTAGAGACATGGTAATTAAAGGGATAGTAATGTTTCACAAAAACATGAGATTACCAAGAAATTCATTGTACCATAGAATCTCTCTCTGTCCCTAGAGACATGGTAATTAAAGGGATAGTAATGTTTCAAAATAAATGCAGCTCCGATTATTCTTTAGTTTTTGGGCCATGTAGAGCGTTATTATCATTCTCTATGATGTGTAGTTCCAGAGTAATTGAATTATAAAGTGTCCCCACCCCGCCCCTTTTACCTAGTGTAAGCTGCCTCCCCTCAGATGTGGTCCCAGGACAGCTTGCAGCGAGGGACAGTCTTCTTACTGTGAGCATAATGAAAGCCCTGCCCCCCTTGAAGGAGGAGGGCATGTTTTTCCTTATGCTCACAGAAGATTGTCCGTATCTGCGATCCATCCGGACGGACTTGCTGTGAAGCTTTACATAGGTAAAAGGGGCGGAAGGGGACACTTTATGGTTAAATTACTCTGAAACTACACATCGTAGAGAAGGATAATAATGATCTACAAGGACCAAACTATAAAGCATAATAGGAGCTGCATTTATTTTTAAACATTACTATCCCTTTAACCAAGAGTTCCCAGGTATGTAAATAAATCAATTTAAGTTACATAGGAAAAAAAATGTATTCTCTTGTTCTTTTCCTTTTTCTGGACATGGATCTGAACAGGTTAAGTTTTAGTTACCATGTTAGCTATTAGATCAATGCTTTGCATGAGTCACTTGTTTATATGGTTGTGATCACTTTCTTGCTTTGTTTTGTACAGTGGAGACCCCATTCCCAGAGTGGAATACCTGCCAGAGGAGATTGCAACATGGTAAGAATATAAATCCCTCCAACCATTATCTGTTATATGTATAGCAAGGCTGATGTGCTAAGGAGCGGAATCAATTCTGGGGCAAACCATTAGCAACATACGCAACAAATACAGATTGCCATTGATTTAATTAAAGGAGCAGTAAATGTTTTTTATGAAAAAATTATAATGTAGGGATTTTCCTATTGAGTGAAATAAGGGTACTCCCACTGCTGAGAGTCAAAACCCAGTTTTTTTTACATTAGCAGTGCCCTCTAGTGGTCAAATTCTAATTAGTTTTCCTGTTAGATTCTAATGGAGAGGAAAGTCAGAAAAGTCAGAGACATACAGTTCTCCATAGAATGTGATAGAAACTGCCTGCCACTTCCTGTCAGTTAGAACTATCAGGAAGTAAACACAGTAAATTCACTTCTTGATTATTTGAACTGTTATAAGTTCTGACTAAAACATCTGACAGCGATGGGAGTGACCTTGTTTTACTCAACAGGAAAAGCTCTATACAATATATGTTTTCATAAATAAAAGTTTACTGCTCCTTTAAGGCTTTTAACCACTTAAATGCTAGAGAAGTCACCAATGTGTTGGAGACCTCTCTAGAATTTAAGAAGTCAGTGGCGTATCAATAGTGGTCGTGCAACCGGGCCTGTCACTCCAGGGGCCCAGACACCCCCTGCTACCACTGCCCCTGCCAGCATTAAAAAAGCTTTCCCGGTGGGATGATCACACTGATATTCCCACCGGCAAGTTGTGAGCAGCTTCATCTTTGTCCCTGGCAGTCTAGTAATGTAGAGTGCTGGGAGATGATCTCATCTCCCAAGGCGCTGCATTACTGGAGGACCACGCAGGAGCTACATATAGAGGTCTGTGCAGAAGGCAGCACAGACCTCTCCTGTCACGCCACTGGACGTGCCAGGTAGGAGGTGGACAGTGGGGCCACATTTGTGGAGGTGGACAGTGGGGGCACATTCGTCAAGGTGGACAGTGAGGTCAATGTGGTGGAGGGCCCCATGGCAAATTTTGCACCAGGGTCCAGTGGCTTCTAGTTATGCCTCTGTAAGAGGTTAAAGTCCTTTTTTAAAGTAATAGGGATTTTGTAATTTTTTATTTGACCCCGTGGTGCAGTTAATTTGCCTTTGTTCTATTAAGTACATTGGCCTCAGCATTATCAAGAATTCTCACCCAGCAAGGGGTGCTGCTGGATAATGACTCTTATGCTTAGAGCTCAGGGTCTTGTTGCTATCTTGGAATATGTAATGGTGCTAATCTACTTAATGATAATAGTGCAAATAGGTTAGGGTGACCACATTTCCTTTCTGCCATTCAGGGCCATTGTGGAGACAAAAGCAACAGAGTATTTCTCTTCAGCTGTAGTGTGGCAATGCTGTGAAATTCACATGTCATTATTGGATGCCACTGCTCAACGTATGCTTTCTCATATTCAAGACACAAACATTCACACACACATTCACAGTGTCCCACAGTGGAATCCTACATATATCCACACCAACACTGGTAGCATACACAATTCAATCTACACACAAAGTGGCCAAATCCAGAACACAGTACATATTACAATTCCATTACCAATACTCTCTCACACACAGGTCTCTGCAGATCATCACAATACTGATTCCACACACAGAGCTCTACAGATCACATGATTACTCCTGTACCAATCACACACAGTTCTGCAGATCTTACTTTTACTCCTTTACTGACCCCACACATGGCTCTGCAGATCATAGTATTACTCTTGTATTGATCCCACACACACACACACACACACACACACACACATCAGCTCTGCAGATCATACTATTGCTACTGTACTGATCCCACACACAGCGCTGCAGATCATACTGTTACTCCTGTACTGTTCACACACAGAGCTCTAAAGAGCCTATTTAAAGAGGAACTTTCAGTTACTAATAAGTCGCCCTTCAATTATTAAACATATGGCGCTAGCATCCTAATACATGTATTACCTCTGTAAAGTGCCACATTCTAAAGAAATCTTTCAACTTAGGAGACTGACAGGCAGGTTAGTGCAGTTTGTGCACCTGCGCTGTCAGTCCTTCCGGTTACCATGTGGCACGCTGCAGTGCTTCTTACAGCTCAGGCATGCAGACAAGATGTCTGCGCTGATGCCTAGCTTCCAGTCTCCTAAGATGAAAGATTCCTTTAGAATGCGGCACTTTATAGAGGTAATACACATATTAGGATGCTAGTCGCCATAAGTTTAATTATTGAAGGGCAACTTATTTGTAACTGAAAGTTCCTCTTTAAGTAGGGTTGCCACCTTTTCTTCAAAAAAATACCGGCCATGGCATTCCCTCCATAGACTTAAGATTGGACAGAAGCCGATTTTTTACCGGCCTGCCGGTAAAATACCATCTGGGTGGCAACCCTAGCTTTAAGCTGAATTATTACTTAATTTAAAATGCTGACAGGTTACTGTAGACAACTGAGTATTGCAACTTAAAATGTATCACTCTGTTGCTGTAGTGGAAGCTCCCATATGAAGTAGGACTTCTGACTAAACATGGCCATCGGTGACCCATGAGCATACCTGGGAACTTTTCAAGCAGGGCTACCCGGAGGGTAACCCTGTCAGTGCAGAAAATGATGCGATTCGCGTCATAAAAGGGGCGGGGCTTAGTCACAGGGGGGCGACAAAAAAAACCCCTGCAAAATGAAGGTAAGAGGGCGGGGAGTGGGAGGAACCGGGCGGGACATAGCACAAGTGGGCAGAGTTTCTACTTAAACTCTGCCCACCCGGTGATTCACACATTGCCCCGGAGACCCGGTAATTCAGTTTGAAATCCGGAGTTTCCGGGGCAAAACCGGAGAGTTCCCAGGTATGCCCATGAGTGTAATGCTGTCTGCTTACTGATACACTGTATTGCTCTTTACAGGAGGGAAGTCTACTCCACCCTCAAGAGTCTGTATCCAACACATGCCTGCAAAGAGCACCTAAAGGCCTTCCAGCTTCTGGAGTCCCATTGCGGGTACAGCGAGAACAACATACCCCAGCTGCAGGATGTTTCTACCTTCCTGAAAGGTAAGGGAAGGGGGGAGGATTCAGAAAAAAGGGAGTTAATGCTCAAATCTGTCAGTGCAGCTCCACTGGTGTTATCCTTTAATACCAGTAGGTCAACACCAGGGTATGCATAAGAGCATGGGTGGTCCATTATGATAAATCCATTTGTTAGGGACTGCAAATCCCATCATGCCCTACCATCCAATGGGAAGATCAAAGTATGACTTTCAACTGCAGTGCCAGGAAGTATATTTAAAGGGCTAGTAATGTTTCATTAGAAAAACAGCTTGGATTGTTCTTTATAGTTAATACTATTGATATCTGACGTTGCCATTGTTCATAACTTTCTAGATATATTGAAATTATATTATGCAGTTTTCCCTCCTACCCCATTTCACAATCGTAAGCCACCTTTCTCAAATCTGAAAAACTGTCATCAGACCAGACAGATCACAATGATGGACAATCTTGCCTCTGTCAGTATAAGGAAAACCCTGCCCTTCTTGACAAAAGAGGACAGTTTTTGCCAGATACTGACTGAAGATTGCCCCTTGTCACAATCCTCTGTAAAAGAAAACTGACGTTGGAAAAGGGGCGGGAGGGGTAAACGTCATAATAAAATTTCAACGTAACTAGAAAGTTATGAACAGTGGAAACACTGAACATCAGTAGTATAAACTATGAAGAACGATCTTAGCTGCTTTTCTAATGAAAAATTATTAATCCTTTAACCCTTTGAGTGCCAGAGGGGTACGGAATGCATTGCAAAGCAATGCATTCCGTACCCCTCTGGCACTCAAAGGGTTAAGCAATGTGAGTAGCATCTAGTGGATATCCTATGTGAAGCCGAGGCCACAGTTAACAGAGTCTCAAACACATTTACTAAGGTGACCAACCACATCACCACTAATAATAAAAGGCCAGATGTGTGTTTGTCCGATGCAGTCATGCTCAGTAGACACTGCCCGAATGCACAGACTTTGGCCCGTGTACACGGGCTTTTACAGTAGTATCCCTGTAAATCAGGAAAGTTCATGAAAACTTAATTCTTCAAGTCTCCATAAGAACCAGTGCAACCCTGCAGTATTATTTTTTTTTTTTTTTTTTTTTTTATAAACGCCCCAGATTAAAAGGGTTATTTGTTCACATTAACACTCACCTGTTCACTTGACTTACTGCAGGCACATAACTTTGACAACTTCCATATATGAACACAACAATAGAGAAATCTATATTATAAATCAATCAGGGGCACCAAAGAAATAAAAGACACCTTTATTCCAAATGGATAATCCAGTCAATTGCCGGTTTATTTGATTGAATTACCCATATGGAATAAAGGTGTGCTAATCTTTTTGTGTCCCTGATTGACTTCAAGGGATAGTAACACTTAAAAATTACTTATCCCTATTTTGTAGCCCTTAAATAAAGAAGAAAAATTCCACCAGAGGCATCTCTCAAACCATTATGGTTTGAGAGATAACCGCTTACAAAGTTCTCTCCTGCCTGACATCAGCATTCTAGCTGACAGCAGGGAAATCCTCTCCTGAGATCAGCCGGCGGCTCTACAGCAGAGCCGAGATCGCGTTAATAAAAAAGAAATCATTCACTAAAAATGTCTTCTACTTGTGCTTGGTTTGCAAGCACACGTAGAAGGCCTTTTAAGTGAAAGATTTATTTTTCATTAACACAAACTGGGCCCTGGTGCAGAACCGCCGGCCGGTCTATGGACCGGATTCCAAATCTGTCAGCTAGAACGCTGACTTCAGGCAGGAGAGAACTTTGTTAGAGGTTATCTTTCAAACCATAAGGTTTTGAGAGATGCTGCAAAATAGGGGTAAATAATTTTTAAGTATTATTATCCCTTTAAATTGTGGTGCTCTCTGTTTTTGTTTTCTATGCATTAGCCTAATGATAGACAATCTGAAGCCTTGCAGCAATAACTGAACAACGGTCATTGAGAATAGCTGGAGGGCCTAAGCTTGTACAATCATGCACTAGCTCTTTGTCTTGCATATTGTCTCCATCTTGTGGTTAAAGAACCAACTGCAACTAAATAAGTTCACATCCTGCATTACACCATGCTCAATTGCTATTATGTAGTTTTGTAGCCATGACACTGAACACAAGTGGTAGGGTTTGCACAAAGGTGAGCTAAGTCTCTCCATCCAGTAAGATCAATCTCTCCAATTCATATTTTATTCAATGTAGCTTGACATGTATTGTGCACATTGTCTGGGGGTCATGCATTTTGGTGCTGTTAATATGCCAAGTGGCGTAAAATGTAGGTGCAGCTAATGAGGTTTACACATCTAATACACATAACACAAGGCATGTTCTCATAAGCTGGAACATAAAATGAAAAATGGCCAGTGAAAATCTTATCATTAAAATAATGAGATAGGCTTCTGTAAAAAATAACAAATGTCACAAAAAAATACAGTGCCAGATTTCTAGGCAACTGCCTAAAGCCCCAAATTTTGAGCATTGCATCAACTGTGCTGGCCTCAACCATGTTTTGTGAATTGTGGGTGTGGCCTGAGCAGTGTCCCTGCACCAGTTTTAGACTTCTTTACAGACTATTAATTAACCCTATGGATGCTAAAGTGATCTAAAACACATTGCGGAGCAATTCTATGGCAGTCAGGAGGTTAAAACTTTTTTTGTTCTTGCTTGTAATAGACCAATGATATTTTTTGTGCCAGGAAACAGTCATCAATGGGACTAGGGGTGGGGAACATGTGAATAGTATGGGTGTGATCATGGGCAGAGCTAAAGGACATCTAGGATACCTTGCCTAGGGGTACTGGGAATGTAAATTTGGCCCTGAAACTGTGGTCCTTATACATAAAAGAGAGCCAGTTCTGGAGCAAACAAAGTGCAGCACATGAAACAAAAAATGCTTCCCACTAATTTAAATGAAGCTGTTAACCCTTTGAATCCTAGAGAGGTCAACAAAGCATTGCAAAGCAATTCAAATTAGCCTTTCCTATAAACCAGTGGGATTTTCTGGAAAGCTTCATATCTCCCCTATGACTCAGTCAGTTTGCAACTCCTTTCTTTTGTCAATAAGGCCCTATGGGACTTACGTACAGGAAAACTCAGACATTCTGGGGCAATCTAAAAGCAATACAGAAAACAAATACAAATGTGCATTGATTTAGATAATGCTTTTAACCTCTTGAGTACTACACGGGTCTGCAATGTATTGCTGTCAAATTGTCTGGCATTCAAGGGGTTAAATAATTGTATATGGCTCATACATTGCTGTTAATTTACCATGAACAAGTTAACCAATGGAGTGCCAGAGGGGTAAGCAACGCATTGCTTTACGATGCGTTGCATAACCCTCTGGCACTCAAAGGATTAATATATACTGTTAAATATAATGATGATGCTGACAAGTAATGTCATTTTTTTCCTTTAAGTATTTTGTGTGAAAATTCAATGCAAATGTCCTTTAGAAAAAGCCCATTTAACCCTTCGAGTGCCAAAGGTATCCAATGCATTGGCACTCAAAGAGTTAAATCAATAGGAATTTCGTGATTTCTTCTTTGCCCCCTATGGAGCAGTTAGTGTGTTCCAGAATTGCTGTGTTTCTTAGTACAGTCGTCTCAGAGCCTCATTGTCAGTCTGACAGGAACTTCATGGGAAGGTGTCAATTGAACATGCTCTGCAGGTGTGTAGCAGAGGATATTTGATGTATGCAACTAGGCAATATTCTTTAGGACTTTGTCTGTCTGAGGGATAAAGAGGATTTTCTTGTGCACTACAGAGAGGACGGGGTTCCAGTTGCGTCCTGTGGCCGGACTCCTGTCTGCTCGTGATTTCCTTTCCAGCTTAGCATTCCGTGTTTTCCAGTGCACCCAGTACATCCGACATGCATCCTCACCCATGCACTCCCCAGAGCCGTAAGTATCAAGCACTGTACTTTTTATTGGGTGGGTGGAACTAGACCTATAGAAGTAACTGACTATTTAAAGGGATAGTAATACTTAAAATTTAAAAAAAAATATGTTGTAGGGTTTATCCCACTGAGTAAAACAAGAGTACTCCCACTGTTGAAAGTGTTTCATTCAAAAGTTATTAATTTTCAAAGTTGAATTTTTTAGGTGCAATATCACAGTGGCCTGAAATTGTATAGTGGCGCTGTTGCTACACGATCCTATGGACAGCTCTGGTCCTGGGACCATAAATCTCCATAGGATGGTGTAGCAACAGCGCCACTGTACAATTTCAGGCCACTGTGATATTGCACCTAAAAAATTCAACTTTGAAAATTAATAACTTTTGAATGAAACACCTTTCAGCAGTGGGAGTACTCTTGTTTTACTCAGGGGGATAAACCCTACAACATATTTTTTTTTACATTTTAAGTATTACTATCCCTTTAACAGAAGGACTTACCTAGGTATGTGTCATTCATGTGGCAGTCAGATCTCTACTATCTCTATCTATCTATCTATCTATCTATCTATCTATCTATCTATCTATCTATCTATCTATCTATCTACTTATCTATCGATATCCGTAGCTGAATTAATTTACCAAGTGTCATTTTTAATCTGCCTTTAGTGTAGCCCTTTGAGTGCCAGAAGAGTATCCAATGTATTATGGAACAATGCACTGGACACCCCTCTAGCACACGGTATCCTTTTAAAAGGTTGCACGAGAAAAAGTGTGCGACCATATAACACATTAAGCATGTCGCCATAACTAAAATGGTGACATGAGAATCTTGCACTGCGTGACAGCGTGAGATTGTCATGTCGCCTTCTGAAAGGTTGCTTACCAGTAATGCTGTCTGGCTCTATCTCCACTTATGTGTGGTGCCCAGCTCTATCGGTCAAATCGTTCATATTACTTTAAAAAAACAAAAAAATACCAGAGAAGGACACAGCTAGCACCATGCCTTATGGGGTTTCTGCCGGGATGCCTTGACCACTTTTATCAGTTGATGCCTGTTGCTGTGTTCCTGGTGCCTCCGGATCTCACCACTCAGTGGCATGTGTAACTTGAGAATTGAGCCAGAAGAGTGGTAGCAAGCGTCTCTCCTGGAGAGGAAGTCAGACTATTCCGCTGAGTGGTGAGATCCATAGGCACCAGGAACAAAACAACGGGCATCAGTTGAAAAAGGTGGTAGAGTCAGCCTGGCAGTATCTCCATAAGGCATGGTGCTAGCTGCATCCTTCTCTGGTGTTTTTTTGTTTTTTAAAGTAATATGAACGATGTGACCAATAGAGCTGGGCGCCAAACAGAAGGGGAGATAGAGCCGGGCAGCATGACTGGTATGCGACCTTTCAGAAGGCGACATGACAATCTTGAAATGTCATACAGTATGAGATTCTCATGCAGCCATTTTTATTATGGATGTTATATATGCTTAATATGTTATATGATTGCACACTCGCGTGTGACCTTTTAAAAGTAAACCCTAGCAAACAAATGGTTAAGTCTAAACAGTCTGACTGCAATAACCAATAGGTAAAAGAACTACTCTTAGATCTTTAGTTTACAGCAATGGGATTTTAGATAGCGAAATACCTCTGTCCAGTTACAAACGTGAGCACAATTACAGTGCAAAAGGTGTATTTAGTTGTACATGATTGCTGGATGAAAGTACTGATGTATGAAAGAAACCTATGTAGGTAAGTACTTCTGTCAAACAAATAAAGGGCCACTTTTTCTTCAGGTAATGTTACCCTTTAAAGGGATAGTAATGTTTCATAATAAAAGCAGCTCCAATTAATCATCATAGTATTTGGACTTTGGAGAGTGTTATTTCAATTCTGTCAGAGCTGTAGTTCAAGAGTAATTCAATGACAAAGTGTCCCCCTCCTGCCCCTTTTACTGATGTAACACTGCTCAGCCAGAGCAGAAGGGAGGTGCCCAGGTAGACTGCAGAGAGGGACAATCTTCAATTAAGATAAGGGAAAAACCTGAAAAACTTGTCAAGGGGGGAAGGGCTTTCATTGTCCTCATAGGAAGAAGATTGTCCCCTGCTGTTATCTGTCTGGTCTATGGACTGCATTCCACATCTGAGAAGAGATGGCTTACACTAGGTAAAAGGGGCAGAAGGGGGAAACTTTGCTTGTCATTTTTTGCTTATTGTTCTTCATGTTTTTTTAATGCCTACAAAATAAAATAAAGATAAAACGAAGTATTACTATCCCTTTATGGGCACAGAATATGGCAATACAAATTCTCATTCCTTGATCTCTGACATATAATGATAATAACTAGTATTTCTTTAGCGCCTTCTTCCCAGTGGGACCCAAAGCGCTTTCAGCGCACACTCTTGGAATTAACCAAATCGGCAGCTGAAATAATAGATGTTATTACCCAATCAATGGTACTTATTTATCGACCTCAGAAGGATGCAGGGCTGAGTTAACCCTGCAGGGATTCAAACCTGCAGGTTTGAACAGTCTCTGTAGTCAGGGAATTTACCACTCATACCAGTCATAAATATATTAACTTTAGGTGTACTGGGTAATCTTATATATATGCCAAAAGAACACAATGTGATTGCTGAGCCAAAGTGTTTTTCTGATAACAAATGTTTTCTTCTTTATTTGGGCTAAATTTATTTTAACCCCTTGCATTGTGAATGTGCTGCACACTCCTCTGGACCTCAAAGGGTTAAGACATGTACTTCTTACAAACATAGACCCATATTTATAAAAGAAAGTTATTCTGGAGTAAACCAGCTGCACCATAGGGGACAAATAAACAGTCCCAAATTTCCATGCACTTGAACAAAGCTTTTTAACCCCTTCAATGCCAAACAAGTCACCAATGCATTGATTTCCAATGCATTGGAGACCTCTCTAGCATTCAAGGGATTAAAAGACCAATTTAATTTAACAGGCGTTTTTATTTGTTCCCTATGGTGCAGCTGGTTTACCCCAGAATAATTCCCATTTACCTTTATAAATATGAGTCAAAGAAACAGCATTTGTTGACAGATAAGAACCATTCGGTCCATCTAGTCTGCCCATTTTTCCTACTGTAAAAGCCTCAAACCATATTTGGTCCTTGGTCTTGTCTTTTTACTATAGCCTTATACCTGTCCCATGCATACTTACTTTCCCTCACCTCTACCACTTCTGCTGATAAGCTACTCCACTTAGCTACCACCCTCTAAGAGAAGTAAAACATTCTTATAATACATTTAAGTCTCTGTCCCTCTAGTTTTAGACTGCAGCCTCTTGTCAAAACATTTCTACTCCTTTGAAATGGACTCCCCCCCATCCATTTATGTATTTGACTGTTTCTTGCTGTTGTAAAGTTTTGTCTTGGTTTTACACTGCCTCATTCTTAGTTCTCTTTGCTCCCTTGTGAATTGAGGGCCGCTATAACGATTACATCTCCAGGTCAATAAGCTGGGAGGAATAGGTCAAGTAGTCTCTGGGGTGGAGACAGTGGGCCGAAGAAATGCAAGAAAAGGAGCTGGAATCCATATTGAGTTTCTACACCTGCTTAATGTCCTGTATTAAGCTATGTATACCAGAATTCCTCCTCATAACGCCACTTGTGCCAAAGGCAGGAGAATGAGGCGGTCTGGGAGTTCCTGACATTCTCTTCCTCTACATCTTGGTCAACCCCTTAGTGACTGGCCGCATGGGCATGCGGGCAGCACTTAACGCCCACCAAACATTTTTTTTCATTTTTTTGAATGAGTTCCGGGACGTACATGAACGTCCTCTGTCCACCTGGGACTTCTGCTTGGGACGTACATGTACGGCCTCGGGCGGTAAGGGGTTAAAGGGAAACTCTCACCTCCATAAAAGTTCTCCTCATCGTAATGTTCCTTTAGAGTTAACCTGTAATCCATTTTTTTTTTAATTTAATGCAGGATATGCAGAATTTTAACATTTTAAAAATGAGCCGTGACGTCACTTAAGGACAGGTTGCGGGACAACTTTGTACAGCAGCCTGTCAATCTTCCTCTCCTCCCCTCCACAAGTAGTGCCTCGTTCTTCCCTGCTACTCTGATGGAGGCTTCCTCCATGTGAGCTGGAGTGCTCTCGTTGGCAAGAGAGCGCTCCAGCACACATGGAGAAATACTTCATCATTGGAGGAAGTGGGAGCGAAGCACTACTTGTGTAGGGGAGGAGAGGAAGATTGACAGGCTGCTGTACAGAGTTGTCTAGCAGCCTGTCCTGAAGTGACGTCACTGGCTCATTTTTAAAATGTTAAATCTCAGTATATCCTGCATTAAATTAAAAAAAAGACAACGAATTACAGGTTAACTCTAAAGGAACATTACATTGAGGAGAACTTTTATAAAGGTGAGAGTTCCCCTTTAAGTGTAGAAGAAATTGCATAATTTTAACTAATTTCCCCGTGTATGCTATGGGTCTGGTGTATGGGGCTTGCTGGCATTAATGCTTTGAGTGCCAGAGGGCATTGCAAAGCAATGCGCTGGATACCCTTCTGGAACTTAAAGGGTTAAAGTACTGATGACAGCAGAGTGCGTACACCAGTATGCACTACATTGCTCATACTCAGGGCTCAGTGAGTTCCCTTGTAACTCCGCCCACTTCACTGTCACTTCCTGTCACTCTTTTCCCTGTTCCCATGCTCAGTCCATTTTAAGGGCTAACCCCACCTCCTCTTTCCCAATCCTGTCCACCTCAATCAAGCCATGCCCACTATATGACATGCATCATGTCATTTGAACACTCCCAACCTTAGTGGACCAGTGGAGGACTGGCAGGGCCGGCGCCACCAGTAGGCGAGGTAGAAGCCGGCCTAGGGCGCACATCATGCAAGGGCGCAGTTGCAGAGAAGAGCTGCATGCAGCTCGGCTGCTGTGTGAAGAAGTGAGAGAGGTGCCACTCAGAAAAGAGTGAGTACCGCCTCCTAGAACATTCCGTACCATGGTACCACAATACATTCTAGCTGAAGGTAACCTAACTGTATTACACTTACAGGATTCGTTCCAGTGACAGAGGGAAGGAGGGAGGGGGAAAAGAGAGGGAAGAAGGATGGCACTGCACCTCTAGCTGTTGATGTTATGTCTGTCGCTCACAAATGGTGCTCTGTGACAAGACACTACACACCTAACCAAGGGGAGAGAAGTGACTGCCCTGCAGAGAGGGGGAGCACACCAGGGTCACAGGGCAGCACGGAAGATGCCTGGGAATCCCATTCCCAATTTTGTGATCGCATGCAGAGGTTTAAGGGGGGCATCGGAGGGGAGAAACAAGGGGATGGCAAAATGAAATTTCTGACTGTTCTTTCAGACAAATAAATATTATGTCTGGTGCATGATTATAGTACCTGGTTATCATACATATTGTATATGGCAGTGGTGGACCGTTGTGAACTTGAGGCCCCCAGTTGTTGAGGACTACAGCTGGGAATTGTAGCCCTCGACAGTTGGAATGCTTCTGTATGATACAGGGAGAGACACACACACAAACTCATACACATAGAGTTAAGCACACAAACGCACATCCTAACACACTGATACACATAGGATAAGTGAACACACTGACACTCTGATACACATACAGACAAGCATACACATTGACACACTGATAAACGTATAGAGAAACACACAGTCACACACTGATACCTCTACAGAGACTCACACACGATGACACACTTATACACATATAGGAAACACACTGACACTAATACACATACAGGGAGCTCACATACATTGACACTTATACATGTATTGGGGTCTTGCAGACACACACACACACACACACACACACTGCAGGGCATAAAGGGGCAAAGCCAAGGGGGCAGCAATACGGTTTTGCCTAGGGTTGCAAAAATCCTTGCCCCAGCCCTGAGGACTGGAACAAGAAAGTTCCAGGTATGGTCACAGAGACTTATGTTTAAAAGAAAATTAGAGTAATTCTGGAGCAAACTATCTGCACCATAAGGGAGAAATTAAAAAAAATCCAGTTAATTTAAATGAGGCTTATTAACCTCTTGAATGCTAGCTAGCTCACCAAAACATTGCTTTACAATGAGTTGGGGATATTTATAGGATTCAAAGGGTTAAAAGCCCCATGTCTAGTGCAGTTGGCTTGCCCCATGGATAAGGTCCATATAAACATTTTGACGGAATATAGGATCCATTTGTCCCATCTAGTCTACCCATTTTCCTGTGTAATTAAAGTGCACAGATTTCCATAGTTCTCAGAAAAGTCATGTCTTTCTCAGGCATTTTTTTTAAACCCCTCATAGGATTAACCTCTAAAACGTCCTCTGGGGAGGCTGTTCTGTGAATTTATCCCGATTTCTGTAAAGAAGTGCTTTCTCATATTACTTCTGAGTTTTCTTCCATGTAGTTTTTGATCATGTCCTGTTCATCTGCACTTGTTCGGAAAAAAAAACATTTCCATCTGGAACCTGATCATGGTCATTTTTAAAATTGGCAACAACATCACAAAACCAAAAAATATCAACTTGCGATTCTGCATCCGCTGCATAGTTTACTGCACTGGAATCTGTAGCATTAAAGCAGCTTCCCATACTGGTCTAATTTATTAAATTGGAAATATTACTTATAAAAAAAACCTTTTGCCTTTCAATTAAAAATAAAAAGTTACCTATAGATTGAGTTATAACATTTTTCATTTGCACAGTTATCTTTATCTGAGTGCCAGAGAGATAGCCAATGAATTGTGTTAGATACTTCTGTGGCACTCAAAAGGTTAATCAAAACATTTAACCCTTTGATTGCCAGAGAGGTGCTTTGTAATGTATTGTGTAGCCCTCTGGCACTCAAATGATTAAAAGCTGAACTTTGCATCACCTTCCTACTGTCTGTTCTTTGGGGTCTGACTTGTCAGACTCCATAGTACAGTCTAGTGGTTAAACACTTGTACTGCATATATCTTTAAATAAACCTTTAGCTTATGCCAGATAGTCCAATATGTCAGATTCCTGAGTACAGACAGCAGTGAAGTCATCCAAAGTTTGACTTTTAAATCATAACATTAAAGAATATTGTGAATCTTACGAGAAAATTAAAAATACAATATAAAGCTAATTCATATTTTTAATTAATAAGGAAAAAGTTATTTTCAAGTGATAGGTCTGCTTTAGAATCCCAGAAAAGTTGGGTCAAATTGCTGCCCTGTCCCCCAGGCCCTTCCCTCATGGGTTTTGATATAATTATGCCACTTGTATTCTTTGTTTCTCCAGGGATTGCTGTCACGAGCTGCTGGGACACGTCCCCATGTTGGCAGATAGAACCTTCGCTCAGTTCTCTCAGGTAATGTGAAAATATAATTTCCCATGTCATAACCAGAAGAAAGGATTGCGCCACCAGGGCCCTGGTCCAACATGGTTTATGTCCCACTGAGAGTCAAATTTCCCTCTAATCTAAGGTGGTGCAAACTATGGTCTCCAGCTGTTGTAGGACTATAATTCCCATCATTCTCAGCCAGCCAGTAGCCTTTTGAGAATGCTAAGAATTATATTTCAACAACAACTGGCATTCTGCAAGTTGTCCATGCCAGTTTTAAACTGAGGGGTTAGAAGGAGCTGTTTGCTATATTAGCCACCCCTCCCCCCAACCAAGAAAAGCATTACTTGGCCTGTGTCTGCTGCATTTCTCACACACACTGAGATAAGCACACACACAGATACACACTCTGAGATACACACACACATATATATATACACACACACTGAAATACACACAACCAGACACACAGATTTATACATACACACACACATATGCAAACACACAGATACACAGACACACTTGTGTGCACACACACACACATTGAAATACACATGAAGAAGGACTGGGGATAGTCCATAACAATAAACCACACGACACCCTAACTTAGGTATGAACAGACGGTTTATTAATACCAAACATATCATAATTACACGTTACTTAAAAACCCTTTAGTTTCAACTCCTATTTCCACATATAACTTTTTCTTACAGTTAAACCTGTAAACAAACATAACCCCTCCTTTGCATGGCCAATTTAACCAGGCTCATGCTTAACACTCGTCTTGCCCATCACTCAGAACCGACCTTTTAACCAATTACCCCAGTTGGGCCATTCCACACTCGGCTCCAACGGGTAACGTCACCTCTCGCGACAAAGTCCGGGGCAACTTTTCCATTGTTTCTCCCCCTAAGGAACCATCATCCTTTCTTTTCTCCCATATAAACTTAACTATCCCAATAACAGTAAATTATCACACCGCCTCCCATTCACCACAGGGAGATTGGGCGAGTGCTTACTTCCTAGTATACCCTCAACCTGATTGCCCTCACTTCCTCTCCCTACACTAATACCCTAGCTATTACTCCTCCCCCTACCCTACCTCATTTCCTACCCTCCCCTTCTTCATGCCTCCCCTTCACTATTCTTCCGGGGAGTTTCTTAAGCACACACACACATACAAGCATACACATATACACACTGAAACACTCACAAGCAGATATACAGATACACACACACATACGCACACACTGTTCCATTTTGCACACAGTGGATCACATCTACAAAGACAAAAATGGTACAATTCTAGGAGAAACCAGCTGCGCCATAGGGAACAAATACAAATTACCATTAAAACAGAACTTTCACTT
This sequence comes from Rhinophrynus dorsalis, assembly GCA_037306005.1. Classification (NCBI taxonomy): domain Eukaryota; kingdom Metazoa; phylum Chordata; class Amphibia; order Anura; family Rhinophrynidae; genus Rhinophrynus; species Rhinophrynus dorsalis. The sequence goes on along the minus strand of CM074722.1, from coordinate 439,615,729 downwards.
GGTATAAAGCCGCCCTCCAATAATTAAAATATAGCGTCTAACTTCATAATACGTGTATTACCTCTCAGGAGTGCCAGATTCTAAAGAAATCCTTAATCTTCAGAGACTGACAGCCAGGTTAGTGCCATCTGCACGTCTGTGCCGTCAGCCCCTTCCGGAGCCTTATGGCACAGTGCTATGCTTCTTCGAGGTGACCGGGACTGACGGCGCAGACGCGCAGATGTCTCTAAGACAAGATGTCTGCGCTGATGCCTTGCTTCTGTTCTCCTAAGACTAAGGATTACTTTAGAATCTGGCACTTCTGAGCGGTAATAGAACTATTATGAAACTAATCGCCATATGTTTAATTATTGGAGGGCAACTTTATACTAAGTGAAAGTTCTGCTTTAATACAAGTGGAGCTTTTAAACCCTTGAATGCTAGCGAGATCTCCAACAACCTACAAAGCAATGAGTGGAGAACTCCCTAGACAGTATGCACTTTGGGAATATTTATTTGTTCCCCGTGATTCGGTTGGTTTGTCTCAGAATTGATCCACTCTTCTCCATATACATATGGACCAGTGTTACATACAGACAGAATATACAGCGAGAGTTTCCCAACAAGCTTTGCATTCTCTGCAGGACATCGGTTTGGCATCTCTGGGAGCAACAGATGAAGAAATCGAGAAGCTGGCGACGGTAAGAACAGTGTGAATGCTAATATGGTAGGATGTGTGTACATATCACCATGGACAGTATCCAGTAAGGAGCAAATTGCTCCTTTATTCACAAAACAGAGAGTGAGGACATTTTTGTTCTGTTCCTATACATACTTCCCAAGTGTCCCTCTTTAGGAGGGACAGTCCCTCTTTTAGACCCAAATCCCTCTGTCTCTCTTTCCCAACCTGATGTCCCTCTTTCTAGGAGATCAGATTGTGTGGTGTGTACAGAAGTGTATCATATTCATATCTGGGAACTCTCCGGATTTGCCCCGGAGACTCCGGTTCTGACAGAGCTTTACCGGGTCTCCGGGGCAGAGGCAGATTCCTCCGGATGTGGGGAGTTTCTATTGAAACTCTGCCACATCTGCTTTTTCTCCCGTTGTGCCTCCGTCCCCAGCCTTCTGTGTGACACCTTTAAGCCCTGCCCCCCACTCGCATCAAGCCACACCCCTTTTTGACACACTTAGCGTCATTATTGTCATCCCCCCTGCTGAACAGAGGACTCCCCTCCGGGTAGCCCTCAACTGGAAGTTCCCAGGTATGATCATATTTCTCTACAGCAATAAAACTCACATTAATGTTTGTTTAAATGTCAGTATATGTGTTTATAAATTAGTATGTGGAAATAAAACACTTTGGTCTTGTTATAAGTCATTTATTAGGTTATATAACAGATCATGAAATTGCCTAAAAATTCTCAGTAATGCCCATACCTGGGAACTTTCATTTGAGGGCTACCCGGAGGGTAGTCCTCTGTTGAGCAGGGGGTAACAAAAATGACGCTAATCGCGTCAAAAAGGGGCGGGGCTTAACTCGAGGGTTGGGGGGGATTTAACCCTTTGAGTGCCAGAGTGGTACGGAATGCATTGCAAGGCAATGCATTCCGTACCACTCTGGCACTCAGAGGGTTAAAATGTGTCCCACAGAAGGCTGGGGACGGAGGCACAACGGGAGAAAAAAGCGGATGTGGCAGAGTTTCTATAGAAACTCTCCACATCCGGAGGAATCTGCCTCTGCCCCGGAGACCCGGTAAAACTTTGTCAGAACCGGAGTCTCCGGGGCAAATCCGGAGAGTTCCCAGGTATGGTAATGCCCCGCCCACCAGCCACTCCCCCAGTAACACCCCCTAAAACACAAGTGTCCCTCTTTAGCAATTTGAAATGTTGGGAGGTATACCTATATCATAGTATTTACTAAGGGGATTACTCACACAGGTAAGAGGAGGCACAAGAGTGGGGAAGAGTAGGAAAAACAATAGAATAGAGACAGACTAAAGGCAGAAATGTGGAGGCTATATTGGCCTGCATACTACTGCAGATGATTACATTATCAAGACTTTTATCTACAAATTTCTCAGTAGACTTAAATGGTAATCTGTGACACCACATCATCTACAGTGCAATGCAGGTCTTATGGTTCTTTCACATGGTTTACTTTGTAGTGTGAATGTTTTGTAGAACAATGTTGGTGCATTTCTAGTGCTTTCTGCTGTTATGTCCCTTCCTAGTCATGGCCCCTGTTATGTAACTTATGCAGCTCCTACATGTACACCCCAGAGCCCAGTCATGGAGGCTCTGAGTCCAGAATCACACATCATGCTGGTATATAAACTATCAGGGCAGGGAACCAGCCCAGAATCTCTGATCCAAGGCAAAATGTAGTCTGCACACATTTAGAGATAACATTGTCTCTGAGTACAAGAAACTAATCTCTAGACACTGACTTCTCTCCAGGGGGTCATCAGTCCTGAGGGATTACCTGGGAATAGACAAGGAAGATGGGATAGATTCAGCCAACCATGTGATCTTGAGATGGTCAGGAGAGTACCTATTGGATGAATTAAAAAACTTGAACTTGTCCGCATTCTACTGATTGTCTCTGAATGACACCATTTTACTTTTATATATACAGTAGATTACATTGGAGATTGCTCAGGTTTCAATGTGTTAGTTTGTTTGCATGTTACAGTATGTGCATATATTGTTGTGTGTATGGATATTAAAGGGATAGTAATACTTCGTTTTAACTTTATTTTATTTTGTAGGCATTAAAAAAACATGAAGAATGATATAAGTCTTATCTCTCAAACCTTTATGGTTTAAGAGATATTCACAAGCAAAGTTTCCCCTCCCGCCCCTTTTACTTAGTGTAAGCCATCTCTTCTCAGATGTGGAATCTGGTTGTAAGAGCAGACAGATAACAGAAGGGGACAATCTTCTTCCTATGAAAACAATGAAGGCCCTTCCCCACCTTGACAAGTTTTTCAGGTTTTTCCCTTATCTTAATTAAAGATTGTCCCTCTCTGCAGTCTACCTGGGCACCTCCCTTCTGATCTGGCTGAACAGTGTTACATCAGTAAAAGGGGCAGGAGGGGGATACTTTGTCATTAAATTACTCTTGAACTACAACTCTGACAGAATTGAAATAACACTCTCCAAAGTCCAAATATTATGATGATTAATTAGAGCTGCTTTTATTATGATACATTACTATCCCTTTAAAACGTGAGTGTAGCAAAAAGTTATCTAGACAATGTTAACTTGTTAATACACCCATGTTATACATAGTGGGCCATATGCAGAAAAAAAAGTGGAGTATTTCTGAGGCAAACCAACTGCACTTCAGCAATCAGATAAAACTTCAGCAAAGTTCTTTTGCCTGACCTGTCTAACATTCAAGGTTTTAAAACTTTATTTAATGCAAAGGGATTTTTTTGTAAGCTAAGGCGCAGTTGGTTTGCCCTAGAACTGAGACACTTTGCCTTTCTACATATGATCCAATGTTACCATGTTTGCATATGTGGTGAGTATTCAGTCACGGTGCATAGTCTTTCATCTTGTTACCACCAACTCAGCACGCAGTTTACATATGGAACATCCATCTGATACACACCACTTCCTTATCTTGTTACATCTCCTGGCAGTACAGAGGCCATTTTGACATCGTCATATCCTTGAAACAAGTTTAAAGAGCATATTAAACTACATTGTACACCATGAAAACAACAATGAACACCTAAGAAGTTGATTGTACCAGTGTACTAACTACCCTTGCCATGTTCCTTCCATCTTCTTGTGCAGTGCATGTGTTTTCGTGTTCAGGTTCATGTGTTCCATGTTCTGTTGTCTTATTTATACATTACCCAAAGCTTTCATGAGCAGTATTTAATGTTAGACTCATCAATGTAGCTCAATTTTTGGGTATAAGGTGATACAGAGAATCCTTCGGTTTCTCCAAGCAAGAATTACAAAACGAAAGAAATTCACCAATCTCATGATTAGCGGTAGTGAAACATGCTACTGATTCTTCATAAAATCAGGTCATTTATTTGTGTTTAAAAACCCTTTTAAGGGATAGTAATGTTTCATAATAAGAGCAGCTCTTATTAATCATCATAGTATTTGGACTTTGGAGAGTGTTATTTCAATTCTGTCAGAGTTGTAGTTCAAGAGTAATTCAATGACAAAGTATCCCCCTCCCGCCCCTTTTACTGATGTAATACTGCTCAGCCATGTGTTGCTGAGGTGCCCAGGTAGATTGCAGAGAGGGACAATCTTCAATTAAGAAAAGGGAAAAACCTGAAAAACTTGTCAAGGGGGGCAGGGCTTTCATTGTTCTCATAGGAAGAAGATTGTCCCCTTATGTTATCTGTCTGGTCTATGGACTGGATTCTACACCTGAGAAGAGATGGCTTACACTAGGTAAAAGGGGTGGGAGGGGAAACTTTGCTTGTGAATATCTCTCAAACCATAAAGGTTTGAGAGATAAGACTTATATCATTCTTCATGTTTTTTTAATGCCTACAAAACAAAATAAAGATAAAACGAAGTATTACTATCCCTTTAAGAAAAAAAATGGGTGCACACTGCATTGTGAAGCAATTTGTGATGCACCACTCTGGACCTTTAAGGGTTAAAAGAGGGAAAACAATAAAAGGTCAGACATAGACCTTGCGTATTTCGCACCTAAATAAAGCTTAGTTGCAGCATATGACTAAGTGCAGTTTAAAAACAAAACACATAAGGCTTTTGGATTGCTTTCCTCTTTTAATTGACAAGAATACATGACTTGTTTTTCTGAAGATTAAATGAAATGTGTTGCTAGCACCAATTCGGTTCCAAGTTCTAATACCCTATGTTGTATACACATGTCATAATTATTTATTTTATTTGTGTTGCTTCAGCTTTACTGGTTCACGGTAGAGTTTGGTCTGTGTAAGCAAGATGGAGAAATAAAAGCCTATGGGGCTGGACTGCTGTCGTCATACGGTGAACTGCTGGTATGTACAAGTCAACAATACTACACACAGATACAGTGTGACACACCGACACTGGCCTATAGGAAAGTGTTTCAATTCTGTAGCCAACCAACCACAAAGCAATTCATTGCATACCTCCCAAGTGTCCCTCTTTAGGAGGGACAGTCCCTCTTTTAGACCCAAATCCCCCTGTCCCTCTTTCCCACCCTGATGTCCCTCTTTTTAGGAGATCAGATTGAATGGTGTGTATATAAGTGTATCACATTGCTCAACAGCAATAAAACTCACATTGATGTTTGTATAATCGTCAGTATATGTGTTTATAAATTAGTCTGTGTAAGTAAAGTACTTTGGTCTTGTTATAAGCTATTTATTAGGTTACACAAGGAGGTGTCAATAGATAATGAAATAGCCTAAAAATTCTCAGTAATGCCCCGCCCACCAGCCATGCCCCCAACAACACCCCCTAAAACACAAGTGTCCCTCTTTGGCAATTGAAATGTTGGGAGGTATGCATTGTGTATCCCTCTGTTAAAAGGTCTGTTTGAATCAATGGGAATTTTTATTACATACAATATCATTGTTTAGTTCTACTGTTTGCCTTTGTATCACTGAGTGTCAGAAGTTGGTTAGAGACATCCTTATTTTCTCTAATACGTAAAAAACAAAACATGGAGCAGTTTCCAAAACAGCTGATGGCCTTGCCATCCAGACAAGATAATAAACAAGATATTATATTATAAACAATTCTTGCAAAAGGCCAGATAAGAGGAGCAGCAGGCGATAGTTTGGGCAGTTGTGTTATCACAGAAGTCCAGATCACATACTTTTCAACTGCAAATATTACTCTTAGAGAAGAGACACTGCCAATGATGTAGGGGTCAGACTGTTTCTTGCTATAAATGAAGGTTATAAGACAAGCCCAAGGACAACATTTGGAATAGATATTTTCCTTTACCCTTAAAGGGAAAATATCAGTCACCACAAGCTTTTATGAGCCAGAGGGTTAAAGTGGATGTATCACCTTATACATTTTTTTTACCATAGCTTTTGTTAACAACGTAGTAATAGGAAAGCTGGGTTTTTTAGTGTTTATTTTATGTAAGTACTTTAAAATATATTCTATGTTCTGTGCTGTGCACTTCTGCATAATGTGAACAGCACAGCTCTTCTCCTCCCACCTCCCTCCCAATTGCCTCAGGAAGTGTGTTCACGCTTCCTTTCGGTGTGGTGTGAATGGCTTCTTTAGTTGTATCAAGCTTCGGTTAGCATTATGCTGAGGTTGCAACCTCAGTATAATGCTAACCGGAGCTTGATATAATGATAGAAGCCTTTCACAGCACACCAAAGGGAAGCGTGAATGCACTCCCTGGGGCAGCAGGGAGGGAGGTGGGAGGAGAATTAGGCAGTGACCAAGAGCTTTGCCGGTGATTCAGCATGCTACATTATGCGGACCAGCAAAGCTGGAAGATATATATCTTTAAAAGTACTTACATTAAAAAAACACTTTCCTATGACTACTTTATTAACAAAAGCTATGGTAAAAAAAAAATTATAAGGTGATACATCCACTTTAAAGCCCAAAAGAAGTTCAGGTTTCACTCAGTGTTAATTTTCCTTAGCTTTCCTTCAGGACTAGCAGGGTATGTAAAACTTTGCTTTTCAATGTGTTGCACTCTCCGCTGTTCCTCGAACGGTTAGAAGGCACCTCTCATCCTGGTATTGCCACCTTGGCAGATTTGTTCCTGTGGGGAGGAAGAAACATATGCATTGTATGGTGGCACAGCCATAAAGCCGATCTACAGTACAGGTTGTCCGATGGCTTAGTATGCACAGTTTATGGAGGACATTAACCCCTAAGGGTTATTACCATTGGTACATCCATGCCAGAAATGGGGTACATGTAAACCCTACAGATTCAGATCTCCTAAATAGTCATTAATTGGCTGGTTTCAACTAAGCATTGCATTAATCACCCCTCTGGTCTTTAAAAGGTTAATGACTCAAGTCCTCTTTTGTGGAAGAGGAAGAAAAAAAATGTTTGCAATAGAAGGATTAAAACCAACACCTGAAATTGGGGTTATAGACACTTAAATACCCTGTATGTCATGGTAGTATTTGTAAACATACTCTGTTTACTGAGGCCTAAAATATAGTCTAAAATATTCTCTATGGGTGTTTCCATTGTTGCCCTTGCCAGGGCTTCCTGGCTCCTACTAACTTAGCAATCTTGATAGAGTCTAGTAAGTGATAGTGCTGTGTTGTCTGTAAATGGGTGGGGATAGGGCTGGATGTTCTGTTAATAAAAGAGCAGTGGGTACTAATCTCAGAAGAGGAAATGCTTTATCTCTCAATACAAGTAGTACAAGTAAATTAACCAAATGGGTGTCTGAATTAAAACATGCAAAACATGTAAGCACCTGATATTTAAATGTACATCAACCAATTTCCCTTTTAGGCATTAGTGTTCCTTTAATGAATAGACCTGTAAATGTGTGGAGGGCAAACAGTAACATAGATGCATACCTCCCAACATTTCAAATGGCCAAAGAGGGACACTTTTGTTTTAGGTGATGTTTATGGGGTGTGGCTGGTGGGCGGAGCATTACCAAGAATTTTTAGGCTATTTCATGACCTACCGGCTGCTCTTTGTGTAACTGAATAAATTATTTAGAGCAAGACCAAAGTATTTTATTTACACAGATTAATTTATAAACACATATATTAAAGATTAACTACACATGTGTGTGAGTTTTATTGTTGTGGAGCATGTAATAAACACTACTCATTCTGATCTCCTGAAAAGAGGGACAAAAGGGTAGAAAAGAGGGACAGAGGGATTTGGGTCTGAAAGAGGGACTGTCCCTCCTAAAGAGGGACAATTGGGAGGTATGTAGTTGTTTGGTGGTGAGAATCCCTGCTTTGCTAAATAGATTTGTGGGACACTGGCAATGAAATAGCTAAAATTAAAATAAAGCAGTGAACCCTTTGTTACCCCAGGGACAGCAATGGATTGGAAAGCAACACATTTGAAGTCTTTGGGAAGCAGAAGGGTTAAGTGGCTCCACCTTCCAGAAGTCCTTTCCAGGTGATACTTTTATCACTGGTTTTAGCTAATGATTCCCCCATAGACTGCAATCTGTGAGAAGAAATACTGATATTAGTTATCTCCTGCAATTTAATCTAATCCAAAATTGGGGATCCAATAATATATAGAAAGGTGGATTGTAGGTAAAACATGAAAAAGAAAGAAAAATCCTGATTCTACAGAATTACTCCTAAATCACCAATGAATCACATACAGAAGGATAAGGGTATAAGGAATAAAAACACGCCAACAACTAAATGGGGAAGAACAGGCCACTTTATTGAACAATTTAAAGCCAAACATAAATAAAATATATAAACCATTATTGCCACATAGTCCTTGCCCCATAAGACCCATTCTAAGTTTTTCACATTCTCGTTTCTTTAGCATGGCCAAAACCAAAACAGGCTCATGCTTAATATTATCCCATTTAAAGTGCCATTAACCAGTTACCTCAATTGTACCAGACCCAGCCAGTTACAACTGGGTAATGTAACCACCCACGGCATATGCCCGGTGTCAACCTCCCTAGGGTGACCTTCCTAAGGATCCATCCTGAATTATTTTACCACCACTCAATATACCCCATCCTAGGCAAGGACACCACTGCATCTACCACAGACAACCACACCACAATCAGGGCGGGTGAGCGGGCTTGCTCCCCACGCTGCACTCCTAAGCCTTAAGTGCCGGACCACTGTGACGGTCCTGGCACGTCAATGCTCGTGAAGGGGTTAAGCAAGGCTTACTCAATCTATCAATGTAATCCATTTCCTGGGCTATGCATAAAGGTGTGATAAATATGAGATAAACTAACCAGGGAGGTATCTCTCCAGTGCCTATGTTATTGTATAGAACCTATTCATCAAGCTCTGCCCACCTAGAGGCTCAGTTGAATAACATAAGAGTTGGAGATTTTATGTCACCTTAGTTTATCTTCACCCTGATGTTTATAAACTGCTGGTAGTGGATACATATATAACAACCCTGATTTGCTAAGGAAAAGCACTCCAATACTGGGGTAAACCAGCTTCATTGAAGAGAACACATAAAATTCCCCAAATCCCCTTTGATGTAAACTTTTAAAGGAGATGTTTAAAGGAGCAGTAAAATTACATTTTCATGAGAATCTATTCCTTATGCTGCTGAGTAAAATAAGAACAATCCTACTCTTCTCAGTAATTTTATTAAAATGTTATAACCATTCAACCTGTCACAAAGTAGTGGAGCTTTTACCAGGTCCGGATTTCCAGTCTGGCAGAGTAGGCAACTAACTTCAGCCCAAATTTTAAAGGGATAGTAACATTAATATATAGTAAAATATGTTGTACACTGCTAAGAGGTGTTTTATTAAAAAGTTCTAGCAGCTAAAATGTAATTTTTTTAGGTATCTCAGTGGCCTGAAATATTACAGTGAGGCTGTTGCTACATCATCCTATGGAAACCGCTGGTTAATTGACCAGAAACTTTCATAGGATGGTGTAGCAATAGCACCACTGTACAATTTCAGGCCATTGAGGTATTGCGCCTAAAGAATTCAGGTTTAAGCTGCAGTAACTTTTGAGTACAACAAATCTCAGAGGTGGGAGAATGTTTGTTGTATTCAGGAGGATAAACTTTACAATATAAATTTTACTATATATTAAGTGTTACTATCCCTTTAAGGGGCTCATCCACTTTTTGAATTGTGGATGTGGCCAGTGCAATCTCAATGTCCTTGCTTCAGTTTATATACCAATTTACTGTGTATTATTTAACCACCTGGAAGCTAGAAAGGTCTCCAGTGACATTTTCTGTGCCAGTGACAGAGGATGGTGTCATGTGAGAGGTGTGGGTGTGGCTATAGGCAGAGCTAAGGGTGCCTAAAGGTGCAGTATATCCAATCTGGGCTGTTGCTATCACATTCTTTTGAAAGTTTTTGCATATTTTAACCCTTTGAGTGCATGGTACTCAAAGGGTTAACATCTTGAATGCAAAACAATGCTCTGGAGACCTTTTTAGCATTCAAAGGATTAAGATACCCATTTAACTAAATGTAAAATTTGGGTAATTTTATATTTCCCCTCTGTTGTGCAGGTGGCTTTCCCCAGAATTGCTACTGTTTCCTGAATACGGCCCATAGTGTAATACATTCAAGCAGACTCACATATGTCTCTGTATATAATACATCAAGCTCAGCATACATATATTCTGTTCTATTCTCTTCACAGCATTCCTTATCAGATGAGCCAGAAGTCAGGCCCTTTGACCCTGATGAAGCAGCCATACAGCCATATCAGGACCAGAATTACCAGTCTGTATATTTCATATCAGAAAGTTTCCATGATGCCAAAGAAAAGCTAAGGTATGAGGACAGGGTGAAAAGGAGATAAATAGGGGTATGATGTAACATTGGCCATGACACCTCCGAAGTGAGATAAGTACACAGAGAATTTTCAAAGTCACTATGACTGAATTGTGCTAGAGATGACTTCCAGAAATTTGTTTGAAGCATCATTAGCATTCAAAGGGTTAAACCCTTGTCCCATATACATCTGGATGACCCTACACCAGATATGTATTCCTTGTATGTCAACCTTTTATTTATATGATAGTGGGAGGTAAAACCCCTTTCAAGCCGACATCAGGAATTATACTATGTACTATACATTGTACAGCAGGAGTGAGCCTGATTTGGACATCCCATTGTTATTGTACTATTTAAATATAATTGATTGAAATGTATTTTTCACCAAGAAAGTCTCTTTGGACTTTTAAATTAGTGTTGATCCTGATACATGAGATGTCACTTGTCAGCACTATTGTGTATACAAAAGAGAAGGAGACTGTTAGCGTAAAAGTGATACCTTTATAGACTGACTGAGAGAATGCAAGCTTGCAAGACACTAGGTATCTTCTTCAGGCAAAATAAGTCTCTTAATACTCCTGAAGAAGGAACTTAGGGCTTGATTCAATAACTACTGATAAAACCCACGGTAAGGAAAAAATTAACACCGAACAGTACACACAGTGATCCCGTCGGAATTCAATTACCCTACCAACATGAACCACGACGAGTGCTGGGACACAGTGTTACGGTTCAGTACACTCAGAAATGGAGTAAAAAACTCCATTTCTGGTAAAATCTCCATTTTGGTAAAACACAGTTTTATTTGCACACAATGAATAACAGTAACCCTCGCGGGTCCAGCATACAGATAAATGGTAAACTGACACAGGACAGGTTGCAATGGTATGATTAACCCACACGGGTCCAGTATGTAGAACAAATATACAATACTGACACAGGTCAGGTAAATCGTATATGATACAGTGTAAATATGACAAAGTGATACTTATTAGGCCAATGACAGAGTTGGCACTAATGTTGGAAGGCCCAATGTAGCGCTCTACTCAGAGAGTAACAACAGCGAATGGAATGTATGGAACAGGTGAAGCCAGAGTAAAACTGGCTAAGGCAACACAGGAGGAAGGCTGCCAAAGTGAACGCCCACCGGAGACTGCAAAATATTGTGCATCAGTGCTTAGTGCTGTAAGGAATAACGTACGCCAAACTGAGACTTCAAATGCATATATGAATGCCCAGCACCACCCCTGAAGGGGTTAACGAATGCTCCGGTGTGCAGATGGGAAGTAACCTGAGGCGCCCAACTGAACCCAACCTCAGGAATGGCAGAAACAGGCCAAATGAACGTGGTGCAATCGGAATAAACCGGAGGGTAGCACAGGCACTATGAGTGAGCGGATCACGGACTGGACTACTATATGGAACCGAGGCAACCGGAGGTCTGGCAAGACCACTGAAGCATGAGCAACAGCAGAAGCAGGGTGACTGGCAAGCAGGAACAGTACAGGAACAAGAACTTCAGCCCAGCCGGGTCCGTACACAGAGCAGGAACATCAGCCAAGCCGGGTCGATACACGGAACAGGATCGCCAATCAAGCCGGGTCGGTACACGGAGCAGGATCGCCAGTCAAGCCGGGTCGGTACACGGAGCAGGAACGTCAGCCAGGCTGGGTTAATACAAGAAGCAGGAACGTCAGCCAGTCCGGGTCAGTACACAGAGCAGGAATGGTAAACAGGCAGAGTAGTCAAACAGTCCGGGTCATACACTGGTATCATATGAGAGTCAATGGAACATGCGCTAGGCAACGGATACACCACGAAAGGGCAGCACATAAGTGCCAGTCCAAGGTATTTAAAGGCTGTCACTGGGAGGAGCAAGACAGCGTAGCCAATAAAGAGGCATCAGGAAGTAAACATGTCAAAATGTCGCACGATATCACGGGCACCGTGATACACAGAACCTGACTTATGGCCTAACGTTTGTTGTGTCTCCCCCCAACACTCACGCTAAATACCATGAAAAATGGGAACATCAAAGGAAACCAACTAACACTCTGTGTTTGACACTGTGTCACCCTCCTGAGCACTAACGCTTCCCATGGCCCTACACTACCCCTAACATTAACAATAAAGTGGTCTAATACTAACTCTAACACTATCCTATCACCCATAGCTGTAACACTGACCTGTAATCCTGATGTCCAGTAGGGTCTTCTGCACCCTGGTCTTCCTCTTTAATTTTCCTTCTGTAATCTTCTGTCTTCCTCATTTGTCATCTTCTTCTTCATCTGTCATCTTCTTATTTCTTCATTTCTTATCTGTGCTCTTTTGTTAGTCTTCTTCTGTAAACATAATGTTGTCCCTGAGAAAAAAGTTATTAAAATTAATATTTGCATTAAAGTTACGATGCGGAAGCAGCAGAAAGAAAAGACCAAAAATCCCCTCTCCTTGTACCTTTCAGGCCGTTGCCCAATCCACACTTAGGTAAATTTGAATAGGGACTGCCTTTTATATGGAAAGTCCCTGTTCAAAATGGTTCCCACTGTCCCATTGGTAGGGATGTGGGGTTACGCAGGGTGTGGAACGTTCCCAGCAGTAACCACACCTCCCAGCCAATCGGCTTCTATCTGGCGGGATGGCTCAATGCGTTACAAGCTGATTAGCTGGAAGGTGTGGTTTCTGCCCCTTGTAACCCAACATCCCAACTACTGGGAGCATGGGAAACATTTTGAACAAGGACTGGCCATATAAAGGGCAGTCCCTATTCAAATTTCCCTTAGTGTGGATCAAGTAATTCCCCAAAAGGTACAAGGAAGTACAAGACGTGTAATTGCAATGCAGGTATTAATTTTAATAACAATTGGTTTTATCAGGGGCAACAATAAGTTTAAAGGAGAAGACTAAAGAAGAGCACAGCTGAAGAAAAGAAGAAAGAAGAAGATGGCAGATGAAGAAGGTGAAAGAGGAAGAAGATAGAAGCTAATAGAAGTAAAATTGACTAGGAAGATCAGGATGCAGAAGACTCCTCTGGATGTCAGATCTACAGTTAAGTGTGCGATGATAATTGGATGGTGTTAGCTTTATGTGGTTTAACCCTTTGAGTGCCATATAAACACACTCAAAGGAATGTGACAATAGCTCATTAAGCTGCATTTCAAACTGCATCCTTTTAGAACCTTTAGCGCACCAACCCCCAGGTGTCTGGAGAGCTATTCTATGCATTCCATGGAAGATGTGAGCCACTGGCTACTGTACTCCACAGAATGTGATAGTAGCTGCCTCGCCATTTCGTGATAGCTTGAACTGTAATAACTGTTGAATGAAGCAGCACCCAGCAGTGAGAGTACCCTTGTTGTATTCAGTAGGAAGAGTCCTAGAAAACATTTTTTTCTTCATTATAACACTTTACTGGTTTTTAACCTTATCTTTTAGTTAATGATGTACATCATGGCCGATATTATGCATACAAATTTCTGGCAACACACTACTGCACAATCCGATGTCAAAAGGATCCTTACTTTCTTTTGATGCACTTGAATAATGCACTGTATCTGGTTTAAAGGGATAGTAATACTTAAAGGGATAGTAATACTTAAAATGAAAACAATAATATGTTGTAGGGTTTATCCCCCTAAATAAAACAAGGGTACTCCCACTGCTGAGAGAGATTTTATTAAAAAATTATAACAGCGCAAACTTGAATTTTCTAGGTGCAATATCACAGTGACCTGACAATTTACAGTGGCACTGTTGCTACACCATCCTATGGAGATTTAGGGTCTACAGAGAAGTCCATAGGATGGTGTAGCAACAGCGCCACTGTAAATTTTCAGGCCACTGTGATATTGCACGGAATAAATTCAAGTTTGAGCTGTTATAATTTTTTAATAAAATATCTTTCAGCAGTGGGAGTACCCTTGTTTTATTTAGGGACATAAACCCTACAACGTACATTTTTTTTACATCTTAAGTATTACTATCCCTTTAAGCTCTGTCCCATGTTCCATGTGGTCGCATGCCTTCATTTGCCGCCTGTTTCCATCAATGCGATGTCAGGACCTTCCGCCTACGGTATTGCCCTGTGAGGACCTTGAAATCCTCACAGGGCATTACTATTGGCTGGAGGTAGAAGGTCCTGAAAGTACTGAAGGAAGCACAGGGAAGATAGGACAGAGCTTAACCCAGATACAGTGCAGTATTCAAGTCCAGCAAAAGAAAGCAAGGATTCTTTTGACATCGGATTGCCCTGGGGGAGGGAGGAAAGGTAGCTGGCAGCAATATTTTTTTTAAGTAAGGGGGAAAACAAGGGTGAGTATTATACATAGGCACTCTTGTTTCCTCTAAAATCTTGGGCATAATATACGCCTGCGTATTATACACAGGTCTGTATTATACTTGAGATTTTACAGTAGTCTACTTTTAGGAAACATATGCTCTTAGCAAAATAAGTAATTTTTACTTTATTGTATATATGACATCATAGCATGTCACATGATGCAATATTTACTTCCTATGAGTTATCGAGAAAAAGATGACTTTGTTCTGAAAAAAAATGTATAGTTTTACGTATATCATACCTAAACAGATGGATGGCAAATACTGAAAATGTGTCCAGGCTTCAGCATTTAAGAAAGGGGCAAAGACTGTGGTGCTTAAAGAGTTAAAGGAGCAGTCAACTTTTTTATGAAAAGAGATATTTTATAGAGCATTCCCTGCTGAATAAAACAAGGGCACTCCCATCGCTGTCAGATGTTTTATTCAAAATATAAAGCAGTTTAAATAATCAGGTGAAGTGAATTTACTGTGTTTACTTCCTGATAGTTCTAACTGACAGGAAGTGATAGGCAGTTTCTATCACAGTCTACATAGAACTGCATGTCTCTGACTTTTCTGACTTTCCTCTCCATTAGAATCTAACAGAAAATTTAATTAGAAGTTGACCACTAGAGGGCACTGCTAATGTAAAAACATGGGTTTAAACTGTAATAACTCTGGAAATATAAATCTCTCTGCAGTGGAAGTACCCTTATTTTACTCATTAGGAAAATCCCTACAATATATATTTTTCATAAAAAAAAAGTTTGCTGCTCCTGTAAAAGCCCCATTTAAAACAATGCGATTTTTCATTTGTTCCCATGGTGCATTTGGTTTGCTGCAGTCTTGCTCTCCCTTTGCTTTGCTTATAGGACCCTTATTCTTTCTTTCATTCTTTCTTTATTTCTTTCTTTCTAACAAAAAGCATTTTCTACCCTGGCAGGATTTACGCATCTCGTATAAAACGTCCGTTTGGTGTCCGTTATGATCCGTACACTGTGAGCATTGAAGTTCTGGACTCCCCCGGACGGATCCGAAGTTCTCTGGAGGGGCTGAAAGATGATCTACAAACCCTTACAAATGCCCTCAGCATTCTCTCTTAACCAACCCACAAGGCACTCGGCATACTGTCATAACACACACCTCAGAAATATGGTTAACAGGTCAAACCTTTAAAAAGGGACACTTATGAAAAATACATTCTGCAGGACTGCAATGATTATTACTGCTCTGCAGTGATTCCCATGAATCCATGCAACATTCATTTTCAATAAGTGTTTCTTTAAAGGGATAATCAGGCAATCCTACTCATAAACCAGTCAACGTTCAGGAATAAACTAATCACCGCAAAACACTACAACACACACTTATCAATGTACTGTGTACAGTAGGACTGATGTAGTAATGAAAAGTGGAGGCAAACCATCTGTATCACTTTTTCTTAGTACATCAGCCTCAGTACTAGAGTCAGATTTACATTTCAGGTGCCCCAGGTAAGGCACTCCTTGTGCACCTACAAATGCCCATAGGACAGTAACTCCATAAGGCCCAGCAACTGTTTCCAGGTGTAAAAAATATTCTTAGTATATACGATCCAAATCAAAAAGGGTAGTAATGTTATATCAAGAAACAAAAACAGTGCTGCGTAAACAGTAGCAATCCCACTGCTGGGAAATGTGTTATTCAAAATTCATTACACTTCAAACCAAGTTGTTTTGTTTGGATTTTTTATTTTGTTTTTCAATTAAACTGCAAATGTCTGTTGTCATTGTCAATATTCAATGTTGCTATCACTTTCTATCGAGAGCTGTAGTTTACACCTCAAGCTTTGGCATAGAAAATAGAAAAAATGTACCCTCTAGACATTAGTTGGCACTGTTACTAAGAGTTTGATTAAAAAAACAAAACACTTTGGAATGACACATCATACAGCCAAGGCAGTACCAGAGTTGTACTTTTACTTTTCCTAAATGCAACTTTAAAGGGACTGTAGCACTTGATATGTAAAATTATATCACTTGTTTGGTCTATCCTCTTTAAAAAAACAAGGGAAAGTCCTATCTCCCTATCTGAGAGATATTTGACGCTAAAGTTCCCCCTCCTTCCCCTTCTCCTGACGTCAGCGCTCTGGGACCAGACGGCGTCTCTGCAGCAGAACAGCAAAAGCGATATTGGAAAATAATTACTTCGTTGGAACGGTCTACAAAGTGTGCCTGGTTTGCAAGCACACTTTGTAGACCATTCCAATGAAGTATTTATTTGTAAATATCACAATTTTGGCTCCTGCTGTCAGTTAGAGGGCAGACTTCTTTGAAACAGCCTGGGGAACTTTAGCCAGGTATATCTCTCAAATCATAAAGGTTTGAGGAATTTTTTTAATGCCTACAATAGTAAAGAAACTTAAAATTAAACATTACTATGCCTTTATTTCTTTTTAGATAGAGCTCTGCTGAAGAGCCGCCTCGTGTCAGCCAACACTAGCGTTGCCACCCAGCCGGTATTTTACCGGCAGGCCGGTAAAAAATTGGCTTCTGTCCAATGTTAAGTCTATGGAGGGTATGCCATGGCCGGTATTTTTTTGAAGAAAAGGTGGCAACCCTAGCCGACACGGATCTCCTGCTGTCAGCTTTACAGCTGACATCAGGGAGCCGGGAACTTTAGACTCAAATATCTCTCAAAGGTTTGAGAGAGAGGATTTTTTCCACATTTTTTTTTTTTTTTACTCTACGAAACAACAAAACACGGGACATTACTGTTCCTTTAAAGAGTTAAGATTGCAATTTTCACCGAGCAGAGTCTGAGGTCCTTTGGTCCTTCTAATAAATGTCATGTCCGTCTCCATGGATATGACAACCAGGAAGATACTACCTCTTTAACAAAGGCAGCAAGTTAAACTGAAAAGTAGCCATTAGGATTTTTGTGGTCATAGAAAGATAAATGGGGGGAGATTATTAGGAGGCTAGTTTATTTTAATATGTCACAGCAACCAGACAAGCAGAAAGTTACTGTGAAAAAGTGATCTTTAAAGGGGACTACACACTAAGACTAAGTCGTTCTTAACCCTTTGAATGCTAGAGAGGTATCCAACACATTGCAGTGCAATGTGTTGGATACCTCTCTGGCACTCAAAGGAATAAACTGGAAGTAACATCTTATGACAACTTAGTTTAATTTAAAAGCGTTTTCAAGATCACCTATATAGTATGTTAGCGATTTTTTATATTTGTTATTAGCTATTTCTTATCACCTATATGGTATGTTAGCGATTTTATATTTATATTTTTGAGTTATTTCAATACTTGGGAACTTTTTGTTGAGGATTCCCCAGAGAAGAGAGTCCTGTGGTGCAGCTGGGGAGAAAAATTATGTGATATGCTTCAAAAAGGGGTGGGGCTTAGTCACAGGTGGGGGGAGGAGCTTACAAAACAAAAAATATACTGAATAAGCTGGGGAAGGAGGAGAAGAGGGCGGGGAGTGGGAGGAACACAATGGAAGGAGTGGTTGTGGGCAGAGTCTCATTAGAAACTCCCCACATCCAGAGAATCAGCCTTTTCCCTGGAGACCCGGTAATTAGAAGCTAAAACCGAAGTTTCTGGAGCAAATCCGGAGAATTCCCAGCTATAGCTATTTCTTATTACCTATATGGTAGGTTAACGATTTTTTTCATTTGTTTTGTTAGCTATTTCTTATTACCTATATAGTATGTTAGCAATTTTTTTATATTTTTTTGTTAGCTATTTCTTATCACCTATATGGTATGTTAGCGATTTTTTATATTTGTTATTAGCTATTTCTTATCACCTATATGGTATGTTAGTGATTTTTTATATTTATATTTTTTAGTTATTTCAATACTTGGGAACTTTTTGTTGAGGATTTCCCAGAGAAGAGAGTCCTGTGGTGCCGCTGGGGGAGAAAAATTATGTGATATGCTTCAAAAAGGGGTGGAGCTTAGTCACAGGTGGGGGAGGAGCTTATAAAACAAAAAATATACTGAATAAGCTGGGGAAGGAGGAGAAGAGGGTGGGGAGTGGGAGGAACACAATGGAAGGAGTGGTTGTGGGCAGAGTCTCATTAGAAACTCCCCACATCCAGAGAATCAGCCTTTTCCCCGGAGACCCGGTAATTAGAAGCTAAAACCGAAGTTTTTTGAAGCAAATCCGGAGAATTCCCAGCTATGGCTATTTCTGGTAGGTTAGCGATTTTTTCATTTGTTTTGTTAGCTATTTCTTATCACCTATATAGTATGTTAGCAATTTTTTAATATTTTTTTTGTTAGCTATCTCTTATCACCTATATGGTATGTTAGTGATTTTTTAATATTTTTTGTTAGCCCATAGCCCATAATAACATATAGGAAATATTGAGAAATCTTCATGCATTGGTTCCATAGAATAACATATCACTTTTATCACCTCTTTATCACACCTAAGTGAATCTCCCTCAAGGTGTTCCTTCTGCTTTAATTGGTTGGTGGTCTGTGTTGGTAAAGGTTTGAAACTTGCTCCATGAGTTTATATAGAGTCTATGTTGGTACATTTGGAACTTGCTCCAAGAGTTTAAGTATGGTCTGCGTCAGTGCACATTATTTGGATTTGCTAGATACAAAGTGGGGGACACAATCTCATATTTAATTCCAGGGCTCAGCAGTTTCTAGTTGCACCCCTAAACGAAGGACATGTGCTTAGCTAGTTTCATCTATTAATTTAACATTCTCATGTTTTACTAAGTCTGCTCCTATAGGAACAGATGTAGTAGAAAGCCTGGATATGCCCACTGCAGCCACAAAACAGTTCCTTTCAGTTATTTGGGGGGAATGGCAAAAACATGATCATTTATGGATGGCAGTGTGCTCACAGTGTGCTCACAGCTACAAACTTCACAGGTTATGTGTGCAGCCTCTATAGCATCTTAATGTCTGGCTTGAAAGTCTTAATTAGACCCTGTGGGAGTTGTACTCTGAGCAGTTCTGACTCTCTTGCTGGACCACTGAGGGAGCCCCAGGGTGAGGAACCACTTTTCAAACCCTTGTTCTGTCCCTCCCCCCATTGGTCCACTAGGGCTCACAAGAAGACAACAGGAAGGGAGTGCTCTCGGGACCACCAACAATGCATGAGCCCAATCCAGATTTTAATAAAATATTTATAAAGTTTATTGAATCACATATTAAAAACAATAAACATAGGATCTTAAGTAGAACATGGATGCCTCCAGAGACACCACCTAACGCGTTTTGTGGGTGTGTCCCGAGAGTGCTCCCTTCCTGTTGTCTTCATGTGTGTGGAATCGGTTTAGTGTTGTGATTGTTGGGGGCAGCTCTGGGTCCATCAAGCCCTAACTGGAACGGGTGAGTGTGCAGTTTAACAATACTATTTTGTCTATGCAGTATTGTAACGGCTGACTTGTTTTGTGTGCGATTAGCTCACAAAACTATATTTTGCAGTCACTGGGGCTCACAGTGCAGCCCTGTCTTAATCTGCAGGTCTGCTTCCAGGATAACAGAACTGTGTTAGCTGCCCTTTAAAGGGATAGTAATACTTCGTTTTAACTTTATTTTATTTTGTAGGCATGAAGAATGATATAAGTCTTATCTCTCAAACCTTTATGGTTTATGAGATATTCACAAGAAAAGTTTCTCACTCCCGCCCCTTTTACCTAGTGTAAACAATTTCTTCTCAGATGTGGAATGCAGTCCATAGACCAGACAGATAACAGCAGGGGACAATCTTCTTCCTATGAGAACAATGAAAGCCCTGTCCCCCTTGACAAGCTTTTCAGGTTTTTCCCTTATCTTAATTGAAGATTGTCCCTCTCTGCAATCTACCAGGGCACCTTCCTTCTGCTCTGGCTGAACAGTTTGACATCAGTAAAAGGGGCGGGAGGGGGATACTTTGTCATTGAATTACTCTGGAACTACAACTTTGACAGAATTGAAATAACACTCTCCAAAGTCCAAATACTATGATGATTAATGCTTTTATTATGAAAAATATTACTATCCCTTTAAACAAATGAAGAGCTACTGATTCTTGGTATATTTCCCCTTTAAACTTGCTAAGGATAGCTCATCTACAGAGCCTTTACAGATACACATACACCAATATTTTGCGCACACACACATTTCCTACATAGTGTAATACAATATATCTGCATTTGTATAATTCATTATCATTGCACATATACTACTGTGTATCAACACATGTTGCTCTGTGAGTATACATATAAAGTTGTCCTAAGTGGAAGTGTTGGCTCATTTATTCCCTTTCCACCTCACTTTTAACGCATAAGACAACAGTTGATAACAGCTCAGCTCTTGCAGAAAGTTGTTGCTTTAAAATATGTACTAATTACTGTAATGGCTACCAAGGATGCTGGGTTGCCCTTGGCTGTCGTGACAGGTTTCCCTCTCCTTGATGTGACTACAAGTGGGTAGCCGGTAGGGGGTCAAAGGGGATCCTTTAAACAATTCCTAAAATAAAGGACAGCACGCAGTTCAATTCCACAACAAATTCAGTTTATTTGGGGACATTTTTATACAGTACAAAAACAAAAGGACAAAGAAACATAATTCAGTTTTGCGGCACTGATCTCTAACCAATGGAAACCGAAGCGACAAATGCCACTAACAATGGCGACCAATTGGGGCCTGGCTGCATTATATTCATCCCTTGATCTTATTACAT
Source organism: Rhinophrynus dorsalis (assembly GCA_037306005.1). Classification (NCBI taxonomy): domain Eukaryota; kingdom Metazoa; phylum Chordata; class Amphibia; order Anura; family Rhinophrynidae; genus Rhinophrynus; species Rhinophrynus dorsalis. The sequence goes on along the minus strand of CM074722.1, from coordinate 439,594,336 downwards.
GGGCCCGGCAGACTAATTAAATCTTGTTGCACTGGCTCTCCAGCCAATGGGAACCAGAGCAACAAGATGGGGACAAGGGGCGACCAATCACAGAGCCACCTATTGGTCAAAGCAATGTAATGCTCAGCATGGCATTGTTCAATTTGTGGCGACCAATGAGAAAGCCGCATACCTGTCAAATACACAGTGCACCATTCACATCACAGTTCTACATAAAGCAGTAGGAAGCCAATCAGAAAGCCGTCTACTTTTTAAAATAATTGCGGCATTTATTCTGCTGCACAGCAACTGTGATGCCTGGTGGTTAGACCGTGAACAGCAATCCTTTAACAAAAAGTTTCCCTGGAACTTAGAAGTACCCACAGTAACGGCCTACAGCCCGTTACATTTATAGACTGAGAGGAGAATTACATTAATTATCTCTGCGGTAGGACAAAGACAATCTCATTGTAGCAATGGGGAGCCAGGGGTAGGAGATGGACATTCACAAAGTTACATTGAGGCAGGAAGACTGACTCTCACACAGTCCCTTGGGTGGGATATTGCCATTAACAAGAATACCTGAGCTGTTTCTGAAATCTTTCAAGTATTTATGTTTAAAGTTGCCCTGTCACCATGAATTTAAGTTTGGATACTTGAATACTTTATTCAAAACTGCCTTTGTATCATGTGAGCCAAAAGACCAGCAAGTGCATGTCATAGGGAGAGGGTATGATCCATAAATAAGTACAGACACATCTATTTTAGGGATAACAGACCACAGCTTTATTTAACTATTTTACTCACATTATTGTTCTTATTCATACTCAACAATAATTAAACATTAACCAATAATTTAACTGACAGTCCTTGCCAATCAGCTTTCCTTACAACCAAGCATGTCCAAATTGTACGGGCTCATGCTTAAATTCCCACATTCTTCAGCACTTACAGCTGACTCCACCATTTTCTGCACTTACAGCTGATTCTACCATTTCAGCACTTACAGCTGATTCCACCATTTTCAGCACTTACAGCTGATTCCCAAGAAAATTACTCCATTGGCCATCCATTTTAGCTTCAATGGGTAACGTCACCTCCTGCGACCTAAGCCCGGGACAAACTCCCAAGAGATAAATCACTTAACTTTACCACATCAGTTATCTATCTCTGAAACCATGCAAGGACTATCCACACAGGAAAGACACACAATCACACTATAAGAGGGAGGGAGGGTGGGATGCTTCCTTTGTCCTTTCTTTCTCCAGACAACTGACTACTTCCGGTCACCAACCCTATTTGAGCCCTTTCCCCTTAACTCTTCCCTATCACACACACTTCCTTCATATATAAACCCTCCCCATGACATGCTTCCCCTCCATTAACCTGCTGTCCATTCCGGGGAATTTCTTAGTTTAGGAGATATTAATAATAATAATAATAATAATGAGCCAGGCCCAGTCGCCTTCTTGCCCTGTGCTGGATGGAGGGGAAGCCGACTGGAGGGACAAAGGAAAGTGGACTTTTCCTCCTCTTGGCAGTGCTAGTCATAAAACTGATTTATACCATTGAAGCCTTTAATGTGGTTTCATATACTAATTATGCAATATGTTGCACTAAATAGACTTTCACTTTTTCAGAAATAATAGTATCAGTATCTCCTAATATAGGCATCTACTGGACCACTGACTCTTATAAAACACAGGCAGTTCTGAATGAAGTTTTGAAATATGTAAACTTAAACTTAAGGTGACAGGTCCACTTTTAAGTTCCTTTCCTTCAACCCTTTGCTTACCCCTCCGGCACTCAAAGGGTTAACAAGATATGATTGTGAGATATTGTTGCTTGTATACACACACACACACACAAGGCAGGCATGATTTCTGTCTCTGCCCTCCTGGTAGGAAGCGAACACATTTAGAGACTATAAAAAGTTGTCATGTGGTGCTGATCATGTAGCAAGTAACACTGGACTCTATCACCCTTGGAAATTTTCTCTTAGCCCTGAGATTTTGGTCAAAATTCTGAGTCTCAGGGTCAGATTCAGAGGGCTCACTTTTAAAAGGTTGCACGCAAAATAGCTTGCAACCAAATGAAACGTTTAATATGTCGCCATGATAAAAATAGAGACATGACAATCTTGCACTGCATGACAGCGCGAGATTCTCATGTCATGTACTAAGTGTTGCTGAGAGGGTAACTCGTTGCACACCCATTGCCTGGCGAGGGGAGGGGTGTCAATGTAATCGCAGTACTTTCGACTCAGTCGCTCTAACCCGCTTCAGTATTGAGGGGGTTAAGATTGGAGGCTGCTATTCTTGTCTGAGTCGTGAATATTCTCAGGGTCTCCTTCCTGCCAATGACATCAGCTGTCTCCCCATGGCAACTGGAGGCCATAGTAAAATTCCCAGGCAATGTTTGAGTCAGACGGTGCCAAAAAAGAACAGGCTGGACTTGAGAGACGGAATAAGGCGTCCATAGCGAGGAGAAATAACCTGTTATCTGTGATACTAGAGGGTTATTTCTCCAGATGGAAAGAAGTCTAAGGTACTGAGGTAATGGTTCTTCTCACATTGGATGGGGGATGAGCCTTTTCTTATTCTCCGTGGCCACCAAGGATGATGGGAGGTTGTATTACAATTGACGTGCGGCAAGGAATACGTGTGTGAAGAGCCAGTACCACCGTTTGCGTTTTAGACTTCTTTCCATCCTTTTAATCCCTTAGGTGGCAGACATAGCATTGTAGAAGCTCCCTTTACGTAATGCTAATTTCTTATTACTAACTCGACTACTGGATCTATAATTATTGTATGCGAGATTCAGTACACGACATGAGAATCTCACGCTGTCATGCAGGGCGAGATTCTCATGTCGCCATTTTTATCATGTAGACATAGTAAATATTTAATTTGCGTGCGACCTTTCAAAAGGATACCAATTCAGAGTTCTCAGGTATACTATCACGGTTACCATGGAGTTAGAAGACTGACACCCAGTCACCTTTGAGAAAGGCAGCTAACTTGACAGGGCTGGATTTACATCCTACGCAGGCACTCTATACTCGTTTAGCTCTGCCCATAACCACACACTCCACTCCTCACAGGACCCCACCCACAGTCCCATACACTGTTTGGTCTATAACAAGTTTTAATCCACTGGTTGCTAGAGAGATTGCCAATGCACTGCACCGCAATGCGTTGGAAATCTCTCTTGCATCCAAAGAGTTAAATAATAGCCTGTAAAGAGGTATAAAACTGGTGCAGGGACATTGAGATAATCTGACCACACCCACAAGTCAGAATGTGGGTGTGGCCAACACATCTGAGGCACCCCTCCAAATTTGGAGCTCTAGGCAATTGCCTACTCTGCCTACTGGGAAATCCAGCCCTGGACACCCATGAGGTTTCGGACACTTTTGGGTGGGAGACTGAAAGACACAGGAGGTCATCCACTCGCATAGGTGCCCTTAAATGGGTGACTGACATTTATAAAGCCAAATCTCTAAAAAGATCTCCTCTACACAATTTATTTGATTAAACCAGATATCTAGTTAGATTGCATAAGAAAACAGCCAATAGAGGGAGCAATTCTACAATTTTAGTGGTCCTGATTCATAGGCACAATTCATTGTAACTATAGAAGTCTTTGACTTTTTTCAACTATCAGATGTGGAAATGCTGATTACTGGATGTGATTTTGTTTTTTGAACAAAACTAACAATATTGTACTAAGATGACTGATGACTGTTTCATAATAGGGCACTTTGTCATTAGTTTAATTTATAGACACATGGACATAAGGCAGCATTCACAACATTGTGGAGACAAAGGGATATTTTTACTAAAAGAGGGACATTTTATTCAAAGTGTAAACCTCTTCTTATTAAGAAACTGTTATGAAGAGATCTTTTAATGGAGCAATAAATGTTGCAAAAAGGAATAAATTACAAAGTGAATGTATGGCCATTTAGAAACATCTGCTTACAGAGGGCATTAACTTTATTGGTTGTGCAACTGCATCCAGAAAAACCAAGCCAAAGCCTATGCTTGTACATTGGTTTTGAACTTTTTTTTAAAATTTCTGTCCTTCTTATTATCACCATGTGATTCACTTTATAGGGATAGTAATACTTAATATGTAAAAAATATATATTGTAGTGTTTATCACCCAATTAAAACAAGGGTACTCCAACTGCTGAAAGGTGCTTTATTCAAAAGTTATTAAAGGTCAAACTTCAACTTTTTAAGTGCAGTATCACAGTGGCCTGAAACTGTACAGTGGCACTGTTGCGATACCATTCTATGGAGATTTATGGTCAACTGACCAGAGCTGTCCATAGGATGGTGTAGCAACAGTGCCACTGTAAAATTCCAGGCCACTGTGATACTGTATAAAAACAAAAAACAAAACAGTTGCTACTTCATTAATACACTCGCTATGAGCAAAAACACTCACCTAGCCTCATTAGGGCCGGAGGACCCGGTGCAACTCTCCACAATCTCAGCCACGATTCCACAAACAGGAGGACAACAGGAGGAAAGCGCACACAGATCCACCGAAGAATTTCAGGCCTATGATTAAGTGGTGCTATTGTCATCACGAAACGCGTTAGGCGTAGTCCTGCGCACCTCCCTATTCTTGTATTCATTCACGGTTGCTTTTAAGATTTTCTAATAAAATATTGAGATTTTATATCCTTTGGATCTGGCTGAAATTCTTCAGCAGATCTGTGTGTGCTTTCCTCCTGTTGTCCTCCCACCAGGGCCGGATTTTCCGTAAGGCAGAGTAGGCATCTGCCTACAGGCGCACCCTACAGAGGGGCGCCTGCCACTATAATTGATTTTTTTTTTTTTTTTTTTGACTTGGAGAGGCTTGCCATGCCTCGCCGAGCCGCCAGCTGCCGCCTTGTAAGCTGTGAGCTCTCCCGGCTCTTTAGCAATGCAGAGCGCTGGGAGATAAAATCTGCATTACTAAAGGGAAGGCCGCGCGGGAGCTCCAGCAGCTCCATGTCTGTGCAGAAGCACAGATCTCTCCAGCCGCCGGACCACCAGGGAGGTAGGAAACGGATGTGGGGGGGGGAGAGAATGAGGCTTAACCCTTTGAGTGCCAGAGTGGTACGCAACACATTGCAAAGCAATGCATTGTGTACCACTCTGACACTCAAAGGGTTAATTTGGAGATAATGGGAGCAATGTGAGGTCAATATGGGGATGATGGGGGGCAAGCGATGTGGAGCTGAATGGGGGAGCAATGTGGAGCTGATGGGGGTCAATGTGGAGCTGATGGTGATGGGGTCAATGTGGAGCTGATGGGGGTCAATGTGGAGGTGATGGGGTAAATGTGGAGCTGATGGGGGGTCAATGTGGAGCTGATGATGATGGGGGGCAATGTGAGGGCAATATGGAGATTTGGAGCATTGTGGAGATGGCGGGGGGGGGGGCGCTTCAGATATCTGTGCCTACAGGCTTCTGAGATGTAAATCCAGCACTGTTTGAGCCTCAATAACTTTTGAATAAAGTACCTTTCAGCAGTGGAAGTACCCTTGTTTTACTCAGAGGGATAAACACTACAATATATATTTTTTCTACATTTTAAGTATTACTGTCCCTTTAAGGGATTACCTGGCCAGCGACAGTAAAAGCAGGCATAGTTGTACAATGTATCAATATTCCTGCTGCAGTAAAGACTGGAAGAAGGGATTTTAGGGAACTCAGCCATTCTCTAATGCATTATATACAGCATACAGAGCTCTCAGCACCTTGTATACTGTCATTATGTAATTGACTGAACTGTATGTGCTCAACGAATTACAATTTAACTACTTGTGATTGGCAGGTTTCAGTAGAAATACATTCTGCTGTCATTCTGTGACTGGCAGAAACTTATATTTTCAGTCCCATTAACCCTTTGAGTGGCAGAGGGTTACACAATAAATTGCAAAGCAATGCATTATGCACCCCTCTGGCAGTCAAAGGGTTTTTAAAAAGCATACCTTTTATCCATCAATTTGATAGTATACGTATTTAACAGTCTACCCGTGTTTTATGTTCCTATTATGAGTTCAACTGATAAACGCTCAATAGAAGATATGTTGGATAAAAGCCTGTGATTGGTGAATTGCTTGTACTTCCAGTTATATTGACAAAAGATAGTGTGACTGATCATTGTGCGTGTGTGTAACATATATAACATTTCATCTGTAGAGGCCCCATTGTATAAGAGTGAATTAAGGACCCAGGGCTTAGCAGATTGCAGCTGGACTCTCAGACTATATTGTCTGAATGGACATACTTATTTTATTATATAACTGAACCTTCATATTGCTTAGGGACCACAATGCATTGCACACTCTTCTAACAGTCATGTGTTAATGATAGATAGGGAAGATGAGGGAAAGGAGCAAAGGGGGATAATTTACTAAAGCTTTTATCCCTACTGTTGCCAGTGTAGTCACAAGATATTGCTTTTGCAGACATTACTGGCAACGGATGGCTTAATATTTGATAGTGGAGGTGTGGGAAGGGATTGTGTGGTTATATAGGTTTAAATAAATGCAATGCAGAGACATCTGTCAATGGAGAGGTTAATAAAATTAATGGAAGTGAGTGGATGGTGTCAAGATTTTTTATTTAGTAATTTCTTGACTACTAACCTCATCCTTTGCAGGCAGATTTGCAAGAAATTGCAAAGTTGTACGTTCCAAACACATAACAAAATGGAGTAGTAAATGGGGGTTAGTCCAGGTGTTGGGAGGGGGTTTAGGAGTGATGGATTGATGTTGGGCTCAGAACAGGAACCACTGGGTTTGTGCTTCCCAGTTAATTCCATTCTTATTCAGACATAAGGGAAGATATGCTTACAGCTTCTGTTTCCCTAATGCCTCGCGGGTCATTAGTTTGTAACTTCATGTTAATGAGCCCACCCCCAACTACACAGCCAGTTGAAGTGCAACTATCCCTTGGCAACTGCCCCATCAGCAGGTCAGTGCCTCATTATGAACCTCTAAGAATCAGCAGAGGAGCAGAACAGGGGTCTCACTCCAGTACTGTCTTTTTAATCCTGCAAGGGACTGCAAACTGCAAAATGTCAAATCTTGCAGCTCAAAATTAGAAGGGACCCGATCAGGCAATTCCCATAGTCTAAAGGCAGTCAATTGTTCTACTTCTAGCTGTTAGGGACTACAACTCCCACCATCCCCAACCAGCCATTTATGATAGTCGCTGTAGTCCCAAACAGCTGGATAGCCAACAATTGACTATACCTATGTATTCAGTGTGTTTCCCAAGCCTATCTCAGGGGCACCTAACTGGCCATATGGAGCCGTATGTTCAAAAGAAAAGAGGAGGCATTCTAGGGCAAACTATCTGTACTATAGGGGAGAACAGAAAAATCCCATTAATTTAAATGGGGATTTTAACCCCTTGAATACTAGAAAGGTTCAATGCGTTGGAGACCTCTCTAGCATTCAAGGGGTTAAAAACCCCTTTTACATCATTGGAATTTTTTATTAATTTTATTTCTCCCCTACAGTGCAGTTGGTTTGCTCCAGAACTCCTTCACTTTTCTTTTGAATATACTGCCCCATGTCTTTATGATCTCCTTGCTTGAGTAGAAGTGAGCTCATGAGAGGTTCAGTCATTTAATTAACTCACTGTTCATAAACAGGGAAATCCTAAAGACGGGGCCTATTAGGGGTCTCTGAGGAGAGGCTTGGAAACCACTGGCATAGACTGTTATGATTCTCTAACCTGACTATAGCCGTCTATCTGGCTGCATTCAAAACTTGGTGACTTTTGTGGCTGTGAACCACTGACTACTAGTTAACATCCATTCCGTCAGCCAATGGGATCAATTTTATGAACCCCAAAAAACTGATGGTCTTCATCTTGGATCTGAACAGCTCAGCTCAATGCATTGAGACCTCTCTATCATTCAAGGAACTAAAAGCCCCTTTTAAATCAATACAAATTTTCATTTATCCTCTTTGGTGCCCCTGGTTTGCTCAAGAGTTTCCCTTGTCTAGATTCCTGTTTATGGCCCAAACGGCTTGAATATACTTTGTAGCATGGGAGGCTGTTTCCAACTCTAAATGCACCTGGTGACCATTGTACATTCCCCTTTCTGAATAAAGTTGTCCAACTGAATAAAGAATTATTTAGAAAAAAAATGTCCTCCATTCCCTAGTTCCCACATGTGAACGAATTATATATTCATACCATCTCTTGTTGTTTTATCTGATGTTGCCCAGAAGGTATCCAACGCATTGCCTTGCACACCTCCCTGGCTCTGAAAGGGTTAATAAAAACACACAAGATTTTATCAAGCATTTTAGCTTATTGCCATGAGTGAGTGCAGCAACATATCGGGAGATGCAATAAGGCATGATAAAGAGTTGATAAATCAGAGAAGTATTCCCGGTAATATCACTTCTCCACATCCTATGTTATTTTATGGGGCCAATTCACTTAGATCTCTAAAGCTTTGGAGATGTTAGTGCATAGGCTCTATAGAAAAGAACAGGAATTGGGGAAGTGATCTCACTTGAAAAGTCATCGCCACTTTATCACCTCTTCATCACACCTTAGTGCACAACCCCCATCATATTGTTTTTTTCTGAAATACAGCGTAATTATATTGATTACTTACATTTTCATTACCTTTCAAGTGTCAGGGAACTGTCTAATGCAGGGCTTAAAAGTTGAAGTCCTTTGCTACTAGCCAGACCTGAAAAGTTACTCGCCACTGCAAGCCATAACATACCCACCAGGGCTGAATTTCTACTCGCCAGGGCTGAATTTTCACTTGCCATTGGCTACTGGAGAGTGGAAATTTTGAGCCCTGGTCTAATGCATTGGAAATCAATGTGTTAGACCACCTTTCTGGAACTTAAAGGGTTAAAGGGGATCTATCAACCCTATACAAGTTAGCCTTAATAGATTATATAGCGGATAAGTGTAAAACTGTATTCATTTTGTTGGTATCTTTTTGAAATGTCGCACGCATAAGAGTGAGTGACATGAAAGCACATTAACTAGGTTGCAGGCTTTATAAGCACCATATCAGAATCTCGCCTGGTAAAACATTGCATTAACCCCTTCAATACACATTGTGGCAGCACCTTACCAGTTTTGTTTTTAAAATCTCTATTTGGCCAAAACTGAAGTAACAAATGCTACCCTGCTCCTACTTCCGGACAGATCGCGGTTACCAGCTCTGTACGGCAGTCTGTCAATCTGCCCCTGCTCCCCTCCCTCTATCCAGCCTCCTCCAACGACGGGAGCTTTCTGTCTGTAACCTGGAGCTATATCTAGCCAATGAGACTGCTCCAGCTTACAGGCAGAAAACCTCCAGAGGAGGCTGGTTAGAGGGAGGGGAGCTGAGGCAGAGTGACAGACTGCGGTACAGAGCTGGTAACCGCAGTCTGTCCGGAAGTAGGGTGCAGCACAGCATTTATTACTTCAATTTTGGACAAACAGAGATTTTAAAAATTAAATTAATACAGTTTTACACTTATTCGCTATATAATTTAACTATTAAAGGGACAGTAATGTACCATAAAAATATTTTTTGTTTTTTTAGATTAAAGAAAAATAAATTCTATGCCGAGATATTCGCCGTTAAAGTTCTCACTCTCCTGATGTCAGCAGTAAAGCTGAAAGCAGGAGATCCATGTCGGCCGACACGAGGAGGCTCTTCAGCAGAGCCCCAATAGCGCGATTTAAAAACAAATACTTCTTTGAAACAGTCTAAAAAGTGTGCTTGAAAACCAAGCACACTTTGCAGACCGCTCCAATGAAGTATTTCTTTTAAAATCGTGCTATTGTGGTTCTGCGGAAGAGCCGCCTGTCGGTCCCCAGACCAGGAACTAATGCTGTCAGCTTACAGCTGATGTCAGGAGAAGGGGAGGGGGAAACGTTAGGACCGAATATCTCTCAAACAGTAAAGGTTTGAGGATGGGATTTGCAGCACAGAATTTATGTTTTTTCAATCTACAAAACAGAAAAACATTTTTATGTCCTTGACAAGCAGCTGAAACTGTTTCCAGAGAGATTTATGTCAGGGTTTATTAAAGCAAGGATAGTGCAGCAATGTTAATAATATACAATGTAGAAAAGCCTGTCATTGCAGCATACAGAGCACTTAGGGCCGTATGTTCAAATGGATAAGGAGAAAAAAAAGTCGTATGAAAGACAAAAATAAGTATTTGTGTGCGTGAATGACACAACTCCAAAATTGCCCAGCAAAGGGGTGGGGCAAGAGCGTGGCCAAACTATTCTCCAGTGTCATATAGAGGAAAAGAAAATTTGTCGTATACAACAACAAAAAAATGTCTTGCAAAAGACAAAATTTGTACTTTAAAGAGATAGTAATGTTTCATAAAAAAGCTCTAATTAATCATCAGATGTAACTGCTCAGCTCAGAGCAGCAGGAAGGTACCCAGGTAAATTGCAGAGAGGGACAATCTTCAATTAAGATAAGGGAAAAAGTTGAAAAGCCTGTCAAGGGGGGCAGGGTTTTCATTGTTCTCACAGTAAGAAGATTGTCCCTTGCTGTTATCTGTCTGGTCAAGCAACCAGATTCCACATCTGAGGTGAGCAATGTTACACTAGATAAAAGGGGCGGGAGGGGGATACTTTATCATTCAATTACTCTTGAACTGCAACTCTGACGGTATTGAAATAACACTCTGTATGGCTTCAATACTTTGAAGATTAATTGGAGCTGCTGTTTTTGTGAAGCATTACTATCCCTTTAAGAAAAAAGTGGAGGGAATGTGATAAACTTATAATTGAAGGAAACACAACAAAAGCACAATTACCATACCTATATACAGACATTTTTGTCATTACATACGGCAATTTCAGTCAGGAATCGTACTTCAGTGACAAAATGACATATTTCCGATCACAACTGACCCTCTCTGAAAATATTAATGAGCCCAACGACACTGTACTTTGAAATGTCATTACAAACGACAAAAGCTATTTCACTACTTCTTTGAACATATATGGCCCTTAATGTTGCAGGGATAGTGTTACATTGTATCACTCTACCAGATTTCGCAGTCTCTAACAGAAAGCTCTCTTGAAACAGAAATTCAGGGAGATCAATGTCAGAGACATAACAATGTAAAATAAAAGTTGAAGATGAATAAAAATAATAAAAAAGTATAGACAATTTTACTTTACATATTATGCACTTGCAGAATTCATAAAGTCAAAAAGGAGGTTGACTGTCACTTTAAGCAGAAGCAGCTTTTTTCTGTCTGTTGCTGAAGAATGTTAGTGGACATCTGTTGCTGTTCGTTAGGTTATAATAACCTCCACTCTTTTAATTCAGGCTGGTTTCAATAGCTAGGGCAGTGATTCTCAACCAGGGTGTCGCGGCACTTTGGTGTGTCACAAATATCAGCTTAGGGTACCCCATGTTTTCTATGAAGACTAACAAAAATGGACTTTTAAAAGGATAGTAATACTTCGTTTTATCTTTATTTTATTTTGTAGGCATTAAAAAAACATGAAGAACGATATAAGTCTTATCTCTCAAACCTTTATGGTTTAAGAGATATTCATAAGCAAAGTTTGCCCTCCCACCCCTTTTTCCTAGTGTAAGCCATCTCTTCTCAGATGTGGAATCCAGTCCATAGACCAGACAGATAACAGAAGGGGACAATCTTCTTCCTATGAGAACAATGAAAACCTTGTCCCCCTTGACAAGTTTTTCAGGTTTTTCCCTTATCTTAATTGAAGATTGTCCCTCTCTGCAGTCTACCTGGGCACCTCCCTTCTGCTGTGGCTGAGCAGTGTTACATCAGTAATAGGGACAGGAGGGGGATACTTTGTCACTGAATTACTCTTGAACTACAACTCTGACAAAATTGAAATAACACTCTCCCAAGTCCAAATACTATGATGATTAATTGGAGATGCTTTTATTATGAAACATTACTATCCTTTTAAATAAAGATTTATAGAAATTGTTATGCACCATATATTTAGTTTTGTTATTATGATTATAATACCTAATAATAACTGTATATTTATGTATTGTACCCTTATTATGCCCTTGATAAAGTATATTAAATATGTTTGGGGTGCCTCGAATGTTCTAGATTATGTGTTAGGGGTGCTCCGAACAAAAAAGATTGAGAACCACTGAGCTAGGGGAACCTTTCCTTTCCACTGGGTGGTAAATCCCTCCTACTCCTTACAGTGCATATAGATGACCCACAGCTCTCCTCCTTATAGTACGGCATATTTATCATATATTGAGCTCCTTGACTCCATGGGCCATATATACAAAACTGGGAGACGATTCTGCATTATAGAGAACAAATAAAAAATTGTAATGTGTTGAAGATCTCCCTATCATTTACAGCGCTAAAAGTCCTTTTATCCCTTTGAGTGCCATAGGGTTTTACTCCGGCACTCAAAGGATTAAATCAAAATGGAATCATTCTGGGTAAAATCAACTACACCTGAGGGGAGAAATGCACATTTCCTTTAAAGTGCACCTGCCACCCTGAATTTTCTTTTACATATCTGAAAACTTAATTCAAAATGGCCCATGTGTCGTTAACCAAAAGTCCAGAAGATGTATATTGGGAGTCAGAGATGCTCAATAGTGTTGAGCGAGCACCCCGATGCTCGGGTGCTCGGGTGCTCTGACCGAGCACCCCCTGAGGCTCGAGTGCTCGGCCGAGCACCCGAGCCCCATTGAAATGAATGGGGCGACACCAGGCACCCCCTGCTCTGATGAGGGGAGGGTGCCTGGTCAATGCCCCCTTCATCTCCGCTATGCCCCCTTCATCTCCGAATGCCCCCTTCATCTCCGCAATGTCCCCCTTCATCTCCGAATTGCCCGTCTTCCACAATGTGCCCCTTCATCTCCGCTATGCCCCTCTTCCACAATGTGCCCCTTCATCTCCGCTATGCCCCTCTTCCACAATGTCCCCCTTCATCTCCTCTATGCCATAGAGGAGATGAAGGGGGACATTGTGGAAGAGGGGCATAGCGGAGATGAAGGGGCACATTGTGGAAGAGGGGCATAGCGGAGATGAAGGGGCACATTGTGGAAGACGGGCATAGCGGAGATGAAGGGGGACATTGTGGAAGAGGGGCATAGAGTCTATGCCCCTCTTCCACAATGTCCCCCTTCATCTCCGCAATGCCCCCTTCATCTCCGCAATGCCCCCGTACCTCCAGTCCCTGGTGGTCCAGCGGAGCTTCTTCGGATCTGTGCCTCTTCCGGCACAGATCCCCGCCACCCGAACATGGCGGGAGAGCACATGGCGGTACTCGACGAGTACCGCCATGTGCCGAGCAGAGCGATGCTCGAGCCGATCCGAGCATCGGCCGAGCACGCTCGCTCATCACTAATGCTCAACTAGGAACGAGCCTATAATACAAATTTGCTGGCTGTCTAGGAGCGGTCTCCTACCCAGTTCTCTTGTAGCCCACTAGTGCCTTTCACAGAGAGGAAATATCCTAAAGCATATCCTACAGGTCCTACCATAACAGCAGTCCAGCCACAAAATGTCTGGCAATTCCTCTCTGAACAAGAGAAGCACCCAATCTCAGATGTACATTTAGGCCTTGTGGGGCCTCGTCAGTGAGATGCAGCAGATCCTTCTAGGCACTGTGAGCAAGGAGTCCAATGCTAGATTTCCCTATTATCCCCAGTTTAGGAAATATTCACACTTATTTCTGGGAAGAGTAAAAGTGAAAACCTCTATATTGCCCCCCATTGCTCCCCAATCTCCACATTGCCACCAGATCTCCACATTGCCCCCCAATCTCCACACTGCCTCCACATTGCCCCCAATCTCCACCTTGCCCCTACTGACCCCCCCCCCCACCGTGTCCCATCTCCCTGGTGGTCTAGCAGCGTGGCATGAGAGGTCTGTGCCTCCTTTGGCACAGACCTCTAGAGCTGGAGCTCCCACGCAGTTCTCAGTAATGCAGAGCGTTGGGAGATGACGTCATCTACCAGAGCTCTGCATTACTAGGGCGCCAGAGAAGGAGATCAGATGTTAGAGGTCTGTGCCGAAGAAGGCACAGATCTACTTGCTGTGGGCGCCGGGCGAGGGGGCAGCCGGGCCCCTGGTGCGACCCCTATGGTTACGCCAGTGACCAAAGGGCTATGCTATACTCTACTTTCCATGTACAGAAAACGTGGGCCACTCTTTTAGAATCATTGCAGATCCTTCAACACACAGTTCTGCAATCCACGCTCTGATATCCGTTTGACAATGAAAATTTATCTGTCTGTGATCTACTCTCTTCTTACTATAAATAAGCCATCTTTCTTGTGGTCCCACACTGTTTTTGTTTGCAATGTTTTTGGCTGACCATGTGTGTGAGTTTGTACTCAACATAATATGTGCTGTAAAAAAATAAAATAAAATTTTCATTAAAATCATGTAGTGTGTGTCTGTGTATTCTCTATGTGGCGGGTGAGTTCACTCCTATCATGGATGGCAGTGCCAGACAAAAAATGTTTGTACCCTAGGAAAACCTTCAGGCTGGTGAAGCCATGAGAAATGATCTTGGTTACAACCTACTACCTCTTAACCCTCTGAGTGCCAGAGGGGTACACAACGCATTGCTTTGCAATGCTTTGCGTACCCCTATGGCACTCAAAGGGTTAACTCTTAGAATGCCAGTGGGGAGTCCAACACCCCTCAAGTACTCAAAGTGTTGATACGCCGTCAGATTTATATTCTGGAGCAATAGAACTGCACAAATTGGGGGCAAATAAGAATTCACTTTGAATTAAGTGAGTCCTTTAAAGGGATAGTAATACTTACCGTAAAATCTTAGGTATAATACGCATCTGTGTATAATACGCAGGTGTATATTATACCTAAGATTTTAGGGGAAAACAAGAGTGTCTATGTATAATACGCACCCTTGTTTTCCCCTCTTATGGAAAAAAAAAATTAAGCCGGCCAGATTCCTTCCCTCCCTCCGTCCCGCGGCCCAATTCGCTCTCACAATAATGCCTACTTGAACCCACTGAAGTCCGCGCTGACAATGAGGCTTATGGTACTTCCTTCCACTGAAGTACCCATCTTCCCAGCGGACGGCAAGCTTGCATTTGCCGCCCACTTCCTTCATGGGCTTTCAGGACCTTCCGCCTCCAGCCAGTAGTAATGGAGACGGAAGGTCCTGAAAGCCCATGAAGGAAGCCGGGCGGCAAATGCAAGCTTGCCGCCCGCTGGGAAGATGGGTACTTCAGTGGAAGGAAGTACCATAAGCCTCATTGTCAGCGCGGACTTCAGTGGGGACGTCAGTGGGGGCAAGTAGGCATTATTGTGAGCGAATTGGACCGCGGGAGGGTATCTGTCAGCACAATTTTTTTTTTTTTAAATAACTCTCGTGTATAATACGCACCCCCCACTTCACATAAGGTGAAATGGGGTAAAATTGTGCGTATTATACCCAAGATTTTACGGTAAATATTACTAATCCCCATACTGTAGCTATGGTACAAAGAATTGAATTGTCCCCACGTTCATTTCTCAAATCCTTATGGTTTGAGAGATAACCGAACACAAAATTCCCCCTACCACACCCTTCCCTGAAGTCAGTGTTGTACTGACTGCAGGGATATCCCGTCTTATTTGCATCAGGTGGCTCTGCAGCAGAGCAGAGATCACGTTAGTAAAAAATAATTATTTCACTGAAACGGTCTTCTATGTGTGGAGGGAGGGGGGAACTTTGCATTCAGTTATCTCTCAAACCATTAAGGTTTGAGAGATGAACCTGGGGACAATTCAGTTCTTTGTACCATAGCTACAGTATGGTGATTAGTAATATTTAAGTATTACTATCCCTTTAAAGCCTTGCATTATCAGAGATCTCCGAAGCACAATGCAGTGGAGACCAATCCTGCATTAAATAAGTTAAAATGCCTATTTAACTTAATGGGTTTTGGCAGAAAGTTCCTTTGTCCCCTGTTGTGCAGTTGGTTTGCTCAAGAATTACTCCATATCATTTTAAAAGGACACTAATGTCCCATAAAAAACATACTGGTTCTGTAGAGGTTTAAAAAATAAGTTATTTGGCACAAATCGTATCTCTCAAACCTTTAAGGTTTGAGAGATATTTGTATGTAAAGTCCCCCCTCCCTCCCCTTCTGTGGACCAGCCGGCAGCTCTGCAGCAGAGCCGAAATCACGTTATTGGAAAATAATGACTTCATTGGAAAGGTCTACAAAATGTACCTGGTTTGCAAGCGCACTTTGTAGACCATTCCAATGAAGTAGTTCTTTTTAAATAACACAATTTCGGCTCTGCTGAAGAGCCTCCTCCTGTAGGCCAACTTGAATCTCCTGCTGTCAGCTTTACAGCTGACAGCAGGAAAAGGGAAACTTTACAAGTGAATATCTCTCAAACCATAGTGTTTTGAGAGGTAGGACCGGTGCCAAATAACTCATCTTTTAAACCTCTACAAAACAAGCAGATTTTTATGGGACATTACTGTCCCTTTAATATATCAGCTTAAGTGTGTGAATGATTAAAAAATGCTGGGAACCACTGGTCTATAGTGACATAGAGTGAACTTAAAGGGATAGTAATACTTCATTTTAACTGTATTTTATTTTGTAGGCATTAAAAAAACATGAAGAATGATATAAGTCTTATCTCTGAAACCTTTATGGTTTAAGAGATATTCACAAACAAAGTATCCCCCCCCCGTTCAACCAGATCAGAAGGGAGGTGCCCAGGTAGACTGCAGAGAGGGACAATCTTCAATTAAGATAATGGAAAAAGCTGAAAAACTTGTCAAGGGGGACAGGGCTTTCATTGTTTTCATAGGAAGAAGATTGTCCCCTGCTGTTATCTGTCTGGTCTATGGACTGCATTCCACATCTGAGAAGAGATGGCTTACACTAGGTAAAAGGGGCGGGAGGGGAACTTTGCTTGTGAATATCTCATAAACCATAAAGATTTGAGAGATAAGACTTATATCATTCTTCATGTTTTTTTAATGCCTACACAATAAAATAAAGTTAAAACGAAGTATTACTATCCCTTTAAAGGGATATTAATAGTTAATATATACAAAAAGTATGTTCTATGGATTGTCCTCTTGAGTAGAACAAGGGTTCTTTTAACGCTGAGAGGTGTTTTATTCGAAAGTTACTGCAGCTCAAATTTGAATTTTTAAGGTGCAGTATCACAGTGACCAGAAATTGTACACATCAAATGTAATGTGTGTACATATGCACTATTAACCCTTTGAATGGACTGAGAGTTACAGAATAATGCAACTATTTTATCCCATTTTGGTTGTCTCCCTGTATCTGTACTTACACAGTATGTGTCTGAGCGCCATATTTACAAAGCTAAAATTATGAGCAATTCTGGAGCAAACCAATTCCACCATGGGCAGCAAATGAAAATTCTCAATTATGTAAATGGGGATTTTTAACCCCTTGAATGCTAGAGAGGTCCCCCATGCATTGCATGACTTCATAGCATTCAAGGAGTTAAAGGGGAAGTAACAACCCCTAATAATAACTTCTCTGTGTCCAGATAATCCTTGTGTCCCTAGTGATTTTTGGGCTGCTCCTTGATTCGAGAGATAACATCCCAGATCTGTCCTTTTTTAATATGTCCATGGAGGAAGACATGACAGTTGCTAGCAGGATCACATGACACAAACATGGAAACCTTAACCCTTTAAGGGCCTGAGAGGGATGCCATGCATTGCAAAGCAATACGCTGCACACCCCTCTGGTCCTTATAGGGTTAAGTGGGTTCATGCACTTTGTCTGCTTCAGTATGAAAAATCCATACCTCCCAACATTTCAAATGGCCAAAGAGGGACACTTGTGTTTTAAGTGGTGTTTTTGGGGGCGTGGCTGGTGGGCGGGGCATTGCTGAGAATTTTTCGGTTACTTTGTGACCTATTGACACCTCTTTGTGTAACTGAATAAAGGATATAGAGCAAGACCAAAGTATTTTATTTACACAGATTAATTTACAAACACATATAGTGAAGATTAACTGAACATTATTGTGAGTTTTATTGCTGTGGAGCAGTGTGATACAATTGTATACACACCACACAGTCTGATCTCCTAAAAAGAGGGACATCAGGGTAGAAAAGAGGGACAGAGGGATTTGTGTCTCAAAGAGGGATTGTCCCTCCTAAAGAGGGACACTTGGGAGGTATGAAAATCTGCCAGCAGCTGTCATGTCTGCCTCCATGTATATGACAGACAGTAAAGATGCCATCTCTAGAAAAAAAGGCCCTGTGACAAAATTCATAGGGGCCATTAGGATTTTCTGGCTATGGTAGCTAAGTGGGGGGCTGTTATTAGGAAATATCACTTCCCCTTTAAAAGTAACACGTAAATAAATGGGAATAGCCATTTGTGTCCTATGGTGCAGCTGGTTTGCCCCAGAATTGGCCATCTGTAGCTTCCTGAATACATTCCATAAAGTCTTTTATTTTCTGTTGTCTTGTTAATAGTATATATATTATGTAGCAGCATATTCCCTGGGTGTTTATCTTTGCTCCATGTCCTTTTCTGCTTTGTTAGTTTGCTTTGGGTCAGATTAGTGGCTGTTTTATCCTTTTATGTATGAAGGGAGTAGGAAATGGGGTCACAAGAAGTCAATTGTTGATGGAAAATAGAGTTCACCAAACATATTTATGGGATTTATGGCTATAGGCCATCTTCATTCCATGCTGTTAGCCAGCTAGGCCCAGTGCAATAACCTAGCAGTGTCCGACTCTGGGCCACCAATACATTCACCACTTCCAGTAAGTAAACAGGAATGTGATCAGATTATATTCCTTGGATTAAGAAATTCCCAACAGAGTGACACCTGGCCAGTTAAGAAACCATAATTTTGCTGAAAAAAGAGGAATATGGACAAGATGTTAAAGGGATAGTAATACTTCATTTTAACTTTATTTTATTTTGTAGGCATTAAAAAAACATGAAGAATGATATAAGTCTTACCTCTCAAACCTTTATGGTTTAAGAGATATTCACAAGCAAAGTTTCCCCTCCCCGCCTCTTTTTCCTAGTGTAAGCCATCTCTTCTCAGATGTGGAATCCAGTCCATAGACCAGACAGATAACAGAAGGGGACAATCTTCTTCTTATGAGAACAATGAAAGCCCTTCCCCCCTTGACAAGCTTTTCAGGTTTTTCCCTTATCTTAACTGAAGATTGTCCCTCTCTGCAGTCTACCTGGGCACCTCCCTTCTGCCCTGGCTGAGCAGTGTTACATCAGTAAAAGGGGCAGGAGGGGGACACTTTGCTTGTGAATATCTCTTAAACCATAATGGTTTGAGAGATAAGACTTATATCATTCTTCATGTTTTTTTAATGCCTACAAAATAAAATAAAGTTAAAACGAAGTATTACTATCCCTTTACGAAAGTCATGGTAACTGAAATTGTCTGTAATTAGTCTGAGAAAGTTTTATGCCATGGTCTGTCAATTCTCAGACATATTACCATCATTTTTTTCCTTCAATTTTACAAATCTCCATCAAAGGCAAAAAGCAGTCTTAAAAGTGGATGTAGTTTAATCTACAGTCATATTGTGAGGAATTTCCAGAAACAAAATCTTCTTTTAGCCACCACTTTTTTGTCTGATTTACGTAGGGTGACCACATTTCCATTCTGCCATTCCGGGACATGTGGTCACCCTAGTCCCGCGGATAAGGCTCCGTCCAGCGCTGACCATCTTTCTGAGGCTGATATAGTAAGAGTTCCAGTGGGAACTCTTACTCTGTGTCAGCCTCAGAAAGACGGTCAGCACCGGCGGGAGCCTCAGCAGTGGATCTCACTTGCAGTGCCAGCATACCTACTCCATCCCAGCTGTCTCGCATGCACAAGTCCAGCCAGCCAATGAAATATATTTGTTATATGGTCTTCATTGACCATATAGCAAATTCATTTCATTGGCTGGATGGACTGGCACGTGTTGCTCAATTCCGGGACTCTTTGTTGTGCCGGTGGGGCATGACCCGGGACGCAGGACACAGACCCCCAATAAGGGACAGTCCTGGACATTCTGGGATGTGTGGTCACCCTAGATTTATGTCATTTGTTTACAACAAAATAAAAATGGTCCAGACTTGGAGAAGACAAGTTAATGTACTATTAGAAATGTGAAAAGCAGTAGCACGGTGTTGATTGGTAAGAAAAAATGTCTTTATTTCACTGAACATTTTTAAATTTTAAGACAAATTCAAGACATTTTTAACATCAGAATTTTTAAGGGCAATATTCCTTGCTCACCTTACCGCCATTTTTAATTCTTTGGGTTTCATTTGCAAAATGGATGGGTATACATCTGAAAATATCATCCTTCTTTTACTACCAATCACAAGCCAACATTTTTTTTTCCATCATGATGACTTTTTGAACATCAGCCTCTAAGAGTCATGGAAGAGTTTTGATGCTGTGAACAAATGGCTGAAGAGAATCATATGGAATCCCTATGGAACTTTGTGAGCCTTGAGAAAGGAACTTTAGTTATGTGTACATTTTCCAGTTTATCTATTCTTGCACTGGATGTTAATTAAAGTGTTAGTAATTTCCAACTAAAACTATTTTGCATTGTGTAGAGCTTAAAAAGTAGAACTGAATGCAAAAAAGTATCTCTCAAACCACTATGGTTTGAGAGATACGTGCATTCAAAGCTTGATGTTTCCTGCTGTCAGCTGTAAAGCTGTCAGCAGGAGATCCATGACGCCCGACACAGAGGCTCTGCAGCAGAGCTGCAATCGCGTTATTTAAAACAAATGACTTCATCGGAATGGTCTAAAAAGTATGTGTGCAAACCAGGCACACTTTTTAGATCATTCCAATGAAGACATTCATTTTAAATATCGGATCTCCTGCTGATGGCTTTACAGCTGACAGCAGGAAACATCAAACTTTGAATGCATGTATCTCTCAAACCATAGCAGTTTGAGAGATAAGGTTTTTGCATTCAATTCTACTTTTTAAGCTCTATATAATGCAAAATAGTTTTAGTTGGACATTACTAACCCTTTAAACTCTTGGTTTCTAGAGAGATTTCCAACACACTGCTTTGCAATTAACCAGAGACTTTTCTAGTATTCAAGGGTTAAAAGCCCCATGCAAATCCATGGCTGAGGGAATTTACAGTACCAGGCAACAGTGAATGGGATGAGAGGGGTCGGTTTATGTGACAAGTGGGCTGTTATGGGCGGGTGCCAAATGTAGGGTGTAATGAAGATGCTGGAATTCTAAACAGAGTTCCAAATTCTGAAAGGAGACCTATCTATTGATTAATGTGATAGAAAGTGACCCCTGTGCTGGGCTACAAGAAAATGGCTTCTGCATATTAGAGGGAGACCTGAAAATTGCTCCCTGACTCCAAAAAGGAGCTGCAGCACCATTTTCTTGTACCATAAGACTATGCTAAGGCTTTGGGCTCTGGACCCATTGTTTCGCAGCTCGGAAAAGGTGTCACTTTCCATCACAGCAGTCAGTGGGCAGTGTTTAGAATTCTGTCGTACTCTCGATGGGTGCTCGTCACAACATTTGTTTCTTTGTCTCCATAAGTGGAAGGGGATCCCAGGCATGGGCTCTTGCCATCCATGTGCCTAGAGGGAATCAGCTGCACCACACCGATGAGGCCCACATAGGCCGAAACATACGTCTGTGGTTTTGCTGATTCTCTCGTGCGGGGAGGATTTGCCTGACATTTCGGAGCTGGACTGTCTGAGGGCGGGACCAGTCTGATATGAATATGGAAACTTTCTCTCTGCAATGGCACATGGAAGTGAAAAACGTGACTTGTAGCACCATTGAGGGGTCACTATGCGCAAGAACAAGACACTTTATCTTGTTCGTTCTCGATGGGTGCTCGTTACAACATTTGTTTCTTCGTACTCCAGAAGAAGCACACATAACACAGTGATGTCCACTGAAATTGGAACTGCGTCAAAAAATTATGCCATACTAGTGTAAAGGCCCGTGCACACGGGTCAACGTCTGGGTAATATTAACCCTTTGAGTGCCCGAGGGGTACGCAACTCATTGCTTTGCAATGTGCTGCTTACTCCTTTGGCACTCAAAGGGTTAAGCGGCCGCTACCTCACTGTTCCACGCGATGCAATCTTGTGTGGCCTCACTCACACGATGTAATCATGTGCAGCAGAGACTGCCTGAACACGGGCAGTTTTCTACTGTGCCTGAAGACTTGTGACAAACATCCTAGCTAATTATTATATAAGATGGTCCCATTCACAAAGATACCCTGCAGCAGAAAAGAAGTACTCTGCCACTCATGATCATCTCCGCAGAGTCCGTGAATGGCAGAAAGGAAATGTGGTCAACATATCTGTGACTGCATTACTCGTACTAGCCCATCCTGAAGAGACTTCTTAAAGTGAAATTGTAATCTAGTTATAAGTGACTCTTATTTTGTTTAACAGAATAAAATACCTACTACTCAGCAAAGTGCACGAAACACTGAAGAATGCAGAAGTCATCCTACTGCACAAAAAAGATGATAAGGCGTATCTAAAAAACTACCAACCAATAAGCCTATTGCCAGTCGTCTGCAAGGTTTTCACAAACTTACTATCAAGAAGAATGGGCCCAATACTTAATGTAATACAATCTAAAGAACAAGCAGGCTTCAAGGGGTGGTTTCAGTACAATGGACCATATCCAGACAGTGAAACAAGTTATAGAGAGGAATAATGAATGCAACCTTCCATAATGCATAGCCTTTATTGACTACAAAAAACAATCAATAATCGATGTCCTGAGCTATTAAGGACTAGACAGAACTTACATCAATATCCTCCAATCAATATATAAAAATACAACTGTACCAATACAGTTCATCAATGATAATGTCCAGATCAAGATAGAAAAAGGAGTCTGACAAAAAGACACAATCCCCACCAATTTTCTGCTTGCTTATAAGCAAATTTTACACACACTCAATTGGGACAAATAAGGATTTAAGATCAGTGGAGACTAGCTACACCACTTACAGTGAGGGAAAAAATTATTTGATCCCCTGCTGATTTTGTACGTTTGATCACTGACAAAGAAATGATCAGTCTATAATATTAATATTAGGTTTATTTGAACAGTGAGAGACAGTATAACAACAAAATAAATCCTAAAAAAACTCATTTCAAAAAGTTATAAATTGATTTGCATTTTACTGAGTGAAATAACTATTTGACCCCTTTGTTGGCAATCACAGAGGTCAGACATTTCTTATAGTTGGCCACCAGGTTTGCATACATCTCAGGAGGGATTTTGTCCCACTCCTCTTTGCAGATCCTCTCCAAGTCATTAAGGTTTCGAGGCTGACGTTTGGCAACTCGAACCTTCATGTCCCTCCACAGATTTTCTATGGTATTAAGGTCTGGAGACTGGCTAGGCCACTCCAGGACCTTAATGTGCTTCTTCTTGAGACACTCCTTGGTTGCCTTGGCCTTGTGTTTTGGGTCATTGTCATGCTGGAATACCCATCCACGACCCATTTTCAATGCCCTGGCTGAGGGAAGGAGGTTTGACAGTACATGGCCCGTCCATCGTCCCTTTGATGTGGTGAAGTTGTCCTGTCTCCTTAGCAGAAAAACATCCCCAAAGCATAATGTTTCCACCTCTATGTATGACGTGGGGATGGTGTTCTTGGGGTCATAGGCAGCATTCCTCCTCCTCCAAACACGGCAAGTTGAGTTGATGCCAAAGAGCTTGATTTTGGTCTCATCTGACCACATCACTTTCACCCAGTTCTCCTCTGAATCATTCAGATGTTCATTTGCAAATTTCAGATGGGCCTGTACATGTGCTTTCTTGAGCAGGGGGACCTTGCGGGCGCTGCAGGATTTCAGTCCTTCACGGCGTAGTGTGTTACCAATTGTTTTCTTGGTGACTATGGTCCCAGCTGCCTTGAGATCATTGACAAGATCCTCCCGTGTAGTTCTGGCCTGATTCCTCACCGTTCTCATGATCATTGAAACTCCACGAGGTGAGATCTTGCATGGAGCGCCAGACTGATGGAGACTGACAGTTATTTTGTGTTTCTTCCATCTGTGAATAATCGCACCGTTATCACCTTCTCACCAAGCTGCTTGGCGATGGTCTTGTAGCCCATTCCAGCCTTGTGTAGTTCTACATTCTTGTCCCTGACATCCTTGGACAGCTCTTTGGTCTTGGCCATGGTGGAGAGTTTGGAATCTGATTGATTGATTGCTTCTGTGGACAAGTGTCTATTATACAGGTAACAAGATGAGATTAGAAGCACTCCCTTTAAGAGAGTGATCCTAATCTCAGCTTGTTACCTGTATAAAAGACACCTGGGAGCCAGAAATCTTGCTGATTGATAGGGGTCAAATACTTATTTCACTCAGTAAAATGCAAATCAATTTATAACTTTTTTGAAATGCATTTTTCAGGATCTTTTTGTTGTTATTCTGTCTCATACTGTTCAAATAAACCTACCATTAAAATTATAGACTGATCATTTCTTTGTCAGTGGGAAAATGTACAAAATCAGCAGCAGATCAAATAATTTTTTCCCTCACTGTATGTTTTGCAGATGAAATCATACTCTTTGCCAGTAGTCCAGAAGAACTTCAAGAAAGCACTGAACATCTACAACTGGAAAGTAAACATTTCAGTCTGAACATGAATATCAACATGTTTAACAAATTTACCATACCAAGGAAAATCACAGTAGATGGACAAGAACTAGAAGAAGTGGACAAGTATGCTTACCTTGGAGAGGACATATCAACACATGGAAACACCATCATGGAAACTGAGCAATGAATAAATTTGTGATGGGAAGCATTTGGAAAACCTAGTGGTACTGTCTTTAAGACAATATCTACCACTCTGCCTCAAGTGAAACGCTTTTGACCAATGTGTCCACCCAGTTTTTACGTATGACTGCTAAACATGGACAGTGAATGCCAAAGCCATACAAAAACTTAAGGTAATGCAGAGACGTATGAAATGTCGAATTCTAAACATAATGAAAAGAGGACGAAAAACATGTGCATGGATTTGTCAGCAAATAAAGCTCTATGACCTCAATGAAAGAATAAAGCTCCTGAAATGGAAATTGGCAGGCCACATAGCAAGAAGAACTGATGGTAAATGGACTACACAAATTTTGGAATGGGGTCCACAAGATGGGTAGATGAATTTACCAAATTTGTTGGTACACAGTGGCAACAAAAGGCACAAGGCCTAAGTTGTTGGAGACTTGCAGAGGAGACCTTTGTGTCTGGCACACACACACCCAGGGGCGGCAGTAACGAGGAGATGTTCAAATCTCCTCCATACCGCCTGTCTGGGATTTTGACAGGAGTGGTCAGGGGCCCTTAGACAAGACACTTTAGGCACCCATAGTTCCGCCCATATCCACACCCCCACTCTTCCTATGACCCCACCACCACAAGTTCCATGTACTATTTTCCTGGCACAGAAAACACCATTGGCCTATAACAAGCAAGGAGAAATATAATTTTAACTCCTTGGTTGCGAGACAGATCTCCAACACATTACTCTGCATTGTGTTCTATATCTCTCTATTATCCAAGGGGTTAAATAATAGCCTTTAAAACATATAAAACTGGTGCAGGGACACTGAGCTTTTTCTGGTCACACCCACAATTCAGAATGTGGGTGTGGCCAGCACAGTTGAGGCACACTTCTAAATCTGGTGCTCTAGGCAGTCACCTCCTTTGCCTATTGGGAAATCCAGCCCTGAGCCCACCAACACCTGGAAAGCCAAAGTCTGTCTACTCCTGTCCTAAACGTTAAGAACATTATTTTTGTAAATACAGGGGAGAATGTATGAATGTGCCAGAGCAACTCTTCTGTAGTTAGTCTCTGTCACCTGAACATGTACTGCTGAGTATATAAGCAGCCCTCATCTTGACGCAAGTGGCATTAAGGGGAGAATTGTAAGGGGTAAGTAACTTAGTCAATTTCCTAGCTGAGCACTAACAAATCGGTTCCAATGCATGACATAGCCTGGAACCATATTAACCCCAGGGCCGGATTTGCCATAAGGCAGAGTAGGCATCTGCCTACAGGTGCACCCCACAGAGAGGCACCTGTAATTGGAATCAATTATTTTTTGTATTTTATTTTTTTTAATATTTTCATTCACCCTACCTGCTGTCAGCCTGCCGCCCGGTGATATCCTGCTGTTGCTCTATCGGTGGCTCTTTAGTAATGCAGAGCACTGGGAGATGACATAATCTCCCAGCGCACTGCATTCTTAAAGAGAAGACTGCGCAGAGATTTGGAGCATTGTGGAGGTGTCCAGTGGAGATGGCCAACGGGGGGGGGGAGCTTCAGATTTCTGTGCCTACAGGCTCCTGGGATGTAAATCCGCCCCTGATTAACCCTTTAAAGGGATAGAAATGTTTCATAATAAAAGCAGCTCCAATTAATCATCATAGTATTTGGACTTTGGAGAGTGTTATTTCAATTCTGTCAGAGTTGTAGTTCAAGAGTAATTCAATGAAAAAGTATTCCCCTCCCGCCCCTTTTACTGATGTAACACTGCTCAGCCATATCAGAAGGGAGGTGCCCAGGTAGATTGCAGAGAGGGACAATCTTCAATTAAGATAAGGGAAAAACCTGAAAATCTTGTCAAGGGGGGCAGGGTTTTCATTGTTCTCATAGGAAGAAGATGGTCCCCTGCTGTTATCTGTCTGGTCTTACAACCAGATTCCACATCTGAGAAGAAATGGCATACACTAGGTAAAAGGGACGGGAGGGGGAAACTTTGCTTGTGAATATCTCTCAAACCATAAAGTTTTGAGAGAAAAGACTTGTATCGTTCTTCATGTTTTATTAATGCCTACAAAATAAAATAAAGATAAATCAAAGTATTACTATCCCTTTAAAGGGATATTATTACTTCATTTTAAGCATTTAAAATGTGCATATTAAAAAAATAAATTAAAAGATGTCAGTCCCATCTCTCAAACCTTGCTAGTTAAAGAGATATAAGCTTCTGACGTCTATAAAAGATAATGGTAATACTATTCCTTTAAGGACCACAGGATGTGGCATACACCTCTGGCACTCAAAGGGTTAATACATCCTCCTTACAGTCATAGGGATTTATTAAAGGATCTATACCAGATAACACCTGTTTGGGACAATTAAATCCTTGATTATCAGAGCATCAGTAAAGCAGTGATAATTCATGGTTAAGCAGAATATAACCCCCTTTCCAAAAAAAATCCTCCCACCCAACCGGTTTCTCCTGACTCATGACATTTTATGGAACATCACTCCCCAATAATCTTGACTCAGCTACCCCTTAAACATCAACCTTCTCAGCAAGATGATGAGAGGCGGAAAATCGTCACGTAGCGATCTGTTTGCTTTATGCCTCTCCAGCTGTCAGACAGTTCTGATGGTGAGGGAAACAAGCTCGTTAAGAGTTTAAATAGCCTTGTTATCTCCACCTGAAAGACTCCTCATTGAGTCAGCTGGCACTCTACAGTCTATGGGTGTTAGTTTAGTAAGATGAATGAGAAATACATTGTATATTTTTAAACATGTATTTCCAGTAAAAAACATGTCACAAAGAAAGAAAAAAAAAAAAAAAAAAAAAAAAAAAAAAATATATATATATATATATATATATATATATATATATATATATATAGGTTTTAAAAGTCACTTAAATTAGATTGTCAGCCATATTTTTTCACCTGTTTACAGAGGATTGTTTTTTAATTTTTTCTTTCCTTAAAGGGACAATGTGCCTTGCTCAGGAAGCCAAAACAGATGCAATTGTGGAGCAAAGCAACTGCTCCATAGGGAACAAATACAAAGGGGTTAAAAGTTACATTTAGCTCAACTAAACTGTTTATTTCTCCAAATGGTGCAGTTGGTTTGCTTTATAATTGAATGTGCTAAGCTTGGTGAATTCCAGTTCCAGTATCACATAACAATGAAAAAGGTTCATTATCCCTTTAAATATCCTGTACTCTAAGGCATTATTTGCAAATATGTTTTTCTTTGATTCATAACCTTAAAACCTGCTATAAACACGCTCTTACTGTCAATGTGCAATCAGTCATAAGTGATGCGTTTTGATTACCTAGTTACATGAAAATGCAGGGAAAACCTTAAAGAGCTAGTTACACCTAAAATGCACAAAACTATATATTGTACGGTTTATCCCCCATAGTAAAACTATCTCTACAGTGGGGTGTTTTATTCAATAATTATTGCAGCTCACACTTGATTTTTTTAGGTGTAGTATGTTAGTGGCCTGAAATTGTACAGTGGCACTCTTGCTACACCATCCTATGTACATCTTTGGTCCATAGGACAGTGTAGAAACAGCACCACTGTAAAATTTCAGGCCACTAACATACTGGCCTTAAAAAACTCAGGTTTGCATTGCAATAACTTTTGAATCAAACAGATCTCAGCAGTGAGAGTATCCTTGTTTTACTAAGACAGATACTCCCTACAATATATATATATATATATATATATATATATATATATATATATATATAAATATATATATATATATAGAGAGAGAGAGAGAGAGAGAGAAAAATCAAGACAAGTGGCACACGCTACTTAGAATAATATAGATAATGAAGGTGCACGTCCCATAAAGAAAATACTATAAATGTACTCAGCCTGGGTATCCCCTTCCTCAGGGAAGGTCCTATAGGGGACCAAAAACATTTGGCATTTGGCTTTTAAAAGATGCCACAATAAAGTAATTTGTTTTTAACAACCAAGAAGAGTGCTGTCTCATGCTGCATCCGGGGATACCCAGGCTGAGTACATATACATATATATATATATATATATATTCATCCATTGTGCAAGACAGCACTTCACAGGGAACTTGTAACTGTGAACAAATGTAGTTTATTATTGGAGCGACGTTTCGGACAGCACTTGTGGCCTTTATCAAGATTATAAAGACGGTCTTCATAATCTCAATAAAGGCCACAAGTGCTGGCGAAACATCGATCCATTAATAAACTACATGATCGGACAGAACTTGTGGCCTTTATCGAGATTATAAAGATGGTCTTCATAATCTTGATAAAGGCCACAAGTGCTGGCCGAAACGTTGATCCAGTAATAAACCACATTTGTTCATGAATGTAAGATTCCTGTGAAGTGCTGTCTTACACAATGGACAAATATGATTTCTTCAACTAGATGAGCACCCAGGCATATGGATGATTAACTAACAGTTAGTGCATCTGCTACCAATATATCTATATCTATCTATATATATATATACATATATATATATATATATATATATATATATATATCAGGGCTCAAAATTTCCACTCGCCACTAGCCAATGGCGAGTGAAAATTTAGCCCTGGTGAGTAGAAATTCAGCCCTGGTTGGTATGTTATGGCTTGCAGTGGCGAGTAACTTTTCAGGTCTGGCTAGTAGCAAAGGACTTCAACTTTTAAGCCCTGTATATATATATATATATATATATATATATATATATAGATAATTTTACATAAGAAGTTTTACTATCCCTTTAAGCAGATAATTGTTCTGAGATCAGAACAATTCTTTTTATTTTTTTATTTTCTGTTTTTCATATGCTTTTTATTAATCACCTGATCTAAATGCAAACATTACAGATTTTATATATATATATAAAATATATATATATATATATATATTTGATCAACATTTCAACTATATCTGGTCAGCCAGGCTGACTTCAAATCTCTGTGAAGTCCTCAGAGTGCTTATGATACATTACACACACACACACATATATATATATATATATATATATATATATATATATACTAGCAATGTGGGACGGCGTTGCCCGTCAGGATATGTAGGGAATTAATGCACACACACAGATGCGAGACAAACACAGAGACACACATGCAAATGCACACGCATGCACTGAGATGCTTAAAGAGCGACAGTCATACACACATACATGCAGACACATAGAGTGTGATACAGACATGAAACACACAGGCACACACAGAGACACACACACAGAAGTGAGTCATAAGGGGTTGACTTATGTGTCATTGTAATGAGTTTGTGTTTGTACTTATGCCTCCACTGTGGCATTCATTCATATAGTTGAAACGCATGTGGTAATTGCACATACTATGGTGGAAGGTGGATCGTGCTGGCTCCCAGGATGTGAGTGACTGGCATTCATTCATGTAATTGAAATGCGTGTGGTAATTGCACATACTATGGTGGAAGGTGGAGCGTGCTGGCTCCCGGGGTGTGAGTGACAGTGAGACTATGGTGGAAGGTGGATCGTGAGAGAGTGAGACTGTGTGAGAGTGTGAGTGTGATTGAGTGAGACTGTGAGAGTGTGATTGAGTGTGAGAGTGAGACTGTGTGAGTGTGTGAGTATGACAGAGTGAGACTGTGAGAGTGTGATTGAGTGAGACTGTGTGAGTGTGATTGAGTGTGTGAGTGATTGGGTGTGAGACTGTGAGAGAGACTGTGTGAGACTGAGAGTGTGAGAGAGTGTGTGAGACTGTGAGAGACTGTGAGAGTGTGAGAGAGACTTTGAGAGTGTGAGAGAGACTGTGAGAGTGAGAGAGAGACTGTGAGAGTGAGAGAGACTGTGAGACTGAGAGTGTGAGAGACTGTGAGACTGAGAGTGTGAGAGAGTGTGAGACTGAGAGTGTGAGACTGTGTGAGACTGTGAGACTGAGAGTGTGAGAGAGACTGTGAGAGTGTGAGAGAGTGTGAGACAGAGAGTGTGAGACTGTGAGAGTGTGAGAGAGACTGTGAGAGTGAGAGAGAGACTGAGAGTGTGAGAGAGACTGTGAGAGAGACTGTGAGAGATACTGTGTGTGAGAGTGTGTGTGAGAGTGTGTGTGTGAGTGTGTGTGTGTGAGAGTGAGTGAGTGTGTGTGAGAGTGTGTGAGACTGAGAGTTTTTGAGAGTGAGAGAGACTGTGTGAGACTGTGAGTGCGAGACTGTGAGTGCGAGACTGTGAGTGCAAGACTGTGAGTGCAAGACTGTGAGTGCAAGACTGTGTGTGAGAGACTGGGTGCGAGACTGTGAGAGTGCGAGACTGTGAGAGTGTGAGAGACTGTGTGAGTGTGAGAGACTGTGTGAGTGTGAGGGACTGTGTGAGACTGAGAGTGTGTGAGACTGAGAGTGTGTGAGACTGAGAGAGTGTGAGACTGAGAGTATGTCAGTGTGTGAGACTGAGAGTGTGAGAAAGTGTGTGAGAGAGTGTGTGAGAGAGTGTGTGAGAGTGTGTGAGAGAGAGTGTGTGAGAGTGTGTGTGAGACTGTGTGTGTGTGTGAGAGACTGTGAGAGAGTGTGAGACTGAGAGTGTGAGAGAGACTGTGAGTGAGACTGTGTGTGAGAGTGAGAGAGAGAGAGACTGTGTGAGAGAGTGTGAGACTGTGAGAGTGAGAGTGTGAGACTGTGTGTGAGTGTGAGACTGTGTGTGAGTGTGAGACTGAGAGAGTGTGAGAGAGAGTGTGAGACTGTGTGTGAGAGTGTGAGACTGTGTGTGAGAGAGTGTGAGACTGTGTGTGAGACTGTGAGAGTGTGAGACTGTGAGAGTGAGAGACTGTGAGAGACTGTGTGAGACTGTGTGAGACTGTGAGAGAGTGTGTGAGAGTGTGAGACTGTGTGAGACTGAGAGTGTGAGAGAGACTGTGTGTGAGAGTGAGAGTGTGACACTGTGTGAGACTGTGAGACTGTGTGAGAATGTGTGAGAGTGAGAGAGTGTGACACTGTGTGAGACTGTGAGACTGTGTGAGACTGTGTGAGAGTGTGAGATTGTGTGAGAGTGTGACTGAGAGAGTGCGAGAGAG
Organism: Rhinophrynus dorsalis; assembly: GCA_037306005.1. Taxonomy (NCBI): domain Eukaryota; kingdom Metazoa; phylum Chordata; class Amphibia; order Anura; family Rhinophrynidae; genus Rhinophrynus; species Rhinophrynus dorsalis. Next base: position 439,562,515 of record CM074722.1, on the reverse strand, counting down.
TGTGAGACTGTGTGTGAGAGTGTGAGACTGTGTGTGAGAGTGTGAGACTGTGTGAGTGTGAGACTGAGAGAGTGTGAGAGTGTGAGACTGTGAGACTGTGTGTGAGAGTGTGAGACTGTGTGTGAGAGAGTGTGAGAGAGACTGTGAGACTGTGTGTGAGAGTGAGAGAGAGAGAGAGACTGTGAGAGTGTGAGACTGTGAGACTGTGTGAGAGTGAGACTGTGTTAGACTGTGTTAGACTGTGTTAGACTGTGTGAGACTGTGAGAGTGTGACACTGTGTGTGTGAGACTGTGTGTGCGAGACTGTGTGTGCGAGATTGAGTGTGCGAGACTGAGAGAGACAGTGTGAGAGTGAGAGAGAGAGACTGTGAGAGTGTGAGACTGAGAGTGTGAGAGACTGAGAGTGTGAGAGACTGAGAGTGTGAGAGTGTGTGAGAGACTGAGAGTGTGTGAGACTGAGAGAGTGAGAGACTGAGAGTATGTGAGTGTGTGAGACTGAGAGTGTGTGAGAGAGTGTGTGAGAGAGTTTGTGAGAGAGTGTGTGTGAGAGAGTGTGTGAGAGTGTGTGAGAGAGAGTGTGTGAGAGTGTGTGTGTGTGAGACTGTGTGTGTGTGTGAGACTGTGTGTGTGTGTGTGTGAGACTGTGTGTGTGTGTGTCTGTGAGACTGTGTGTGTGTGTGTGAGAGACTGTGAGAGACTGTGAGAGAATGTGAGACTGAGAGTGTGAGAGAGACTGTGAGTGAGACTGTGTGTGAGAGTGAGAGAGAGAGACTGTGTGAGAGAGTGTGAGACTGTGAGAGTGAGAGTGTGAGACTGTGTGTGAGTGTGAGACTGTGTGTGAGTGTGAGACTGAGAGAGTGTGAGAGAGAGTGTGAGACTGTGTGTGAGAGTGTGAGACTGTGTGTGTGAGAGTGTGAGACTGTGTGTGAGAGAGTGTGAGACTGTGAGAGTGAGAGACTGTGAGAGACTGTGTGAGACTGTGTGAGACTGTGAGAGACTGTGAGATAGTGTGTGAGAGTGTGAGACTGTGTGAGACTGAGAGTGTGAGAGAGACTGTGTGTGAGAGTGAGAGAGAGAGACTGTGAGAGTGAGAGAGTGTGACACTGTGTGAGACTGTGAGACTGTGTGAGACTGTGTGAGAGTGAGAGAGTGTGACACTGTGTGAGACTGTGACACTGTGTGAGAGTGTGAGACTGTGTGAGAGTGTGAGACTGTGAGAGAGTGTGAGACTGTGTGAGAGTGTGACTGAGAGAGTGTGAGAGAGAGTGTGAGAGAGTGTGTGAGACTGTGTGTGAGAGTGTGAGACTGTGTGTGAGAGTGTGAGACTGTGTGTGAGTGTGAGATTGTGTGAGTGTGAGACTGAGAGAGTGTGAGACTGTGTGTGAGAGTGTGAGACTGTGTGTGAGAGAGTGTGAGACTGTGTGTGAGAGAGTGTGAGAGTGTGAGACTGTGAGAGTGTGAGACTGTGAGAGTGAGAGACTGTGAGATTGAGAGACAATGAGAGACTGTGAGAGACAGTGAGAGACAGTGAGAGACAGTGAGAGACTGTGAGAGGCTGTGAGAGGCTGTGTGAGACTGTGTGAGACTGTGTGAGAGTGTGAGAGAGACTGTGAGACTGTGTGTGAGAGTGAGAGAGAGAGAGACTGTGAGAGTGAGATAGTGTGAGACTGTGTGAGAGTGTGAGACTGTGTGAGAGTGAGACTGTGTTAGACTGTGTTAGACTGTGTGAGACTGTGAGACTGTGAGACTGTGTGTGTGAGACTGTGTGTGCGAGACTGTGTGTGCGAGACTGTGTGTGCAAGACTGAGAGAGACAGTGTGAGAGTGAGAGAGAGAGACTGTGAGAGTGTGAGACTGAGAGTGTGAGAGACTGAGAGTGTGAGAGACTGAGAGTGTGAGAGTGTGTGAGACTGAGAGTGTGTGAGACTGAGAGTGTGTGAGACTGAGAGAGTGTGAGACTGAGAGAATGTGAGACTGAGAGTATGTGAGTGTGTGAGACTGAGAGTATGTGAGTGTGTGAGACTGAGAGTGTGAGAGACTGAGAGTGTGAGAGTGTGTGAGAGACTGAGAGTGTGTGAGACTGAGAGTATGTGAGAGTGTGAGACTGAGAGTATGTGAGTGTGTGAGACTGAGAGTATGTGAGTGTGTGAGACTGAGAGTGTGAGACTGAGAGTGTGAGAGAGTGTGTGAGAGAGTGTGAGAGAGTGTGTGAGAGAGTGTGTGAGAGAGCGTGTGAGAGTGTGTGAGAGTGTGTGTGTGTGTGTGTGAGACTGTGTGTGTGTGAGAGACTGTGTGTGTGTGAGAGACTGTGTGTGTGTGAGAGACTGTGAGAGAGTGTGAGACTGAGAGTGTGAGAGAGACTGTGAGTGAGACTGTGTGTGTGAGAGTGAGAGAGAGAGACTGTGTGAGAGAGTGTGAGACTGTGAGAGTGAGAGAGTGTGAGACTGTGTGTGAGTGTGAGACTGTGTGTGAGTGTGAGACTGAGAGAGTGTGAGAGAGAGTGTGAGACTGTGTGTGAGAGTGTGAGACTGTGTGTGAGAGAGTGTGAGACTGTGTGAGAGAGTGTGAGACTGTGTGTGAGAGAGTGTGAGACTCTGAGAGTGTGAGACTGTGAGAGTGAGAGACTGTGAGAGACTGTGAGAGACTGTGTGAGACTGTGTGAGACTGAGAGTGTGAGAGAGACTGAGACTGTGTGAGACTGTGCGTGAGAGTGAGAGAGTGTGAGACTGTGTGAGAGTGTGAGACTGTGTGAGAGTGAGACTGAGAGAGTGTGAGACTGTGTGTGAGAGTGTGAGACTGTGTGTGAGGCTGTGAGAGAGTGTGAGAGTGAGAGACTGTGAGAGACTGTTAGAGTGAGAGAGTGTGAGACTGTGTGTGAGTGTGAGACTGTGTGTGTGTGAGAGTGTGAGAGTGTGAGAGACTGTGAGAGTGTGAGAGACTGTGTCAGTGTGAGGGACTGTGTGAGACTGTGAGAGTGTGAGACTGAGAGTGTGAGACTGAGATTGTGACTGTGTGAGAGACTGTGTGAGAGACTGTGTGAGAGAGAGTGTGAGAGACTGTGAGAGTGTGAGGGACTGTGAGAGTGTGAGGGACTGTGTAAGACTGCAAGAGAGACTGTGTGAGACTGCGAGAGAGACTGTGAGAGACTGCGAGAGAGACTGTGAGAGACTGCGAGAGTGTGAGACTGTGTGAAAGTGTGAGAGTGTGAGAGACTGTGAGAGTGTGAGAGACTGTGAGACTGTGTGAGACTGTGAGACTGAGAGTGTGAGAGACTGTGAGAGTGTAAGAGACTGTGAGAGTGTGAGGGACTGTGTGAGACTGCGAGAGAGACTGTGTGAGACTGCGAGAGAGACTGTGAGAGACTGCGAGAGAGACTGTGAAAGACTGTGAGAGTGTGAGACTGAGAGTGTGAGACTGTGTGAAAGTGTGAGAGACTGTGAGACTGTGAGAGACTGTGAGAGTGTGAGAGACTGTGAGACTGTGTGAGACTGTGAGACTGAGAGTGTAAGAGACTGTGAGAGTGTAAGAGACTGTGAGAGTGTGAAGGACTGTGTGAGACTGCGAGAGAGACTGTGTAAGACTGTGAGAGACTGTGAGAGTGTGAGACTGAGAGTGTGAGACTGTGTGAAAGTGTGAGATTGTGTGAGAGTGTGAGAGACTGTGAGATTGTGAGGGACTGTGAGAGTGTGAGGGACTGTGTGAGACTGCGAGAGAGACTGTGAGAGACTGTGAGAGTGTGAGACTGTGTGAAAGTGTGAGAGTGTGAGAGACTGTGAGGGTGTGAGAGACTGTGAGAGTGTGAGAGACTGTGAGACTGAGAGTGTGTGAGACTGTGAGAGTGTAAGAGACTGTGAGAGTGTGAGGGACTGTGTGAGACTATGAGAGAGACTGTGAGAGACTGTGAGAGTGTGAGACTGTGTGAAAGTGTGAGTCTGTGTGAGAGTGTGAGAGACTGTGAGACTGTGAGAGTGTGTGAGTGTGAGAGACTGAGAGTGTGAAACTGTGAGACTGCGACTGTGAGACTGCGACTGCGAGACTGTGTGAGAGACTGTGTGAGAGACTGTGAGAGTGTGAGACATAATGTATGCTTTGCAATGCGTTGCTTACCCCTCTGGCACTCAAAGGGTTAAGTTGAGCTAAAATAGCAATATAACACACGGTGGCTCTTCAGTTGAGGCAACATAGCAATATGCTGAGGGATCAAATAGAAAGTGGTGTTTGAGGCTTGCCCTCTGTAACATACAGCAAAGCATCTCTCTCCCTTTAAGGAGAAAGGGCAGGAATCAGGAAGCAGGAAGTGGAGGAGTGACAGTTGAGACAGTTAGTGAGGTGACTGAAGAGATGAAGAGTTAAATAAAAGAGTTTATCCCTGATTGTATGTATTTTATGGAAACATTACACCCTCATACTGAAACAGAGTGTATGGAGGGTTAAAATTATCTGTGGGAGGTGAAACAGTGTGTTTGTGGGATCATGATCCTGAGTGAGAGTGTGAGTGGACCGGGAGAAGTTACTGATATCCTTACCTCAGGAGCGAGTGGCAGTTATATATATATTTTTTGTCAGTTGGATACTGGTGGGCGGGCTGGAGGGGGCGGCCAACTCCCTGTATGATAAACACTCCCCCATTGAATCACCCAATGAGAGCAGTAAAGTCCCCATTCAATCACCCAATAGGAGTTGTGTCTCCTAATGAGACATCAATTATGTAATTAGACATTCTGTTCAATGCGAGTTTCTTTTCTGAGGAGACATAAATTATGTTCTGTGTGTGGGGTACCATAAATTATGCAATGAGGCTTATTCTTTTATATATATAGATATATATATATATATATATAGATAATTTTACATAAGAAGTTTTACTATCCCTTTAAGCAGATAATTGTTCTGAGATCAGAACAATGCTTTTTATTTTTTTATTTTCTGTTTGTCATATGCTGTTTATTAATCACCTGATCTAAATGCAAACATTACAGATTTTAAGGCATAAGCCAATATAAGACTATACATTCTATTTAAAGGGAATGAGCTCATATGAGGTGATTCCATCCTTTGAACCCTATGCATTAGATTGTAAGCTTTCAGACAGGGACCTCCCACCCAATGTTTCACTCTACAAAGCACCTGTAACCTTGTATTGTTTAAACCCTTAAATTGTAAAGTGCTGCGTACACGTGTGGCGCTATATAAATAAACATATTAATTTAAATGTCCAAACATGTTTCCATAAAGTGGAATTGTCCCTTTGTAGCAAATAGTAGATTTTGAAAGAGCTTTCAAAATTGCGTATAATTGTGTTAACCATTTTTTTATTTGAGACTATCCTATATAATAATTCGCCAAGTTGTGTGTAACGCCCGACATGCGCAGTAGACACTGCTGCGCGTGCGGCACTCACAAGCAGTGGAGACTGCCCGCGCCGTGGCTGATACAGAGCTGGGCACTCTGAAGGAGCGTCCAGCTCTGTATCAGCCGAGGCGCGGGCAGTCTCCACTGCGTGTGACTGCCCCGCGACCGGCTGCCTGAGGCACTGTGGCCCGTGTAACGGGCTGTTCAACTAGTAGTTTATAAAGTACTAAAATTAATTTAATGTTCAGTTTATGTAAATGAGGCAATGACGGCTGGCATGCCAGAGAGATAGTAACATTCCAGATTGCTCTCACTCCATTCTGCAGGCCTGTATTTGCTTTTTTGCAAAACCCGACCAAAGAATTAATTCACAAGGAGTTGGCAGCCTCTTCAGCATTCAAGGGGTTAAAATACCCATTTAAATCAAAGAAAATGTGAGATTTTTTTATTTGTCTGCATGGCGCTGATGGTTTGCACTGAAACCGCTCCAATCCTTCATAGGTTATTAGTTTTGCTGTCTGTTTGTTTGTTAACCCCTTAAGGACCAGCCGTGCACGTACTTTGCGGTCCCTTAAGGACCACTGAGCATTTTTTTCTTTTTTTGTGTGATTCGATTCCGGACTCCCCGAATGGTATGCAGCTGTCCAGGACCGTCATGGGTCCTTAAGGGGTTAAAGATCAGGTAAAGATTATTATTGTTTGCAACCTCTCTATTTATTTTTTATTTAAAGGAGAACTAACACATTCTAATACTACCACCACACATATATTTAACCCCTTAAGGACTAAGGGCATTTTTTTTTCTTAGCTGATTCAGGGCTCCCCGACTGGTATGCAGCCACACGGGAGACCTGAAATCCATGATGTCATGGGTATTTATTGGTCGTTGCACCCATGACAGTCCTGGCACTTCATGGGTCCTTAAGGGGTTAATTACTTTCAGTGTTTTCAAAATGAAGCAGGCAGTAAGCATGAGCACTGCATTGTGCATCTTGCTGGTCCTTCAAGGGTTAAGATTACCAAGCGCAGTGCACAAAGTCTGTGTCTTGTGTTCTTGCTAACAACTGTCATGTCCGCCTCCCATGACTTGAAGATGTTATCTGTTAAACAAAACCAGAAAGGAAACATCACAGATGCCATTAGTGTTTTCTAATTATAGCAGGGAAAGTTGCGGTTATTATTAGTAGGCATTACTTCTCTTTTAAGAAAACTTGTCTGAAGAGCCAGAATGCCCAAGAGCTGCAAATGACCACCAGGCTGTAGTTTGGGCATCTCTGTGTTAACCGTTTGAGTGCTAGAGGGGAGCCCAGCCCCAGTGGCGTAACTATAGGGGTCGCACTTGCGACTGGGCCCGTGCACTCCAGGGGCCCGGCCTCCCCCTGCCACCCCTCCACCTGGCGCCCGCAATCTCCCACCGGCGTTCTTGTAATGCAGAGCGCTGGGAGATGACATCATCTCCCAGTACTCTGCATTACTAAGAGGACCGTGCGGGAGCTCCAGGTAGGAGATGGGGGCATTGGGGAGGGGATCAGTGTGGTCAGGGGGGCCAATGTGGTGGTGGTGGGGGGCCCATGGCACTTCTTGTGTATTATGTCAACCTAGGCTACTGCCTAGGGCCCATTGAAATATGGGGGGCCTTGGCTGCAAGTGATGGGTTAGACACAGAGGCCCTGCTGTTGCTGCCACTAACATGTTGTGTCAGATAACCTTTTTGTTGAAAGAGACCAGCATCATCCAGTTGCTCCCACCTCCATTAGAGTCATAACATCATTACCTGTTAGCAGAACTCTGTCAGATGCACTGGATTAGGAGATGTGGGGCCCCATATTTTTACCTTGCCTAGGTCCCTGTGGAGCCTTAATGTGTCTCTGGATGCGTGAATATGATTCTGCACAAAAAACAGGAGCTGGATCAATTTTCTAGACTTACACCTACCTAATGCTAATTTCCAAGCTTCTTAATCTGAATATTTTTCCATAAAGAGACAGTAATACTTAATAATGAAAAAATATATACTGTGAGGTATGTCCTGCTGAGTAAAACATGGTTACTCCCACTGCTAAAAAACTTGCATTTTTTTGGGCACAGTACTTCCATGACCTGAAATTTTACAGAGGCACTGTTGTAACGTCAGGCTATGGACAGCTCTGGTCAGTTGACCATAAACCTCTATATGCTGCTGTAGCAATAGCGCCACTGTAACATTTCTGGCCAATGAGGTATTGCACCCAAAAAATGTAGGATTGTGCTGCAATAACTTTTGAATACAATCTCACTCAGAAGTGACAGCCTCCATGTTTTACTCAAAATGATAAACCCAGTAATAGATATTTTGGCACTATTCAGTGTTACTATCACTTTAAACCTTTGAGTGCCAGAGGGATACGTAACAGCAATGTGTTGCGTACCCCCACTGGCACACAAAGGGTTACTGCTGTTAGCTACAAGGGGAGGGTAATTAGTGAGTCTACGGGCATTTCAGGGTGTTTGCTTCCTAAAGGTATTGGTTAACTTTATATATTAAAGGAGGTGCAGAGGACATAATGTATCTTAATGCCATTTTCGTGTGCATATGATGGGTCAGGATTATGGAGCTTGTTGGCATTAAAGTCAATGGAGTATATCCGCCTCTAGCACTGCAGCGATCATATGCTGTAGTGACACCTGGGAACCTTCTTGCCACAAGTCCACCAAGATCTTGAGGTGGGAGTGTCAAATTATGTGATACATTTCATAAAATGGGTAGGTCTTCATTGAGATGGGAAGGACTGGGTGGAGAGAGGTCCAAGTTTGCCATTAGAATGGGAAAAGAGTGGGAAGAACAGGGTGGAAAGTGACTGGAAGTGGTAGAGAAGCAGGCAGTTACATGGGATCTCACTGAACCCTGAAACCAAGTGTTTAAGCATAAAAATATAGTCTGCATGCCAGATCCAGAGAGTTTTCAGGTGTGGCTCTAGAATACTGTATACCAGAGGTTTTCAACCCGTGCCCTCAGTGGCCACTAACAGGCCAGGACTTAGGAATTTCCCTGATAGAACACAGGTGTGTTGCTCTTAGGCTCAGTCACATTGATTAACTCACCCGGCTCTTAGGAAATTCTCAAATCCTGGCCTGTTAGTAGCCACTGAGGGCATGGGTTGAGAAACACTGCTGTACACCCTGAAGCTGCTGAGGTTGGAGGATAGCGCCAGTTGAATCTGGATGCCTATCACTGCCTTACTTACCTATTAATACAGGTTGTACTAACCAAATAGTAACATAGTTGATGAGCCTGAAAAAAGACATGTCCATGAGGTTCAGTCACAAATCCCGGTTCATCCAGAGAAAGGCAAAAAAAGAAAAAAAATTAAAGTGTGTCCAGTTAAGCCCTTAGTGGATAAAAAAATTCCTTCCTGACTCTAAATGGCATCTACAAAAAATACAAATGTGTCCAGACATCCACTTTAAAGCAGAACATTTATACAAATTTAATTTTGCAGAGATGAACAGGAACCAGTGCAACCATGCAGTGTGTGCTTTCTATAACAATCTTTCCATAGGGCATCACTGGTCACATTAGAAAAGAACCTGCTTGTATATTGTTATAGTAAAGGGTTAGTGTGCCCAAAACAAAGTTTATTTTATATGGTAGATTTTACAAAAATAAAGTATTTGGAGAAAGTCCTATCTCTCAAACCTTTATGGTTTGAGAGATATCCTCCGCTAAAGTTCGCCTTCTCCTGATGTCAGCTGTAAAGCTGACAGAAGGAGGTCCGTGTGGGATGACACAAGGAGGCTCTTCAGCAGAGCCACAGTAGTGATACTGGAAAAGAATTGCTTCACTTGAACGGTCTACAAAGTGTGCTTGAAAACCAGGCACACTTTGTAGACCTTTCTAATGAAGTAATTATTTTCCAATAACGCGATTACAGCTCTGCTGCAGAGCCGCCGGCTGGTCCCCTACCGGGATTTCCTGCTGTCAGCAGAGCGATGACATCAGGAGAAGTGGAGGGAGCGGGGAACTTTAGTGGAGGATATCTCTCAAAACATAAAGGTTTGCAAGATAGTACTTTCTCCAAATACTTTATTTTTGTAAAATCCACCATATAAAATAAACTTTATTTTGGGCATTACTAACCCTTTAAGGTGACTGGATACCCATGTTAATGCAGGATGATTATGTTTCCTGTGCAGTCCTGCACAGTAAAATTTGTATAAACATTCCTCCAACAAAGGACTTTACTCCGACCCCTCGGCCACAGTAGCTCTATTGGGAGTGCTGTCCGCGGTGTACCTGATATGTGGGGGCACTAGGAAGGGTTGCCCGATCTCTCCCTTTCTCTTTGTTCTGAGTTTGGAACCATTAGCAGCACCCATCCGCTTTAATCCAGATGTCACAGGGATGGGGGTGGGGAGCAAAACTTTCCTTGTTCACAGATGATATTCTCCTGATGCTTACCAAACCACTAGCTACTTTACCTAACCTGACGGTGGAGCATGTGAGTTATCAGTGCATTTTGGGATTTCAAATAAATGTGGACAAGTCGCAAGCTTTCACAATTCATGTGCGTCATCATTGTAGGAATTTGCTAGCCCTGAACTTTGGCTTCAAATGGCCACCTTCAAAGTTCACTTACCTTGGAGTCCAAATCACTACCTCTTAGCATACTCTTATTCCAACTAACAATTCTCCCCTTCTGCCTATTTTCTTAACTGATATTGACCGTTGGCGATCTAATACCATCTCTTGGTTGTGTCGTCTTAACAAAATCAAGATGAATCTGTTACCCCACATCCTCTGCTATTTTCTAGTGCTCCCCATATTGGTCCTGCTACACTGGCTGCAGACTCTTGCAATGGCATGCAGTCACATGCATCCTCCCTTCGGTCTCTATTGAGCAACGCACTATTCTCCATATTCCTATCAGTCACCTCCTCTGGATTTCCAAGACAGCTCTTGCAGTCTCGACCTGACTGCTGCCTACATTATCTCACTCCTTAAAACTGTGGGACTCAGTATCCTACTCTAAGATTTTGTCTCATTCGTTTTCTAGATTCACCCACATGCTTGATAACCCTGCGTTTTCTCTGTGATATGCCACAAAAAGATTTCCCCAGTGGCCCTCACTCGATCCTCTTAGAGTGGATGATTGCCTGGATGCTGAAAGTCTGCTTCCACTCTCATCTCTCTATCTGACAGAGCTAACCTGCCCCCCTAATTGCAGGTTATGTATTTTGTCAGATATCACTTACCTGATGGACTCTCTCTGGACTTGACTTGGTTTGAGAGGTTGTGCATGAGGGTGGTAAACACTCCTGGCCTTCTTTCCTGTATTTATTGATGGCTTCTTTCTACGGGTCAGAGCATCAAAACTAAACAAATGCAAGCCTGCGAGTTGGATGTTGGGGTGGTTCTCCTCATGGAATCCTGGCTTGTAGCTCTATCTGTGTCCTCCACAAGGAAAGAGTCGAAAACATTTGTACTACTGGTACCTCACCCTGGCCAGACTACAAAATATTTACCCTAACCTCTCACTACTGTGTTTTAGGGGTGCCAGGAGTGGGGCGACCTGTTTCATATCTGGTAGACCTGCCCAGTGGCCAGGGAATTCTGGTGAATGGTGGTGTCCCTGATCATATCAATCATAAGCTTACATGTAGACAGAAACCCATGGTGGCTCTGGTTGGGGCTTCCCTCTGGAAACCTTCCTCAGCCATTGTCAAAACTTATTTCACACATCTTACTGGCAGCTAGATACTTACTGGCCTCCCAGTGGAAAACACCTCACTTACCTGACAATCCAGCCTTGGTAGCTGGGATATGGATAACTTATAATATGGAGAAACTGACTTCTCTTTTTACAGGTACTCATGTAAAATCTGACCAAATTTGGGGGCTCTGGCTTGATTATGCCACTGCTGATAGGGATGATGAGGTAGAGGGGGCCCTGCCCCAGGACAGGGGTGAGACAGGGGGTTGGACTGATCTGTGATCTGTGGTCAGTTTAACTGCCCTGTGGGCTCTCCTCTTGCCCTGCTTGGCCAGCGGCCTGTATTGCTCCCATTTTTCTCCTTTAGATTACCTAATCCTGTTTTGGTTTGTCCCATTCTTCCCGTCCACCATCATTATTTACCCCTCTGCCATGCTGTCTGTCCCTCCTCTCCCATCTTACTTCTCTCCTTTTCAGCTATGCAGCTGGTGTAAGGACTTCAGTACTCCTTCTTTGAGTTCTTAGTTTCCCTGCTATTGCCTACATCATCTCCTGGAGTCATATTGCTTCTTGTGTCCTACACCCTATCATGCTCAATTAGCTGGCCCTTCTCCCTCCCCCCCATTCTCATATTGAGTAGTCATATAGCCTTTTTGCTCTAATTACCCACTTAGCTTTTAGTACCCGGCTACTGTGCGTTCTGTCTTGCTTCCATAGTATCACTTTCCCCACTGTTGGTAGTTGTAGCTCCTAAATACCCACATCCTTAACCCCGCCTTCCATTCTCTCCCCCACTCCCCTCCCCCTTGTGTTCTTCTGATCACTCCTCTGTTAAGGGTATACATAGGCCCCCTCAGTGTTAGGGTATCTGTATGTGTTTTGTATGACATTATTGCTGATGATGCATTTCTGTAAACCATTTGGACCATGATCCTATTGCCTTATACTGTTACCTTATTCTTTTTCCCCCTTCTTTTTCTGTACCCTCTCCCCACATCTTAAAATGCTAATAAAAATGATCATGTTAAAAAAAACAAAAACATTTGTATAAGCATTCTACATTAACCCTTGGGGTGCCAGAGGGGTATCCAATGCAATGCGTTGGCTACCTCTCAGGTACTCAAAGAATTAAAATGGAGATCTGGTCACTTTAATGTGAAAGTAACACCTCATGTAACTTAGGTTCATTTGAAATCCACTATTTATTATACTGCCATTTTATTTAAAATAATAGTTTATTATATACTAGTTGAAGAGCCTGTGTACACAAGCCACAGTGCAACCCAGCATCGGCCGCGGTGCAGTCATGAACAGTAGAGACTACCCGCACCGCGGCTGATACAGTATCAGCTGCAGTGCGGGCAGTCTGTAGTGCACATGACTTCAGTGCGTGCAGCAGTCTCTACTGCGCATGACGGCTTCTGACAAACACACATTTAGAGAATTATTATATCAGATTTAACTTTGTTACTGTCAGGTTATGCATACGCCTAAGATTAAGTGAAACAGTCACGAAACGCGTTAGGCGCTTCGTGAGCTTGCACATCTATGTTTTGTAGTCCATTTACAACCTGTTTTTAATGAAGATGAATAAAATAATTTTTTTTGAACATGGGTTGGATTTCCTTGGCTGGTGATGAACGGTGGATCCGTTTGTTGAAGTCCGTGGCCAGGACTGTGGAGGTAGCTCCGGATCCGCAATGGCTTTTGCCGTGGTGAGTAGTTTTATATTAAGAGATACATTTTTCTGTTAAAGGGATAGTAATACTTCATTTTATCTTTATTTTATTTTGTAGGCATTAAAAAAACATGAAGAATGATATAAGTCTTATCTCTCAAACCTTTATGGTTTGAGAGATATCAACAAGCAAAGTTTCCCCTCCCGCCCCTTTTACCTAGTGTAAGCCATCTCTTCTCAGATGTAGAATCCAGTCCACAGACCAGACAGATAACAGAAGGGGACAATCTTCTTCCTATGAGAACAATGAAAACCATGCCCCCTTGACAGGTTTTTCAGGTTTTTCCCTTATCTTAATTAAAGATTGTCCCTCTCTGCAGTCTACCTGGGCACCTCCCTTCTGATCTGACTGAGCAGTGTTACATCAGTAAAAGGGGTGGGAGGGGGATACTTTGTCATTGAATTACTCTTGAACTACAACTCTGACAGAATTGAAATAACACTCTCCAAAGTCAAAATACTATAATGATTAATTACAGCCACTTTTATTATAAAACATTACTATCCCTTTACGTGTATTTAGGCATTTAGTAGCGATCTCTACTTCTTATTGTGTATTCAAGTTATGCATAATGGACAGTAATGTCACATCTGTGTACCACTTACCAGCATTCTGCATTGCTGTGGCATACCTACACATCCCTCTGTTGCTGAAATGGTTAAAATAAATATATTTTTATTTGACTGTAGAGAGGTCTTCTTTGAGCCTCTTTTCTAAAATCCGTAGAGTGGAGGAAGGGATAGTATGTGGGAGTGGCAGGTGGGAGGGTAAGGGAGAGCATTGTGAAATGTTAGTATCTCGAACACAATCAGCCAGCACTGTATAACTTGATATTCTGACAAATAAATAAAGATAATTATTTTATAAACTATTATTCTAAATAAAAGTGTCTAACATAACATATAGGTGGCATTGAATGTTCTTCTCTCTCAAATGAACCTCATTTATCATAAGGTCGTACTTTCACTGTAAGTTATGGTTTATGCCTAGGGAACTCATTGAGCACAATTTACTAAAGCAGAGCATTTCATACCTGCAAGATAGAAAAATGTGACCATTGTGAATAGTAGAGAAATATACCTATTTAACCCCATGAACAGTGGTTAGCACTGTTGCCTTGCAGCGCTGGGGTCCTGGGTTCAAATCCCACCAAGGACAACATCTGCATTGAGTTTGTATGTTCTCACTGTGTTTGCGTGGGTTTCCTCCGGGTACTCCGGTTTCCTCCCACACTCCAAAAACACACTGATAGGTGAATTTAGATTGTGAGTCCCAATGGGGACAGGGACCAATATGAGTGTAAAGTGCTGCGTAATCTGTGTGCGCTATATATAAATAAAGAATTATTATTATATTATTAACACCAGAGTGGAACATGTATAGGATTGCCATCTTTTACTCTTGCTAAAACCAAACGCACAATGCTTTGCGCAAAACTCAGAGTAATAAGCCACATTTTTAGTGGTCAATTTCTTCTAACTTTATAATTCTTTCCATTGGAAAGCTTAAAGCGTAACTTTCAGATAACAGCAAGTCCCCATCCATTCATTAAATGCATGGTGACTAACTTGAAAATAGATGTCTTACCATAAAAAAATACGTGTGTCTAAAGGAATCCATCCCGTTTGGAGACCGGAACTGAGGCTAGAGTGCAGGCGTCTTGTCTGTGCGCATGCGCCATCAGTCACGGTCTCCATAGAGTAGACTGCTTTGCACCATATGGTCACCGGAAGGGACTGACGGCGCAGGCTCACAGACCGCACTAACCTGCCGTCAGTCCTGAAATGGGACGGATTCCTTTAGACACATGTTTTTTTTACGGTAAGACATCTATTATCAAGCTAGTCGCCATGCATTTAATGAATGCATGGCGACTGGCTATTATCTGAAAGTTCTGCTTTAAAGGGATAGTAATGTTTCACAAAAACAGCAGCTCCAATTAATCTTCATAGTATTTGAGCCATGGAGAGTGTTATTTCAATATTGTCAGAGTTGTAGTTCAAGAGTAATTGAATGATAAAGTTTCCCCCTCCCACCCCTTTTACCCTGTGTAAGCCACCTCCCCTCAGATGTGGAATCTGGTCCACAGACCAGACAGCTCACAGCAAGGGACAATCTTCTTACTGTGAGAACAATGAAAGCCCTGCCCCCCTTGACAGGTTTTTCCTTTATGTTAATTGTAGATTGTCCCTCTCTGCAATCCGCTTGGACACCAACCTGCTGTTCTGAGGTGAGCAGTGTTACCTCTGTAAAAGGGGCGGGAGGGGGATACTTTATCATTCAATTACTCTTGAACTACAAATCTGACAGTATTGAAATAACACTCTCCATGGTCCAAATACTATGTAGATTAATTGGAGCTGCTTTTATTATGAAACATTACTATCCCTTTAATGTATGTCCTATAGGACTGTTTTAAGGCAGTAATGAATTGAGGACCTTTCTAGAGTTCAAAGGGTTAAAAGACACATTTAAATCAACAGGCAGTTGCACAACAGCCAATTAAAATGAGAGCTCTGGTGATAGATGTGTGCTCTAACCAATGAAAGCACAAACGCTTGAAACTGAATCTCTTCCAGATTCAGAACAGGGGGGCTCAAAACAGGACAGGAGGCATCCCTAGGTATGCAGTGCATTGCAAAACAATGAGTTACAAAACCCTTTAACAATCAAAGGAATAAGCCTTATGTATTAGTTAAGAAATAAAAAAATAAACAAGAATGGGAACCTTAGTCGTAGTGCATTTTGTGTGTAAAATACAAATTACATATATTAAAAAATTATATATATATATATATATATATATATATATATATATATATATATATAAAATAAAAAGAGAAAGGAGGCTGCTTTAATGTGAAAATTACAGTACTACCTTATGTAGCAAAAAAATATAAAACAGTAGGATAAGTTGTTTCTCAGCGAATGGGAAACTTGCACCTTTAATTGTTAATTATTCACGCATGAGGGGAGGAGCAGCTAATGAGCCGGCAGACTTTTCGACAAAAGGTGCTTACCTAAGGTGCTTAGGTGATAGACCAGAAGTATAAAATGGCTCAGGATTCACAGAAAGGTCACTTTGAGATCTGTCACATCTTCTGTGCATCCAATTCCTCTCTCCGCTCTTATCATCACTTTTCCAGGTAAGAAACATATTAATGTCATTCTGCTGTATGTAGACCAGAGTTAGACATCCTGAGGTCCTCCACCTGTGGAGAACTACAATGTCCATCATCCAGAGCTGGAGGGCCTCAAGTTGCCCAACCCTGAGGTAAACCAGAGGGAGCCAATGCTGGTCCCCAAGAGCTACCAACAGTTCATGTTTTCAGGATAACTGCTCACCAACAAGCAGGTCAATTAAAGCGATAGTACATTTTTATCTGACTTTAAATATCATGCGGGTTCATAATATTTGCAGACAGTTTGCCTATACTTTGTATTATATATATATATTTTTTTAATCTTCACATATTTATTTCCAATTTTATATTACTGATATGACTGGATATCTGTTTCCATGGAGTTTTCTGGTCAATGACACTTAAAGCTGGGATAGCGATATAGTGTAACACTGTGCCTGCAGTACTGAGTGTTCTGTATACTGTTTTAATATACTACTTCAGTCTGTGCTACACTGTAGCACTATCTCTTTTTATATTGAATTTTTTTACTTTATTGTATTACTACACCTTACGTGACAGAAAGCTGTCTGAAAACAGATCAGGGAGATCACTGTTAAGGACATAACAGTGTAAAATAAGATGAACATGAAAAAAGTTATGAAAGGTATCTGTAATTTGATTTTACACATTATGCACTTGCAACTTTTGTAAAGTCAAAATAAAGATTACTATCTCTTTAACCCCTTAGATGCTAGAGACACTGATTGATCCACCTGCATTGCTACATGGGAACCATTGCAGTGCATTATTAATCACTGCAGCCCTGTAGCATGTATTTTTCATATGTGTCACTTTATAAAGGGATGACCAGGCAATGCTAAGTCCCGTACTGTAGTAGAGATATCATGAATACCTCAACTCTTGAGGACCAGGTTTGGTTGCCCCTGATGCATACAGTGACAGGTATAAAGCTCAGGGCAGCACACAGGTGCGTAAAGTAACCAAATTTCCGTTTTAATACAGGGCACTTATTAAAATGTCAATCTGCAGGACTGCATATAAACCAGTAATATTCGGTTCACCTTAGTACATCCTCACAAGGGCAAATGCATGATTTCCAGTGAGGGAAACTTATTTTGCATTCAAAAGTCAGTGCAGGTCCCTCTAAGAACTGGTGGCACTAACTGTTTCTGGAATACAATTTCCCATCATGCTTAGATGCTTAGATGACCAATGGTTGTCTGAGGATGATGAGAGCTGCAGTCCAATAACAGCTGGGGAAGGGCCCATATGCATTATTGGGTGTTAAAGCATTGCTGTTGCCTAATTTGATGAGACAAAATATTACAACGGGTCTCTAGGCAGCTGGAGACCCCATACTCGCCCTTACCCCCTACATGTTTTATGTATGTGTATATTTGTGTGTAAATTTGTAAGTAACCATTATCTTTGTTGTCTCTTCTCCATCTCTTCTCTCCATCTTGTCTTCACTCACTCCCCATCCACTATATTATCCATCTGATCCTATCTTATTTTTTATTCCTCTCCCTTTTCTCTTCTCTACCCTTAACCTTTCTATACTATTATCTCTAATATCTGTTCGCCCTTCTGTCGAATCTCATTTTTCTCTCACTTTTTCTACTATCTCCTGATCCATTACTACTGATCTAGCTCACCATGGCCCTGTGGATTCAGTGTCTCCCCCTGGCAATTCTCCTAAGCCTCTTTGCAACCAACACTGAAGCTGCAGTCAACCAGCATCTGTGCGGGTCTCACTTGGTGGAAGCCCTGTACCTAGTATGTGGGGAGAGAGGCTTCTTCTACTCTCCCAGGAGCAGACGGAACCTTGAGCAGGCCTTTGGTAAGGAGCTCATAATGTAATTGTTATCTAATGCTGTGCTGAAATGGATACAATAGATAGCAGGACAGGCAGGCTGTTGTACTAAAACAACGTGGAGCAATTCTATAGCAAACCAAGTAGAACACCTAAATGCTCCCAAGATTCCTATTGATTTAAAGGGATAGTAATGTTTAATTTTAAGTTGATTTAATATTGTAAACATTAAAAAAAAGATTAACATTAATGTAAATCTTATCTCTCAAACCTTTATGGTTTGAGAGATACAACTTGCTAAAGTTACCTTTTCCTGGCTGTTTTACTCAAGTCTGACATCTAGTTGACAGCTGCAGATTCCAGTCATTTAACCAGACAGCGACTCTTCAGCAAATCTGAAATCACACTATTTAGAAATAAATACTTCATTGAAACGGTCTACAAAGTGTGCCTGCAAGCCAGGCACACTTTGCAGACCGTTCCAAATTAAGTATTTATCTTTAGATATCATTATATCGGCGCTGCCAAAGAGCCACATCTGGTTAAGTACCAGAATCTGCTTCTGAAAGCTTTACAGCTCGTCAAGCAGAGAGGGGAGGGATCAGAGAACTTTATTTTCCTATATCTCTCAAACTATAATGGTCTGAGAGATAGGAATAAGTGCAAACACTCTCTTTTAATTGTATCTACCAAATAGTTAATACTTTTTTTTTTGGACATTTAATTAACCCTTTGAGTGCCAGAGGGGTGCGGGACGCATTGCGCACCCCTCTGGCATTCAAAGGGTTAAATGGGATCTTCATTCGTCTGCAGATAGTTTGCCTCAGAATTACTACAGTTTTTCTCAACCGCAATGAGACTCGCGAAGGGTTCAACATATTCATAAAAATGTGAATATTGTATTTCAGATCCATATTGATGGAAATGTTTATGCCCAACATGCTAGTTTTTTCATTCTGAGACATTAAAATTACCATATATTTATGTCTTTGTCCCCTTCATAAGATCCTTGTCAAATGACCATACCTGTGGGAATTCTCCGAATCTGCCCCGGAGATTCCAGTTTTCACAATTAATTACCAGGTCTCCCAGGAAAGAGGCTGATTATCCGGTTGGGGGAGTTTCTTATGAAACTCTACTCACTTCTGCTCCTTCCTACCCTGTTCCTCCCATTTCCCGCCCACTTCTCTTCATTCCCACCCTCATTCCTCCCACTGTATGATATAGGTTGTTAAGCCCCACCCCCACCCATGATTAAGCCACACCCCTTTTGTGATGAAAATTGCATAATTTATATCTCTCAAATGCACCACATGAGCACTCTCCTGTGGCTCAAGAAGCAAAAGTTCCCAGTTATGCAAATGACCTATATAATGTTACTGTTGCCCTGACATTTCCAGACTCTGTATTAGAGGTGCCTCATGCAGAAAACAAGATTGAGAACCCCTATATTAGGAGAGATAATCTCAATGTAATGATAAAAAAAAACTGTACTCAATTGGAATCTTCAGTATGATATTGCAGGTTATATAAAGTAGTGTCTTCACCCAGGGGCGAATTGTAGGGGAATAGCAGCCCACTAGCTGCACCGATGTCCCTATTGACGCCCCCTTGTGGTCCCCGTGCAGCATGGGAGAGCAGGCAGCAGGATATTATGTCATATCCTGGCACTCTGCATTAACCCTTTGAGTGGTATCCAAAGCGGATATCTCTCAAACCATAAAGGTTTGAGAGATGCCACTGGTATTGCTGAATTCGGAATTTTAAGGGCTACAACGTGGGGGATAGTAATAATGAAGTATTACTATCCCTTTAAGGGGCTAATTCAGCAGGGTAAGCCCAGCAATATAGATGGTTTTCAACACTCAGTGTTACTATCCCTTTCAGTGCTTGTTATAGGCTAAATATATTTTATAAGACAGGCAGCAGTGGAGGGGGCTATGGGTTAAATACTTAACCATTTGAGTGCAAATCTTGACCTAGTCATGAGAAAAGTCATGTCTGGTTACAGCCGGCTTGTGTACACATGCTAATTGGATGGGTACTTGAAACATCTGTACAAAACTGCTTTCAAAAATTACATTTTTCATGTTAGTCTACCACTGCACCTGTTCACCACATACCCCCCCCCCCGTATAATTTTTCCTCCATAAAGACTTAGCTTGAATATTTTCTTAAAGAAATATGGTGCCTGTTGTTTACATTTTATACTATATAGTCAACATTGGCCAGCTGCTTTTATTGTAAAATTCCCTGAACTGTTGGACCTCATGTGGCTCATTTAGTTTAGTGGGACAGTGTCTTCTAGATCCAGAAAAAATGATTTCCTTACAGGGATAGTAATGTCTTAATTATATAAAAAGCAAATTAGTAGAGCATAAAATAAGAAATCCATCGATACAGTTCATGTCTCTCAAACCTTTATGGTTTGAGAGAGAGAGCGTTCTCTTGACGTCAGCTGTGAGCTGACAGCAGGAGTTCCTGGTCCTGGGACTGACAGCTGGCTCTTCAGCAGAGCTGCAGTAGCGTGATTTAAAAATAAATACTTCATTGGAACTGTCTACAAAATGTGCTTGGTTTGCAAGCACACTTTTTAGACCTTTCCAAAGAAGTATTTCTTTTTAAATCTTTGAGTGCCAGAGGGGTACGCAACGTATTGCTAAATCATGCTATTGCAGCTCTACACGACATCAGGGAGGGGGAACTTTAGAATGCTCTATCTCTCAGACCATAAAGGTTTGAGAGATAGGAATTGCATCGATGGATTTCTTATTTTATGGTCTACAATATTAAGTTGCATATAATTAAGACATTACTATCCCTTTAATAAATACAGCATTGAGGAACTGGTCCTTATCCCTCCTAAGTGACCCCAACAAAGTGTAAAATTTACAGTCAGTTTATTATATTTTGGCTGAGACTTCTAAATTCAGCTGATCTCTTTCTACTGCATTTTTTTATCTTTTGCACCTCACATCGATGATCAAAAGCCACTCTTAAATCTCTGTCTTTTACTTGTTAATCATCACTACTTCCATGTCTGTGAGTATGAGCATTATAAATTTTAATGCTAATTGTAGAGGCCCACCTTAAACATCTTGCTCCACCTCCTGCCAGAGTTGTGCAGGTGGGTGTGACTTTGCAGCAGCCAACAGCTACCACTTCAGAGCTCACTGCACTAGGGGGAGTTATGCACTGAAGAGGTGATAAAGCAGAGATGACTTCTCCAATGATATCACTTCTCCAGTTCCTATGTTATTCTATGGAGCCTATTCACTAACATCCCTAAATTTGGAGAAATCTTAGTGCATGGGGATACAAGTTTTTTCAGTCGTCGGCCACATGATCAGAAAGCCTTAAGTATGAGGGCTGCATTTTTATCTAATTTATTTCTTATAACAGTGGCGAATTATAGCCTGTCAGCTATTCAAAAATATGAATGTATTTATTGATCAAGTCAATGATAACTGATATTTAATAGACATCTATTCTTGAACTGTACAGTACTGCCAAGCAGGAGATTATATATTTCTGGCCCATTAGTTCATGTGTGCTCGTTAATTATGTACAAGAATAGTTTAAAAAAAAAAAAAAAAAAAAGGTGGGCTGCATTTTGCCCTCTGGCCGCTTGTTGGACGCCCCTGTCTTAGTACATTGGTTCCATAGACTAACTTAGGGAATGGAGAAGTTATAACACTGGAGGGGAGATATGCACTAAGATGTGATAAAGAGGTGGTAAAGCAGAGATAACTTCTCCAGTGATATCACTTCTCCAGTTCCTATGTTATTCTGTAGAGGCTATGCACTCAGATTTCTAAGATCTTAGTTCATAGCCTCTATAGAATAACATAGGAACTGGAAAATTGATATCACAGAATTTATCTCTGCTTTATCACCTCTTTATCACACTTTAGTGCATAATTCCCCCAGCTGGGTAGAGAAATCCAGCAGGGACCTGCACACTGCGGCTGTAAGTTTATAATGCTGCTACTGCCAGATGGGGAATTGGTAGTGTGAGCCCCATTCCCATTGGTTGTGTAGGTGCTTATGGCATCAAAGAAGCCAGTAGGAATCATCATTTGCATTCCGGAGCTCACAGGGCCAGCTCTGGAGAGGGAAAGTCCAGAAGGGACCTGAACACTGAAGATTGTAACTTTATATGCTATGGGCGTAGCAGCAAATGACTAGTAAAAGACTGGGCTTTAAAAATATATTATTTTTATTTATTTTTTTTTCCACGTTAGTCACTTTTAATTATGGAATGGAGCTTAAACTAATATTTAAGTAAGATTTATTCAATAAGCAATGTATTTTTATTTAATGGCTTCTCCCCTTTCATGCCCTGTCCTGCAGTGGTTAGGATCTGAGTTCAGAGTGTCATGAGCAATATAACCTCATGGGTGCGCTGCAGTCATGCTCCTTTTACTGTTGTTTCAAATAATGTGACTTTATTGAATCCTTGTCCACTAGATGTTTGCTACAGTCAGCTGTGACACCTGAGCAATTTCACCAGGAAAAGATTAACCCTTTGAGTGCCAAAGGGGTACGCAATGCATTGTCACTCAAGGGGTTAATTTTTTCCTTGCATTCAGATACACTTACCTTTATGTAAAAAGGAAATGTGGTTCAATACTGCAGTAAAGCAAACGCACAGTAGGGGATAAATAAAAATGACCCAAAATCCCACTGATTTAACCCTTTGTGTGCCAGAGAGGTATGCAGCGTATTGCAATGCATTGCATAACGCTCTGGCTCTCAAACGGTTAAACTGAGCTTTTATCCTCCTTGAATGCTAGACGAGTCTTCAATGCGTTGTTTAGCATTCAAGGGGTTAAAAGCCCAGTTTATCTCAATGTAAATTATCATTTGTCTCCTGTGGTACATTTGGTTGGTTCCAGAATTGCTCTACATTACTTTTATGAATAAGGTCCATATAGGGCAATTCTGGGGCAACCCAACTGCTCCATAGCAGAGAAATAAGCATTCCTCAGATTACCATTGGATTAAATGGGGATTTATACCATTTAAAATATGCTTATATAATTCACATTTCTATCACAGGTTTAGTTATAAAGATATCCTTTAATGTTTTATCCCATACAGTGATGTTACTTCCAGCCTATACCTTTCATTTTATGCAAAGTAGCTTATTTACATAGTGTGCCATGCAGAGAGGGGAAGAGACATAACCAAAAGGGAATGAGGAATTTGGCATTCAGGCAATGGCACCTGGCTGATTTGCTTTGCAGATTAATTACTGGCCAGATTGGATCTGGCACTTGGTCATCCATCAGTGAGTGAGTACCAGGTAAATCTGCCATGCCCATCTGCCAGGATCATGAAGGTGGATGCCAAAGAACTCTATAGGGTGGATACACACCCACATACACATATAGTATATACATGCATATTGCAGTAATCTTATCTGGGAACCATTAAGGACAAGCCTCCTAGAGTATCAAGGCATAAATTACATGAATCAGGTCATAATGTGGGGTGGGGCTTAATCTGGGTAGGAGGAATTGGTAGGAGGAGTTTGCATTTAAATGGACAGGGAACTAGGTGGAATGGAGTGGGAATGGGCAGAACTGGGCTGGGAGTCGGTGGAGTGACCTAGGACCTTAGCTCCTCAGAGAACCAGCCTTTGTCTCCAGAGACCCAGTAATTAACTCTGAAAACAGGAGTTTCTGTGGCAGATCTGGTGAGTTCCCATGTATGGTGGTAAGAGCAGCATGCAGTCTATCACTGATGAATACTTGAAGATATTGAATAAACTTCTTTTTTTACACTCCGATGGATTTCTGCCAGCGAATTAGGAGTTATGACCACTCAGGCATTTAATTTAAACAGGTCTTTAGCAATACAGAGCCAATGTCATTACTCAGTTTGTGTATATTATAACATTATGTTGTTTGTTGCTTGCAGTGAACGGGCCCCAGGACAGCGAGCTGGACGGAATGCAGCTACATTCACAGGAGTTTCAGAAGATGAAGAGAGGCATAGTTGAGCAGTGCTGCCATAGCACATGTTCCCTCTATGAGCTGGAGAACTACTGCAACTAGGGAGTCAGGAGCGAGGGGGACAGACAGGGCACTTTCATAGTGCTGCACCTTCAACGCAGATAGATCGTGCAGAAATAACTGCACAAACCGCACGATTTACCTGTGAGCACATGTGATGTATACATCTCTCTCAGTATATATATATTTGTAACCTTCAAAAATAGCACTCACAGGACTTCTTCAATGTGCTCAAAAAATCAAAGATTTATTTACATCAATGTTTGTGTGCTACATCTTTATCAAGACCTTAATCAAACGCATGACGTAGCAGTGAAAGGGTGATCTAAATAATGTTTCTGTGCTACATCTTTATTAAGACCTTAACCAAACGCATGACGTAGCAGTGAAAAAGTGATCTAAATAAAGTTTTGTTTCATTTTTTGAGCACGTTGAAAAAGTCACGTGAGTGCTGTTTTTCAAGATTACAATTGTATCTATATGTTCACTGGCAACTCATGCATTATGTATGACTGTTGTCATAAGTGCTGCCACCTCACTAATTTCAATAGCTCTGCCATTCTGCCTATGATGCCAACAATAAAGAGGATGGACAGATGTCTATGATAGGGTTAGGCAACACAACCAGCTGTTGTTGGACTACAACTCCTACCATCCTTAGCTGACCAACAGCTGGATGAAGATGATGGAAGATGCAGTCCAAAAACAGCTGGAGAACCATAGGTTGCCAACCCCTGGTACATTGATATATAATGAGAGAGAGTATTTTTACATGTCAAGTATGTCCATGATCATTCTCTACTATTTGCATTGTTTGTACAATTGGGTTTGGGCTAATTAGATAAATACCATGTTAATAATTGTTTCCTCTCTTAAAGGAATACTAACACATTCTAATAATAAAATCCCCATTTGCCTTAAAGGAGCAGTCTACTTTTTTATGTAAGAAATATTTTACAGTATTATTTCTATTGAATAAAACAAGGGTTCTCCCACTTCTGGGAGATTTTTCATTCAAAAGTTATTACATCTCATACATTTTTTTAAATTAAATTGTTAGCTGCATTGCCAAAAGGCATTTTTTTTCTATTGCACTCTGTGAGAGAGCTTGAATCTTAGACCATGTCTCTCCATAGAAAGTGATAGAAACAGCACCACCTGGTGATCACAACAGAACATTTAAGTTTAATTAAGAAAAAAGTTTGACCTGTAATTCATTTTGAATGAAAAATCTACCAGAAATCCTAATGGCTACTATTAATCAATTCTGCATTGATATATTCCCCTGATTAATCCTGTAGGACTCCAGGACCCCAACTCCTTTCCTGGAAGTCTTATTAGGGGAGAAGGAAAGCTTCAGTGGGAGGAGTCTGGGGCCCAGGGGTCTTGTAACAGCAATTATGTATGCCTCTATGGACATGATACCCAATACTAATATGAGATTAGAAATAATGCAGAATTAGTCCACAGTGAATATTAGGATCTTATGCCCACATGAAAGTTAATGGGGATTTATTATTAGGAGACATTAGTGTCCTTTAAGACAATGCTGCTTTACAGTAGCTGCAAAAAGACTGGAGAGGAATATCACACAGGTGGACATATGTCCAAAAGTATTTTATTTTTTTTAGAGAGTTAATTCCAAGAATCATAATTGTTACCCAGAAGGCTCCTGGACAGGGGACCGGGCGACACCGACAAAGTGCAGATGCAAGGAAATGAAAACAGCTGTGAGGAGGTCTTGTGGTTAATCCTTTGAGTGCCAGAGGGGTACGCAATGCTTTGCAAAACAATGGTTGCGGACCCATCTGGCACTCAAAGTCTTAACCCAGCGCCCCTTCTGAAACTGAATGAGTATAATATGTAAGGGAGAGATGTCTCAAATGTTATAAAGATCATAATGGAAGTGTCCTTCACCTATCCACCCTCTCTCGCTGTCTGAATGCAAATAAATGTATGCTAAAGAGGTACATCTCTGCTTCTGGTATTATTTAACGGAGCTACTGTGTGTATAAAACATTTGATTTATAAGTTCATTACATTAAGATTTATACACTGTGGGTCTGTCAGCAGGCTCCCAGCTGCTGTGATTAGCTGGCGGTTTACAGATTCAACCAAGGGAAAGCAAGAGAGGAAACGGATACAAGGGGGAGAATGTACAACCATACCTCCCAAGTGTCCCTCTTTAGGAGGGACAGTCCCTCTTTTAGACTCAAATCCCTCTGTCCCTCATTCCCACACTGATGTCCCTCTTTTTAGGAGACCAGATTGGGTGGTGTGTATATAAGTGTATCACACTGCTCTACAGCAATAAAACTCACATTATTGTTTGTTTAAGTGTCAGTATATGTGTTTATAAATTAGCCTGTATAAATAAAATACTTTGGTCTTATTATAAATCATTTATTAGGTTACACAAAGAGGTGTCAATAGGTCATGAAATAGCCTAAAAAATCTTGGTAATGCCCCGCCCACCAGTCACGCCCCCAGCATTACCCCCTAAAACACAAGTGTCCCTCTTTGGCAATTTGAAATGTTGGGAGGTATGTACAACTCCATTAGTGCAGCTTGTCTTGGACGTAGGCAAAGAAATGATGTGCTTGCACCTTGGGTTATGTGCTAGAGACGATGATCAGTATACTGCATACCAACAGATACATTCAACCATTGTTAATAATTTAACCCTTTGAGTGCCAGAGGGGTGCGCAACTCATTGCTTTGCAATGCGTTGTGTAATCCTCTGGCACTCAAAGGGTTAAAGGAGAAGTAACACCTCCAAACAATAACCTCCACTTACCTTATTACGGCAAGAAAATACCAATGGCCCCCATGAATTTTGACCTTGATTCTTTGTTCAAGAAATTACATCTTCAATCAGTGTTGGACGTTCATACCTGGGAACGTCCGTTTCTGGAGTCTCCTGGTGCTGCTGGGGGATATAATTGTCACGAATTGTGACAAAAAGGGGGTGTGGCTTACCAGTGAATGGGGGCTGGCCTTTCTGGTGACATCACAAAAGTGGGAGGAACTGGGTGGGGAAAGAGGAAAAGTGGGAGGAACTGGATGGGGAAGGAGGAAAAGTGGGGGGAACTGAATGGGGAAGGAGGAAAAGTGGGAGGAACTGGGTGGGGAAGGAGGAAACGTGGGGGGAACTGGATGGGGAAGGAGGAAAGGTGGGAGGAACTGGATGGGGAAGGAGGAAAAGTGGGAGGAACTGGGTGGGGAAGGAGGAAAAGTGGGAGGAACTGGGTGGGGAAGGAGGAAAAGTGGGGGTAACTGAATAAGGAAGGAGGAAAAGTGGGAGGAACTGGGTGGGGAAAGAGAAAAAGTTGGGGGAACTGAATGGGGAAGGAGGAAAAGTGGGAGGAACTGGGTGGGGAAGGAGGAAAAGTGGGGGGAACTGGGTGGGAAAGAGCAGAAATGGGCATAGTTTAAAAGCAAACTCTCCACATCTGGAGAATCAGCCTCTGCCTCGGAGACCCGGTAATTAGATCCCAAAACCGGTGTCTCCGGGGCAAATCAGGAGAATACCCAGCTATGTGGATGTCGTGTCTATGGGGTCAGATAGGAAGTTTGTTGGCAATTTTTTTTAAACTGAAGCAGGTAGAGCTCATGAGCCAACATAACCCTTTAAGAACCTGAGGTGTATGCAACTCTGTGACATGGGTACAGGGGTTACTGATTGGTAGACCGTGGGTTAAGCGATTTAACCAGCCAGACAAAAAGATAATAAATTGCATTTATTAGAGAGGTCACGGCACACAAACATAGGACAATAATTACAGGCAAACAAACAGGGGTAAAACATAAAACTAAACACTTCTGCTGTTCTCTTCTTGGTTGCACAGATTGCCAGGGGTTACATATAATACTCACAGTCTATTTTAGTTTTAAGCTGGAGCTTACACATAGTCCCACTAGAGGCAAGAGTGTGCATCCTGCCCACTACACATGCTGCTGGATTACATGAAGGTTCCTTGTATCTTTTAGTCCTGGCAGAGGAGTTGGGGAAGGGCATCCTAAGAGATTATCCCCTGCCACTTTCTTTAGTCTTGGGCCATAACCACCGAAGTTTAGCTTCCTGGCCACAATCCTTGTGGTGGGAACATCAGGGTACTTTCTGTGGCTGTAGCCGCCTTGACTTACAGCCCACAACTGAAAAGGGCACCTGGCCACTACAGTGCCCACTCACTCTAACTCTTCCGGTGAGGGCACTCACCAGTCCCAGTTTCTCCTGTACTCCTTTAGAATGCCCATGGACCCCCAGGCCTCCCACCATTATGGAGAGGCCTCCTCTTCCTAAATTTCAACTCTGTCCTCTCTCACTCTCTCTTCCTAGCCTTTTTTCTAACCACCCCCTAAAGGATCTGATGTCACAGGTACCATCTACCAGGTCTCTTTCTGCTTAGCCTGATATGAGGGGGGAAAATAAACACATTCCACACACAGATTTGCCCTACCCCCCTGTATCTGACCAACACTGGCTATCTCATTACACAATCTCTGTGGTCAGCTAGACTGGATGGCACCATCCCTCTGTACATCATACACACTAATCAACCCATTCAATGCTGGTAGTGAGCAGAGTTTGAGAGTGGTCCTACTAGAAAATGTTATATCCGTGTCCATGAATATCCAAACATGGACATCTGCAAGGGGGGGGACAGGGGGGGCAGTTGCTCCCTTCCTCCTGCAATTTTGTCCCCAATTTTATTTTGCGCAGAAAAGTAATATTACTGGCTGGGTCCAAGCCCCTGGTTTCTCCTTTACCTCGCAGCTACATTGACAGTTTTTTCTAAATCAACTTTTATTTTGTTTCTCCGCCTTGGATGATAACTTATGAAGCTAGATTGAAAAACAAGGAGATGAGCATGTGCAGAATGCCGGTATTGTTTGAGCAGGCTGATGCCCATAGAGGAGCCAGCGCTGTGCTCAACAGCCACAATGTCACATAAAGTTGTGGGGCACATCTCATCTTGGGCTTTGCTCCCAACCCCGACCCATGAAAACATTTCTGTTGAAGAACATGCATCCAGGATTGATTGAAGATTTAACTCTTGAACCAAAAATAACTAGTTCATTGGAACGGTCTACAAAGTGTTCTTGCAAACCGGGCACATTTTGTATACCATTTCAATTAAGTAGTTCTTCTTATATCTCGCGTACTCAGCTCTGCTGTAGAGCCGCGGTCTGTCTGCTGACCGGATTCCAAATCTGACAGCTAGAGCGCTGACGGCAGTGAGGGGGAAACTTTGCTTGTGAATATCTCTCAGACCATAAAGGTTTGAGAGATAAGACTTATATCGTTCTTCATGTTTTTTTAATGCCTACAAAACAAAATAAAGTTAAAATGAAGTATTACTAGAACGCTCTTGCCTTCAATGGACTAAAAATCCACATTTAAATGAGAATTTGGGGAAATTTTATTTGCCAGCTGAGTCTGACAAACTACTATACAATCTTTTGGAAAACCAGTTGCCCATAGGGGATAACAATTAATTGACTTAAAGTCATAGTAATAGTTAGAAATAAGTATATTTCATTCAATAAGTATTAAAAAATCTAAATTACTTGCACCAAGTCCTGTCTCTCAAACCTCAGTGCTTTGAGAGATATAAGCTGTCCAAGTTCTGCTTTCCCTCCCCTTGCACGCTTGTCAGCTTTCCGAGTTACAGAAGAAGATCCCGATCAACAGACCATCCTGCGCTCTTCAGCATCGCCGTGATCACACTAGGTAGGCAGAAATACTTAATTTGAACGGTCTACAACGTGTGCTTGTAAACCAGGCACACACTGTATACCGTTCAAGTTAAGCATTTCTGCCTAACTAGCGTGATCACGGCGATGCTGAAGAGCGCAGGACGGTCTGTTGATCGGGATCTTCTTCTGTAACTCGGAAAGCTGACAAGCGTGCAAGGGGAGGGAAAGCAGAACTTGGACAGCTTATATCTCTCAAAGCACTGAGGTTTGAGAGACAGGACTTGGTGCAAGTAATTTAGATTTTTTAATAAATATTGAATGAAATATACTTATTTCTAAGTATTGCTATCACTTTAAGGGATACCCCTTTAATGATGTTGAGATCTCCAACGCATTGCAAAGCACTGCCTTGGAGACCACTCTTACATGCAAGAGGTTAAATGTCTCATATAAGTCGCCGTGGCGCTGTTGGATTGCCCTGGGATTGCTCCTGTACACTCTCACTATGTTCATCTAACAAAGAAAAGTCATCAATTTCTGTGAAAACCAGTGGAATGGTATCCTAAAAAACATGTTGAAATTTAAGCACCTCACAGGCAGCTGAAAGGTTAAGCTGGCTCCGGTGGAGGTCATGCAATCTTTGGGATTTGAGAAAGGGGGTATAAAGGGACAAGTTGAAGACAAAAAGCCAAAAGACCTTATTTCCCATTGTAAGGGAAGCAGCACTGCTTTCTATTAAAGAAAAAAGTTATAGCTGGGAGGGGAGGGGGCGTCTTGACTGTTGGCTGAAAGCCACTCGCTGTTGCCTACCCCCCAGGCCCCCCAAACCTCCCTTTCCCCCTCCGCCCCCCACACTCTTATCCTGAGTTGACCCCCTGTCTGGCTCTCTTCCAAATAAAAAATCCTCGAGCCCCTCGGAAAGCCCTTAGACTGAACGCCCCAGTCTGATGGCCCCCCTCTCCACGAGACGGGGGGCTTCCTGCTCTGAGGCAGCTGCAAGCTCTGTGCTTTGTCTCTGGTGTTGAAGGAGGGGGGAGAGAGGTGGAAAGGTTAGGGGAGCAACATTCTGCAGCCTTGTGGGAGTGGTTAATGGAGCAATGCTCTGTTGTCTTTTATAAGGAATATTTTAATGGTGTGATGGTCTGCAACTTTGTGGACCCTGATAAGATATTGATGGATGGAGCTATGTTCTGCAGGTCTCTGGTAGAGAAGTACCTAACGGAGACATGTTCAACAGGTTTATAGTACAATATTAGTAAATAAACTGATGTTAAAGGAGAAGTACCAGCCCCACTTGCCTTACAGGAAATTTTAATGGCCCGCATGACTTTTACCCTCATGCCTTTGTGCAAAAGATAACATCTTCAATCATCCCTGGATGGCTTCTATGGGCATGACATCCAGGACTGATTGAAGATGCAAAATAAATAAGGGCCATTAGGTTTTGTCATGAGAAGTGAAGTTATTGGGAGGTCTTACTTCTTCTTTCAGCAGGACTCTGAAGGATATTAGTTAACCATTTATGCTAATTAAGGTGTGCAACACATTGCCCTGTAAAACGTTACATACATCTCTGGTCATTAACTCATCGCATTCCGTTGCACACCTTTCTGTTCCTTAACCCTTTGAGTGCTGGAGGGGGTATGCAACGCATTGATTTGCAATGCGTTGCAAAGCCCTCTGGCACACAAAGGGTTAAAATGTTAAAAGCATAACCACGTGATTTTCTTTGCTATGAGCATACGTATAATGGAGTAATGTTCAGCAAGTCCCTAATAAAAATGAGTTAGTAGATATTCATGGGTGTGTGTTACAGGACTGGTTAACAGAGTGATGATCAGCATGTCTGTAGTAGACGATTAGTTAAGCACTTTAGGAAGAAAGGTGGTGCAAAGCCTCCAAAGCAATGTGTTGCACACCCGGCTGGTCCTAAGAGGGGTTAAACATGTGGTTTCAGCAAGACCTTGGTATCATACTGGTTAAAAGAATAATGGTCAGCAGGTAGGAGATTGGTCAAAAGAAAATGTTCAAGATGACTCTGGTAGAGAGAGGACTGATTAACAGTATGATATTCCTCGGTTCTCTGAAAGAGGATTGGTTAATATAAAAATGGTCTCAAGTTGGATGGTAGGGGATTGGCTTATAGAACAAGGTTCAGTAGTTTTATGACAGGGGATTGGTTAACAAAAACATTTTAGAAGTTGAATGTCAGGGGATTGGTTAAAAGAACAATGTGGCAGGGTATTGGTTAAGCCTTTAAGGTCTAGAGGGGTGAGCAATGCATTGTTCTAATCCTGAAAGGGTTATGATCAGCAGTTGAATAATAGGGAATTGTTTTATACATTGACTAGTTGAAGAGCCCTTTACACGGGCCACAGTGCCACTGCCAGCCGGTCGCGGTGCAGTCATGCGCAGTAGAGACTGCCTGCGGCACGGCTGATACAGAGCTGGACCCTCGAATGAGCGTCCAGCTCTGTATCAGCCGCGGCGCGGGCAGCAGTCTCTACTGCACATGACTGGTCGTTACACACGTTTGAGCGCATTATTATATAAGATGTTTAGCAGTTGAATGGCGGGGGATTGGTTAACAGAGTGGCTTTCAGCAGTTGAATGGTAGGGTTTGATTAATACAGCAATGTTCAGGAGCTGAATGGAAGGGGACTGGCTACGACATTGTAAATTCACTTTCAAAGCATCAATAAAACACATGAAAAAGATTGCATTCTGCCCTATGAGGTTGTTCAGATGATCATTCATTGGAGTGAACTACACAAGCCGATGCAGAGTCCAGAAGAGCTTGTGTGTTGATTCATAAATGCACTTTAGGAAGTGTACAATGGATTTCCATGGACATGTATTAACATTGCTTGTTTTCATATTTAGTGTGCATAGTAGAAGCAGAGTTGTGTAATTGTTGCCACTTCCTGTCTCAACAACAAACAGTGTATCTAGCCCTAGGGTACAGCTGCTTGCCCCAGAATTTCTCCACTTTTCTTTCAACACAAGGTTTGTTCATGCTAATGTCAAACATGTAGAATGCAACCTGGAATTATGGTTGTACTGTTGACATAATCACCTATGACCTCACATGAAAACTGCTCAATGGAGCAGACTGCAACTTGGCTACATTCAATGCAAAATGCAGGCAAGGGCATGGAAGTTGGTGGTCTATGGATACTGCCACCCAGACCATTTATATAACTTATAATCATAACTGGAAATTCTCTAGATCTACCCCAGAGAGTCAGAATTTCTTAATTACCATTTTTTGCAGAAAGTCAGGGTTAGCACTAGTTTGGTGAGCCCCCTGGTAGCACCAATCTACTTTCCCACCTCTTTCTGCTGACTTGTGCAACCCACTTTATGGGACAAATCCTGTATGCTCTCCTCCCTTATCCTACCCATCGTTATTAAACCCCCAACTCAATTCTTCTTTGTACTCCAGGGCTATGATCAAGAATGATATCAGGCAGGGCTCAAAATTTCCACTCGCCAATAGCCAATGGCAAGTGAAAATTCAGCCCTGGCGAGTAGAAATTCATCCCTGGTTGGTATGTTATGGCTTGCAGTGGTGAGTAACTTTTCAGGTCTGGCTAGTAACAAAGGACTTCAACTTTTAAGCCCTGATATTATCAGGTTTACCTCTAGTGAAAATTGTGATGCTCATTTGGATTTAGCTAATCAAATAAGGTTGACTTCATCATGAGCTAGCCACCAAACATGCCCTGTCACACACCTCAGAGTCAGGATTGCCAGACAAATGAAGGACATAGCAGAAAAGTTCTGAATGGAGCTACATCAAAGAGAAGATCAATTTGTATTTTATCAATATAGCATTTCACATACACAGACACCCACCTGCATACAGTACACAAGGGTAAACAGGAGGATTCCAGGAACCCCCTTTTGAACTCCCTTACCCCTTTCTTCTTTGAGAGACAAAGTCCCTAGTAATTAAAAAGACATCCCAACAGTAGGCACTCTGTGGCCCTCGTCTAGCTGCTGTTGGGCTATAACTCAAAGGTTTTTTCTGCTCCTGAGGAAGCGATAGGATATGTCATGAAATGTGTAGAGCTATTCATATTGTTTTTATTGTTTTCATATCATATTTTTATATGCTTACATGTGATTTTTTTGTATGCTGTCGATTTTTGCCCATATTTGTGCATCTGTATGAGCAAGCATATGTTGAGCCATTGTAAATCTGCATTAAAAGTGATACTTTCTCCTTAATTGAAGTTTGCATATTTGAAAACTTCATTAAAACCCACCTATAAATAAAATGTTAGCCAAAAATCCAGCAGATATCTTGTTTAGGAAATATTCACACTTTTATTTCTGGGCAAAGTGAAAGTGAACATTTCCTGGTACTGCACAAAAGCTGCATTAGCATATGAAACATAATTGAAACCTTAATTAGCATATGACACATCACTGAAAAGGCTTAATTAGCAAATGAAACACAATTGATTAGCGTAATTAGCATATGAAAACACAGCTGATGCTGCAATGTGCCATAATTAGCATACAATACCATATGAAAGAATTGTGAATATCTCCTGAACTGCATGTTTGTTGGCCTTTTAGCTAACATGACATATAGGCATTTTTAATGCAGTTTTCAAATATGCAAACTTGAATTAAGGTCAAACTTCCAATTTAACTAGGGGCTTTTTTATAACCTAACCTAACCTGCTTAGTAGCGCTAGTCGTCAGAAACATTACCTGGTTTAAAGGATTTTCAACTTATTCGGAGGCTGACAGTAGCAGGAAGCACGGACATCTTGCCATAGTGACGTCCGTGCGCCTGTGTTGTCAGTCCCTTTTGGACACTTTTTTTTTTGTTACAAAAAAAATTGTATTTAAAAAAAAACATATCATTAAACAATATTGGAAATGTGATTGTTGTGGAGCCATGTAATACACTTATACACATTGCCAAATGTCAGGGATAAAAAAGTGTCAAAATAGGGTGGGAAAAAGGGACATGGGGATTTTCACCCAGGGGGGACAGTGGCCACTTTAAACTGCGCATTTTGTAGATATGACTGACTGGTCATACTTTTCATGCAGTCTCCATAAAAATTTAACCCTTTGTGCCCAATTGATTTTTTTTTACATTTTTAAAAAATTTTCATAAAGTAAATGGTGGGTTATGCATATATGTGGGGTATCAAAAGAAAGCCCTATTTGTGCTTAAAAACAGTATATAATTTATGGGGGTGGAATAAAAGACTTAGAGGGAAAACACTGTTGAACAAAGACATAGTCAAAAAGGTCAGAATTGCTCCGGTCCTTAAGGGAAAATGACCTCAGATTTTCCCGGTCCTTAAGGGGCTAAGACCAAGCCTAAGAGCCCTGATCCTGTACCATCACCGCGAAGCCCCATGCTTCGCCCAGTAAGCACCCTGCCATGTTGTGACAACATAACACCACCAGGCAAGCACCTTGCAAGCCACACATGCTCCAGCAACCCACCACTGCTTCGGAACCATGTACCCACATGCCTATAGCACTCACACTGAGGTGAGTACTCAGCATATGTCCAGCACAGGGGTGGGTGGGCGAGAAGCACTTCACTGCCCGCCGTCTCATTCACAATGGCTACTGGAACACAACTTCCCACCGACGTCACTTCCTGGTTAATCCCCTTGAACCTACCATTCCATCCGGACTGCCCCATTTCCTGTGCTACTGCCTCCTTCCTTCCTATTCCCGTCAAGTCCCCTCCTCCTGAGTTGCACTCTGCTCCGGGGTCCCATGACAGCACATCGTCAAGTCATCCACCTATTCCCTAATTTACCCCCTTTTAAAACACTCACAGACACGTTGGATGGATTGAAAAGGCCACAGCATTTATTAGCAATATAAAACAATACTTATGAATCCATAACCATTAAACTTAAACCCCCAGTGCTTGCTAATACATATTCTTTACTTGACTTTAATCATATAATACCCAAACTTTATAACACTACTTGACTGGGGTGCATGCCACCATCCACCCTGACTATTCGAATGTGGCAAGTGTTAGCCCAACAGCCATACCCATGACTCTTAAGACCAAGCCTAAGAGCCCTGATCCTGTACCATCACCGCAAAGTCCCATGCTTCACCCAGCAACCACCCCGCCAAGGCACAGCCACTTGAAACCTTAAGCTGGCTGTGCCCCACCACCACCCAGGAGAGGCCCTTTCAACCACAACCCGTCCATCCCCGTAGGCAGAACCACACCCAAGTCCTGCCATCAGGAACAAGAAAAAAAACCACAGGTACACAACGATCCAAGCAAAGGCCTTGACCCCACGGACAGCCAAAAAGAGGCAACAACCAACAGACCAACCCACTCACGGCCACATTCCCAAAAGAGCAACAACCCCCATCCCGAAACTACTAATGAACCCTCACGAGATACCACCACCCCAGTAAAAATCTATGCCCCAGTACAAAGTCCACCCAGGGATACCAACTGGTCCACGTCAGAGGCACATAGCCCAAATTCAACAAGCCACCGACTTGCCAAACACCAGCCTACCCACCTCAAAACGTTAGCACCGAAACTAAGTAAGGAATACAGCACCAGATACATATCCCCCCATACTCCACCTGGATAAGCCCAAAAACACAGAAGAACCAGCACAGAGCAACCAAGCGGAGGAGAAGAGGATGCAAATACCAAAGTAAACCCCAGAACAGCCGTTCGTCAAAACAAAAACAAAGCAATCTGTTTACATCCCCAACCCCAACAGCAGAACCACTGCAAGAACCAATAAACCAGAAGGCAGAATCCTGAACAACTCAAAGACGCCACAGGAGCCCCAAAAAACCCAGGAGGGTGAGCAACCCTCACCCACCGGACAACCAAAAGATCCCCCAAAGAATTGCAAACAAGCATAGTATACACCAGGGCCCACATACCTGAAAGAAAAAATCCCAAAGATACGAGCCCCGCATCAGAAAATACCCACATCACCCAAATATCCTAAGAAGCCACCCAACCGGGAACACATTAAGCCGCAGTCAGCTCCAACCTCATGATCAAATGTGGATAGGTGTTGTCCAAGCCACATAACCATAGGCCCACTAAACCACCCAGAGGAGGCCAATACAGAAAAGAAACAAGAAACAGCAACATACATAGAAAGGCCAAAACCCCCAGAAAACAACCAACCCTACAGCCTCCCCCAAGTAAGACAACCATTCCAGCTGGAACAGGAGCACACCAGCTGAAATATCCCAGCTGCACCCCACGTGCACAGACTGAGACAAAACAGGCAGTAACAGCCCTCCCAGGCAGACACAACGACGTACTGTAGCAACACTGCAATGACTCCACCAGACGCGGGACCAAAGTCGCATCCACAACAAGAGAACTTGATGGATCCCACTGCATAGGGATAAGAACTGAGGAAAAAAAAACACACCTAGTAGTGCCACCACACAGGACCAACGAAAGCCACAAACAGATACCCAAGGTCTACAACCCACCAAACATGCGCACGGGGTGGGACATCACCTCAAACAAATCCCCAACCAAAGCCCGAATGCAAGCAACAATACTGCAGTGCCGCCCAGTGCTAGCCCTTAAATACTGAGCCCTGTCACTTCTCCAGTGTCCTTTCATGGTGTTCCCATTGCTAAGTGCTTGCTCCAGTATTTTGTGTGATTCCTGTGTATGACCCGGACTGCCTGACTACTCTGCCTGTATACATTCCTGCTCTGTGTACCGACCCGGCCTGGTTGACGTTCCTACTCTGTGTACCGACCCGGACTGACTGGCGTTCCTGCTCTGTGTACCGACCCGGCCTGGCTGACGCTCCTGCTCTGTGTACCGACCCGGACTGGCTGACGTTACTGCTCTGTGTACCAACCTGGATTGGCTGACGTTCCTGTTCTGTGTACCAACACGGTTTTGGCAGACGTTCCTGCTCTGTGTATCGTTCAGTTCACTGCTCCATCCGGTATCCGATTAGGGGCTGTCTTCCAATGTCCTCTCTGTCTACGGACAGATCCTCTGTTGCCTCGTTGCTGCTCAGGCAGCCTTGTTACTGATATCCGGTCACCTATTGTGCCTCGTGATCCGACACCCCGGTGTTGTAGATCCATCCGGTTGCACCATGGTATGCTTGACCTATTACTGCTACAAGCTGAGGTTGGACTATTCCTGGGCGGCTCAGGCTGTTCTCACTATCTGGCAGTTGACTCCAGGTCTGAGCATGGGTTGGTGCCATTATACATTGGGTCACAGTCATTGCAGTCTCAGTTTGGCGTTACTCTGTACCTACAGTCGCAGTCCTCCATTACTGCACCGGCAATCTACCACTTGTCCAGGGCCTCCATTTACTCCTGTGGCCTTAGTCACTATTGTGTCACTCTCTGCATAGTGAGTGTCCTGTGGGCCTCGCGTTATTAGGGCCTGTCTATCCTCCAGGCCTAATAGCAACCATTTCACTGCTGTCTCGTTTGGAATCACACGAACAGTACCTGACCTGTGTCAGTATTATATTGTATACATATATTACTGGACCCGCAAGGGTTTTTCTATTTCTGTGTCTGAGTGTCCATAAAACCGTAACATATACACAGATATACAAATATATACACCGACACAGACATACCCACATATATACACATATCTATATTACTAAAAGGAGGAGTTTGGCAGGCAGCCAAGATTCTACGGCACTGAACACAGCCTGGTGCGTGCACACACGCCCAGGTGCGGCAGTAAGGAGGAGATCCTCACATCTCCTCAATACTGTCTGTTGTACAAATAACACAGGAGTGTGATTTTCACAGGAGTTGGATACTCATGTGAAAATCTCTGCAGGGACCTGGCCCTCCATCTACATTCAGCTGAAATAAAAAACAAAAACACATTTCACTGTCTCAGCATTCTCTACAAACATTTATGTCTC
This sequence comes from Rhinophrynus dorsalis, assembly GCA_037306005.1. Lineage (NCBI taxonomy): Eukaryota > Metazoa > Chordata > Amphibia > Anura > Rhinophrynidae > Rhinophrynus > Rhinophrynus dorsalis. Next base: position 439,524,138 of record CM074722.1, on the reverse strand, counting down.
ACTGTGTCCGCATTATACCCGAAAATCCAGGAAGCAAAAACGAGAGGCCTCCCTCCAGGTACAGGGCAAGCTCCAAACTGCAATGCACTGGACAAGCTGTACACACAAAACAATTACTTAAACCTTTGCGTGCCTGTCTGGCACTCAAGAGGTTAAGTAATTATTTTGTGTGCACATCGCTTCCCCTCATTTCATGTATGCACAAGTATCGCTCCCCTCCCCTCACTATATCCTCTTCCATCACAATAATACATTGCCCACTCACTCGGTCAATAACCTTTGGCTCCCTCACATTGTCAGCCATACGATGTTTGTACATTTCATCATGGTGCATCAGACACACACACGACTTGGGCCCAATGCACCGGTAAAGGGGCTTACAGTCCCGAAACACACTGCTCCACATTTTGATGATGCCTGTTTCAGGATACCGGCATGTTTAGAGCCGGCTGTCCCAGTGCAATGTCTCACAGCTGTTAACCATTTTAGTGCCAAAAGGGTAGACAACAAATTATCAATGCGTTGCCTACCCCCATGACACTCAAACGGTTAACAGCTGCGGGACATTGCACTGGGACGGCCGGCTCTAACCATGCTGGTATCCTGTGAAACATGGTATCCCCATTCATTTTGCTATCAGCCAGGGGTCTGAACATCATACAGAGGTCTGGCTGCTACGCGTGTCCTGCCGCATCTTGCTGTGCCCAGTTGGCCCTAGCACAGTTAGTCCTTCAACAAACATCACCAACCAGTAGACCGTTATCATGTTCCATCATCATTTGCTTTATCACCCCTTTGCTCAAAAGCATGCAATCACTCACTACATGTACATAATGCATTGCCAAATCCTCTGCCAAGCAAATACCTAATTTCTTACTACTGCAAACTCCATACAATGCATTCTCCTCTCCTCAATGACCCCACTTTAATACAATATGGACACATGGATTGCGCACCCAATGTCGCACACCAGGACCACCTAAACCACCTTCCTGTAAACATGACTGTGACCACTGAATCTTACACAGGTGTATATTTTCAATATAATATGCACTCGGCAATTGCGGTCCCTATGAGGCACACCATAAACTCAATCTTATTCATGCACTGTGTTCTTCAGCCAAATACCATATAGGCTATGGTATTAACCCTTTGAGTGACAGTGTGGTACACAATGCATTGTTTTGCAATGCGTTTCCTACCCCCTGGCATTCAAAGGGTTAACACTTTGGCTACCAGAGGGCTACATATCGGATTGACAAACAAACACATGCGTAATGTAATTACATGTCATGTTGCCTACCCTTCTGGCACTCAAGGAGTTAAGCAGTGCAGTGCTTACACCTTTAATGTATGCTCCAGGTTGTGATTTCATCTTTATCGCAGGACTTGAACTTCATACCTCCCAATTGTCCCTCTTTAGGAGGGACAGTCCCTCTTTCAGACCCAAATCCCTCTGTCCCTCTTTTCTACCCTTTTGTCCCTCTTTTCAGGAGATCAGAATGAGTAGTGTTTATTACATGCTCCACAACAATAAAACATACACACATGTGTAGTTAATCTTTAATATATGTGCTTATAAATTAATCTGGTCTTGCTCTAAATAATTTATTCAGTTACACAAAGAGCAGCCGGTAGGTCATGAAATAGCCTAAAAATTCTTGGTAATGCTCCGCCCACCAGCCACACCCCATAAACATCACCAAAAACAAAAGTGTCCCTCTTTGGCCATTTGAAATGTTGGGAGGTATGGAATTTGCTTTGCTTCCATTAATACCAATGTGTTCGGGGAGCTGATTTGGCATGACTCTACAACTTCCTTTACTAAACAACTACTACATCTACTCATCTGCCCATACTGCCTTCCATTTGCATGCACCTCATATCACTGACATGGCTGTCCAAGTCCATTATCCCTTTGAGTGCCAGAGGAATGTGCAGCACATTGCTCTGCAATGTATTATACCCCCTGGCATTCAAAGGGTTAATCATAACGAAGATACAACCATTTTTCCTCTCTGCTGTGGCCACTGAGTTACTGTTGTTATGACTCTCTCCCCATATCCATACCTGGGAACTCTCCGGATTTGACACTGCTTTACCGGGTCTCCAGGGAAGAGGCACGTGTCAAGCTCCGCCCCTTTTTGACATGATTTGAGTCATTACACTCACCCCCTGCTGCACCAGAGGACTCCCCTCCGGGTGGACATCAATGAAAAGTTCCCAGGTATGCCCATGTCCCTCCAACCTTACTGCTTTCTTAATGCCCCTACCACGTCCCTCTCACCTTCCCTGTTCCTGAACCATTTCACTGCCATAGTGCTATCCACCGCATTGCAAACCAATGCATTGGATACCCCTGTGTCTCACCCTTCCACATTACCTGTTCCTTAGTGTTTCTCCCTCTGTCTCACCAACCTTCCACATTCCTTTAGGTGTCTCCCCTGTACTTCTTTCATATCCACTGGCCTTAGAGTTGCCGCCTTTTCTTAAAAAAAAAATACCAGCCATGGCATTCCCTATATAGACTTAACACTGGACAGAAGCCAATTTTTTACTGGCCTGCCGGTAAAATACCGGCTGGGTGGCAACCCTAACTGCCCTGTAAATCAGAATGTTCATTCATCTATAACAGTTATTGCTTTCTGCTTTCGGGTCAATTCAGCGTGGCTGTTCTCTGCTATACACCCCTCCCTGTTACCATGAAGATCAAAGGGAGGAGTGTACAACAAGAAACAGCCACATTCACAATGCTCAGCCGAGGTGAGGATAGAACAAATGGACACACACACATAAACTCTCCTCCAGGTGCCTATACACCCCATTACGTCTCAGCTAATACATATGGATACATTACACACATTCACCTATTCCCCAGCCACCCACAAGCAGCCTAATTGATACTGTGTGTGTATGGGGGTGTGTATATATGTATATGTGTGTGTCTATGTATATATATATATCCTATATAATAATTTGCTAATTCGTGTGTAACGTCGCGACATGCGCAGTAGACACTGCTGCGCGTGCTGCAGTCATGCGCAGTAGAGACTGCCCGTGCCGCGGCTGATACAGAGCTGCCTTAGCGTGGGCAGTCTCTACTGCGCGTGACTGCCCCGCGACCGGGTGGCAGTGGCACTGTGGCCCGTGTAACGGGCTGTTCAACTAGTATATATATATTTATGTATGCACAGTATGTGTATGAATGCATCTCTGTGTGTGTATCTGCATATGTATGAAAGTATGGGTGTGTGTGTATGTATTATGGGTGTGGCTTTTGTGTATGTATATGAATGTATGTGTATGCATCTATGGGTGTGTGTGTGTGTGTATGTATGTATGGGTCTGTGTGTACATATGTACAGTATATGTGTGTGTATGCATCTATGTCTGTATGGGTGTCTGTGTCTTGGTATGTATGAACAGTGTGTGTGTGTGTGTGTGTGTGTGTGTGTGTGTGTGTGTGTGTGTGTGTGTGTATGTATGATTGTGTTTCTGTGTGTTTCTCTTTGTCTATGCATATATGTTTGTATTTACAGTATGTTTATGTTTGTCTATATATGCGTGTGTGTGTGTGTATCAAACTATGTAAGAGAGAGTGTGTATGTGTGTCTGTTTTTCCATTTACACTTTAACTCATACATCTTGTCCTCACACACAATCTAGGCATTATACACATATACATATATACCCACACATCACACCAATATACATATAGACAAACATATATACTGACACCGACAGACACACACAAATATACACACACACATATATATACACCAATATATAGACCCACACAGACATACACATATAAAGATATACACATTTTGCCCTGAGGAAGGTCCTGTAGGACTGAAAACATTCTGCATGGATGTAATAAAGTGATAACTATTTTTTAGCATCTTTGGATTAGTGTACTGTCTCTTACGAGGCTGAGGAGCTTCTCCCAGGCTGAGTACATCTTTATATCTTGTAAAGATATACACAAATACACATAACTACGCAGACACACACACACACACATATATATAAGGTATATGGTGATGAATTGCGCTCTATTTATACACTTTTAAAAGTAGGATTAGATCCAGCTGCTCTATTTCACTGTGACCTAGGAGCTAATAGTCACTATAATATGTAAAAAAAACACAAAAAGTAGGAAATAAGCGCTTGGATCTAATAATATCAGTATGAATATAAATGGCACAAAGATATGTATAGACTAATGTATTTATTCTAAACACGATAATATGTAAGCTACAATGAATAATAATAATACACTATATATATAATAAATACAAATATACAAGATATATAAGCTATAAAAAGTCCCAAGAAATGCTCAAAATGTGCAAAATTTGAGAATAGAGAGATAATTAGTAGTGTTGAGCGAGCATGCTCGGCCGATGCTCGGATCGGCTCGAGCATCGCTCTGCTCGGCACATGGCGGTACTCGTACGAGTACCGCATGTGCTCGCCCGCCATGTTCGGGTCTCCTCCCCGCACGTTTTGCGGCTGCTGCGCAGCCAATAAACGTGCAGGGAGGCTCTGACATCGGTGTAATGCCAGCAGCCATGTTGGCTGCTGGCATTACACTGATTGGCTGGCCAGAACCCGTGCTCGGGTGCTGTATAGCACCTGACCAGCGAGTTCGGCTCAGTCTTAGCCAGGGAGAGATGAGGATAGGAAGGGAAAGTCAGTGTAGGGAGAAAAAAAGCAAAATTGTGAAAAAAAAAGAACCAAAAGTCCTTTTTAGGACTACTGTGTGTGGGGGCAGCAGGTTATTTTGTGTGGGGGGAAAAAAACAAAAAAAAAAAAATTTCATATATTCTGTTTAGTGTGCAAAGTTGCAGATTAGAGCACATTCTGTTTAGTGTGCAAAGTTGCAGATTAGAGCACATTCTGTTTAGTGTGCAAAGTTGCAGATTAGAGCACATTCTGTTAAGTCTTCAAACTAAAATATCAAAGTCACATATTCCATTCAGTGTGCGTCGCCGCAGTTTAGCAGCATATTCTGTGTACTGTGCAGAGTTGCAGAATAGGAAGAAATACTGTTAAGTCTTCAAACTAAAATATCAAAGTCACATATTCCATTCAGTGTGCTTCGCCGCAGTTTAGCAGCACATTCTGTGTACTGTGCAGAGTTGCAGAATAGGAAGAAATACTGTTAAGTCTTCAAACTAAAATATCAGAGTCACATATTCCATTCAGTGTGCTTCGCCGCAGTTTAGCAGCACATTCTGTGTACTCTGCACAGTTGCAGAATAGGAAGAAATACTGTTAAGTCTTCAAACTAAAATTTCAAAGTCACATATTCCATTCAGTGTGCGTCGCCGCAGTTTAGCAGCCTATTCTGTGTACTCTGCAGAGTTGCAGAATAGGAAGAAATACTGTTAAGTTTTAAAACTCAAATATTAAAGTCACATATTCCATTCAGTGTGCGTCACCGCAGTTTAGCAGCCTATTCTGTGTACTCTGCACAGTTGCAGAATAGGAAGAAATACTGTTAAGTTTTCAAACTCAAATATTAAAGTCACATATTCCATTCAGTGTGCGTCACCGCAGTTTAGCAGCCTATTCTGTGTACTGTGCACAGTTGCAGAATAGGAAGAAATACTGTTAAGTCTTCAAACTCAAATATTAAAGTCACATATTCCATTCAGTGTGCGTCACCGCAGTTTAGCAGCCTATTCTGTGTACTCTGCACAGTTGCAGAATAGGAAGAAATACTGTTAAGTCTTCAAACTCAAATATTAAAGTCACATATTCCATTCAGTGTGCGTCACCGCAGTTTAGCAGCCTATTCTGTGTACTGTGCACAGTTGCAGAATAGGAAGAAATACTGTTAAGTCTTCAAACTCAAATATTAAAGTCACATATTCCATTCAGTGTGCGTCACCGCAGTTTAGCAGCCTATTCTGTGTACTGTGCACAGTTGCAGAATAGGAAGAAATACTGTTAAGTCTTCAAACTCAAATATTAAAGTCACATATTCCATTCAGTGTGCGTCACCGCAGTTTAGCAGCCTATTCTGTGTACTCTGCACAGTTGCAGAATAGGAAGAAATACTGTTAAGTTTTCAAACTCAAATATTAAAGTCACATATTCCATTCAGTGTGCGTCACCGCAGTTTAGCAGCCTATTCTGTGTACTCTGCACAGTTGCAGAATAGGAAGAAATACTGTTAAGTTTTCAAACTCAAATATTAAAGTCACATATTCCATTCAGTGTGCGTCACCGCAGTTTAGCAGCCTATTCTGTGTACTCTGCACAGTTGCAGAATAGGAAGAAATACTGTTAAGTCTTCAAACTCAAATATTAAAGTCACATATTCCATTCAGTGTGCGTCACCGCAGTTTAGCAGCCTATTCTGTGTACTCTGCACAGTTGCAGAATAGGAAGAAATACTGTTAAGTCTTCAAACTCAAATATTAAAGTCACATATTCCATTCAGTGTGCGTCACCGCAGTTTAGCAGCCTATTCTGTGTACTCTGCACAGTTGCAGAATAGGAAGAAATACTGTTAAGTTTTCAAACTCAAATATTAAAGTCACATATTCCATTCAGTGTGCGTCACCGCAGTTTAGCAGCCTATTCTGTGTACTCTGCACAGTTGCAGAATAGGAAGAAATACTGTTAAGTTTTCAAACTCAAATATCAAAGTCACATATTTCGTGTAAGATGAAGAAGGCGGGTAAAAAGGGACGGGGAAGTGGACGTGATCCTGATAGTTCAGGGCGCGGGTCAGGACGCGGAGAAACTGTGCCTGGTGCCAGAGCACAAGAAAGAAAGACATCCACCATACCTAGCTTCATGTCTAATTTTACAGGGCGTCGCAGGACATCACTCTCGAGGTCCGACCACTGCGAACAGGTGGTCGGTTGGATGTCAGCTGATACTGCTTCCAGTCGGTTAAGCACCACCCTGTCTTCCACCAAGTCCACTCTCAGTAGCCAAGAGTCTGGTCAACATAATCCTCACTCTGATCATCCTTCCTCCCACCACAGACGGTCTGGTCAAAGAAGTGATCCCACACTGGGATATAGTGATGAGCTCGTCTCATCACCAATCCTTCATTTGACCCTCTCTCCAAGCACGCTTGCAGAGGAACATGACATCTTGTGCCCTGATTCACAACCTCTAGAGGGTACCCAATCACAAGAAGATGACAGATGTGAACGGCATTTAAGGTCAAAGGAAGTAGTGGATGATGATGATGATGATGAGACACAGTTGCCATTAAATCAACCACTATTACTGTCTCAAGACCTTGTTGAGGAGAATGTTATACAGTTGTCAATGACTGAGTATGTGGTGGGATCAAGACATGAGGAGGATGATCAGAGTGAGGAAGTGGAGGAGGACTTGGTGGACGATGAGGTGACTGACCCCACCTGGGAAGGTGTAGAGCCGAGCGATGACAGCAGTCCTGAGGGTGAGCCATCTGCAGCACCGCAACAGGCTGGAAGAGGCAGTGGTGTGGCTACAGAAAGAAGGCGGACCGCACCAAACCGGCCCGCAAATGTTCCACGGAGCACCCCCTTGCGTAAATCTCCCTTGCCAAAGGGTAGGTGTTCCGCGGTATGGCGTTTTTTTAAGGAAAGTGCGGACGACAAAAGAATTGTAGTTTGCAACCTGTGCCACACCAGAATGAGCCGAGGCATGAACACTAGAAACCTCACCACCACCAGCATGATCCGACACATGGCATCCAAGCACCGTAGTAAGTGGGAGGAACGCCTGGATCGCCCATCTGTGTCTGCAGGCCACACCACTGCCTCCTCTTCCCCTGTTTTCGGTGCCGGCCAATCGCCTGTCGAAGGCGCAGGCCCGCATACCTCCCGCCCTACACCTGTACCATCTGAAGCACCATCAGCGACCACATCCACTTCCCTGTCCCAGCACAGCGTCCAAATGTCGTTACCCCAGGCATTTGAGCGCAAGCGAAAATACCCAGCCACCCACCCACAGGCCATAGCACTAACCTCACACCTTTCCAAATTACTGGCCATCGAAATGCTGCCATTTAGGCTTGTGGACACTGAGTCCTTCCGCAGCCTGATGGCAGCAGCTGTCCCTCGGTACGCGGTCCCCAGCCGCCACTACTTTTCCCGGTGTGCCATCCCCGCATTACACCACCATGTGTCCCGTAACATCACCCGTGCCCTGACCAACGCAGTTACTGGGAAGGTCCACTTAACGACTGACACATGGACAAGTGCTTGTGGCCAGGGACGCTACATTTCCCTGACGGCACACTGGGTGAATGTCGTGGAGGCTGGGAGCGACTCGGACCCTGGGATGGCACGGGTGCTACCCACGCCGAGGATTGCGGGCCCTACCTCCATCAGTGTTTCCGCCAGCACCTACGTTATTGGCTCCTCCTCCTCCGTTTCCACCTCCGAATTCTCTACACGCAGTGCCACTCCCCCATCAGCCAGTAGCTGGAAGCAGTGTAGCACTGCAGTGGGGAAGCGTCAACAGGCCGTGCTGAAGCTGATCTGCCTTGGGGACAAACAGCACACGGCCTCAGAGCTGTTGCAGGGGATTAGTCACCAGACCGAGCAGTGGCTCTCGCCACTCAACCTGCAACCAGGCATGGTTGTGTGTGATAATGGGCGTAACTTGGTGGCGGCTTTGGAGCTCGGCAAGCTCACACACGTACCATGCCTAGCGCATGTATTTAATTTAGTGGTTCAGCGATTTCTAAAAACCTACCCCAATGTGCATGATCTCTTGACCAAGGTGCGCCGCGTGTGTGCACATTTCCGTAAGTCATCTACAGCTTCGGCCGGCCTGTTGAAGCTGCAGCAGCGCTTACAATTGCCAGCTCACCGGCTGCTGTGTGACGTGAGCACGCGCTGGAACTCCACCTTCCACATGTTGGCCCGGCTTTGTGAGCAGCAGAGGGCAGTAGTGGAGTACCAGCTGTTACACGGTCGTCGCCTCTCCGTTCAACTTCCTGTAATCAGAAGTGAGGAGTGGGAATGGATGTCAGACCTCTGTGAGGTTTTACGCAATTTTGAGGAATCGACACAGATGGTGAGCGGCGATAACGCTATTATCAGTGTAACCATCCCACTTCTGTGTCTACTGAAACGCTCGCTGCTCACAATTAAAACCGACGCTTTGCATGTGGAAGAGGTGGAAATGCGGGAGGAAGAGCTTACACAAGGTGATAGCCAGAGCACCCTCACTTCGTCTTCTCAGCGACAATTGGAGGAGGCGGAGGAGGAGGAGGAGGAGGAGGAAGACACGGTTGCCTCCGCTACAGAGGGTAGCCATGGAACTTTAGTTCCATCTCTTCAGCGTGGGTGGGCAGAAGAGGAGGAAGAGGATGAGGAGATTGAGAGTCATCCTCCTGGTGAGGACAGCGAAATCTTGACTGTTGGTACTCTGGCACACATGGCTGACTTTATGTTAGGCTGCCTTTCCCGTGACCCACGCGTTATACGCATTTTAAACAACACGGATTACTGGGTGTTCACCCTTCTGGACCCCCGCTACAAAGAGAATTTCTCATCTCTCATTCCTCCGGTGGAGAGGACAAGCAAAATGGTGCAATACCAGAAGGTTCTTGTTGAAAAATTGCTCCAAAATTTTCCATCTGACAACGCTGGCGGCAGAGTACGTGTACCTTGGCCAACCGAGAAGGGGAGAAAAGGGGAGCACACAGCAGTTCCGACAAAGGCAGGGCAACACTCTCCAAGGCGTGGGACACCTTCATGACACCCCGCCAGCACCCTCACCCTGATGCGCAGCCTAGTGTCACAAGGAGGGAAAAGTTTTGGAAGATGGTGAAGGAGTACATAGCAGACCGTGTCAGCATCCTCAATGATCCCTCTGTGCCTTACAACTACTGGGTGTCCAAGCTGGACACGTGGTATGAACTGGCACTCTACGCCTTGGAGGTGCTGACCTGCCCTGCCGCCAGCGTTCTGTCTGAGCGGGTATTTAGTGCTGCTGGTGGCATCATAACAGATAAGCGTATCCGCCTTTCCACCGAAAATGCTGATAGGTTGACACTTATAAAAATGAACAAGGCCTGGATTTCCCCTGACTTCTCCACTCCACTGGAGGAAAGCCCCGGGGGAACATAAACTCACTTTATATATGTTATTTACAATGATGGGAATACTCTGTATTCCCATTCACCCCTTCCACCCAAAAAACGGGTATATGGTTGACTCTTAATCTTCTCATCCTCCTCCTCCTCTTCCATATGCCCTGTGATATAATTTTTATATAGGGCCAGCTCACCAGCGGGCCCTGTTTGACAATTTTTATATAGGTCAGCTCACCAGCGGGCCTTCTCATATAATGTTTTATTGGGTCAGCTCTCTAGCGGGCCCTCTCATATAATGTTTTATAGCTTCAGCTCACTAGCGGGCCTTCGCATATAATGTTTAGGATGGTCAGCTCCGCAGCAGACCCTCACCCATAATGTTTTAGATGGTCGGCTCAGCGCACGTTTCCCTCTTAATCATGGCCCCAGTTCAGAAAAATCGAGGACATTTTTGGGAGAATTTGCCTTTGCGCACGTTTCCCTCTTAATCATGGCCCCAGTTCAGAAAAATCGAGGAAATTTTTGGGAGAATTTGCCTTTGCGCACGTTTCCCTCTTAATCATGGCCTCAGTTCAATAAAATCAAGGAAATTTTTGGGAGAATTTGCCTCTGCGCACGTTTCCCTCTTAATCATGGCCTCACTTCAGAAAATCGAGGAAATTTTTGGGAGAATTTGCAGATGATATACAAGTAAATATACAGCAAATACTGTTTGGTAACAATTTTTCGCCTAAAGTCGTTTTTATCTGCCTTTTTGTGTGTTTTACGGTCAGTCTGTAAAAATGGCGTACTACGGGCGAAAGATCGTTCCCAGCAGCGATGTTGGAGTCCAAGATGCATCCAGACATCCTCCCTATGCTGTCCCTGAACCATTTCTGTGGTGTTTCCATCCTTTTCTGCCCTTTTCCTATGGACCAGGCACCCTCCCCTCATCAGAGCAGGGGGTGCCTGGTGTAATGCTCGAGTCCTCCCATTGACTTCAATGGGGCTCGGGTGCTCGGCCGAGCACTCGAGCCTCCGGGGGTGCTCGGTCAGAGCACCCGAACACCCGAGCATTGGGGTGCTCGCTCATCACTAATAATTAGATAATCAGCTTGCCGCTAAAAGTCTGTAGTGAATAATGTGTAGTAAATGATATGAAGCCAGTTCCTATGTGGTACACAAAGGTTAAAGGGATGAAAGTGAGCGGTATGTTGTTAATTCAATGGAAGCAGTACTCCTTCAGTACCTTTTGGTTATGGGCTCATTGTAAGGGCGCGAGCAGATAGTTATATATCCCAGTATCCAATCTGTATATTTGGAGGTTTGCATTCCTCTCAGCTATGTTCCCCCTCCACTCCTTTCACACGGGCAGGTATCTCTGTTCCCCCTGACTTGTGAGCGGGTACCAGTGAAGTCCTTGTAAGTTCTTTCTTTCTGTTGTCAGATGATGTAGACTGCTTAGATAACAGGTGTTGCTCCTTTTCTTTTAATGATTGTAGGCTTCATGCCCCTAAAGTAGCATACTTAATAACTTCAAAGGCTACACAGTATCCCTCTATCCTCATAGGGACTAAAATAATAAAATGTCTTTCTGGTACAAAATGTAATAAAAATAAAATTAGAATAAAATTCTGGGGCGTTTCAGAGAATCTATATTTATTGATATTCATACTGATATATATACTGATATATATACCCACCAGACATACACAAAGATATACACCTACACATACATATATCTACAAATATACATAACCACACAGACATACACACCAATAAACATATTGACCAATATAGATACCCACACATACAGACCCACATATATATATATATATATATATAAAGTATGTCGACTATCCGGTGCTAGCCTCTTTTGGGTCTAATGATGGGAGGTTGAGTACTTTCATAGCAAATGAGATACGGTTCCCTATTGAGGACTGGGTGGGGATGCTTCCTCCAACCTCTATTATGATTAATTATTTTTTCTGTTTAATCCTGATTCTTTGTATTTTGCCGATCTCACACGTGGGATATCCAGGACGGATACCACGCTGTCACCATTTGCTCACACAATTTGTGTTTTTTCCCATTTAAACTGATAATCCCTACACTACTGTTTGGTCACATCTGCAGGGACAAATGCGAGTAACACACTCATTTGAGATAACACAGTGTGTCGGACATGAACCTCGATGCTCGATGGTTATACACTGATTAACCCTCAAACTAGGTCTCCGCGATGTCTGCAAGAGTAGCAGCTAGCGTAGAGCCAGAGGGTAGTAAGAAGGCATTCTTTCGTTATTCCAGTTTGAAACTGGCTGCCGTTTCCATCATGAGCATCATAAGAGGTTACAACACATGTTGCCATATTACCACCCCTGACGGGAGTAGGATGACTGTCAAATGTTAGGCAGTAACTGAGAGTAACGGTGCGATTATGCTCGCTGGCAGATGTCCAACAGTAAGTTGGATAGTTTGTTCTTAACTTAAACATTTTGTTGCCTTTTATGATCGGAATAGTGGCGGTGTGCCAACGGAGATCTAACCGTGTGTTATCGGATACGGACATACAAAGGACCTTACAGTATATTCTACCACAGGTTTTTTAACCTGTTAGGTTTTTTATTTTTATTGGCGGTTCCTGTCCCGAGCAGTTTTCCTTCAGGGTTCCGTGTCTCATTGATCACTTTAAGGTGCCAACATCGTTCGCACCTTTGTTGTCACACGAGATGCGGGTAAGTCTACCTGCCTCTCGCGTGGACCATTACGTTACCTATGGACTCATTTCCCATCATCCTTTGTTGACCCTGGTGACGTCGCAACCATACGCATGACGTCACACACGTTTGAGTAGAGAGTCTTTGGCGGTCTTTTTTTCAAAATGTACTCTATTTAAGGTCACAATGATGTTATATATTTAGTCTTGATAAAGGCCCTCCAGGGGGCCGAAACGTCGACATATGAGTTTGCAATAAAATTACAGTTTTTTTTAACAAGTCCTGAGCGTGCATTTTCTACATGGTAGCACACTACCATTTCCTAGTCTATATATATATATATATATATATATACACGAATATACAGCTGCCCATACACACTTACACCCAGAGACATATGTACACCCCTATACATACTTTCACCGTACCCATATACATACACACTGATGCCCCTATACATATTGACCCCTGTAGACATACTCACACCCATAGACATACTCACATCCATTCACATACCTATATCCATACCAATAACCAACCATGCGGTTGTCCACTTTTTCCCAGGAAAATCTGCTTTAAATAAGATGATTAAAATTTTTGCCTTTTTGACCCATTGACAAAAAAATTTCGCTAGATTTTCAATGGCTACAATTTTTTCACCCCTTTACTTACGTTTTTTTTGCCTTTTTGCTATAAAAACGATATGAAAAACATGTTGCTTCCAGGAAGTGAAACACAGGACAAGCAACTAGAGAGGGTGCTAGGTAGCTCTGGCTCATACTGTGTGCTATCACTATGAGTACCTGGAATAACACTAAAAGGAGGAGCTAGAAGGACTGTAATGCTTCCAGTGAGTCTGAAGAGGAGGAAGTGACCACTACAAACATTAAAGGGTCTGGATGTTCTGATTCCCCAGATGCAATGATGGCCACTCCCCTACATAACCCCTAGGAATCCTGGGGAAAATAGTGTCACAGGCACAGGCAGAAGTAAGTAAGGGTGGGGATAATTATAGTCAGGCCCGGACTGGGAGAAAAAATAGGCCCGGGCATTTAAGGCTGAGCAACTCATTGGGGGGGGGGGCGGCGGCGGTGGGCATTCGTTATTTATATAGCGCCGCGTGGCCGCACGTTGATTGCCCGTCCACCAGGAAACTTGTAAAGAGGTGGCCATCTTTCAGATAGTGAAAGACGGCCCAAACTCGTTTCATGATTAATTTTTTTTTAAACGCCCGGGCAGGCCCACCGGGCAAATGCCCAGTATGCCTGATGTCCAGTCCGGGCCTGATTCTAGTAGTGAGGAAGACTCACAGATGGACATTGATGTGGTTGGTTATAGTGATGGTGAAGCAGCTAGTGGGACAAGCGTGACCTCATGAGATCCTCCTGTTGATGCTGAGGTGGTAGAAGGTGGCAGCAGCAAGGAGAAACTAGTGGTGGTGATGATCATGGTGGAGAAGCAGGGGTGAAAGGGACATTAATGGCCTTTTTAGCCCAAATCAAGTAGGAATGGGAGACAGGGATGAGGATGGGCATCACCACCTCCAGTGAGATTGGCAAATTTGCAGAGTTTGCTGCTGCTGTAATTCCTGATGCTTCTGAGTTACAAGGGCAGCAGGATGATGAGAAGCAGGCTAGTGTGCCACAGACCACCATGGACACAGTGGGAATCGAGTCCAGTGATGCGGGACTAGGACATGTCCCTTTTGCTAGCAACAGTACTCCTGGTCCTTGTTGTAGTGCTGATTCTGAGACAGTAGCAGCAACAGCAGCAACATAGTCCTCTACCCCAGACAGTGGAGGGGAATGTGTAGAAGAAGAAGAAAGAGGCCATTCTTCTCCAACTTTCCCCTCCCCTGAAGTCCTGGGGGTGGGACTATTTTCCTCTTGGGGCATGCACAATGCAGTCATCAGAGACGGCACTGTGCACAATTTGTGGCAAGTCAGTGAAAAGGTGAAAAGAGGGAACACACCTTGGCACAACTGCCCTGATAACACACACAAAACACAGACACCATGACATTTATGTGAAACATGTTAAAGCCAAACTCCCATCAAATAAATCAGGCATCACTGTTGCTGTATTCCCTGACTCTCCCTAAAGGCAACTTGAGGTGTAAATCAAGTTGGATGAAGAATAGAGAAACCTAGCTAGAGCCTGAAAGTTCATTGATGAGTGAAACACCTGGCTTGCCATCAGCTTCTTGCTGTAGGGTCCAGGCGCAGGAAGATGTATCTACATCTTTTGGCAATCTACCTCATTCATCTTTACCTCCCCCACCAGCTGATAGCCATTCAGTAAATGTGGCAGTTCGTGTCTACCCATTGCTCTGACCACACGTGGCAGTGTAGTGGAGGATAATCGCAAGCAGGGCATCAAGAAGAATCTGAAGAGATTCCATCTCACAGAATAAGCTAAGCTGGTGGCAGGGAGGGCTCATCATTACTATTAAAACTACAAGGTGTTACGTGTCCTTAGCGTGATGGCAGTAGTTTCTGATGGGATGATTTCACATTGGAGACTCTAAGCATTGTGATGTTTGGTTAGAGTTGTGCCAAGTGTTTGATGTGAGTGCAGATGTGTCCATTGTTCCCAGTCCTTCCCTTATTTACCACATACACGGTGCACATTGCAGTTTATGATGAGAGGCACATTCCCTACGTGCTCTCAAGAGAAAAATGTATATTCCAACAACACATCCATGATTTTGTAGGAGGGGAAGATGGAGGGTTGTCCTTTAGTTGGAGACCAGCAAAATGACGGATTAAAAATGTCACCTTGATCAAAAGGGCAATATCAGAATATCTCCCTAATCAAAATAGCGATATTGTGATTACGCACTTTTAAAGGTTGACAAATAGAGGGCGACATTGATGCTCCCCTGAATCATAAAGTTTGTTGTGACTCAGTGCCCCCCCTTTCTCCCCATGTTCCATGCACAAGGGTTCACTGGCTTCAAAGCTAAGGAGTGGTGAGCACCATACTGCCGGGCAACCTGACAGCTGTTCCTGGTCTCTGGCCCTGCACATCTAACAGGTCCACGGTACTGCACATTGCTTTTTCACATCATACTTCATATCCCCTACTTGGCAGTGGCTCTCCCACAGACAACAAAAGCCCTTTGTCATGGTGGCTCAGGTAAATAAGAACACAACACAGATACAGTAAGATCAACACCACTTTATTTAGGCAATATACAGATAAAGGCACTTCCCCAACCTTCCCCGGAAAAAGGAGTGAGGACAGCACTGCAGTCCACCATCCAGGAGCTGAACACTGAACCTATGCCTGCACTACTTGCAAATCTCCCTCAATGGTTCTCTCAAGAGAGTGGACACAGCCTACACGAGGTGGAGCGTCGATGGCTGGTAGGAGGACATACAGAACCCTAGAATGCTAGGGTCCAAGGCAGATACTATCGATACCCTAGAACGCAAGCCCCCAAGGCTAACACCCACGGTAATAGACCAGTACGATGGCAAGATCTGGGAGGCAACAGACTAACCCGGAGGCCACAGAGAGAAGGTAGTCTGACAAAGGCAAGGTCAACCACGGTGCATTAGTCAGACAAGGCCAAGAAGGCATACACGGAGCGTGTAGTCAGACGAAGCCAAGGTTCATACACAGAGCAGTTAGTCAGACAAGGCCAAGGTTCATACATGGAGTGGAATCAGCAGCCAAGCGAGGGTCACAATGGAGAGCAGACTCAGAAAGCTAACGCACTGGTACACCACGAAAGGGCAACTAAGCCCATAGTCCAATCCACTTAATTAATCTGTCCAGAAGGCGGGACAAGTAAGAGCCAATATCACCGGAGACTACAAAAGCAGCGCGAAGACGGATGTACAACTCCAAGAGGCAACAGGAATGTGGAAGTGACTGGCACGCTGCCAGCCACCCGCCGGGAGGAACAGGATGAGTACAGGAAACGGATAATGGGTGAACAGTCCACAGGGACAATTGTGATACCCTGCCATTCTGCACACAAAGAAAGGGAGAGAGAGCCCGATGCAGCGTTCAGCCCACTCCATCATCAGAGAGAAACTCATGATAACTGCGTAAGTGACCTAAAGGATGTTTGCTGATTGTGATTTGTGAATGGAGAATAAAAGTTCCAGTCCCCATGTCTAAAGAGAAGCCAGAAACTGGATGAACTGTGGCAAGAAGTATTTTCTCCGTTATGTAACTGTCCTCTATATCTGTTGCCAACTACTAGATAAGTGAGATTTCCAGGCACAATTGCTTGTTACTTATTACATATTTGTATTGCTATCTTTGTTGCAAGTTCATCTTTAATAACCCATGCTATTCTGAACCATGGCTGCGATAATGACTCTGTACTCCACTACTAAATTGCATATGCTTATGCAAAGAATTTGTTCATGCTGCGGCTTCACATTTCACTGCTTCATCTCCGGGTGCCTGTGTGTTCAGAATCACACACCAATGGCTGGGGCAGCTGGGAGAAGCAACAGGTTTTGGATGAGAGCCGCTGCCAAGTGAAAAAGCAGGCCAGGATCAGCTGTCAGGTTGCCCGGCAGTAAGTAGCTCACCACTTCTCAGCTTTGAAGCCAGTGAACCCTCTCGCATTGAACATGGAGAGAAAGGGGGAGGAGCACTGAGCCACAACAAACATTATGATTCAGTGGAACATCAATGTCAATGCAACATTTTTAATGTACCGTTTTGCTTGTTGCCAACTAGAGGGAGATATTTCAAATGGAGAAGCATTATTAGCCAACTTCTTTTTTCTAAATATAACTGAAGTGGTGGGTGCTAGTTGTGGTGCTGCTACTGCCTCTGGCACATCACTGGAGCTAGTAGTGGCAAGTGGAAACATGATCATCCATCTCCATATGAATGCTGTTGTTGATTCCATTCCCCTTGAGCAGCCTAATCATCCTGATGTTTCAACAAGTCAGCAGAATGAACAGCAATTGCAAATCCTGAAATGACACCTGGATATTTGCCACTGGCCACCATAACATGCCAGCAGGACATTTTTTCCCTCAGGCCTACAAAAATAAAACCATGTTTGTTTCTAACAAGACTAAGTCCTATAAATCACTGATTCCTCAGGGCTTGTGGTGCTAACAAGCCGAATTGATAAACATTATCTGTGATTATTCAATAGGGTGACCACATTTCCCTTCTGCCATTCCGGGACGTGGTCACCCTAGAACTTGCCCCTTCATGACTTACCTTGAGTCCCTGGTGGTCTAGCGGCGTGGAAAGTGCTCTGTGCCTCCTCCGGCACAGAGCTGAAGCTCCCGCGCGCTGTGCTCAGTAATGCAGAGTGCTGGGAGATGATGTCATCTCCCAGCGCTCTGTATTACTAGATCGCTTGCCTCCAGGAGATCAGGTAAGCTGCGTTGCCGCCCTGGATGTCAGCCTGCAAGCAGCGTCCATGATGTGACACACCGCTTGCAGGCTGACATCCAGGGCGGCTTGGCTTCATTCCGGGACACTTCATTGTCCCGGTTGAAGATGACCCGGGACGCGGGACATAGCCCTGAAATAAGAGACAGTCCCGGACATTCCGGGACCCGTGGTCACCCTATTATTCAATGCTTGTGACCTTAACAAGCCAAATTGATAAAAATTTTTCTGTGATTCCTCAAGGCTTGTGATGCTATCAAGCTGGCAGTGCTAATCCTCCCCTTTTAGTACCACCAAGCCATAATATTACACACCAGTATGCTGAAACTTAAACACAATGATGTGTTGGGCACATCCAAGTCACAGTATGCCTGATCTGCATATCGGCCTATTGGACCTCCGTGCAGATCATTAATACAAATGTTACTGGAGGATTCAATGCCAATCACAGCCTACAATGACTGATTGCCATGTTTGTCAGCCAGTCTTATGTGGCTAATGCCAAGGTAGATTGACCTTCCTAAATACCCCTGTCATGCTTCCAAGTGAGCATGTAGATAGGGGAGAAAAGACATCATAGGTATGCACACATGGGAGGCTTAAATGGCATAACAGTTATGTCACCCATGTGAACTTATATACTGATCAGAGAATCTATTTATTATGACTTATCTCTGTGTTATAAACTGAACAGCATCTTATCTCTCTGTTACGATTTATCTGTATTATACACTGAGCAGTGGCGTATATCTGTATTATGATTATCTCTAATATACACTGAGTAGCGGCATATCTTTGATTTCAGATTTATCTTTATATTACTCTCTGGGCAGTAGCATATCTCTGCATTATGATTTCTCTCTCTATTACACGCTGGGCAGCAGCATATCTCTGTATTATGATGTATGTACCTGGCAGCTGGTGTTACCTGGTACACAGTAATCCCATCTGTCTCTGTTTGGCTCCTCTCCCCTCCCATTTCTCTCAGTCTCTCCTCATTTCTTGTCCAAGCTCGAAGTTATTGTTTATTTTAAGGGGAGCCTTGAGTAGACAGTGAGGAGTGGGAGAGATGGAGGGTTGAGTAAGATCTGAGGGGAGATGCAGGGGTGAGAATGTATCTGGAATTTGCATCATAATATTACTGCTGACCTTTCCTTCTGACTTCCAGCAGGGATCTATATCCCTCCCAAGCAGAGACCCTAAATACAGACCTGCAGTGCATTGCTCTGTTAACCCCAATTTCTGCTGCCACAGACCTACATTAAATCTCTCCGTTAACCCCATCTGTACCTAAGGGACCTGTACAATTAAGTCTGTATTTTAGAGTGGAATCCAAAACAATATGCTGGAGACCTCTGTCATCTAAGAGGTTAATCTAGGGATGTGCAGTTTGAGTGAGAACCACCAACTGTTGAGAAGTACAAGTCCCATCATCCTCAGCCAGTTGGGAATAATGGGATTTGTAGACAATAAAAGCTGGAGGGACTCAGGTTGCTCACCCTTTGATTTAGGAGATCTGAAGTATATTGCCCCATTAACCCCTTTCCTGCCCAAGATCTACAGATATCACTCAGTTTATCCTGTTAGATCAAAAAACTGCAGAGCACTCCTTCATTAACCCCTTCCTAGGGCAGGAATTGCAGAGCATTTCTTCATTAACCCCTTCGTAGCACAAGAAATGCAGTGAATCACTTAATTAACCCTTTGCGTGCCAGAGGGGTACACAATGCGTTGCATAACCCTTGTGAACTCAAAGGGTTAACCCCTTCCAAGCACAAAAACAGCAAAAATCACTTTATTAATCCCTGCCTAAGATCTGCAGTGCAGCACCGAATGTCTCTCTTCAGCAGTAATAACAAATTAACCCTTTCGCTACCAGAGATCTTCAGCCCATTGCTCTGTTTTAGGGATTCACAAACACAGTCCTCAAGAGCTTCTAACAGTCCAGGATGTAAGGATTTCCCTGTTTGTGCGCAGATGGGCCAAACAAAATGAATGAGCCAGCGATTAACTCACAAATCCTTAATTAGGGAAATCCTTAAATCCTGGCCTGTTGGTGGTCCTTGAGGATGGAACTTGGACACCCCTGCTGTAATTAGAACGTTCCCTGACAAAGACCTGCAATGAATCACTCCATTAACCCTTTACATACACAACATCTGCATAGGATTACTCATTAACCCCTTATCTGCTAGGGGCCTGTCCTACATTATTCACTGTCATCGTTAAAAAAATGAAGAGCGGTAGGTCAAATCATTAACTCATTTATTGCCAGATCTGCACAGCATTGCTGCATAAACTAAACCTCTTTCAGAAAACACAGATCATTGTTCTGTTTTGCATTAACCCTTCTTTGCTGAAGGTCTTGCAGTGTATAATGGCCCGCAAAACCCTGCCAAAGCCTTGCATGGCACTTTTCTAACCCATTCTTTGCCAGAGCCCTGCAGAACAAATCAGTACCTAATTTGTTTCCAGATATTTGGATTTCATTATCCGTCCATCAGGAAGTCTGTAAAGCATTTTTATATTAACCCACTGGGTGCTAGAAACATTTCCAATGCATTGCTAAATAATGCACTGGGGATGTCTCTCACATCCAAAGGGATGTAACACTAGTCCCTAATTACTAAGCAGTGGGAGCAGTCCTATAGGTATTTTATGGTGCTCTGCTTGCAAAAAAGATTAAAGGGATAGTAATACTTAAAATGTAAAAAATAATATGTTGTAGGGCTTATCACCCTGAGTAAGACAAGAGTACTCCAACTGCTGAAAGGTGTTTCATTCAAAAGTTATTAATTTTCAAATTTGAATTTTTTAGGTGTAATATCACAGTGGCCTGAAATTGTACAGTGGCGCTGTTGCTACACAATCCTATGGACAGCTCTGGTCCCGGGACCATACATCTCCATAGGATGGTGTAGCAACAGCGCCACTGTACAATTTCAGGGCACTGTGATATTGCACCTAAAAAATTCAACTTTGAAAATTAATAACTTTTGAATGAAACAGTTTTCAGCAGTTGGAGTACTCTTGTTTTACTCAGGGGGATAAACCCTACAACATATTTTTTTTTCACATTTTAAGTATTACTATCCCTTTAAATAAAAAGTACCCATGATTTTCTAACCACGGATTGGTGAGCATAGTGATGACTGGAAGGTCAGGTTTCAATAGGCCTCTTCCATATGGGAGACTTTGGACGGAATGCAAAAAACGTCTGCAATCGCTATTTATCCTCCTCTTGCACACCAATTGTCACATCAGAATCCTTCTGCACTTCCTTCACCACACCTTGTACTTGCACTTAAAATCCTCCTCCTATTGTCTCTGTATGTCATCATGAATTCTAATTAGACTGTAAGCTCCTTGGGGCAGGGTCCCTTTCCCAGCGTATGATTCCCTTGCTGAACTTTCCCACACAAATAATGCAATGATCGCACCTTAGCCTAATGCTCCTAACCCAGTTCTCTATTTTTGTATTGCATACCCCCCAACTTTTCAAATGGCCAAAGAGGGACACTTTTGTTTTAGGTGGTGTTGTTGGGGCAGTGGCTGGTGGGCGGGGCAGTACCGATAATTTTTAGGTCATTTCATGACCTTCTGATACCTTGTGGTGTAACTGAATAATTGATTTAGAGCAAGAACAAAGTATTTTATTTACACAGACTAATTTATAAACAAATAAACTGAAGTTTAAACAAACATTAATGTGAGTTTTATTGCTGTGTAGCAATGTGATACACATATATATACCAAGCACCGTCTGAACTCCTAAAAAGAGGGACATCAGAGTGGGAAAGAGGGACAGAGGGATTTGGGTCTAAAAGTGGGACTGTCCCTCCTAAAGAGGGACATATGGGAGGTATGGTATTGTACTATTTAAACTTGTGTTAAGCGTTGTGTACATGTAAGGCGCTATATAGATAAAGATACATTCATACATACTTTTGATGGCAAAATTATTAGCACCAAATGTCAGTGATTTGCTAATGTTTTTTCAGAATTAACGAACATTTACACATTATTTTGTGAATGGATTTCAAAACGTGGGCGTGGCTAAAATGTCCACCATTTTGTGAGAGGATGAGAGATTGCGCATAACTGAGCAACGCAAATATAATTTTGCGATTAATTTAGGAGTACTTATTAACTTTCTCATTAGTTTAGGAGCATGTGCTATTTAGCATCACGGCTAGGGTTGCCACCTTTTCTTCAAAAAAATACCGGCCGTGGCATTCCCTACATCGACTTAACGTTGGACAGAAGCCAATTTTTTACCGGCCTGCCAGTAAAATACCGGCTGGATGGCAACGCTAATCTAGGGTGACCACGGGTCCCGGAATGTCCGGGACTGTTCCTTATTTGAAGCCTATGTCCCGCGTCCCGGGTCATCTCTCACCGGGACAATGAAGTGTCCCGGAATGAAGCCAAGCCACCCACACAGCAGCACAAACAGTCACTCTCTCAGTGGCGTCGCCAAGGGGGGCCAGTGCCCCCCCCAGTTTTCTTCACCTCCCAGTGTTTGTTGTGTTTTTTTTTTATATATGCCGCCCTGGATGTCAGCCTGCAAGCGGTGTTTCACATCATGGACGCCGCGAGGGAGCGCTTGGTAGCATAAATCAGCGCTCCCTCGCGGCGTCCATGATGTGACACACCGTTTGCAGGCTGACATCCAGCTGATCTCCTGGAGGCAAGCGCTCTAGTAATACAGAGCGCTGGGAGATGACATCATCTCCCAGCGCTCTGCATTACTGAGCACAACGCGCGGGAGCTTCAGCTCTGTGTCGGAGGAGGCACAGAGCACTTTCCACACCGCTAGCCTACCAGGGACTCAAGGTAGGGCATCAAGGGGCAATGTGGAGATGAAGAGGCTTTATGGTAGGGTGACCACATGTCCCGGAATGGCAGAACGGAAATGTGGTCACCCTACGCTAATCACAGCATTAGTATGGTTCTTGCATCAAAACTTGAGCAAACGCAAATAGTGAATCAATTTTAAAAAATAGCAAATGCTCCATTTTGTTGCATTCCTTTCTTTGTCACAGGTACAACTTTCCACCTCTGATCTGGATGTAACAGAGGTGTTCCTTACAGTCCGCTCATGCGAGCTCCAGACAGTATTACTTGTTGTTGCCTCATTGGAGGTTGTACTGAGCATCACCACAAATACTAGAGCTAGTGTACCAGCATAGGACGTTTCACAACAGCAATAAAACCAGCGCAGCATTTCTATGTTGGAGCTGCCTGTGTGAAAGGGGCCTAATGTTGTGTTCACACAGGTGAATTTTTTGTAGCTCAACATTTTTGTATTAATTGAAAATATTGGTTCATCTTTTAAAGGAATATGCCCAGCATCACTTTCTTTCAATATAAAGAAAAGTAGCAAACTTGCAGGGAAAATGCAGGTACCTGTGATAGTTGTGTGATTTTGATGCAATCCTATTGAAATCTGTACATTAGGTTTGTAGGTACTTGACAAGCGCACCGTCAAGTCATCCCGGTCTCTATACCTCTTTCCCCTTTCCCATAATAACCACAGAGACTATTCGGATGGGTCAAAAAGGCCACAGCTTTTATTATCATAAGTAACATTAATTTAACATTTATTTAACATTTATTACCAACATCCTTTTAAATA
The DNA here is from genome assembly GCA_037306005.1 of Rhinophrynus dorsalis. Taxonomy (NCBI): domain Eukaryota; kingdom Metazoa; phylum Chordata; class Amphibia; order Anura; family Rhinophrynidae; genus Rhinophrynus; species Rhinophrynus dorsalis. Next base: position 439,500,356 of record CM074722.1, on the reverse strand, counting down.
ACATCAATAAAACCTATACCTTACCATAACAAACATAACATCTTATTGCTTATCAGAACGTCACACTAATTGACTGGGGGCCATGCCACCATCCACCCCTGCCCTATTTGAACGTGGCAAGTAATAGCCCACCAGCCGTAATTTCCTGCCCCTTGGGCCCCATGCCCAAGAGTCTTAACCCGTACCATCACCACAACCACCTGGCTTGCCCAGCAAGCACCCGCCAAGCCGTGACAAAGACTGCCAGCAACCCGAATACCAACGAGCCCACACCGCCACCAGCACACCACCCCCATGTGCCTAAAAGACCACACCCCCGTGGCCCTAAAGGCACGCAGCAGGGACGGGCGGGCGGGAACTGCTCGCGTGCCGCTCCAACACTGCCTAATGGCCGCGGGAACACAATCCCTTGCGGCCGGAAGCTCCTGCCCACGTCATTTCCCCTTCCTGCCGGGCTCCGTCATGCCCCCTCCGCCTACTTCGCCGGCTCCGGTAGGCTCTTGACAAGCGCACCGTCAAGTCATCCCGGTCTCTATACCTCTTTCCCCTTTCCCATAATAACCACAGAGACTATTCGGATGGGTCAAAAAGGCCACAGCTTTTATTATCATAAGTAACATTAATTTAACATTTATTTAACATTTATTACCAACATCCTTTTAAATAACATCAATAAAACCTATACCTTACCATAACAAACATAACATCTTATTGCTTATCAGAACGTCACACTAATTGACTGGGGGCCATGCCACCATCCACCCCTGCCCTATTTGAACGTGGCAAGTAATAGCCCACCAGCCGTAATTTCCTGCCCCTTGGGCCCCATGCCCAAGAGTCTTAACCCGTACCATCACCACAACCACCTGGCTTGCCCAGCAAGCACCCGCCAAGGCCCAGCCGCTTGACTCCTTAAGCTGGCTGAGCCCCGCCACCAACCAGAGAAATGGCCTTCTCAACACCATCCTTCAAACCTTCCAAAAATATGTCCAGCCCAATTTCCGAAAGATGAACCCCGTCTCTCAAAAACAACCCGGACACCCCGTCTATCTCCCTATGCCGAACCACCACCCCACCCGCCTTCCGCACAAAACTGGAAAGCATCTTATTCACTTTTTTCCTGCTCCCTTCAATCGCCTCCTGGGACCTAGCTCCCCGCCACCTCAACCGAGGCGTAATCTCCGACCAAACCAACACAGTGTACGGAAACAAAACCCCCAATCTATCCCAATCCCGCTTAAACAACCGCACCAGCTCCCTTTGCGACACAAAACCTAAATCATTACCCCCCGCATGCACCACCAACACATCAGGCGGTGAACTAACCCGAGCCGTCCTAACTACTAACAACAAAACCTGTTCCCAAACCAAACCACCCACACCCAACCACCGAACAACCACCCGACCCTCAGGAAAACCCAGCCGTGTTCCGGCCCTCCGGACTGCAGCTCTCCTCTGGGCCCGGCAGATGAACGAATGTCCCACCAACCACACCACCACCGCACGATCACCTGCAACGAGAAAATCAGCACATGAGCAACTTACAACAGGAGGGAAGGCCGCACATACAAGCGAAAACGATCAGACTCCCACCGCCCAATCTTCCGCACCACCTCGTCCCCCAAACCCCACCGAGCCGCCTCCGTAGCCGCCCCGATGCGGAACGAATGAGAACCAAACTCCGCCGCATCCAAACCCAAACACCGCAAACCCCTCTTAAAGACACTGATAAACTGAAACCGGGACAGTGAAGAACCGTCCTCATGCGACAGAAAGGCCCGCCCGCCCGCCGGGCGAACCCCCAAATACTCTTGCACACAACCAACCGGGCACTCCGGCAACCCCGTAGCAAACAACGAAATCCGGCAACCCCGCCCCACCTGATCCGTCTTCGACCGTCTCAGTACCACAGACACACAACCTCGGCTCACACACACATCACCAAAAGCAAGCCCCGTCGCGTCCCGCCTGTTCGCACTCACAAGCTACCCGATCCGGAACGCCCCGAAGAAGGCCAAAGAAAATGCCGCCCGAAACAGCAAAGACTCAAAACTAGAGGAACAAACCCCAGGCAAAACCGACAACAAACCCCTCAAGATCCCTAAGGAAATCGGTCGCCGCAAATCCCTGGAGACACGCGTCCGCCGCAGCCCCTTCAAAGCCTGGCGGACCAAGAAATTCTTGGTCACATCCCGCCAACCCTCCAACTTAAACAAAAAGGCCAAAGCCGCCATACGCTGATCCACAGACGAACCCGACCGCCCCTCCTCGGCAAGCCGAGCCACAAACCACAGCAGCACCTCCAGCCGGTCATCATCCGATTCCGCTCCACCCATGATCTCGACCATGGAGAACCAATCCTGCCAACACCTCCGGTACATCTCCCAGGTCCGAGGAGCCACGGACCGTCTCACAAGGTCTCCCACAAGCCAGCAAGCGCGTCCCACAGCTGGGCCGGACAACTCTCCCCCACCTCGGCCGCGTCTGGCGCCACCTCCCGGAATCGGGCGAACTGAAAACGAGAGAGAGAATCAGCAATTACATTGAGATGCCCAGGAACGTGCCTCGCCCGACACCACAGATTAAGTTCTAAGCAGCGAAGAACCAGCAACCGGAGCAACGCTACCACCGGAGGACTGAACAACCGCCAAATTGTCGGAGTAAAAGCAGACCTTCTTATCCCTCAGATCAGCGCCCCACAAGAAAACCGCTGCCACAATCGGAAACAACTCCAAGAATGCTAAATTCCTAACCAAACCCGACCCCTTCCAAGCTTCTGGCCATTCACCGGCACACCAGCGCCCCCGAAAGTACGCCCCGTAACCGCAGCCCCCCGCCGCATCCGTAAACAATTCCAGATCATCCGCCCCGACCAACTCCGATTGGAAAAAGGACCGCCCATTGTAACCAGAAAGAAATGTGTCCCAGACCCGCAGGTCGTCCCGCATTCCCTTCGTAATGCGCACAAAATGGTGCGGCTGAGAAATACCAGAAGCCCCCGCGGCCAGCCTGCGCCCGAAGACCCTCCCCATAGGAATGATGCGACAAGCAAAATTCAGCTTACCGACGAGCGACTGCAGCTGACGCAAAGTCACTTTCTTGGCCGCACAAAACCGCGCGATCGTGTCCCGCAGGTCAACCAACTTCTCCACCGGCAAGCGACATTCCATGGCCACCGAATCGATTTCGATGCCCAGGAAGTGCAAACACGTCACAGGCCCCACAGTCTTATCAGGTGCCAAAGGAATCCCAAAACAGTCCGCCACCCATTGCAGCGTACGTAACAAGTACAGACAGTCCCGAGAACCCCCCGCGCCCACACACAAAAAATCGTCCAGATAGTGGACAACGGCAGAAGACCCCGACTCCGTCCGGACCACCCATTCCAAAAAACGGCTGAACATCTCGAAGTACGCGCACGACAAGGAGCAACCCATCGGCAAGCAAAGATCAACAAAAAACTCGCCCTCAAAGAAGCAACCCAACAAATGGTGAGAGTCCGGGTGTACCGGCAGCAGACGAAACGCAGACTCAACATCCGCCTTCGCCATCAACGCCCCGCGCCCAGCCCTCCGCACCAGGGCCACAGCCCGGTCGAAAGACGTATACCGAACCGAGCATAAAACCGGATCAATGCCGTTATTCACCGACTGCCCAGCAGGGTAGGACAAGTGGTGAATGAGCCGAAATTTCCCAACCTCCTTCTTCGGAACCACGCCCAAGGGGGAAATCCGCAAATCAGGCAACGGCGGATCCAGGAAAGGGCCCGCCATCCTGCCCAAAGCCACCTCCTTGGACAACTTCTCCCACACCACCCCAGGGAACTCCAAAGCAGACTTCAAATTGCGCCGTGAAACCCCCCCCCAACCCCTTGAAAGGGAATGAAAAACCCCACAGAAAAACCCTCCCGCAAAGCGGCCGCCTCAGACACCCGACTGTAACGATCGAGCCAAGGCAACATCGCGCCTAGCCTCACCGGCGTCGCCCCCAGCGGCAGGGGGCTCCCCCGGCTTGGCACCCTGTTTACCTCGCCTGAAGCACTTGGACAACGCGTGGGGCCCACCGCAACCGGAACACTCATGCTTAAAACGACAGGACACCCCCCATTTGCACTGGCTGTCATTAAACAGCCAGCAACATCCCCGCCTTTGTCCGGCCGACGAGCTGCTGGGACCCAACCCGCCGGCGCCCCCCTGAAAAAACGACGCCTTCTGCGGACCTAACAGCTTCATCCACAAATGGATATCCTTGTGATCCCACCGCATGCCTGGTTGAACAGCCTTCCTCTGACGGAAGTGCTCGTCGTACCGCCACCACGCCAGCCCACCATAATCCTTGCACATGCACCAAATCTCATCCACATAGCAAAAAAGGGCGGAACAATGCTCCGGCGCCTTCTCCCCCAGCAAGCTCGCGTAAATGCAAAAGGCCCGCAACCAATTCCCGAAAGTTTTTGGGATGCGCCTATACCGCTTCTTCTCCTCCTCCTCCCGCTTCTTATCCTTATCCTTATCCTCCCGTACATCCACAAAATCCTCCCTCGGGAGCAAGGAGAAAAGCTCCACAAACTCCCCTTTCCAAATACGCTCCCGCAGCTCTGACCGCACATGAACCCCCAAAGGACCCGCCGAACAAAAGTAAGAACCCAGCGTCGCAGTATCCGCCAGCTGCACCCCCACACCTCGCGGAACCGCCGCCAACGCGTCTGGAGACTGCCCAGCCCCGCCGGGGACCCCCTCAGGAACCCCGGGCGACAAACCCAACGAACCCACAGACGCCGGCGCAGCCACCCACACCCCCCCAGGTCCCTGAGGGTGGCCTACCGCGGCCCTGCCCGCCTCCCAACGACCGATAAACTGCTTCAACCCCTCAATAAAACCCCCCACACCGTCCGCACCCGCCCCCCCCCCAGGGGACCCAGGAAAAGAAAAGGAAGACTCACCAGAGACTCCGCCAGAAGAAAGCTGAGCCGCACGTCCTGCTCCCGGGGCGCTCGCCGCGCCGTGCGATCCTGAGGACCCTGGAACCACCACGACACTACTGATACCTCTGCTCAGCCGCGCGCTGGGACCGGGGGGGGACCCCCCAGCCGTGGAATCGTCCTGAACAGCATCCCGCACCTCCAGCAACTCCTGGTCCACCGGATCCACATCAGACCCAGGACCGTGAGACTCCTCCCGCACACTCCGCCCAGCAGACGCACTCCTCCTCCGTCCAACAGGTGACGAGCTGGGCAACTGAACTGGTCCCGCATCCACGGGCCCACCATGGGCCGTCCTGGAAGACCCCTCTCCAGCATCCACGCCATCACCCCTCCGCATGGTCGCCACCTCGCTGCGACCGCGTGCAGGTCCAGCCAACACCTCGCCAACCGCAGGGCCTCCCACAGCAGCAGCAGCAGGAACTGGAGACCCCCCCCCACGCAGACCAGGAGGAGGAAGAACAGGAGAGGAAGACTGCACATCTCCCCCCCCAGCAGCATCACCTACAGCCCCTAGGGAAGCCCTCTTCTTACGAGGGGGAGAGGAAGAGCGCCTCCCCCGCCTGGCAGGACCCCCCCGCCGCGCTGACCCAGAAGGGCTAAGCCTCCTAGGCGGGCGCGACATCCTCACTGGCCTGGAGGATGAAGGAGACGGACCGGCTGGTGATGACACTAGGCGCCTCCGCAACCAGCCAGCCCCTCTCCGCAAAGCCTCCTCTCTCATCTCAGAGAGGAGGGAATCAATTTCGGCGGAATCCGCCATTATGCCCCGGGGAACCCTACTGAGCGGCCGCGCTAGTGACTTACTGCTCGCGTGCCGCTCCAACACTGCCTAATGGCCGCGGGAACACAATCCCTTGCGGCCGGAAGCTCCTGCCCACGTCATTTCCCCTTCCTGCCGGGCTCCGTCATGCCCCCTCCGCCTACTTCGCCGGCTCCGGTAGGCTCTTTAGACTACTGTCTAAGGCAAGTTTCAGCATTCTCTCTGTTACATGCTCTGCAGTAATCACCAGCATGAACAACTTCATAAGAAATGATTACAAACATGTGTTTTTCTTCTTGTGTCATTATCATTGCTATGCTGTCACCAGTGTGAGCATAGCCTTTGTAGCTTATAATCAAGTATACTTCATCTAGTCAAACTATCTAATAAGTGAAAGGACAGAAAAGAGATCTATTAATGGCAAACACTGATATGGTCCAAGTAAGTATGTGTGTATGCATGTGTCCGTGATTAGTGAAACCTGGTAACATAACTTTTATTAAAAAAAAACCAAACATCTATTGAAGACTAATTGAGGACTAAGGTAGCATGCAATGCATTTCCTCACAATGCTTGTACTCCCCTTTGGCCCCTAAAAGGTTAAAAGCACAAGGAGAAAACATAGTTACAAACTCTACGACTGTACATTAATACTAACCAAAAAATATTGATGATGGTTAGTGTCTCAGCACCAGATAAGGACAACCACATTCAATAATACAGAGTAGTCTCAGTAATGGTATACATATACAGACACTAAATATGCAATCGTAAAATCACTCTTAACCCTGTGAGTGCCAGAGATGTAGCCAACACATTGCATCGGATACCATTCTGGCATTCAAAGAGTTAAAAATAGTTAAAAACAAAGTGACTGAAGCCAACCAGATACCCTAATAAAGTCACTCCCAGAAGCAAGGATTTTCCCCAAACACAGCTAAAAGGCAGATACCAATGTTACACTGTTGTAATCTTGATAAAGGCTACATTGTTGGCCGAAACGTCGATTCCAATAAACATGTAACAGTATTTCACGATTTTATGAGAATCTGCGAGTCCCGTCTTTCCTCAGGAACTGTATGTATATATATATGTATATATATATATATATATATACTAGCAATGTGGGACGGCGTTGCCCGTCATGTCATGACCGTTGGGCGCATGTGTGTGAAATGCAGACACACTGATAAACACAGACATATGCAACACACAGGCAGACACATACCATACATCCCAAGTGTCCCTCTTTAGGAGGGGCAGTCCCTCTTTGAGGGCCAAATCCCTCTGTCCCTCTTTCCCACCCTGTTGTCCCTCTTTTTAGGAGGTCAGACTGCGTGCAGGGCCGGCTCCACCTATAGGCGAGGTAGGAGCCGGCCTAGGGCGCACAGGTACTGGGGGCGCGGGCATGCAGCGGAGAAGAGCTGCGCCCGCACACACCACGCCAGGAACCACAACACAATCAGGTCTGTGTCGCTACTGCGCTCCCTCATTGGGTCGGATCTTTAGTAACGCAGAGCGTGCTGGGAGTCATGATCTCCCGCCGCTCTCTGCATTACTGAAGAGAAGACTGCGCGGGAGCTACAGGTATGTGATAGGGGGCAAGTTGGAGCTGAGGGGGCATAGTGGAGCTGCTGGGGGCAAGTTGGAGAGGATGGGGGGCAAAGTGGAGATGATAGGGGCAAGTTGGAGCTGAGGGGGCATAGTGGAGCTGCTGGGGGCAAGTTGGAGCTGATAGGGGTAAGTTGGAGCGGATGGAGGTCAAAGTGAAGCTGAAGGGGGGGGCAAAGTGGAGCTGAAGGGGGGGGCAAAGTGGAGCTGGTGGGGGCAAGTTGGAGTGGATGGGGGCCAAAGTGGAGCTGATGGGGGCAAGTTGGAGCGGATGGGGGGCAAAGTGGAGCTGTTGGTGGCAAGTTGGAGCTGATAGGGGCAAGTTGGAGCTGCTGGGGGCATAGTGGAGCTGAAGGGGGGGGCAAAAGTGGAGCTGGTGGGGGCGAGTTAGAGTGGATGGGGAGCAAAGTGGATCTGATGGGGGCAAGTTGGAGCAGATGGTGGGCAAAGTGGAGCTGATGGGGGCAAGTTGGAGCTGCTGGGGGCAAAGTGGAGCCGGTGGGGGCAAGTTGGAGCGGATGGGGGGCAAAGTGGAGCTGGTGGGGAAAAAGTGGAGCTGGTGGGGGGCAAAGTGGAGCTGGTGGGGGGCAAAGTGGAGCTGATGGGGGCAAGTTGGAGTTGATGGGGGACAAAGTGGAGTTGATGGGGGGCAAAGTGGAGCTGATAAGGGGCAAGTTGGAGCTGGTGGGGGGCATCTCCAGACCAGGGGCAGACTGGCCCAGGGGGCAGAGAGAGGACAATCATGAAAAGAGGTGGGGTATAAGTAGGCGGGGTATAAAGGGGTGGGACACAAGGGGCGGAGAGAAATGGGCGGCAAAATTAGGTTTTGCCTAGGGTGGCAAAAATCCTTGCACCAGCCCTGACTGTGTGGTGTGTATTACTTTGCTCTACAGCAATAAACTTCAGTATATGTGTTTATACATTAGTCTGTGCAAATAAAATACTTTGGTGTTGCAGTAAATCATTTATTAAGTTACATAAATAGCCAGTAATAGGTCATAAAATAACCAAAAAATTCTTACTAATGCCCCACCCACCAGCCACGCCCCCAACAATATCACCTAAAACTACAGTGTCCCTCTTTAGCCATGTGAAATGTTGGGAGGTATGCACATACACACAGTGAGCGGCAGAGACATGCAAAAGACACGCACACACACAGACAAACTAGAGATGGACACACATATGTAACAGAGATGTACACACACACACACACACACACACACACACACACACAGACACACTGGAGATGGACACACATATGTAACAGAGATGTACACACACACACAGACACACTGGAGATGGACACACATATGTAACAGAGATGTACACACACACACACACACACAACATATATGAGCAGAAACACAGGCGTGCATGAGTTGTGTACCCCTCTGGGACTCAAATGGTTAAGGTATAGAGAGGCATGTGAGAGTTAAATAGCAGTGGGAAGTGTATTCATATCTGGGAACATTGACTTGTGGAGTCCCTAGAGGGGACTGATGTGGTGCTGATGTGGAGAGACAAATGGGGCAAGCTGGGTTAAAAGTGGGTGGGGCTTAATTGTGAGTAGGGGCGGGGCTTAACATAAATGTGGAAAAGTGTTAGTAATAGGCTGGGGAAGGAGGAGAAGTGGGAGGGAAATGCAAGTTTACAGTGTGAGGGGTTTGAACACACTCCCTGAGGGGTTAAACTTGATACCCAACCCTGTGGCAGTCAGTGGGTTAAGTGTGTACCTGATGGCTGTCTGTCCTGTGTCTTGCATGGCAAATGATGACAGTGAAGAAATAATTCAGCAGAGGGCCTACCTTAACCCTTTGAGTGCCATGTTGTTCCCCTGGTGCTGCACTACAGGTCCTGCTGAGGCCACTGGGAGTCAGGGTGAGTGACTGTTGTGTGTGTCAGCCATATTTATTTCTGGCTTTGTGTGTGTATGTGGGACATGTGTGTGTGTGAGTGGGACATGTGTGTGAGTTTGGTGCTGTGTGAGTGGGGCATGTGTGTGTGTGTGGTCTGCGTGTGTGAGTGGGGCATGTGTGTTTGTCTGTGGTGTAGGAGCAAGTGGCGGCCATTTTATTTTTTTCTGAATTTGATAGTGGTGGGCGGGCTGCATAGTGGGGGTGGGCCAACTCCCTGCATGACTGAATCACCCAATAGGAGTAGTAACTCCTGCTTTATGCCTCCCCTGGGTGTGTTTTGGCAGGCACAAAGTCTTCTTTTATATATATAGATATGTTGCATGCTGAAAGATGTTTTATTCTAAAGTCACTGCAGCTACCAGTGGTCTGAAACTGTACAGTGGGACTGTTGCTACATCATCCTATGGAGATTTATGATCAACTGACCAGATCTGTCCATAGGATGGTGTAGCAACAGCACCACTGTAACCTGTCAGGCCACTGTGATACTGCACGTAAAGAATTCAAGTTTGAACTGTAATAACCTTTGTATAAAACACCTTTCAGTAGTTCTCCAGGTGAAAGAAAAACAGAAAGCACCAAATAGTGCAACAAAATCACAAAGCTGGAATGTTTCAAAGTAAGTAAATATATACTCACACATTCAAATGGTTAGGCCACTGTTAACAGTCGGGCTAACAAACAGGCATACGGAAATCACTAAGCGTTCAGGTGCAGCTCCAAGTGCAGGCATTGTCAAAGTTGGCATACAAGATGGATTTGGGTGGAGGCTTTTATTTTAAAAAATATACTAATTTATTAAACTATAAAATGAGGCTTAACACTTACTCGTTTTGCAGTTTTCCACCGCTTTATCAAAACTTTCAAACCAAATAATAAAAATCAAAGAAAATAAACTTTTTTTTATTTTTAAAACTAAAGGCTCCACCTGAATCCATCTTGTATGCCAGCCTTGAGAATACCCGCACTTGGAGCTGCACCAGAATGGAGATGGGTTAGTGATCTCCATATGCCTGTTTTTTAGACCGAGGTGGTGAGTTTCCCGAGAAACTCTAGTCACTTCTCCTCCTTCCCACACTGTTCAGCCCACTTCCTAGTTGCATACACCTCTTGCACCCAAAGGGTATAGCTGGGAAATCTCTGGATATGCCCCGGAGACTCCGGTTTTGACTCTGCATTACTGGGTTTCCTGGTCAGAGACTGATTGTCTGGATGTGGGAAGTTTCTAATGAAACGCTACCCACTTCTGCTACTTCCCAGTGTGTCCCTCCCACTCCCTGCCCTCTTCTCCTCCTTCCCCAGCCTATTCATTATACTTTTAATTCATTTATTAGCTCCGCCCCCACTAGCCATTAGGCCCCATCCTTTTTTTTACACAAATTGCCTCATTTCCCCCCCCCCCCCCAGTGCCACCACTCCCCTCTCCGGGGAGTCCACAACAAAAAGTTCCCAGGTATGCCAAAGGGTTAAGCCTGGTCACAAAACATGAGCCTGTCCAGGAGCTCCACTTGAGGAAGTTCCTAGGTATGATTACTGAGCAATGGAAAAGTTACATTGGAATAACAGATACACCATGAAATCCTGCCCATTTTTATTAGTCTTTTAACCCTTTCGTTGCTGGGTTATTCATCTTTGCTCACCAAGAGGAAACAGTGCTATAATGCTGAAACAAGCTTTTAAAAAGTAAACCCATAAAATAAAATAACTACCACTAAAGTGCTCCAGCAGCTCACGGGTTAATGCTCCCTCAGGGTAGGGTGATGGAAACTCCTCTTCAGGGTTGATTGGCCACTGGCTGCTATGGAGGCTGAGAAAGTCAAACTTCCTAACTTCTCAAATTCCATAGTACTATTGTGACTGCACAAAGCAGTAATTTCAGCTCTGTAAGTTTTTTTTTTATACAAATGGACCAATGATATCAGTTGTGTGAAACTTATTGCAACAAAGGCTCACTTAAATTTCCTGCCACATCTCTTCTTTGAAACAGGGCCGTACCTAGAGCATTTGGCACCCGGGGCGGATCCTATATTTGGCACACAACCCCCCCCCAATTTTAAAACGTAAAAAACACCCGCGGCCTCCCCTGCCCTTCTTGGCGGATGAGTTGCCCGAGGCATGGTTCTAAGCAGCTGTCAGCATGTATCTCTAAACTCTAGGGTTCACTAGCCACACTGATTTCTGGGACATGGAGTTCTATGGAGTGCCCCCATCGAAGGCATTCCTATTCCCCTCCCACCAGCCACATTGCCTCAGAAGTTTTGCCCATCTCCCGCCATACAATTATTTTTATACCCTACCACCCTGCACATAGCCTCAGGACCAATGTTTACTGCATGCCCCACTTCCCTACTTCAGTCTTTCCCTCAGTCTAATAGACTTTATGAAATGACACACTTCTTCCTATGCTCCTGTTATATGCAGCTGTGTTACAGTAGGGTGACCACATTTCCGTTCTGCTATTCCGGGACATGTGGTAACCCTAAATTTGAGTGGCATCCGGTCCCCTGCGGCTGGCTGGCACTGAGTTCCCTCCTACCCGCCCGCATCATCACGCGCCCCTGCGGGCCGTGATGACATACATACAGAGAAGAGGAAGAGGGCAGAGGCACTGGAAGAGAAGCGCTTGCTGCCAGAGTCCAGCAGCAAGCGCTTCTCTTCCGGTGCCTCTGCCCTCTTCCTCCTCTCTGTATGTATGTCATCATGGCCCGCAGGGGCGCGTGATGATGCGGGCGGGCGGCTACCTTCATTTCGGGACTCTTTATTGTCCTGGTGGGGGATGATCCGGGACGCGGAACATAGAACCCAATTAAGGGACAGTCCCGGAAGTTCCGGGACACGTGGTCACCCTATGTTACAGAGAGGCTTCTGTCATGTGGTACAGATCTCAGATTCTTCCATGGGACACCAGCCTCTATAAAACACAGCTTCCTCCTGCAGGAGCTTTGGAACTTGCCTGCAGACCGGAGTCTCTCTTTTGGCGCCACTGCCAGGGTCAGCTCAGCAGCCCCTCCTGCACAAATACTGACACACTTGCAAACTGAGAATGAGTAGCACCCGGGGCAAACCTCCCTTCTGTTAGTATGCCACTGCTTAGAACACTGATGGGTAACATGCATCCCTCGGGCCGCATGTGGCCCTCAGAGGCATGTCCTAGGCAAGGGGTACCCCACATGAATGAAACATTGATTACCAACTGGGTCTTAAAGGCCACAGCTTTATTGACTCATCAGTAATAACATACTTAATCTTGTCTAGTGATAGCCACGTGTTCCCTGCCAGACAGAGTAAAACAACAACATAACCTTTCTTCAAGCTTAATCACCCACTAACATGACCATACCTGGTTAACTTTCTTCTACTGAGCACCCAGAGAAACTCATGGGCTGCTACTGGGCATGTGTAAATGAAACAAATTGCATCATAAACATACTTTGGAACTTTTTCTTGTTGACTCCCTGGAGGGGAGTCCTGTAGTGCTTCAGGGGGAGATAAATGATGAGATTAGTGTAAAAAAGGGGTGGGGCTAAATTATGAGTGGGGACAGGGCTTAACAAACATAGCAAATGTAGGAGGAATAGGCTGGGGAAGGAGGAGAAGTGGGTGGGGAGTGGGAGGAACAGACGCTCTCCACAGAAACTCTCCATATCTGGAGAATCAGCCTCTGCCCGGAGACTTGGTAATCAGCAGCAAAAAGCTGAGTCTCTGGGGCACATCTATAGAGTTCCCAGATATGGTCAGAAAAGTGGACAGGGCTGAATGGGAGGAGCTTAACCAGGTTTTGTCAAGTAAGTCAATGGAACAGGGTGAAAAGAAGGCAGAATGTGTAAGAAGGTAGCAGAGTTACCCAGGAATCTCATGGCAGCTGGAGAAATAGCCTCTTTCCCTGTAAACCAGGTAATTTGCTCTAAAGACTGAATTCTATGGGGCAGATCTGGAGAGTTCCTAGATATGAATATGGCCCCTTAAAGGATAATAATGCCTCACTGGTGGATATCATAAGTCTCATGAGTACAGCCCCCTTTAATCTGCTGCCAAAGCTCAGGGGAGAATACACCCATAGGCCTCAGGCCTAATCCAGTGCTTCTCAACAACTTAACCAGCCATTTGTAATAACCTCTGCCTGACAACGATGCCAACACCCCAGCTGTGACAAAAACAAACAAACCCCGGGGTTGGAGGGAGGGATGCTGCATGCCACCCTACCCGTGGATAATGCAGGAAATGACAGGTAACGCCATTGCAATGCTCTCACTCTGTCCTCTCTTTACCTCTGGGCACATGTCTTGGACCCATGACCCGACATGACCCCCTCCACTAGGCCTGCCTTGTGTACTGGCTCCAGGGGACACTCCTGCTCCCCCCAGTCAGTAGAAGACATAATTCCCCCTGTCACAGCACATTCATCCTACTATCACCCTAAAAAGCACACATGCTTTTCCACAATAATAACTTGGGTTCTAAAGAGATCTCCAATGCATTCAAGTGGTTAATCTACTTATTTAACATTTTATACTTAATATATGTCTCTTTGGTGGACTTGAGGGTCACCTTGAGGTTAATCTGCTTGCCTGTCACTGACACTGATGTACTGAGAAAGAAGTGCAATTCTGGAAGCAAACCAAATGCATCAAATAGAATACGTACAAATTACCAATTCTTCGCAATGTGGAGGATACCCCTCTGGCACTCAAAGGGTTAAGTTGGGATTTTAACACCTTGCATGCTACAGAGATCTACAACATATTTCTTCTCAGTGTGTTCAAGACCTCTCTAGCATTCCAGGACTTAAAAGCCTTATTTAAATTTACAGTTTTTCTTGGAATTTGTGTTCATTACATATGGTGAACTTGGTTTGCCCTAGCATTACCCCAGTTTTGATTAGTACATCATCTTATCCTAGAAACTGCACAACCTTCCACAATATTTGTGAGTAGGACAAGGGTGGAGAATCATGATTGCCTGACAGCTTGTGTGGCCCATAGAGATTGGTAGTTGGAATGCACTTCTGGACCAATCAGTCTTTCCTAGAAATGTTTGCAGGCTAACCACAGGCTACTGTCATTTCCCCAAAGTCTCTTGGGGAAAGCTCTCACATTGCACTGCCACCTCATCCTTTTAAACCTGAATGCTTGAAAAAAGAGAAAAAAAGAATCTTGCTGTAGAGCTGCAATTGTTCCTATACAGCCCATGAGACTGCAGAGTGTGCCTGGGGCCCAGCTCCATCTGCCCCAGGGTCAAACAGTTTCTAGTTATGCCACTATGAAAATATTTTCGTATTAGGGCCCCCCCAAATATTTGTACTGAGGCCTCCAATTGCCATACCTGGAAACTTTTTCTTGTGGTGCCGCTGGGGGAGACAAATGACATGATTAGTGTAAAAAAAAGGGAGGGGCTTAATTGTGAGTGGAAGTGGGGCTTAAAAAATATGGAGAATGTGGTAGAATACGCTGGAGAAGGAGGAAAAATGGGAGGAATAGGCTGGGAAGGAGCAGAACTGGGCACAGTTTCATTATAAACTCCCCAAATCCGGAGAATCACCCTCTGCCCTGGAGACCCTGTAATCAACTACAATAAACTGAGGCTCCGTAGCAATCTGTGCCAATTGTCAATTACAGCACAGATCATGTATGTTTCATTTAACAACTTAAAGACCAGGAGGGGTGTGCAACACATTGCAAAACAATGTATTTCTTGTCCCTTTCATCCTCAAGGGATTAAAGCAGTGACAAGCAAGTATATTCTCCCCTATGGCTACATATGTGGACCTTAAAGGGATAGTAATGTTTCACAAAAAAAACAGCTCAGTGGAGAGTATTATTTCACTACTGTAGTAAGTTGTAGTTCAAGAGTAATTGAATGATAAAGTATCCACCTCCCACCCCTTTTTCCTAGTGTAAGCCGCCTCCCCTCAGATGTAGAATCTGGTCTTAGGACCGGATAGCTTACAGCAAGGGACAATCTTCTTACTGTGAGCATAAGGAAAACCCTGCCCCCCCTTGACAGGTTTTTCCTTATGCTCACTGAAGATTGTTCCTCTCTGTGATCCATCTGGACATTCTTGCTGTTCTGTGGTGAGCAGTGTTACATCAGCAGAAGGTGCCGGAGGGGATACTTTATCATACTTGAACTACATCTCTGACAGTATTGAAATAACACTCTCCATGGCACAAATATATGAATATTAAATGGAACTGCTTTTTATGTGAAACATTACTATCCCTTTAATTTCTTGTATGCTAAAGAGGTCCCCAACGAATTGAAAACCAGTGCGTTGGAGGCCTCTCTCTAGCACTGAAGGGGTTAGGGAAGAACAGAATTAAGTGTAAGTGACGCATGCACTGACAAAAAAGAAATACGATGTGTTATTTTTTTATGTGAAAATAGGGTGTGTGTGATATGGGAGGGGGAAATTACCTCCTCTTCTCACTGTACCAGAGAATAAACTGGGGACCACAGGAGGAGTCTCTAAGGGCCTCACGTGGCTCCAGAGCCACCTATTGCCAATCACTGGGCTAGGGGATCCTGGAAAGTTCTTTGAAGGATGCTGAACAGGAAAATGTCAATCCATTTTTTGTGGTTTTTCAGTGTAATGCATTAAAGGGGACCTTGTTTCATTGAGAAAGTTGAAAACTTAAGTTACCCTTCAACCCCTCCCAAACATGACACATCCCATCTGTCAGCCTCTGAAAGTCCAAAACAACACATGTTAGGAGAAACCGGAGTGAAGGTGGGGGCTGGATAAGGAGATGTTTTTAAGTTAAATGTAAACTGAACTCACATAAACATTATTCTCTATCCAAGAGATTCACTGATCTCTCAAATGCTAGAAGAGAGAGGACTCCCGTAGCAATAATTCTCTGCAGGACTTCCAAATGCCAGCATGGAGATCCAGGCCACTGCTGGCTCCAATTGTAACTTAACCCCTTAGATGCTAGGAAGGTCTCAAACACATTACCAAATAACACATTAGAGACCTTTCATGCATCCCAGGGGTTGATTATTGAAATTCTCCCTCTGAGGTTGCCCTTGAATTTGCGTCACACAACTTTGAGGTTTGAAAATTTGTGTTGGGGGTGTGTGTGCAGGATAAAAACGATAATTGAAAACAGGATAAGCAATTACATAACTTTTCTACCCTGTTTTGCTTCCTTTTGAGTGTGCTTTTTTATGGGTTTTTTTTCTCTCGGATACACCTAAACATACTTATACTAGCCTGCTAATCTTGTTTCTGATCTTGTAACGAAAGTCAATAGGCCTTATGTATGAAAGAAAAGAGGAGCAAGTCAGGAGCAAATGGTTCACTTTTACAACGTAGCACACAAAACAGCATGCAATGTCCAGGCAATATGAGAATCTCGCCCTGTCAGAAAAGCACAAGATTCTCATGTTGCCAGTATTAAACAGCGCATCCAGTACTTTATTTTATTAAATTTATATTGGGCATCCAACTTGACCAGATTTGAGGTCCGAATATAGCCCTAGATTTACAGACTTCATTTTAAAATAAGCAATAACAGTGCCCACCTGAATCATGGAGATGAGTGAACTGCATTGTTAACCCCTTGAGTGCAGCTCAGTGCTGCTCCGGGCTCTCTCTTCCCTTGTGTCAGCATGCTCCACTCCCCTCTGTCATTCTGCACGCAGAGACAAGGGGAGAGAGAGCCCGTAGCAGCGCTAAGCTGCACTCAAGGGGTTAACAATGCAGTTCACTCATCTCCATGAATCAGGTGGGCACTGTTATTGCTTATTTTAAAATGAAGTCTGTAAATCTAGGGCTATATTCGGACCTCAAATCTGGTCAAGCTGGATGCCCAATACAAATTTAATTAAATAAAGTACTGGATGCGCTGTTTAATACCGGCAACATGAGAATCTTTTCTGACAAGGCGAGATTCTCATGTTGACCTTTTAATCACGGTGACATGTTTATAGAGCAGTGACGTTGCACGCTGTTTTGTGTGCAACATTTTAAAAGGATACTAGAGCAAACCATCTGCAATGCAAATGCATCTCCAAAGCATTGTTTCACAACCAAAGAGGCTGAAAGCCATCTTAAAAAATAATATGAGTTTTTAATTGTCCCTTGTAGTGCAGTTAGTTTGCACCAAGATTTCTCCAGTTCTGCCTAGTACACCAGCCTCATTGAGGCTTATGTAATAAGAAAGTGGTACAATTTTGAGCAGGGCCAATTTCCTATTAGGCAGAGTAGGCAACTTCCTTGAGATCGAAGTTTTGAGTGACGACTCATCTGCGCTGGTCACACCCACATTCAGAGTAGTGGGTGTGGCCAGTGCAATCTCAGTATACCTACATCATTTTGAATACCAGTTTACTGACTATTATCTAACCTCTTGGATGTTAGAAAGGTCTCCAAAGCATTCCAAAGATTTTATTTTTTTTTGTTTGCCAGGGAACAGTAGATTGGACTGGAAGTGGGGTTATATGATGCATTGAGGTGTGGTCATGGGAGGAGCTAAGGAAGCCTAGAGGTCCTTGCCTAGGGGAGTCGGAGATGTATCATGTAAATCCTGTCCTGATTCTGGGACAAACCATCTGCACTATATAAAAATTCCTATTGATTTAAATGGTTTACTTTTGAAATGTCACCATCTGGCGACCATTAAGAGAGAGAGATCATAATGTCGCCTGCATCAAAAGGGAGACATCAGAATGTCGCCCGATTCAAAATGGTCGCACGCTTAAGGATCCCCAAATAGAGGGCGACATTTCAATAGTAAACCCTGATAAGCCAACATATCACATTTCTGAATCTCTTTTTGAAACTCCATTTATATCCATGCTGCTTACTGACCACAGTCCTAGTACACTTTCTGCAGGCAGCTTCTAGTCCAGTAATAACCATGATCATTGCTGTACTCAGCGGTCCTGCTCAGTCCATCACCCGCTAAACCCAGTCCAGCCACTCAGATCGTGCCCGCATTCTGAACTGAGCTGGTCCACATTTACATCTCCAAAGTTCTACATGGCCGTGCAGGGCGACCAGTAACCCTTTGACTGCTAGAGAGGCATCCAGTGCATTTGATATACAATATCCTCTCTGGCAGTCAAAGGGTTAAGGGTCGCTCTGCACGGCCATGTAGAACTTTGGAGATGTAAATGTGGACCAGCTCAGTTCAGAGTGCGGGCACGATCTGAGCGGCTGGACCGGGTTTAACTGGTGATGGACTGAGCAGGACCGCTGAGTACAGCAATGATCATGTTTATTACTGGTCTAGAAGCTGCCTGCAAAAAGTGTCCTAGGACTGTGGCCAGTAAGCAGCACGGATGTAGATGGTGTTTCAAAAAGAGATTCAGATTTCCCAACAGGCAGAGCAGGCAACTGCCTAGAGCTCCACATTTTGAGTGGTGACTTGGCTGTGCTGGCCACACCCACAATATGTGTTGTGGGTGTGGCCAGAGCAATCTCAGTATCCCTTCACCAGTTTATATAGCAAGTTGCAGGCTATTGTTTCACATCTTGGATGATAGAGAAATCGCCAAAGCATTGCAAATCAATGCACTGGACATCCCTCTAACAAACAATGGGTTAAAAGTTTTTTTTTGTGCTTGTACTTTATAGGCTAAGGGTATTTTTTGTGCCAAGGAATTGCAGATGGGACTGTGTGCGAGGGTTGTGTAAGGATTGGGGGGGTTGTCCATGGGGGGTTAAGGGCTCCTAGGGTGATTTGCCTGGGGGCGCCTAGCACAAAATATACCTTGAAATGGACCTGTCACTAGACTTGTGCACAGCACAAGACGACACGGATGAAATTCGACAACAGTCCAAATAATACGGCTGAATTTAACATACTTTAAAAAATGACTCTCCCTTGCGGCGGCAATAAGGTACTAGGTCTGCCTACCTGCCTGCACAACTGTGAGACTGGCTGTGTCACTCTGAAAACTATTAAAACAAATTTCTAATATTTTTTAAATTTTGCACAGGAACAAAGATGACTCTCCCTTGCAGTGGCAATAAGGTACTAATGCTGTCTACCTGCCTGCCTACACAACAATTGGACACTCTCTATCTCCTTCTGCTCTCTCTGAGCTCCAACAATGGACTAACAGGAAATGCAGGCTGTCTGGGTGTCTAACGTGTCATTAGTCCAACCCCGTCATGAAACGCAGGAGCTAATTGGACTAGAGAGGGAGGGAAAGTATGGAGCAAAAGTATTGCGTGTGGTTAGTCGTTGCCGAATTTCCGAAATCTTCAGTGACATTTAGGACCAGGGCTGTTTGGATTCGGTTTTAAAAAAACAAACTACTTTTTCCTTTCAGACAGCCCTAATGACGCCGAATGACCTTTATTCTTCCGAATCCCAAAATCGGCCAAACTGATTCGCACAAGCCTACCTGTCACCTTAGTTTAGTTTGTTTTACACAGAAATGAAATCTTCCTATATGTTGTGCTAGCCATTTTTTTCTGTAAAATATATAGTTTTTTTTTTAATTTAGAAAATAACCTTTATATTTTGATGGCATAGTGTAGCACTTTATGCTAATACCATATAAGATATGCCAATTATATTTGAGGCCAGACTTGTCGATTGCTATGCTAATAGAAATGCTCCAAGTGTGAGGGCTTTAGATTTATTCATAGACATTTTCATTAAGTGCCACACGATAACACCAACCAATAAAGGCTAATTTCTCAACAACAATTTATATTACAAACAAATGGTTAGCATTAGTGATGATCGAGCACCCCAATGCTCGGGTGTTCGGGTGCTCTGGCCGAGCACCCCCGGAGGCTCGAGTGCTCGGCCGAGCACCCGAGCCCCATTGAAGTCAATGGGAGGACTCGAGCATTACACCAGGCACCCCCTGCTCTGATGAGGGGAGGGTGCCTGGTCCATAGGAAAAGGGCAGAAAATGATGGAAACACCACAGAAATGGTTCAGGGACAGCATAGGGAGGATGTCTGGATGCATCTTGGACTCCAACGTCGCTGCTGGGAATGATGTTTCGCCCGTAGTACGCCATTTTTACAGACTGACCGTAAAACACACAAAAAAGCAGATAAAAACGACTTTAGGCGAAAAATTGTTACCAAACAGTATTTGCTGTATATTTACTTGTATATCATCTGCAAATTCTGCAAAAAATTTCCTCGATTTTTCTGAACTGGGGCCATGATTAAGAGGGAAACGTGCGCAGAGGCAAATTCTCCCAAAAATTTCCTCGATTTTTCTGAACTGGGGCCATGATTAAGAGGGAAACGTGCGCTGAGCCGACCATCTAAAACATTATGGGTGAGGGTCTGCTGCGGAGCTGACCATCCTAAGCATTATATGCGAAGGCCCGCTAGTGAGCTGACGCTATAGAACATTATATGAGAGGGCCCGCTAGAGAGCTGACCCAATAAAACATTATATGAGAAGGCCCGCTGGTGAGCTGACCTATACAAAAATTGTCAAACAGGGCCCGCTGGTGAGCTGGCCCTA
The DNA here is from genome assembly GCA_037306005.1 of Rhinophrynus dorsalis. Lineage (NCBI taxonomy): Eukaryota > Metazoa > Chordata > Amphibia > Anura > Rhinophrynidae > Rhinophrynus > Rhinophrynus dorsalis. The sequence continues at coordinate 439,479,635 of CM074722.1, read as the reverse complement.
TATAAAAATTATATCACAGGGCCCGCTGGTGAGCTGGTCCTATATAAAAATTATATCACTGGGCATATGGAAGAGGAGGAGGAGGATGAGAAGATTAAGAGTCAACCATATACCCGTTTTTTGGGTGGAAGGGGTGAATGGGAATACAGAGTATTCCCATCATTGTAAATAACATATCTAAAGTGACTTTATGTTCACCCGGGGCTTTCCTCCAGTGGAGTGGAGAAGTCAGGGGAAATCCAGGCCTTGTTCATTTTTATAAGTGTCAACCTATCAGCATTTTCGGTGGAAAGGCGGATACGCTTATCTGTTATGATGCCACCAGCAGCACTAAATACCCGCTCAGACAGAACGCTGGCGGCAGGGCAGGCCAGCACCTCCAATGCGTAGAGTGCCAGTTCATACCACGTGTCCAGCTTGGACACCCAGTAGTTGTAAGGCACAGAGGGATCATTGAGGACGCTGATACGGTCTGCTACGTACTCCTTCACCATCTTCCAAAACTTTTCCCTCCTTGTGACACTAGACTGCGCATCAGGGTGAGGGTGCTGGCGGGGTGTCATGAAGGTGTCCCACGCCTTGGAGAGTGTTGCCCTGCCTTTGTCGGAACTGCTGTGTGCTCCCCTTTTCTCCCCTTCTCGGTTGGCCAAGGTAGCACGTACTCTGCCGCCAGCGTTGTCAGATGGAAAATTTTGGAGCAATTTTTCGACAAGAACCTTCTGGTATTGCACCATTTTGCTTGTCCTCTCCACCGGAGGAATGAGAGATGAGAAATTCTCTTTGTAGCGGGGGTCCAGAAGGGTGAACACCCAGTAATCCGTGTTGTCTAAAATGCGTATAACGCGTGGGTCACGGGAAAGGCAGCCTAACATAAAGTCAGCCATGTGTGCCAGAGTACCAACAGGCAAGATTTCGCTGTCCTCACCAGGAGGATGACTCTCAATCTCCTCATCCTCTTCCTCCTCTTCTGCCCACCCACGCTGAAAAGATGGAACTAAAGTTCCATGGCTACCCTCTGCAGCGGAGGCAACCGTGTCTTCCTCCGCCTCCTCCAATTGTCGCTGAGAAGACGAAGTGAGGGTGCTCTGGCTATCACCTTGTGTAAGCTCTTCCTCCCGCATTTCCACCTCTTCCACATGCAAAGCGTCGGTTTTAATTGTGAGCAGCGAGCATTTCAGTAGACACAGAAGTGGGATGGTTACACTGATAATAGCGTTATCGCCGCTCACCATCTGTGTTGATTCCTCAAAACTGCGTAAAACCTCACAGAGGTCTGACATCCATTCCCACTCCTCACTTCTGATTAGAGGAAGTTGAACGGAGAGGCGACGACCGTGTAACAGCTGGTACTCCACTACTGCCCTCTGCTGCTCACAAAGCCGGGCCAACATGTGGAAGGTGGAGTTCCAGCGCGTGCTCACGTCACACAGCAGCCGGTGAGCTGGCAATTGTAAGCGCTGCTGCAGCTTCAACAGGCCGGCTGAAGCTGTTGATGACTTACGGAAATGTGCACACACGCGGCGCACCTTGGTCAAGAGATCATGCAAATTGGGGTAGGTTTTTAGAAATCGCTGAACCACTAAATTAAATACATGCGCTAGGCATGGTACGTGTGTGAGCTTGCCGAGCTCCAAAGCCGCCACCAAGTTACGCCCATTATCACACACAACCATGCCTGGTTGCAGGTTGAGTGGCGAGAGCCATTGCTCGGTCTGGTGACTAATCCCCTGCAACAGCTCTGAGGCCGTGTGCTGTTTGTCCCCAAGGCAGATCAGCTTCAGCACGGCCTGTTGACGCTTCCCCACTGCAGTGCTACACTGCTTCCAGCTACCGGCTGATGGGTGAGTGGCGCTGCGCGCAGAGAATTCGGAGGTGGAAACGGAGGAGGAGGAGCCAATAACGTAGGTGCTGGCGGAAACCCTGATGGAGGTAGGGCCCGCAATCCTCGGCGTGGGTAGCACCTGTGCCATCCCAGGGTCCGAGTCGCTCCCAGCCTCCACGACATTCACCCAGTGTGCCGTCAGGGAAATGTAGCGTCCCTGGCCACAAGCACTTGTCCATGTGTCAGTCGTTAAGTGGACCTTCCCAGTAACTGCGTTGGTCAGGGCACGGGTGATGTTACGGGACACATGGTGGTGTAAGGCGAGGACGGCACACCGGGAAAAGTAGTGGCGGCTGGGGACTGCGTACCGAAGGACAGCTGCTGCCATCAGGCTGCGGAAGGACTCAGTCTCCACAAGCCTAAATGGCAGCATTTCGATGGCCAGTAATTTAGAAAGGTGTGAGGTTAGTGCTATGGCCTGTGGGTGGGTGGCTGGGTATTTTCGCTTGCGCTCAAATGCCTGGGGTAACGACATTTGGACGCTGCGCTGGGACAGGGAAGTGGATGTGGTCACTGATGGTGCTTCAGATGGTACAGGTGCAGGGAGGGAGGTATGCGGGCCTGCGCCTTCGACAGGCGATTGGCCGGCACCGAAAACAGGGGAAGAGGAGGCAGTGGTGTGGCCTGCAGACACAGATTGACGATCCGGGCGTTCCTCCCACTTATTACGGTGCTTGGATGCCATGTGTCGGATCATGCTGGTGGTGGTGAGGTTTCTAGTGTTCATGCCTCGGCTCATTCTGGTGTGGCACAGGTTGCAAACTACAATTCTTTTGTCGTCCGCACTTTCCTTAAAAAAACGCTATGCCGTGGAACACCTACCCCTTGGCAAGGGAGATTTACGCAAGGGGGTGCTCCGTGGAACATTTGCGGGCCGGTTTGGTGCGGTCCGCCTTCTTTCTGTAGCCACACCACTGCCTCTTCCAGCCTGTTGCGGTGCTGCAGATGGCTCACCCTCAGGACTGCTGTCATCGCTCGGCTCTCCACCTTCCCAGGTGGGGTCAGTCACCTCATCGTCCACCAAGTCCTCCTCCACTTCCTCACTCTGATCATCCTCCTCATTTCTTGATCCCACCACATACTCAGTCATTGACAACTGTATATCATCCTCCTCATCAAGGTCTTGAGACAGTAAAAGTGGTTGATTTGATGGCAACTGTGTCTCATCATCATCATCATCCACTTCCTTTGACCTTAAATGCCGTTCCCCTCTGTCATCTTCTTGTGATTGGGTACCCTCTAGAGGTTGTGAATCAGGGCACACGATTTCATGTTCCTCTGCAAGCGTGCTTGGAGAGAGGTTCAAATTAAGGATTGGTGATGAGACGAGCTCCTCACTATATCCCAGTGTGGGATCACTTCTTTGACCAGACCCTCTATGGTGGGAGGAAGGATGTTCAGGGTGAGGATTATGTTGACCAGACTCTTGGCTACTGAGAGTGGACTTGGTGGAAGACAGGGTGGTGCTTAACCGACTGGAAGCAGTATCACCTGAAATCCAACCGACCACCTGTTCGCAGTGGTCTGACCTCGAGAGTGATGTCCTGCGACGCCCTGTAAACTGAGACATGAAGCTAGGTATGGTGGATGTCTTTCTTTCTTGTGCTCTGGCACCAGGCACAGTTTCTACGCGTCCTGACCCGTGCCCTGAACTATCAGGATCACGTCCACTTCCCCGTCCCTTTTTACCCGCCTTCTTCATATTACACGGAATATGTGCTGCAAATCTGCAACTTTGCACACTAAACAGAATGTGCTGCTTATCTGCGGCTAGGCACAGTGAACAGAATATGTGACTTTTATTTTTAACACTTTGCACACTAAACAGAATGTGCTGATAATCTGCAACTTTGCACACTAAACAGAATATGCTGCTTATCTGCGGCTAGGCACAGTGAACAGAATATGTGACTTTTATTTTTAACACTTTGCACACTAAACAGAATGTGCTGATAATCTGCAACTTTGCACACTAAACAGAATGTGCTGCTTATCTGCGGCTAGGCACAGTGAACAGAATACGTGACTTTTATTTTTAACATTTTGCACACTAAACAGAATGTGCTGATAATCTGCAACTTTGCACACTAAACAGAATATGCTGCTTATCTGCGGCTAGGCACAGTGAACAGAATATGTGACTTTTATTTTTAACACTTTGCACACTAAACAGAATGTGCTGATAATCTGCAACTTTGCACACTAAACAGAATATGCTGCTTATCTGCGGCTAGGCACAGTGAACAGAATATGTGACTTTTAGTGATGAGCGAGCACCCCAATGCTCGGATGTTCGGGTGCTCTGACCGAGCACCCCCTGAGGCTCGAGTGCTCGGCCGAGCATCCGAGCCCCATTGAAGTCAATGGGAGGACTCGAGCATTACACCAGGCACCCCCTGCTCTGATGAGGGGAGGGTGCCTGGTCCATAGGAAAAGGGCAGAAAAAGATAGAAACACTACAGAAATGGTTCAGGGACAGCATAGGGAGGATGTCTGGATGCACCTTGGACTCCAACATCGCTGCTGGGAACGATCTTTCGCCCGTAGTACGCCATTTTTACAGACTGACCGTAAAACACACAAAAAGGAAAATAAAAACGACTTTAGGCGAAAAATTGTTACCAAACAGTATTTGCTGTATATTTACTTGTATATCATCTGCAAATTCTCCCAAAAATTTCATCGATTTTCTGAAGTGAGGCCATGATTAAGAGGGAAACGTGCGCAGAGGCAAATTATCCCAAAAATTTCCTTGATTTTCAGAACTGAGGCCATGATTAAGATGGAAACGTGCGCTGAGCTGACCATCTAAAACATTATGGGTGAGGGTCTGCTGCAGAGCTGACCATCCTAAACATTATATGCGAAGGCCCGCTAGTGAGCTGACGCTATAAAACATTATATGAGAAGGCCCGCTGGTGAGCTGACCTATATAAAAATTGGCAAACAGGGCCCGCTGGTGAGCTGGCCCTATATAAAAATTATATCACAGGGCCCGCTGGTGAGCTGGCCCTATATAAAAATTATAGCACAGGGCATATGGAAGAGGAGGAGGAGGATGAGAAGATTAAGAGTCAACCATATACCCGTTTTTTGGGTGGAAGGGGTGAATGGGAATACAGAGTATTCCCATCATTGTAAATAACATATATAAAGTGAGTTTATGTTCCCCCGGGGCTTTCCTCCAGTGGAGTGGAGAAGTCAGGGGAAATCCAGGCCTTGTTCATTTTTATAAGTGTCAACCTATCAGCATTGTCGGTGGAAAGGCGGATACGCTTATCTGTTATGATGCCACCAGCAGCACTAAATACCCGCTCAGACAGAACGCTGGCGGCAGGGCAGGCCAGCACCTCCAAGGCGTAGAGTGACAGTTCATACCACGTGTCCAGCTTGGACACCCAGTAGTTGTAAGGCACAGAGGGATCATTGAGGACGCTGACACGGTCTGCTACGTACTCCTTCACCATCTTCCAAAACTTTTCCCTCCTTGTGACACTAGGCTGCGCATCAGGGTGAGGGTGCTGGCGGGGTGTCATGAAGGTGTCCCACGCCTTGGAGAGTGTTGCCCTGCCTTTGTCGGAACTGCTGTGTGCTCCCCTTTTCTCCCCTTCTCGGTTGGCCAAGGTAGCACGTACTCTGCCGCCAGCGTTGTCAGATGGAAAATTTTGGAGCAATTTTTCAACAAGAACCTTCTGGTATTGCACCATTTTGCTTGTCCTCTCCACCGGAGGAATGAGAGATGAGAAATTCTCTTTGTAGCGGGGGTCCAGAAGGGTGAACACCCAGTAATCCGTGTTGTCTAAAATGCGTACAACGCGTGGGTCACGGGAAAGGCAGCCTAACATAAAGTCAGCCATGTGTGCCAGAGTACCAACAGTCAAGATTTCGCTGTCCTCACCAGGAGGCTGACTCTCAATATCCTCATCCTCTTCCTCCTCTTCTGCCCACCCACGCTGAAGAGATGGAACTAAAGTTCCATGGCTACCCTCTGTAGCGGAGGCAACCGTGTCTTCCTCCTCCTCCTCCTCCTCCTCCTCCGCCTCCTCCAATTGTCGCTGAGAAGACGAAGTGAGCGTGCTCTGGCTATCACCTTGTGTAAGCTCTTCCTCCCCCATTTCCACCTCTTCCACATGCAAAGCGTCGGTTTTAATTGTGAGCAGCGAGCGTTTCAGTAGACACAGAAGTGGGATGGTTACACTGATAATAGCGTTATCGCCGCTCACCATCTGTGTCGATTCCTCAAAATTGCGTAAAACCTCGCAGAGGTCTGACATCCATTCCCACTCCTCACTTCTGATTACAGGAAGTTGAATGGAGAGGCGACGACCGTGTAACAGCTGGTACTCCACTACTGCCCTCTGCTGCTCACAAAGCCGGGCCAACATGTGGAAGGTGGAGTTCCAGCGCGTGCTCACGTCACACAGCAGCCGGTGAGCTGGCAATTGTAAGCGCTGCTGCAGCTTCAACAGGCCGGCCGAAGCTGTAGATGACTTACGGAAATGTGCACACACGCGGCGCACCTTGGTCAAGAGATCATGCACATTGGGGTAGGTTTTTAGAAATCGCTGCACCACTAAATTAAATACATGCGCTAGGCATGGTACGTGTGTGAGCTTGCCGAGCTCCAAAGCCGCCACCAAGTTACGCCCATTATCACACACAACCATGCCTGGTTGCAGGTTGAGTGGCGAGAGCCACTGCTCGGTCTGGTGACTAATCCCCTGCAACAGCTCTGAGGCCGTGTGCTGTTTGTCCCCAAGGCAGATCAGCTTCAGCACGGCCTGTTGACGCTTCCCCACTGCAGTGCTACACTGCTTCCAGCTACTGGCTGATGGGGGAGTGGCGGTGTGTGTAGAGAATTCGGAGGTGGAAACGGAGGAGGAGGAGCCAATAACATAGGTGCTGGTGGAAACCCTGATGGAGGTAGGGCCCGCAATCCTCGGCGTGGGTAGCACCCGTGCCATCCCAGGGTCCGAGTCGCTCCCAGCCTCCACGACATTCACCCAGTGTGCCGTCAGGGAAATGTAGCGTCCCTGGCCACAAGCACTTGTCCATGTGTCAGTCGTTAAGTGGACCTTCCCAGTAACTGCGTTGGTCAGGGCACGGGTGATGTTACGGGACACATGGTGGTGTAATGCGGGGATGGCACACCGGGAAAAGTAGTGGCGGCTGGGGACCGCGTACCGAGGGACAGCTGCTGCCATCAGGCTGCGGAAGGACTCAGTGTCCACAAGCCTAAATGGCAGCATTTCGATGGCCAGTAATTTTGAAAGGTGTGAGGTTAGTGCTATGGCCTGTGGGTGGGTGGCTGGGTACTTTCTCTTGCGCTCAAATGCCTGGGGTAACGACATTTGGACGCTGTGCTGGGACAGGGAAGTGGATGTGGTCGCTGATGGTGCTTCAGATGCTACAGGTGCAGGGCGGGAGGTATGCGGGCCTGCGCCTTCGACAGGCGATTGGCCGGCACCGAAAACAGGGGAAGAGGAGGCAGTGGTGTGGCCTGCAGACACAGATGGGCGATCCAGGCGTTCCTCCCACTTACTACGGTGCTTGGATGCCATGTGTCGGATCATGCTGGTGGTGGTGAGGTTTCTAGTGTTCATGCCTCGGCTCATTCTGGTGTGGCACAGGTTGCAAACTACAATTCTTTTGTCGTCCGCACTTTCCTTAAAAAAACGCCATACCGCGGAACACCTACCCTTTGGCAAGGTAGATTTACGCAAGGGGGTGCTCCGTGGAACATTTGCGGGCCGGTTTGGTGCGGTCCGCCTTCTTTCTGTTGCCACACCACTGCCTCTTCCAGCCTGTTGCGGTGCTGCAGATGGCTCACCCTCAGGACTGCTGTCATCGCTCGGCTCTACACCTTCCCAGGTGGGGTCAGTCACCTCATCGTCCACCAAGTCCTCCTCCACTTCCTCACTCTGATCATCCTCCTCAAGTCTTGATCCCACCACATACTCAGTCATTGACAACTGTATAACATTCTCCTCAACAAGGTCTTGAGACGGAAATAGTGGTTGATTTAATGGCAACTGTGTCTCATCATCATCATCATCATCCACTACTTCCTTTGACCTTAAATGCCGTTCACATCTGTCATCTTCTTGTGATTGGGTAGCCTCTAGAGGTTGTGAATCAGGGCACAAGATGTCATGTTCCTCTGCAAGCGTGCTTGGAGAGAGGGTCAAATGAAGGATTGGTGATGAGACGAGCTCATCACTATATCCCAGTGTGGGATCACTTCTTTGACCAGACCGTGTATGGTGGGAGGAAGGATGATCAGAGTGAGGATTATGTTGACCAGACTCTTGGCTACTGAGAGTGGACTTGGTGGAAGACAGGGTGGTGCTTAACCGACTGGAAGCAGTATCAGCTGTCATCCAACCGACCACCTGTTCGCACTGGTCGGACCTCGAGAGTGATGTCCTGCGACGCCCTGTGAAATCAGACATGAAGCTAGGTATGGTGGATGTCTTTCTTTCTTGTGCTCTGGCACCAGGCACAGTTTCTCCGCGTCCTGACCCGCGCCCTGAACTTTCAGGATCACGTCCACTTCCCCGTCCCTTTTTACCCGCCTTCTTCATCTTACACGATATATATGACTTTAATATATATGAGTTTGAAAACTTAACAGTATTTCTTCCTATTCTGCAACTGTGCAGAGTACACAGAATAGGCTGTTAAACGGCGTTGAAACACACTGAATGGAATATGTGACTTTAATATTTGAGTTTGAAAACTTAACAGTATTTCTTCCTATTCTGCAACTGTGCAGAGTACACAGAATAGGCTGCTAAACTGCGGTGACACACACTGAATGGAATAAGTGACTTTAATATTTGAGTTTGAAAACTTAACAGTATTTCTTCCTATTCTGCAACTGTGCAGAGTACACAGAATAGGCTGTTAAACGGCGGTGAAAGACACTGAATGGAATATGTGACTTTAATATTTGAGTTTGAAAACTTAACAGTATTTCTTCCTATTCTGCAACTGTGCAGAGTACACAGAATAGGCTGTTAAACGGCGTTGAAACACACTGAATGGAATATGTGACTTTAATATTTGAGTTTGAAAACTTAACAGTATTTCTTCCTATTCTGCAACTGTGCAGAGTACACAGAATAGGCTGCTAAACTGCGGTGACACACACTGAATGGAATAAGTGACTTTAATATTTGAGTTTGAAAACTTAACAGTATTTCTTCCTATTCTGCAACTGTGCAGAGTACACAGAATAGGCTGTTAAACGGCGGTGAAAGACACTGAATGGAATATGTGACTTTAATATTTGAGTTTGAAAACTTAACAGTATTTCTTCCTATTCTGCAACTGTGCAGAGTACACAGAATAGGCTGTTAAACGGCGTTGAAACACACTGAATGGAATATGTGACTTTAATATTTGAGTTTGAAAACTTAACAGTATTTCTTACTATTCTGCAACTCTGCAGAGTACACAGAATAGGCTGTTAAACGGCGGTGAAAGACACTGAATGGAATATGTGACTTTAATATTTGAGTTTGAAAACTTAACAGTATTTCTTATAATTCTGGAACTGTACAGAGTACACAGAATAGGCTGTTAAACGGCGGTGAAAGACACTGAATGGAATATGTGACTTTAATATTTGAGTTTGAAAACTTAACAGTATTTCTTCCTATTCTGCAACTGTGCAGAGTACACAGAATAGGCTGTTAAACGGCGTTGAAACACACTGAATGGAATATGTGACTTTAATATTTGAGTTTGAAAACTTAACAGTATTTCTTACTATTCTGCAACTCTGCAGAGTACACAGAATAGGCTGTTAAACGGCGGTGAAAGACACTGAATGGAATATGTGACTTTAATATTTGAGTTTGAAAACTTAACAGTATTTCTTATAATTCTGGAACTGTACAGAGTACACAGAATAGGCTGTTAAACGGCGGTGAAAGACACTGAATGGAATATGTGACTTTAATATTTGAGTTTGAAAACTTAACAGTATTTCTTCCTATTCTGCAACTGTGCAGAGTACACAGAATAGGCTGTTAAACGGCGGTGAAAGACACTGAATGGAATATGTGACTTTAATATTTGAGTTTGAAAACTTAACAGTATTTCTTATAATTCTGGAACTGTACAGAGTACACAGAATAGGCTGTTAAACGGCGGTGAAAGACACTGAATGGAATATGTGACTTTAATATTTGAGTTTGAAAACTTAACAGTATTTCTTCCTATTCTGCAACTGTGCAGAGTACACAGAATAGGCTGTTAAACGGCGTTGAAACACACTGAATGGAATAAGTGACTTTAATATTTGAGTTTGAAAACTTAACAGTATTTCTTATAATTCTGGAACTGTACAGAGTACACAGAATAGGCTGTTAAACGGCGTTGAAACACACTGAATGGAATATGTGACTTTGATATTTTAGTTTGAAGACTTAACAGTATTTCTTCCTATTCTGCAACTGTGCACAGTACACAGAATGTGCTGCTACACTGCGGCGAAGCACACTGAATGGAATATGTGACTTTTAAATTTTAGTTTGAAGACTTAACAGTATTTCTTCCTATTCTGCAACTCTGCACAGTACACAGAATGTGCTGCTAAACTGCGGCGAAGCACACTGAATGGAATATGTGACTTTGATATTTTAGTTTGAAGACTTAACAGTATTTCTTCCTATTCTGCAACTGTGCACAGTACACAGAATGTGCTGCTACACTGCGGCGAAGCACACTGAATGGAATATGTGACTTTTAAATTTTAGTTTGAAGACTTAACAGTATTTCTTCCTATTCTGCAACTCTGCACAGTACACAGAATGTGCTGCTACACTGCGGCGAAGCACACTGAATGGAATATGTGACTTTTAAATTTTAGTTTTAAAAACTTAACAGTATTTCTTCCTATTCTGCAACTCTGCACAGTACACAGAATGTGCTGCTACACTGCGGCGAAGCACACTGAATGGAATATGTGACTTTGATATTTTAGTTTGAAGACTTAACAGTATTTCTTCCTATTCTGCAACTCTGCACAGTACACAGAATGTGCTGCTACACTGCGGCGAAGCACACTGAATGGAATATGTGACTTTGATATTTTAGTTTGAAGACTTAACAGTATTTCTTCCTATTCTGCAACTCTGCACAGTACACAGAATGTGCTGCTAAACTGCGGCGAAGCACACTGAATGGAATATGTGACTTTGATATTTTAGTTTGAAGACTTAACAGTATTTCTTCCTATTCTGCAACTCTGCACAGTACTCAGAATGTGCTGCTACACTGCGGCGAAGCACACTGAATGGAATATGTGACTTTTAAATTTTAGTTTTAAAAACTTAACAGTATTTCTTCCTATTCTGCAACTCTGCACAGTACACAGAATGTGCTGCTACACTGCGGCGAAGCACACTGAATGGAATATGTGACTTTGATATTTTAGTTTGAAGACTTAACAGTATTTCTTCCTATTCTGCAACTCTGCACAGTACACAGAATGTGCTGCTACACTGCGGCGAAGCACACTGAATGGAATATGTGACTTTGATATTTTAGTTTGAAGACTTAACAGTATTTCTTCCTATTCTGCAACTCTGCACAGTACACAGAATGTGCTGCTAAACTGCGGCGAAGCACACTGAATGGAATATGTGACTTTGATATTTTAGTTTGAAGACTTAACAGTATTTCTTCCTATTCTGCAACTCTGCACAGTACTCAGAATGTGCTGCTAAACTGCGGCGACGCACACTGAATGGAATACGTGACTTTGATATTTTAGTTTGAAGACTTAACAGAATGTGCTCTAATCTGCAACTTTGCACACTAAACAGAATGTGCTCTAATCTGCAACTTTGCACACTAAACAGAATGTGCTCTAATCTGCAACTTTGCACACTAAACAGAATGTGCTCTAATCTGCAACTGTGCACACTAAACAGAATGTGCTCTAATCTGCAACTTTGCACACTACACAGAATATATATATTTTTTTTTTTTTTTTTTGTTTTTTTCCCCCCACACCAAATAACCTGCTGCCCCCACACACAGTAGTCCTAAAAAGGACTTTTGGTTCTTTTTTTTTCACAATTTTTGTTTTTTTCCTCCCTACACTGCCTTTCCCTTCCTATCCTCAGCTCTCCCTGGCTCAGACTGAGCCGAACTCGATGGTCAGGTGCTATACAGCACCTGACCACGGGTTCTGGCCAGCCAATCAGTGTAATGCCAGCAGCCAACATGGCTGCTGGCATTACACCGATGTCAGAGCCTCCCTGCACGTTTATTGGCTGCGCAGCAGGCGCAAAACGTGCGGGGAGGAGACACGAACATGGCGGGCGAGCACATGCGGTACTCGTACGAGTACCGCCATGTGCCGAGCAGAGCGATGCTCGTGCCGATCCGAGCATCGGCCGAGCATGCTCGCTCAACACTAGTGACTTTTATTTTTAACACTTTGCACACTAAACAGAATGTGCTGATAATCTGCAACTTTGCACACTAAACAGAATATGCTGCTTATCTGCGGCTAGGCACAGTGAATGGAATATGTGACTTTTAGTTTTTACACTTTGCACACTAAACAGAATGTTCTGCTAATCTGCAACTTTGCACACTAAACAGAATGTGCTGCTTATCTGCGGCTAGGATCAGTGAACGGAATAAGTGACTTTTATTTTTTACACTTTGCACACTAAACAGAATGTGCTGATAATCTGCAACTTTGCACACGAAAAAGAATATGCTGCTTATCTGCGGCTAGGCACAGTGAATGGAATATGTGGCTTTTAGTTTTTACACTTTGCACACTAAACTGAATGTGCTGATAATCTGCAACTTTGCACACTAAAAAGAATATGCTGCTTATCTGCGGCTAGGCACAGTGAATGGAATATGTGACTTTTAGTTTTTACACTTTGCACACTAAACTGAATGTGCTGATAATCTGCAACTTTGCACTCTAAACAGAATATGCTGCTTATCTGCGGCTAGGCACAGTGAATGGAATATGTGACTTTTAGTTTTTACACTTTGCACACTAAACTGAATGTGCTGATAATCTGCAACTTTGCACACTAAACAGAATATGCTGCTTATCTGCGGCTAGGCACAGTGAATGGAATATGTGACTTTTAGTTTTTACACTTTGCACACTAAACAGAATGTTCTGCTAATCTGCAACTTTGCACACTAAACAGAATGTGCTGCTTATCTGCGGCTAGGATCAGTGAACAGAATAAGTTACTTTTATTTTTTACACTTTGCACACTAAACAGAATGTGCTGATAATCTGCAACTTTGCACACGAAAAAGAATATGCTGCTTATCTGCGGCTAGGCACAGTGAATGGAATATGTGACTTTTAGTTTTTACACTTTGCACACTAAACTGAATGTGCTGATAATCTGCAACTTTGCACACTAAACAGAATATGCTGCTTATCTGCGGCTAGGCACAGTGAATGGAATATGTGACTTTTAGTTTTTACACTTTGCACACTAAACTGAATGTGCTGATAATCTGCAACTTTGCACACTAAACAGAATATGCTGCTTATCTGCGGCTAGGCACAGTGAATGGAATATGTGACTTTTAGTTTTTACACTTTGCATACTAAACAGAATGTTCTGCTAATCTGCAACTTTGCACACTAAACAGAATGTGCTGCTTATCTGCGGCTAGGATCAGTGAACGGAATAAGTGACTTTTATTTTTTACACTTTGCACACTAAACAGAATGTGCTGATAATCTGCAACTTTGCACACTAAAAAGAATGTGCTGCTAATCTGCAACTTTGCACACTGAACAGAATGTGCTGCTAATCTGCAACTTTGCACACTAAACAGAATGTGCTGCTAAACTGCAACTTTGCACACTAAAAAGAATGTGCTGCTAATCTCCAACTTTGCACACTAAACAGAATGTGCTGCTAATCTGAAACTTTGCACACTAAACAGAATGTGCTGCTAATCTGCGGCTAGGCACAGTGAACGGAATATGTGACGTTTTTTTTTTAAACTCTGCCCCCCAAAACAAAATATATCTGCTGCCCCCACACACAGTAGTCCTAAAAAGGACTTTTGGGTCTTTTTTTTGTTCAAACGCGCTTTTTTTCTGCCTACACTGACTTTCCCTTCCTATCCTCATCTCTCCCTGGCTAAGACTGAGCCGAACTCGCTGGTCAGGTGCTATACAGCACCCGATCACGGGTTCTGGCCAGCCAATCAGTGTAATGCCAGCAGCCAACATGGCTGCTGGCATTACACTGATGTCAGAGCCTCCCCGCACGTTTATTGGCTGTGCAGCAGCCGCGAAACGTGCGGGGAGGAGACCCGAACATGGCGGGCGAGCACATGCGTTACTCGTACGAGTACCGCCATGTGCCGAGCAGAGCGATGCTCGAGCCGAACCGAGCTTCGGCCGAGCATGCTCGCTCATCACTAGTTAGCATAACATCAGGGGCGGACTGACAGGACCCAGGGCCCCTGGTCCAAAAAGAGGTCTGGGCCCCCTGCAGAAATCTCCACAATGCCCCTTCCACCTCCACAATGCCCCCATCATCTCATCGCCACAATGCCCCCTTCTCTCCACAATGCCCACTTGATCTCATTGCCACAATGCCCCCTTCTCTCCACAATGCCCCCTTGATCTCATCTCCACAATGCCCCCTATCTCCACATTGCCCCCTTGATCTCATCTCCACAATGCCCCCTTCTCTCCACATTGCCCCCTTGATCTCATCTCCACAATGCCCCCTTCTCTCCACATTGCCCCCTTCATCTCCACAATGCCCCCTTCTCTCCACAATGCCCCCTTGATCTCATCTCCACAATGCCCCCTATCTCCACATTGCCCCCTTGATCTCATCTCCACAATGCCCCCTTCTCTCCACATTGCCCCCTTGATCTCATCTCCACAATGCCCCCTTCTCTCCACATTGCCCCCTTCATCTCCACAATGCCCCCTTCTCTCCACAATGCCCCCTTGATCTCATCTCCACAATATTGCCCCCTTCATCTCCACAATGCCCCCTTCATCTCCACAATGCCCCCTTCCACAATCCCCCCTTCATCTCCACAATGCCCCCTTCATCTCCACAATGCCCCCTTCCACAATCCCCCCTTCATCTCCACAATGCCCCCCTTCATCTCCACAATGCCCCCTTCCACAATCCCCCCTTCATCTCCAAAATGCCCCCTTCCACAATTCCCCCTTCATCTCCACAATGCCCCCTTCCACAATGCCCCCTTCCACAATCCCCCCTTCATCTCCACAATGCTCCCTTCCACAATACCCCCTTGATCTCCAAAATGCCCCCTTCCACAATCCCCCCTTCATCTCCACAATGCCCCCTTCCACAATACCCCCTTCATCTCCAAAATGCCTCCTTCCACAATACCCCCTTCATCTCCAAAATGCCCCCTTCCACAATACCCCCTACATCTCCACATTGCCCCTTCCTCAATGCCCCCATCTCCACAATGCACCCGTCTCCACATTGCTCCTTCATCTCCACAATACCCCCCTTCATCTCCACCATGCCCCTACCTGCAGTCCCTGGTGGTCCAGCGGCGTGGGGCGCGCCTCTAGTAATGCAGAGGCTGGGAGATGATGTCATCTCCCAGCGCTCTGTATTACTAGAACGGCCCGGCGGCCGTTGTAGGAGAGCTGCTGAGCAGCTCTGGAAGTGGCAGTGGCGGCGGCGGGCCCCCTTCGGTCACGGGCCCTCGGTCCGTGACCGAATGCCCGATGGTCAGTCCGCCCCTGCATAACATATAAGAATAAAAAATGTGAGAGGCTTCTGAGGATGAACAACAGCACAATGGCCTGTTCTACAGCTAGTCACCGCTCAGAAGCATCACGTTCAGTCTAATATGTATGTGGAAATTTCTCCTCTGTAATGGCACCAGAGAGCTAAAATGTGATGCTTCTGAGCGGTGACTAGCCAAAGAACAGGTCATTGTGCTATTGTTCGTCCTCAGAAGCCTCTCACATTTTGTATGCTTATATGAATACTCTTAGGGGGTCTTCCTAAGAGTGAAGGGTAATCCAGATGTGGACCCCTTGCTCTCAGTGCCTAGGGAATCCAGCTGCACCCTCCTGATGAGGCCCAACAAGGCTGAAACATACGTCAGGGGTTAGCTGGTGTGCCCATGCAGGGGAGACTTGCTTGTTATTTTGGATCCAGACCTCCCTTTTAGATGGGATTAGTCTAATATGTATGTGGAAATTTCTCCTCTGTAATGGCACCAGAGAGCTATAACGTGATGCTTCTGAGCGATGACTAGCAGAAGAACAGACCATTGTGCTGTTGTTCGTCCTCAGAAACCTCTCACATTTTGTATGCTTAGCATAACATATAGGCAGTGTTTAATTCTCTTTAAAATTCACAAAATGTATATTGTGACTGGTCAGCTTTAAAGGGATAGCAATAAGTAGTATAGAAATACACTTACTGTAGAGTTCATCCTGTTGTTTAAAAGAAGGGTGCTCCCACTGCTTATAAATGAGTTATTGCTGCTTAACCTTTCATTCTTTTGGGTGTAGTACTTCTATGGCCTGAAATTTTACAGTGGCTTGCTGCTACAGCATAGTCTACTGACCTAAGCTGCCTGTAGACTTAGGGTTGCCACCTTTTCCTCAAAAAAATACTGCCCATAGTTGTGGGTCGGTGAGGGCAGAGACACAAAAGGAAGGAGCCACAAAAGGGGCAGATTGCACTGTGCACAACATGTTGTAAAACAACAGAGTCGTGGCAGCAACACACTTGGAATGTCTTCATAAACCAAGAGGTTTTGCAGGAGTGGCCCATGCGAAAGCCAGATGATTCACAACTGGACCAAATCCTTAAAGATTTGGAATTGGAGCAATTGTGGACAAAATGACCACTGGAAGGAGGTCAAATACAAAGTCCAGCTGAGTCAAATGGGAATTGTAGTGTGTTACATATGGTGTGAGATGTTTATCCTATAGTTGTGCCACTTCTTTTCACACATGGATGGCGCTTTACAAGACAAATTATTAATATTAGTGAGTTGGAGCAATTCGGGGGCAAGACAATGCACCACAGGGGGACATTGGGACACACAAACATTTTGTTTAAAATATGTGCTAGTGGGACTCTTGAGTAAGAAAATTCGAGTCAGATTGTGCTGCTGCCTGCTGCTGACGATTCCATTTGCGTCTCGTGTTCATGCACACAGATTCCAATTTCCAGACTGGCAGTGCCTCCTGAGAGTGACGTGACACACACTCAAAGTATAATATTATCCAGTCTCCTGACCATGTTGCATCACTGTCAGTGTCATCACACGCCCGTGTACCGCAACCCCCCGTCTCACATGCACCAGCCAGCCAATGAGGACCATTGCCCAAATACTCTCCTCTTTTGTCTGGTGATGGTGCCTGTTAGGGCTGAGTAGAAGAGACTTCACTGTCCGGACGCATCACACACACAAATACCGGCTTTTCAATTGCCGGTATAGTACTTATACCGGCACCAGCTCCAGAATGCTAATTACCGTCTGTGCCATTAAAATACCGGCCAGGTGGCAACCCTACGTAGATTGCTGTAGCAAAAGCACTACCAAAAACTTTTAGGCCATTTACTGCACCCAGAAATTACATGTTTGAGCTGCAATAACTTTGGAATAAAACATCTCTTAGAAGCAGGAGTACCCTTGTTTTGCTCATCAGGATACACCCTGCAATCATACCCCCAGATAGGGGTGATGCTGAGGGAGATAAATGATGTGATTTGTGTCATAAGGGAGGGGGCGGTGCTTACTCACAAGTGGGGGCGGTCTTTGAGGAATAGGTTAGGGAAGGTGGAAAGAGACCAGGCAGTGAGAAGAACAGGCAAAGAAGGAGCACAAGTGGGCAGAGTTTCATTAGAAACTCCCCACATCTGGAGAATCAGCCACTGCCCCGGAGACCTGGTAATTAGATGCAAAATCCAGAGTCTCTGGGGCAAATCCAGAGAATTCCCAGCTATGCCTGCAATACACCTTCTTCTTTTAAGCTATATCATGTGATGGAAACCTTCACATATCTATGAATGTTAGAACATACACTTGCAATTAAGATCAAGTTGTGTTTCAGAAACAACATTCCATTAAGAGTAAAAAAATCATATTTACACATCTAGGTGGTTTGTTCTGGAACACATTTCATGCAAATGTAAAACAATTAATTATTCACAAGTGTAACAAAACAGCACAAGAGAACCATTTCTCAGACAGTGAAGCATTTTTCAGTCCTGATCTCATGTCCATGGAGGTGGACAGGACAGTTACTAGGACCACAGACCCTCAAACTCTGTCACAACACATGGGAGCGGATTGTCCTATCGGGGGATCGGGCATCCCCTGGTGGGCCACTAGATCATGGACCTGCTGGGGAGATCAAATTATCTCACCTAACCGTTCCACAATAGTTTAAAGTAGCGGTCTGTGCTGCCACCGGCACAGGCGCTCACTGTTACAGCCCTCTTGTTCCTTGCTAATGCAGAGCTCCACGATATGACCTAATATCCTGGCACCTGCACTCCCATGCCAGAGAGGAACCACAAGGGGGCGATGATAGGAACGTTGGTGCCGGAGGCTTCACGGACCTCTCACTCCCCACACTGGACCACCAGGGAATGCAAAAGAGACACATAGCTAGAAGATGTGTTGAGAGGCAGGGGACAAGAGGAGGCAAAAAAATACTAGATGGAGAGGGAGGTGGATAGGAGAAAGGCAGGGGACTGAGGGGGTCTGACTGAGCAATATTAGGGAAGAGGGGGAAAGCAATGGGAGAGATTGGCAGGGGGACAAGGAAAAGATGGGATGAAATAGACTGGGGGAGAGAGGAATCAGCAAAGGGGCCTGTATGTAGAAAGTGAAAGGGGGTAATAGGCTTGGAATGAGAGTGTAGAAAAGGGCTGGGGAAGAGAGAGTGGAGGAAAGGGGGTGGGAGTTCCTAGGGTTGTATTTAACCCTATGAGTTTCAAAATTGTGTGTTTATATATATCTCCACACACACACATACACACACACACATTTAAATACCAACTAGTGGGCTAGTTTAAAAAAATTGACCGGGCTATTATTTCCCTACAATCCGCCCCTGGTCTTTACATCCACCCTGGTGTACAATGCAATGTGTTACACGCCTCTGGTCAGTAGGATGATTCCTGGCTTTTGGAGAGAGATCTAGCTTGGGGTAAGGGATAGAGGCTTGTTAAGAAGGACGGGGGTGACAACTACTCATTTAAAGAGACTTGTAGGAACTGGGCAAAACCTGTGAGAGGAACAGGGCACCAGAGGGAGTTATACCTGACTGCTGCATAAAGAGCACCTATTTTCGAAATTCCTCCATTTACTGTGTAATTAAACAGATATACAGGACTGCCATGTGAAGGAACCAAACTAGGTAAGCCCTTCTGTTACACATGATATGTAATGTGATATTTAACATTTTTACTTTGCTATAGATACAGCTGACTGCTGTATAAAGTACTTCAGCCTAGGTAGGTCCTCCTGTTATACACAGTAATTATATATAATATATATTATGTTATTACATTTCATAAATTGTGCAGAAGCTGCATGAAAGAGGCCTCTTCCTTGATGTTTAGTTGAGGGAGGGCATGACTGTGGGGTGCGGACCATCTTTCAGCAATATTTTGCCCTATGGTGGTCCTGAGTGGCTGGCGGGGTAAGTGGGCAGGATGGGGGTTATGTTTATAAACATTTCCCTGCATCTGTCTACTCACTTTAATTCATCATGTGAGACAGCCACATGGGAGTTTTCATTGTTCCCTCCCTCCCCTTTTTTAATTTAGGTGTCACAGCGAATTTCGGGGGTGGGTCCTCGCCAGGTAATTATTTGATCTGTCAAGTACTCTAGTGGGTTTTGAGGAGTTAGTACCCCCGCTAGCAGGCTAATAGCGTGAATGGGGGCAGAGACTCTTATTTGTTGTTTGTGTTTACATACCTCCCAACATTTGAAATGGCCAAAGAGGGACACTTTTGTTATAGGGGGTGTTACTGGGGGCTTGGCTGGTGGGCAGGGCATTATCAAGAATTTATAGGTGATTTCATGACCTACTGACATGTCTTTGTGTAAATTAATAAATGATTTAGAGCAACACCGAATATGATACACCAAAATGATACACTTATATACACCAGATACAAAGAAACAAAAACAGAAAAAAGAGGCGCTTCCTCGTGTGATATTGCCGATACACTGTATCACCACACTACCACCAATATAAACGTACTCACAAAAGTAAATGTCAGACTCCCACTTATGTGTAGTCCGACTAATGAGCTCAGGGATCTAATAGCCGTCCCTTCAAAGGCTTCTTTTCTATCTGCTGCCCCTCTGAATCTCTCCTCCACACGAAGGGTTAGAACATATAATGCAAAAAAAGAAAAAAACACACAAAGGGCGCCAATAGTGCCTTATCATTGACTAATATAATCAATTCAAAAGAAATATGCCAATACACTCACATCAGCAAATGGCTGTATTTATATATATATATAATCACAGCAAATCAAACATTCAGGGTATTAAACCGTCCCTGCTCGGTAGGTATGCTCACGTCTCCCTCAGGCCAGCGATCTTCAATCGTTGTTTTCAGACCTCGGCGTGGATCCGCTCGATCAACATGGGTGGACGGAAGAAAAACAAGAAGAGAAGCCGCTCCAACAACTTTCTTCAATAAAATGTTTATTAAAACTCAATATCAATTCCCATAAAAGCTACGCGTTTCGTAACAACATATCGTTACTTCATCAAGCTGTATAGGTACAATCATTATAATACAAACGGAGCGGCTATTTAAAACTTCCCGTCCAACTCACCATTGGACCATACATCATGTGTCATCAAAAATTACCATATTATCCACCTCCCAATACAATTCCCTTTATCATATGTTAACAAGTGTAGACAATATAACAATTCACCTCCAACAACGATATAAACCGTTGTGACGATAAAGCCACAGCGATTTCTTTAGTAATGTGGTACTATAGTAATACGCAAAAATCCTGAAATCCTTGGCTATTACTATCATGAACATTGTATCTCAATGCATACATAGAACCGGACAGTGATACTTATCCAGTGCAAACGCTAACACGCCACTCGTGCTGGGGGAGAAACGGAGCACATCTCTATGTCCCGTCACACACCCGCACTATAGGGTGTACTTCCAGATCCACTCGAAACATGAACATAAAAACTACACACGATCGTGGTACCCTCCACTAAACCTCCTCAGTGTGGGGAAATAACAACACCCTAACATGTATGTATATATATCTATATGGGGGAAAAAAACTACTCAATTGATTCTGCCCTAATCTACTCGTCTGATCACCATTGATGTTCCACCATCTCATTCAGACCCTGTGGATAAAGGGTCTGCAACCTAAAAATCCAAAAGGCCTCCCTGCTGGACAGATATTGTACCCTATTTTGTCTCCCAGATGGTATAAACTCAATAGGTGTCACTTTTAAACCCTTAGGGTCTTTCCCATGGCAATCCAAAAAATGGCGTGAAACACTATGCATAGTAAAACCAGACATGATGTTCCGCCTATGTTGACCTTGTCTTGTCCTTAATTTTTGAGTGGTCCGTCCCACATATTGGAGACCACAGGGGCAAGTTATCACATAGATTACATGATCAGTCTCGCAATTCATGAATGACTTAATCCTAAAACTCTCTTTTGTCACCCATGATGTGATCGTGTCAACCCTGTGACTCATATATGCGCAAGTCAAACATCTAGATTTGCCACATCTAAAGGACCCTATTAAAGGCTTAGAACTGAATAATCCCTTATTCACTCTTATCTCTAATCTCCTAGTGGGAGCCAATCTATTTTTAAGCGTAGGTGCCCTTCGGTAAATGATTTTACGGCCTTTTGGTATTATAGGTGCAAGTAGAGGATCCTTACACAGAATCCTCCAATGTCTATTAAGTATATTCCTGATATCTATTCCTCTATTATTAAATTGAGTAACAAAGGGGGGAAATTCACTCCCAATATCCAACCTATTTTCTTTCTTCTTACCAATCCTTTCAATATCAACTTTTCCCACTCCAACTCTTTGCTTATCCCCCATAAACCACCTCTCTCTGGCCCTATCCCTAGCATCCATAATAATAGCTCTGGGGTAGTTTTTTTCTAGGAAACGTCTGATTAAAATCTTAGACTGATCATCAAAATCTATTAATCTTGAGCAGTTTCTAGCTATTCTACAAAATTGACCATAAGGGACATTTCGTAGCCACTTCTTATAGTGGCAACTATCAAACCTCAAATAGCTATTGACATTCACTCCCTTAAAAAATGTTTTGGTTTGAATTTTCAAACCACCGCCACCCCACAAAATCAAATCTAAAAATTCAATTGTACTATCTCTCACTGTACTGGTAAATTTGAGACCCCATTTATTTGCATTAAGGTACTCCACAAATCTCTCAATCTCGTCCTTCTCCCCCCTCCAGATGATCAAAATGTTGTCAATATAGCGTTTATAGGACACCAAGTTCGCGTCCAGCCACTTCGATCCATAGACCAAAGCTTTCTCTAAATATCCCATAAAGAGATTGGCGTAGCTGGGCGCGAACTTGGTGCCCATAGCTTTCCCCTTTATCTGGAGATAGATGTCACCGTCATATTCAAAGTGATTATGCATCAATGTGAATTTAATTGCATTCACTATGAATTCTATTTGATTAGGAGGCATCAAAAGATCCTCATACAGAAACTCTCTACAGGCCTCTAAACCCCCCTCATGAGGGATATTAGAGTAAAGCCCCACTACATCTAATGTGACCCAACAAAAATTATCATCCCAAATTATATCCTTTAGAAGGTCAATGACATGTGATGTATCCCTAATATATGAGGGTAATGCTGTTACCAGTTTCTGTAAATGAAAATCAACATAAGCTGACAAATTACACGTAAGGGAATTAATCCCTGATATGATGGGTCTTCCCAGAGGATCCGAAAGGGTCTTATGTATCTTAGGAAGATGGTAATAGCGGGCTAACTGTGGCTCGGATATACATATAAAATCCCTTTCGGACCGTCCAAGGAGACCCAACACATAAGCCTCTTCAACCATCCCAAACATTTCTCTCCTATATTCATCACTAGGATCAGATGTTAACTTGACATAGTAATCTGTATCAGAGAGAATTCTGAGGGCCTCTTTCTTATAATCTAAAGAATCTTGAATCACTACCGCCCCTCCCTTATCCGCTGGCTTTATCATTATATCTGTACGGCTCTGTAGATTTTTTAGAGCCAATTTTTCTCTCATCGTCAAATTACTATAAGTATCATTACCTTTATCCACCAATTTCTTGAAATCTTCCATTACAAGGGTATTAAACAGACTAACATTTTGTCCCTTACAGTGTGTAGGGAAAAATTTTGACTTAGGTTTCAAGGGGGTAGGAACTGGACCTTCCAAGATGAATTTCGTTGTTATATCAAGTGTAGGTATTATCTCATGTCCACTCTCATTAAACATCGGGGCATGTACCATTATGGGACTCAACTCACCTTCTAAATCTACCTTCTTAATAATCTTATGAGAAAAATATCTCTTAAGGGAAAGTTTCCTGATGAATTCGTTCAAATCCACAAAAAGACCAAATAAATCCGGTCCTGTTGTAGGACAGAATGAAAGACCCTTTCCCAATACCGCCTCTTCATCTTTATGGAGGGAACTCTTTGAAAGATTAAATATTTTCACTGTAGTGTTTTCCAACTCTAATCTATCCTGCTTTTCTTGTTGATGTTTGTTTGATCCCCTTCCTCTATGACCTCTCGGCCTCCTCTTTTTCCATTTTGGTCCCCCTGTAGAGGTAGGTAACGGTTGTGGTTTCGCCACCATGGTATTTCTGTCTGTACTTCCCCCAAAAAAACAGGGGAAGGACAGACAGTATCCGGGCTGGAAGAAGAAATCTGTATGTCCCCCTTCTGCCTCCCTTCATCCTCCACCCTATTGGAGGGACCCTCATCTGGGTCCTCTTCATCGATAACCAACCTCTTCACCTGTGAATCCACTGTGTTCCCTTCATTCTTATTGTTCTTATTATTATTTCTAAGTGATTTCCCCCCTTTGTCACCAATCTTCCCTCCTGCAGAAACTTCTTTCTCAATCTTTTGGACCAAGTCTGAATTCCCTGTATTAATCACACTATTCTTATTCCTCCCTTCATTCCTTTGGGATGGTTGTATTCTTCCTATTGAATCAACTCCATAATACTGTAACCTACCCTGTGATTTGTATCTATTTCCACTTGAGTTATAGTGATTATTTCCTTCTCCTTTTCTTTGATGTGTTCTAATTTGTTTTAGTCTATAATCTTGCTCATCTCTTTCAAACTTTTTCTTTTTCCGTTCAACTATTTCCTTTTGAAAAATCCCTACATTTCTAGTAGTTCTCTCCTCTAATTTGGACACATCTTGATTGCCCAAAGAACTAGTAAGATCCTGATTTTGTCGTTCAATCTTTAGTTCTATTTCCTTAAGTTTCTCTTCTCTAAATGTAATCAAAAGCTGAATCAAACTGAGAGAACAGGCATCTAGACATTTGTACCAATTCTTTGCAAAACTTTCATCGGCAAAGGTGGGAATCAACCCAATCCTTAACCCTCTAGGGATCATTTCTTCAGAAAGATATTTTTTAAGTAACAATATATCCCACCATTGTTTGCATTCCTCTTTCAATAGAGACTCCATTTCGAAAAAGTTTTTACTCAAATCTTTCGAATTAGTACTTGTCCTATCTGTCTTAGTCCTCTCACTATTGCTCACATTTTTAAAAAATTCTTCACTAAGTTGATTTCGATGACGCAATCTATCCTGATATCCAAACATTATAAAGAGAAAACTCAATTCAAATAAAGATCTAACCACAAAACAAAAAATACAATCTGTAAATAATAAAAACAATATTGATATACAATACAAAAAGAAGAAATCTCCCTCAGAGATACAGCCAATCCAAGAGGGAAATCTCAAAACAGTAACATATGTAAAATACAAAATACAAGTATGTATATAATCCTCCTATAAAGTCCCAAACATAGAACTGTCCAAGAAGATCTTCAAAGAAAGCCGCTCTCCAACTGGGGAAGTCCCAGACGAACTACAGATACAAAGAAACAAAAACAGAAAAAAGAGGCGCTTCCTCGTGTGATATTGCCGATACACTGTATCACCACACCACCACCAATATAAACGTACTCACAAAAGTAAATGTCAGACTCCCACTTATGTGTAGTCCGACTAATGAGCTCAGGGATCTAATAGCCGTCCCTTCAAAGGCTTCTTTTCTATCTGCTGCCCCTCTGAATCTCTCCTCCACACGAAGGGTTAGAACATATAATGCAAAAAAAGAAAAAAACACACAAAGGGCGCCAATAGTGCCTTATCATTGACTAATATAATCAATTCAAAAGAAATATGCCAATACACTCACATCAGCAAATGGCTGTATTTATATATATATATAATCACAGCAAATCAAACATTCAGGGTATTAAACCGTCCCTGCTCGGTAGGTATGCTCACGTCTCCCTCAGGCCAGCGATCTTCAATCGTTGTTTTCAGACCTCGGCGTGGATCCACTCGATCAACAGTGAGAGATAGTACAATTGTATTTTTAGATTTGATTTTGTGGGGTGGCGGTGGCTTGAATATTCAAACCAAAACATTTTTTAAGGGAGTGGATGTCAATAGCTATTTGAGGTTTGATAGTTGCCACTATAAAAAGTGGCTACGAAATGTCCCTTATGGTCAATTTTGTAGAATAGCTAGAAACTGCTCAAGATTAATAGATTTTGATGATCAGTCTAAGATTTTAATCAGACGTTTCCAAGAAAAAAACTACCCCAGAGCTATTATTATGGATGCTAGGGATAGGGCCAGAGAGAGGTGGTTTATGGGGGATAAGCAAAGAGTTGGAGTGGGAAAAGTTGATATTGAGAGGATTGGTAAGAAGAAAGAAAATAGGTTGGATATTGGGAGTGAATTTCCCCCCTTTGTTACTCAATTTAATAATAGAGGAATAGATATCAGGAATATACTTAATAGACATTGGAGGATTCTGTGTAAGGATCCTCTACTTGCACCTATAATACCAAAAGGCCGTAAAATCATTTACCGAAGGGCACCTACGCTTAAAAATAGATTGGCTCCCACTAGGAGATTAGAGTGAATAAGGGATTATTCAGTTCTAAGCCTTTAATAGGGTCCTTTAGATGTGGCAAATCTAGATGTTTGACTTGCGCATATATGAGTCACAGGGTTGACACGATCACATCATGGGTGACAAAAGAGAGTTTTAGGATTAAGTCATTCAAGAATTGCGAGACTGATCATGTAATCTATGTGATAACTTGCCCCTGTGGTCTCCAATATGTGGGACGGACCACTCAAAAATTAAGGACAAGACAAGGTCAACATAGGCGGAACATCATGTCTGGTTTTACTATGCATAGTGTTTCACGCCATTTTTTGGATTGCCATGGGAAAGACCCTAAGGGTTTAAAAGTGACACCTATTGAGTTTATACCATCTGGGAGACAAAATAGGGTACAATATCTGTCCAGCAGGGAGGCCTTTTGGATTTTTAGGTTGCAGACCCTTTATCCACAGGGTCTGAATGAGATGGTGGAACATCAATGGTGATCAGACGAGTAGATTAGGGCAGAATCAATTGAGTAGTTTTTTTCCCCCATATAGATATATATACATACATGTTAGGGTGTTGTTATTTCCCCACACTGAGGAGGTTTAGTGGAGGGTACCACGATCGTGTGTAGTTTTTATGTTCATGTTTCGAGTGGATCTGGAAGTACACCCTATAGTGCGGGTGTGTGACGGGACATAGAGATGTGCTCCGTTTCTCCCCCAGCACGAGTGGCGTGTTAGCGTTTGCACTGGATAAGTATCACTGTCCGGTTCTATGTATGCATTGAGATACAATGTTCATGATAGTAATAGCCAAGGATTTCAGGATTTTTGCGTATTACTATAGTACCACATTACTAAAGAAATCGCTGTGGCTTTATCGTCACAACGGTTTATATCGTTGTTGGAGGTGAATTGTTATATTGTCTACACTTGTTAACATATGATAAAGGGAATTGTATTGGGAGGTGGATAATATGGTAATTTTTGATGACACATGATGTATGGTCCAATGGTGAGTTGGACGGGAAGTTTTAAATAGCCGCTCCGTTTGTATTATAATGATTGTACCTATACAGCTTGATGAAGTAAAGATATGTTGTTACGAAACGCGTAGCTTTTATGGGAATTGATATTGAGTTTTAATAAACATTTTATTGAAGAAAGTTGTTGGAGCGGCTTCTCTTCTTGTTTTTCTTCCGTCCACCCATGTTGATCGAGCGGATCCACGCCGAGGTCTGAAAACAACGATTGAAGATCGCTGGCCTGAGGGAGACGTGAGCATACCTACCGAGCAGGGACGGTTTAATACCCTGAATATTTGATTTGCTGTGATTATATATATATATAAATACAGCCATTTGCTGATGTGAGTGTATTGGCATATTTCTTTTGAATTGATTATATTAGTCAATGATAAGGCACTATTGGCGCCCTTTGTGTGTTTTTTTCTTTTTTTGCATTATATACTTATATACACCACACTGTCTGATCTCCTATATAGAGGGACAATAGGGTGGGAAAGAGGTACAGAGGGATTTGGGTCTTAAAGAGGGACTGTCCTTCCTAAAGAGGGATACTTGGGAGATATGTGTTTATTGTGCCACTCGGCTGGTGCTGAGATGCAGGAATAACATTCTGTTTGTTATGTTTTTAATAAAGCTGTGGCCTTTTCTTTCCAGAGAGTTGTCTGTGTCCTTTACTAGGGGGGATTTGGGCCTTTGTTATGTATTGTTGCGCCTATAGGCAGTCAGGACTCCTACCTAAGTTAGTACTTATGTTACATGTTAGATGCATCTGACTGCTGTGTGAAAGACTCCTACTTAGGCAAGTTCTAATGTTTCCTTAGATTTGGGGCCTCCATTCACATTTTCTTCAGGGGCATCGGGTTCTAAAAACTGCTCTGTCTTATCACCTATATACAAAACTCTTTGCATCTAAGTGGACTCTTTGCTCCATATGCACCTTTTTAACAACAGGGCAATGTGATAAGCTACACGGGGATCCATGAAGGCAGGGATCCCCCCAAAATCAGTATCTCCCATTGTCATACATTACAGTTTGCAGACCTCTGTGCCTCTCTCTGCCCAATGAACTGAGGCACAAACTGAAATCTGTTTAATGTTAGAAGCCAGGTGTGAAAAATCAGTAAAGCAATTAGGTGTGCATATTATTTTCTCAAGCTGCAGTAGGTGTAAGTGCTTAGCATTTTGTGAACATAAGTGTGATCTCAACATCCTTTGAAGCTGATTTAATGTAAGTTCACAACTGTGCTTATTTATTATAAATTCAAGTACTTACTTTGAGCAGAAGGGGAAAACAGCTGCAGTTATTACTTAAAGGGATAGTAACACTTAATTTGAAAAATAAAAAACAATATAAATTGTACAGTGGCGCTATTGCTAGATCATCCTATGGACAGCTCTGGTCAGTTGACCATAAACCTCCATAGAATGGTGTAGCAATAGCGCCACTGTACAATTTCAGGCCATTTACATGCTGCACCTAAAAAAATCAAGTTTGTGCTTCAATAACTTTTGAATAAAACACCTTATATATATATATATATATATATATATATATATATATATATATATATCCATATTAGGTGTTACTATCCCCTTTAATCTCTTGGATGCTAAAGTGGTCTTCAAAGCATTTAGCATTAAAATGGTTTATTCAGGTTACTGCTTTATACTTTGCCCAGAAAGCACAGCAACCCAATGTGTTGGATACCACTGTGGCACTCAAAGGGTTAAATCAGCACCAGCTATGCAGTATTGTAAAGTGTGGGTATTTTTCATTCTATCATTTCTCTGAGTACAGGAGAAGGCTATGTACAGACTCAGAGCACATGAAATGGTAGCAGACTGGTGCTTTATTTTATGCAGCTCCAGGGATTGCATTACAGGCTGTCTCCAACAAGTAGCTACTAGCTAGCAAGTACTGGTTGCTCTTTCCAGTCCAATCATGTATCAAGCTTTCTGGCATGCCAGCGACAGGTCCAGAGTTTGAAATTTGCTTTCTGATCTGGGCACAGCTTTCAGGTATGGTACCCAGCAGCAGCCAATCAGAGAGCTGATAGTAATGCAGATAGAGTGCCCCACAGCATTTTCGTGGTTTTCCTGTACCACTGCCATAATAGTTGCGTACAGATGATTATTCCACATGCTTTGTAAAAATGACTTATGTTATTTGTTATGACAAATATTTATTGTCAGAGTTGGCAAGAGCCATAGAGTGAGTCCATATTCACTCCCCCATTGATAAAATAATTAAAATTCATATTATACATATAATATCTTATAAACACATATATTTTCATTATATGTTTCAGAGTAGCTAACTAAGTTTAATTGATTAAAAGTAGCCCCTGTTAAAGAAAAGTTCAGTGTCCCCTGTCCTAGATAGTAGTAGTAGTAGTAGTTATGCTCTAATATGTCCGGAGCTAAGCTATCTGTATAAATGCATAAGCATGCTTATATTCTGTTACCTAGATCACGCTGCGTACTCATTTTGTACATCTCGCTTAAGCCATTAAGGATCACGCGGTCTGACGGTCAACCTCTTTAGAGGAAGACAGCATTTTTTTTTTTATGATGCATTCTGGGATCGCAGAGGGTGCACAGCCGTGATGCGTTGGATACAGCTCTGACAATCAAAGGGTTAATGCCATGAATTAAACAAGCTGGAAAAGGAATGGTGTGATTTTAAAGGGGAACTATCACCTATGGACAACATCCCCATAATAGCTAGATTATCTATCACAAACAATGAAAAGGTATTTATTTTTTCATTTCAAGCTTGCTGTTGTTTAAACTTAACTTATAAAGTCTGGGCTTCAGCTACTTCCTTGTAGCCTGCGGTTCTCTGCGGTTAAACCACAGCCCGACGCTCTGCCTCCTCTCTCCTCCCTGCTCCGATGACGGCAGCTTCTTTCTGTAAGCTGGAGTGATCTCATTGGCAGAGATCGATATCTAGCCAATGAGATTACTCCTGCTTACAGACCGAAGCCGCCGTCATCGGAGCAGGGAGGAGAGCAGAGGCAGAGCGTCGGGCTGCAGTCTATGCGGAAGAAGCTGCAGCCCAGACTTTATAAGTTAAGTTTATATAACATCAAAACTTGCAATAAAAAAAATAAATGCCTTTTCGTTGTTTGTGAGATATAATCTAACTATTATGGGGATGTTGTCCTTAGGTGATACATCCACTTTAAGCCATTTTTATGCAAATGTTATGGGACAGGGAGTGGGCAACCTTTGGTTCTCCAGCTGTTTGTACTACAACTCTCAACATTCCCAAACAGCCGTTGGCTGTTACCATGCTATGGGGCACATAAGGTTTTTGCTGCAAAAACAGTCTTAACGACCACGGAGTATGTCCACAGGTGTGGACTACAGAAATCAGCATACTTGGGAACTCTCTGTATCTTCCCCAGAGACTCCATATTTCAGATTTAAAGGGATAGTATTGCTTTAACTAATTCTAATATTGTAGAAATTAAAAATTTGAATAAAATGAGTTATATCCCATCTCTCAAACTCGTGTTGTTTGAGAGATCGAAGGATCTAAAGTTCCCATTTCACAAGAAGTCTGCCATCTAGCTGAGAGAAACGGATTCTGGTCCCGGACCATCCTGCGGCTCTTCAGACACACATGTTATAGACCGTTCCAATTAAGTATTTATTTCTATATTGCGCTATTTTGGCTCTGCTGAAGAGCTGCAGGACGGTCCTGGACCAGAATCTACTTCTCTCAGCTAGATGGCAGACTTCTTGTGAAACGGGAACTTTAGATGCTTCGATCTCTCAAACTATACAAGTTTGAGAGATGGGACATACCTCATTCTATTCATATTTTTAATCTCTACAATATTAAAATTAGTTAAATTTAAGCAATACTATCCCTTTAATTACCTGGGACAGAGGATGATTCTTTAGTTTCCAGAGTTTCCTTCTAACCCCGCCTACTCCTGCCCACACCTTACCCATTTTTACCTCTTCCCCGCCCATTTCATGGTAGACACCGCTTATCTGCCTCCCAATCCAACCCAGCCTGATTAAACCCCACCCACATCATGACATGAATCTCATTATTTGAACTCTCCCATCACCGCCACTCCTTGCTACTCTGGGGAGAAGTTTCCCAGTTATGGAAACCATACACTGTAGTGCATACTCAGGAGTGCAGCCAATCATGTTGAAAGTTAATGTAAGTGGAGCTGTAATGGACATGTAACCCCTTCTGGAACTCTATGGTCTACAGTGTAGCTCTATGGTAACTGAAGGTATCTGGATACCAGAGTTACAGACACATTTTACATTCACCCATAAATTTGCAGAAAGAGGAAAAATAAATTGTGTTGAAAGATTTGCTCTTCTTTTGTAATAAATGATCAACACTGTTTTTAAATATCATTGCAGTGTTCATAATCACTAAACTGGGGACCCAGTTTAAAAAAGAATCAGCCCCCCTTGGATGCTTGACATGACCCGAACTCACTGCTTTGCAATGCACTGGACATATCTTTAGCATCTAAGGAGTGAAGAAGTATTATTTTTGGGGTGTCATATTTCTCTGCTGGCATTCCACATGCAAGCTAAACATCAAACTTGGATGAAATGATCAGCTTGTTGTTACTTTAAGTGGCCAGCAGGAGAGGCACAAACCACAGCTCCCACCCTTTGTACTACTATACATTACACATTTAATGTATTAGAAAGCTTAAATCACCACAGCACTCAGATGTGAGGTACATCTGAGTGCTGTGGTGATTTAAGCTTTCTGAACACCTAAATCTATTTTCAATGGAGCTTGTTTTGGGTAAAAAATCTTATTCATTCTTATTTAGCCAAGCAAACAAATAATATAAAACCTTACTAAAAACATTTACCTCCTAAGGACTTTCTAACTCATCTTCTTGTGACATTTTATAACAGTAATCCAGCTCCTTAATGCCATATTGTTCTGTTTCTGACCCAGTAATACTGTATTACAGTGACCCAGCGCCTGAGTGCCTTATTTTTGTCACTGACCCTGTAACATCTTATTACAGTAACCAGCTCCTGAGTGATTATTGCTCTGTCACACACCATGTAACTCCTTATTACAGTAATCACCTCCTGAGTGATTATTACACTGTCACTGACCCTGTAACACCTTATTACAGTAACCAGCTCCTGCGTGCATTATTGCTCTGTTTTTGACCCTGTAACACCTTATTACAGTAACCAGCTCCTGAGTGTTTTATTGCTCTGTCAATGACCCTGTAACAACTTATTACAGTAACCAGCTCCTGAGTGCCTTATTGCTCTGTTTTTGACCCTGTAACACCATATTACAGTAACCAGCTCCTGAGTGCCTTATTTCAGTCACTGACCATGTAACACCTTATTACAGTAACCAGCTCCTGCGTGCATTATTGCTCTGTTTTTGACCCTGTAACACCTTATTACAGTAACCATCTCCTGAGTGTCTTATTGCTCTGTTTTTGACCCTGTAACACCTTATTACAGTAACCATCTCCTGAGTGTCTTATTTCTCTGTCAATGACCCTGTAACACCTTAGTACAGTAACCAGCTCCTGAGTGCCTTATTGCTCTGTCAATGACACTGTAACAACTTATTACAGTAACCAGCTCCTGAGTGCCTTATTGCTCTGTTTTTGACCCTGTAACACCGTATTAAAGTAACCAGCTCCTGAGTGCCTTATTTCAGTCACTGACCATGTAACACCTTATTACAGTAACCAGCTCCTGAGTACCTTATTGTTCTGTCACTGACAATATATAACACCTTATAACAGTGACCCAGCTCCTGAGTGCCTTATTACTGTCACTGACGTTTCTGAATGCCTTATTGCTCTGTCACTGATCATGTAACACCTTGTTACAGTAACCAGCTCCTGAGTGCCTAATTGCTCTGTCACTGACCATGTAACAACTTATTACAGCAACCAGCTCCTGAGTGCTTTATTTCTCTGTCATTGGTCATGTATCATGTTAGTACTGTAAACAGCTCCCGAGGGCATTATTACTCTGTCACTGACCCTGTAACACCCTAATGCAGAAACCAGCTCCTGAGTACTTTATCACTCTGTCATTGACCGTGTAACACCTTATTACAGTAATAAAGCTCCCAAGTGCCTTATTACTCTGTCACTGACCATGTAACATCTTATTACAGTAACCAGATCCTGAGAGCCTTATTACTCTGTCACTGACCCTATAACACCTTATTACAGTAACCCAGATTCTGAGTGCAATATTACTCGGTCACTGACCCTGTAACACCTTATTACAGTAATAAAGCTCCTGAACGCCTTATTGCTCTGTCACTGACCCTATAACACCTTATTGCAGTAACCCAGCTCCTGAGTGCCTTATTGCTCGTCACTATTACACCTTATTGCAGTAACCCAGTTTCTGAGTGCCTGATTTCTCTGTCACTGACATTGTAACACCTTATTACAGTAAGCAGCTCCAGAGTGCCTTATTGCTCTGTCAATGATATTGTAACATCTTATTATAGTAACCAACTCCTGAGTGACTTATTGGTCTTTCACTGACCCTGTAACACCTTATTACAGTAACTCAGCTCCTCAGTGTCCTATTGCTCTTTCAATTACATTATGACACCACATTACAGTAATCCTACTCCTGAATGCCTTATTGGTATGTCACAAACCATGTAACGTGTTATTACAATAACCGAGCTCCTGAGTGCCTTATTGCTGTGTCACTGATCCTGTAACAGCATATTACAGTAACCAGCTCCTGAGTGCCTTATTGCTCTGTCATTGATCCTGTAACACCTTATGACAGTGAACAAGCTTTTGAGCAATTTATTGTTATGTCACTAACATCATATTACAGTAACCCAATTCCTGAGTCCTTGCTCTCATGGGGTGTTTAACATCTTGTCTCAGCAAACTGGCTCCCTAGTACCTTATTGCACTGTCATGGACCATGTAATATGCGATTTCAACAAATTAGCTGACAAGTGCCTTATTGCTGACCGATTCAGACCATTACCCACATTCCTTTATAGTGAGGTTGGGTCTTCTACATTCAATTAGTGAGTTCTCACAGTTCTTTTCCTCTGCATCCCCTTAAGTACAATTTTCCAGGAACAGTGTGGTTTGCTTCATGGAAACACCCCTCCTCTTCTCAACTAGCTGTTTGACGGATTCCCTGTGTTCATTCATGTCCACAGATATCTGATTCACCCGAAAAAGTGTGTGGGAAAATGGGTCTAAAATGATGCCAGAAGCTATGCAGTAATGAGTGGTAACCAGGGCTAACGGTGTTCCATAACAAAAACAATCTCACCACTTCTTATCACCTTTTACAATAGACAGTAGAGCCTTTGAGAGTCAGATTTGTGTAACACATTGCTTTGCACACCTCTCTAGCACATTAAGGGTTAAGATCCTTTTCTTGTTCCCTGCGAAAGAAATAGATCTCATCTGCATGTTGAATAAAAGCCAAAGTTTAATAGTTGTTTTAAGCTAAGGCCCAAAAGAACACAAAGACCTTGCTGGATACACTTACTGTTCTGTTCACTTTATGCTATTTCTACCCACAAACACAACATTAACTCATCTTGTTCAACAGCCCAACATGGAATCCACCCCCCTCCCCCCGTTAACTCTTTATTTGCTGGTACAATATGTTTTTAGATTGTTTAGTTAAGATATTGTTGAGCTGAGTCACCAAGTAGGAAGAAGGGAAACCCTGGGGAGTTCTGGCCACATCCCCCGCAGAGCATCTCAACTGTACTGTTCTCTCTTCAGATCGTTCTTACATTAAATATATCTATCCTGGTCCCCTGCTGTGGTGTGTCATCTGCAGTGCATTGCATCACATCTTCCTTCCACCGAGCTACCCTCTTTGTACTATGCATAGCATATATTATTCTCACTTATTCGTACCCATGCTGGATAAGGGTTCAGTGCTCTGCAGGTCCGTTTAATGAAATGATGCTCTGCAGATGTATGCCACAGAGCGGAATGATGATCTACAGTGCTTTGGCCAAGAAAGGACTTCATGAAATAATGTTGTGCAGGCCAGAGGGATGAATGGCGTGATGCTCTGCTGGTGTCTAGTACAGAATGGAATAGTAAAGCAATGTCCTGTATGTCTCTGAAATGTGATAATTTAATTGAGAGATGTTGTACTCTGAGAATCCATACTAACGAGAGGAAACTGGGCCGAAAGACTGGCACGGACGTGTTTATTGAAGCAATTTTCTGTACGTCTGTGGAAAAATAATTGTTATTGGAGAGATTATCTGCAGCTTTCTGGAATGGAAAGAGTGAACTGACAGGAGCTATACAGGGATGTGCTTATAACGAAATGCTCTGCTGCTACCAGACCCTGAATGAGTTATAAGTGGAATGTTCTGCAGAACCCTGTCATGGCATGGGTTGAAATGCTCAGTTGTAGCATTTCTCAGAATCTAGTAGGCCAAAAGCCAACTGCCTAACTTCTTAAAGGAGCAGTAAACTTTTTTTATGAAAAAATATATATTGTAGGGATTTTCCTACTGAGTAAAATAAGGGTACTCCCACTGCTGAGAGATTTATATTTCCAGAGTTATTACAGTTTAAACCCATGGTTTTTTACATTAGCAGGGCCCTCTAGTGGTCAAATTCTAATTAGATTTCCTGTCAGATTCTAATGGAGAGGAAAGTCAGAAAAGTCAGAGACATAACAGTTCTCCATAGAATGTGATAGAAACTGCCTGTCGCTTCCTGTCAGTTAGAACTATCAGGAAGTAAACACAGTAAATTCACTTCCTGATTATTTAAATTGCTATAAATTTTGAATAAAACATCTGACAGCAATGGGAGTGACCTTGTTTTATTCAGCAGGAAAAGCTCTGTAAAATATGTATTTTCATAAAAAAAAGTTTACTGCTCCTTTAACCATTTAAGCACCAGAGTGGGGGAGTAACAAATTGATTCACAGTGCTGTGTGCATTCTTCTAACCTTAAAGGGTTAAAGTGACACAAACAACTATGGTTACTCTCTGGTTAACCCTTTGAGTGCCAGGGAGGTATCAAATGCATTGCAACGCAATGCTTTCGATACCTTCATGGCACTCAAAGGGTTATTGCATACCATGGACCAGAGATGATGCAGCCAGTGACCACTGGTTGAGATGCATTGCTCTACAGGTCACTGGAATGAGTTATCCTTTGAAAATGTCACACTCTATTGTGCAGACAACTAAACGTTGCATTAACCATGTCACCATGATTAAAAGAGCAACATGATAATCTTGCCTGCATCAAAAGCACAAGATTCTCATGTCGCACCCTTAAACATCGCTTCAACCCGCACTAAAATATACAGAGATTATATTTTAGTGCCCGCATATCTTAGAGCTGGAGGACCTCCCGTTACCAAACACATCTTTAACTCTTTGTGTGCCAGAGGGCCGTCGAAGGGAAGAGAGCTGCCAATGTGCCACTTAGTGGATGGAGAGACACCACAATGCCAGGGGAGCTATCAACCAATGTGTCACTCAGTAGATTGAGGGATCTGACAATGTGCCTCCCAGTGGATATAAGACGTTCTACAGCACCCGGCTGGAGATCCACCAGTGTACCAGATGGCTGGGTGAAGACACGCCATCATAAGGTATTTAGCACATGAAATATATGTGTATTATGTATACCCCTCAAATGACATTCATTCTCTTGTTAGTAGTTGGACATAGCTTGTGTAGTGGACTGGAAAATGCAAACGTCTAACATCGGTATTGATCTATGTCCTACTACTGCTTGGATAAGGTATTTTTATATTGATGTGGGCACTAAAATATCAGCAAGATATTTTGATGCAGGTTGAAGCATTGATTAAGGTCCAAATCAAAAGGGCGAGATTGTCATGCCCCCCTTTTCATTACGGCAACATGGTTAATACGCAGTTCAGTTGCTCACACTATAGTGTGCAACATTTTCAAAGTGAACCCTGGAATGTAAGGCTTCATCAATACAAAGTAGCAGTGTTCGACAGAAGTATGGTAGGCAAGGTGTTAAAGGAACGCTAACACCTTTTAATAATAACTTCCAACTTACCTTAATACGGCCAGGAAATCCTAATGACTCCAATGATTTGTGCCTTTGTGGCTTTGTTCAATCAGTTCTGGATCTCTGATTCATAGTGGTGAACATGATTATTGCCAGCAGGATCACAGGACACATATTCCGCTCACTGTACATGGTCATTTTCTGCAGACTCATGTAATCTGCCTGTTTCAGTTTAAGGAAAAACTTCCAGCAATTATCATGTCTGCCTCAATAGACACGGCATTCAGGTCTGATTGAAGATGATCTCTCTTGAACAAAGGCACAAAGTCAAATTTCATAGGCACCATTTCAATTTTACTGCCGTAGTAAGGTAAGTTGCTGGTTATAATTAAGATGTGTTAATGTTTTGTTATCCATTTGAGTGTGTTGGATACCTCTCTGGCACTCAAAGGGTTAATGGAACAAATCTCAGCAGGTCTGCGACATAGACTGGGTTAAAGAAATGATAATCTGCAGTTCTTTAACCCCTTAACAACACAGCTGTAAGTTAAGGACCATGGATCTTTTTTTTTTCGAGGCTTGAATTCCATGGTCCCTGAGTGGCGTGCAGCCACATGAGGACCCTGGAATTCCATGAAGTTCCAGGACTGTCAATGATCCTTAAGTGCCACCGCCATGATGGTCCTGGCACGTCATTAGTCCTTAACCCTTTAAGAACCGTCCATTTTTTTTTATTTTTTTATGTGATCCAAATCAGGGGTCCCTGAACTACGTGCACCCACATACCTCCCAAGTGTCCCTCTTTAGGAGGGACAGTCCCTCTTTTAGACCCAAATCCCCCTGTCTCTCTTTCCCACCTTGATGTCCCTCTTTTTAGGAGAACAGACTGTGTGGTGTGTATATTAGTGTATCACATTGCTCCACAGCAATAAAACTCACATTAATCTTCATTACATGGGTTTATAAATTAGTCTGTGTAAATAGAAAACCTTTGGTCTTGTTAGAAGTCATTTATTAGGTTACACAAGGAGTAGGGTGACCACATTTCCGTTCTGCTATTCCAGGACATGTGGTCACCCTACTCCTCTTCATCTCCACATTGCCCCTTGTTGCCCTACCTTGAGTCCCTGGTAGTCTAGCAGTGTTGAAAGTGAAGCTCCCGCGCGCTGTGCTCAGTAATGCAGAGCGCTGGGAGATGATGTAATCTCCCAGCGCTCTGTATTACTAGAGCGCTTGCCTCCAGGAGATCCGCTGGATTGCCGCCCTGGATGTCAAGCCTGCAAACTGTGTGTCACATCATGGACGCCGCGAGGGAGCGCTGATTTATGCTACCAAGCGCTCCCTCGCGGCGTCCATGATGTGACACACCGCTTGCAGGCTGACATCCAGTGCGGGATATATAAAAAAAAAACACAGCAAACACTGCTGTGTGGGTGGCTTGGCTTCATTCCGGGACACTTCATTGTCCCGGTGGGAGATGACCCGGGACGCGGGACATATGCTTGCAATAAGGGACAGTCCCGGACATTCCGGGACCAGTGGTCACCCTAACAAGGAGGTACCAATAGGTCATGAAATAGCCTAAAAATTATTGTTAATGCCCTGCCCACCAGCCACGCCCACAGCAACACCCCCTAAAACACAAGTGTCCCTCTTTGGCAATCTGAAATGTTGGCAGGTATGCAAGTGGGGAGCCCTGAAATCCATGACGGTCCTGGCACTTCATGGGTCCTTATCGCATGCCAACCCTTGATGTGCCAGGACCGTCGTGGGTCCTTAAGGGGTTAAGGTGTTCACTTCCTTGGATACTAGAGACTTCTCCAGAAGATTAACAAGCAAAGGGTTGGAGTTGGAGACCTCTTGAGTATACAAGGGGTTAACAAGGGAAGGAATTATGTCAGGGAAGGTTTTATGGCTGCAATAACCTGCATCTCTCCCTCACACATTCGGTGAAGGGTGGGGAATAATTTCAGAGAATCTTCATTCTAAATATTTATTTCTTTCTCCGGATGTGTGTTCTGTTCTTGGAAAGGTGGGGGGGAGAGAAAGAGAGAGAGAGAATATCACGGTGCATGTGTGTATGATGTGTATAGAGAATAGAGGGAGAGTGGGTGATTTAGGGACAATGGCAGGAGCCCACTCTGCAAGGCAGGGGTAGTCAGTTGATGGACCTCCAGGTGTTGTGGACTACAGCCATTGGCGGGTTGGGGATTGTGGGAGTTGAAGTTCCCAACAGCTATGCTGCAATAAAATATCAGCCCCCCCCCCCATCTATAAGGGCACTCAGCAAAGCAATGCATTGGAGACCTCTAGAATTCAAGATGTTAAAAGCCTCTTTTTAAATCAATGGGAATTTGTATTTCTTCCCTATGATGCAGTCGTTTTTTCCAGAATCAATATAAATATTCTTAGTAAATTAGTCTCACAGAATCTTATGTCACTTGATTGAGAACACGATGATACAAAGGTAATTGTTTTGATGAGCAAAGCCCAAGACATCCTGCAGTGACCACACATCCACTCTGCTTAGCTCATCATTCCCTGTAGACCATTGATTCTCAGATCCATTATCCAGGATACACCAACAGGCCAGATGTTCAGGATATCTCTGATTAAGCACAGGTAGATACATCACAATGACCGATCCACTGATTACTCACCTCTGATCAAACGGGGATATCCTAACAACATGCTCTGTTCGTGTATCATGAGAACTTGTGCAGAAGATTCAGATACACTAAAGTATCAGACATGACTTACAGCAGAGACAAAGATAAAGGCAGAAGTCAGACAGATAATAATAATAATCATAATAATTAACCCCTTAATGACACATAACGTATAAGGACCGTCACGCCGGTCTGGACTTTAAGGGCCAGTGACGGTCCTGGCAAGTCATGGAATTCTGGGATGGCAGCGTGGCTGCATGCTGTTCTGGCATCCCAGAATTCATTGCTGATAAAAAAAAAAGCTGTGGTCCTTAACGGCTGTCCACCCCGAATCGGGTGGTCGTTAAGGGGTTAAACATCTATTCTTTAACTTTACTGGTTGTATAATGCAGGGATCTCCATCTGTTAACTGTTTTATTACCCCCAAAAGCTGGAGGTCTGTCTGTCTAGAGGGCTATGTACGTTAGTATTGGGATTAATATTTTGTTAGGGCTTGTTGATCCAAGGAGAAATCTGATTGCCATTTGGAATTAAGAAGGAATTTTTTCCCCCCATTCAGGGTAGAATTTGAAATTGCTATATTGAGGGGGTTTTTTTGCCTTCTTTTGGATCAACGATGGAAAACAGGAATAGGAAAAGGGTTGAACTAGATGGACGCAAGTCTTTTTTCAACCTAAATAACTATGTTACTATCTATCTATATTGTAGGGACTCTCCAGTTGAGTAACAAAGAGTACATCCACAGCTGGGAGCTGCTTGATTCAAACTTTATTCCATCTCACACTTTTTTCTTAAACTGTTAGGAACATCACTAATTGGTGACCAGTGGGCAAGTTTATATATTGTTTTCTATGGGACAATCTGAGTCTTGGACTAAAGATTTCCATAGATAGTGACAGCAACATCCCCACCTGGTGACTACAATAGAAAAACTGCATTTTAAATGAAAAAAAAAAAAAAAGAAAGAAAGAAACGGCAACAGAAGGATCTCCAAGTAGTGGGATTATAGTTGTTTTACTCATCAGCAAAAGCCCTGCAATATATAACCCTTTAATTACCAGAGGGACGTGTGACACATTGTTTCACCCTGCAATTCTCACATCTCTGATCTTTAACCCTTTGAATGCCAGTGGGGTATGCATTGCATTGCTTTGCATACCCCACTGGCACCAAAAGGTTTAAAGGATCAACATGTTGCTCTTGTGTGAAAGGGCATATGGCAACATTCACAGATGTTGAGGAAACATTTTCCTTATCTTTATACAACTTAAAGGGGAACTGTACCTATAGGAATGAATGGTCCTTAAAGGGATAGTAATACTTTGTTTTATCTTTATTTTATTTTGTAGGCATTAAAAAAACATGAAGAACGATATAAGTCTTATCGCTCAAACCTTTATGGTTTGAGAGATATTCACAAGCAAAGTTTTCCCTCCCACCCCTTTTACCTAGTGTAAGCCATCTCTTTTCAGATGTGGAGTGCAGTCCATAGACCAAACAGATAGCAGAAGGAGACAATCTTCTTCCTATTAGAACAATGAAAGCCCTGCCACCCTTGACAAGTTTTTCAAGTTTTTCCCTTATCTTAATTGGAGATTGCAGTCTACCTGGCTTAACAGTGTTACATCAGTAAAGGGGCGGGAGGGGGAAACTTTGTCATTGAATTACTCTTGAACTACAACTCTGACAGAATTGAAATAACACTCTCCAAAGTCCAAATACTATAATGATTAATTAAAACTATCCCTTTTATGTGATTTACAGAAGCACTGTATGAGTTCCTCATACAGCAGTCTAGTTTGTTTGTAAAATGCTTTTTTTTTTTTTTTTTTTTTAATCTGATTTCGACTGACGTCTGTTGTTCAGTTTACAATCTGGTAAATCCAAATGACTCTACAGCAGTAGTTCTCAAATATTTGTGGTGGTGGAACCCTTTGCTTTCCTACAAAATCCCAATGGAATACTAACAACTAGTGTTGAGCGAGCACCCCGATGCTCGGGTGCTCGGGTGCTCTGACCGAGCACCGCCGGAGGCTCGAGTGCTCGGCCGAGCACCCGAGCCCCATTGAATTCAATGGGGAGACACGAGCATTACACCAGGCACCCCCTGCTCTGATGAGGGGAGGGTGCCTGGTCAATGCCCCCCTTCATCTCCACAATGCCCCTCTTCCACAATGTCCCCCTTCCACAATGTCCCCCTTCCACAATGTCCCCCTTCATCTCCGCAATGCCCCCTTCATCTCCGCAATGTCCCCCTTCCACAATGTCCCCCTTCCACAATGTCCCCCTTCATCTCCGCAATGCCCCCTTCATCTCCGCAATGTCCCCCTTCCACAATGTCCCCCTTTATCTCCGCAATGCCCCCTTCATCTCCGCAATGCCCCCCTTCCACAATGTCCCCCTTCCACAATGTCCCCCTTCATCTCCGCAATGCCCCCTTCATCTCCGCAATGCCCCCCTTCCACAATGTCCCCCTTCATCTCCAAAATGTCCCCCTTCATCTCCGCAATGCCCCCTTCATCTCCGCAATGCCCCCTACCTCCAGTCCCTGGTGGTCCAGCGGAGCGTCTGTAAGATCTGTGCCTCCTTCGGCACAGATCCCTGCCACCCGAACATGGCGGGCGAGCACATGGCGGTACTCGTACGAGTACCGCCATGTGCCGAGCAGAGCGATGCTCGAGCCGATCCGAGCATCGGCCGAGCATGCTCGCTCAACACTACTAACAACCAATCTCTCTTTGTATTTCTTTGCAATGCATTAACCAGTGGTTTCCAACTCATGCCGTCAGGGCCCACTAACAGGCCAGGATTTAAGGCTTTCCTTTTGAAGATCACATGCAAATTTATCAAACTCACTTAGCCTCTGATTAACTCACCTGTGTCCTAGCAAGGAAATCTTTAAATCCTGGCCTGTTAGTGGGCCACCATGAGTAGGTTGACCAGACCTCATCTTTAACCGGGGACACATAGGAGAAATGCACATTGCAGGATTGCTTTGATTTCAGTGAAGTACTGAAAAATGGCTATTTCTTATGTGTTCCTGGTTAAAGGTGAGATCTGGCCAGCCTAACCATGAGGGAATGATTTGGGAACCACTGCACTAGGCATTACCCTTGCATCCAATCCAATTGTTACTTTGGTGTCAACATAAATCTATTTGAATGTAATTTTGGACTACAGCTGGTACATGGAGATTCTTCTGAATGTGGGTGTGGACCGCACAGTTGAGTTGACCTTCAGAATGTGGAATTCTGGGCTCTTCCTATTTGGAAATTCGGCCCTGCATACACTGAGACAGATGTTGTATAGGAAAATGGTGCAGTTCTGGTACAAACAGCTGCACCATAAGGAACAAATCTAAATTGTGATGCAATGCATGGGAAATCTATCTAGCATTCAAGGGCTTAAAAGCAAAGTTCAGACCAATAAGAATTTAGATTTGTTCGCTATGGTGTATTTGGTTTATTCCAAAATGTCTCCACTTTACTTGTTACACCAGCCTTACTATGTACCTTCCCAGTCTTATTCCATTGTCCAACATTATATAAATAAAAATGTGTTCCATGGTGTTGTACTTCTTCAGGGAGCACTGAGTTTGAGGGTGCCATGATGTTCCATGGTGTTATACTTCAGGGAACGCTTGAGAACCACTGAATCATGCAATGAGGCTGATCTACTAGGAAAAATTGTGCAGTTCTAGAGCACGCCAAGAGCATTATAAGGGACAAACC
This sequence comes from Rhinophrynus dorsalis, assembly GCA_037306005.1. Classification (NCBI taxonomy): domain Eukaryota; kingdom Metazoa; phylum Chordata; class Amphibia; order Anura; family Rhinophrynidae; genus Rhinophrynus; species Rhinophrynus dorsalis. The sequence continues at coordinate 439,436,090 of CM074722.1, read as the reverse complement.
CAAATTCCATTGCTATCAAACCTGGGGACTCTCTTGATCTGCACTGGAGACTCCAGTTTTCACAGCTGATTACCAGATCTCTGGGGACAGACACTGAATCTCCAGTGGTAGGGAGTTTCATAAAAAGTTCTGCCCACTTCTCCTCCTTCCCACCCAGTTTCTCCCACTTCCTGCCCTCTTCTCCTCCTTCCCACCAGAGGCGAAACTAGAAGCCTCCAAGCCCTGGTGCAAGAAGTGCCATGGGCCCCCCCACATTGGCCCCCTCCACATTGCCCCCCAATCTCCACAATGCCCTCAATCTCCACAATGCCCCCATCTCCTACCTCCCTGGAGCTCCTGTGCAGTCCTCTTCAGTAATGCAGAGCGCTGGGAGATTATGTCATCTCCCAGCGCTCTACATTACTAGAGCACCGGAGGGAGGCTGCGGGTGCCAGGCGGAGGGGTCGCAGGGGGCGTCCGGGACCCTGGAGTGACAGGCCTGCTTGCAGGTGTGAACCCTGCGACCCTTATAGTTATGCCACTGCTTTCCACCCAGTTCCTCCCACTTCCTGCCCACTTTTGTGATACATCCATTAAGCCCTACCCCACCCGACTCGTGAGTAAGCTCTGCACCTTTTTTTATGCAAACCACATCATTTATATCCCCCAGCAGCACCATAGGAGTCCCAATAGACAAACTTTCCAGGTATGATCATTATATGATATAAATGAATTCATAAATGATTATTAGTCGATATACCCATACCCATATCATCTCTAGCTTACCTCCCCTTGGGGGTCAACCCTCACTAGACATGGAACATTGACAAAGTGACTCTTACCTTTCCTGGTTTGATTTAATCCTGTAGGATGCTTGTCACCTATTCTGTATGACCTGGGCAGTTTCTTTATACTTTATACTAATTATATCATTATTATTACTAATGTTGCTTCACCTGGGAATTTGTAGTCTCATTGGCAAGGCCGGATTTACATCCCAGGTACCCCTTGACAAGGCACTGTAGGAACTTTTAGCGCCACCTATGGCCATACCCCCGTTCCTCACATGGCCCCACACTCAGTTCCATCCAATATTTCCTGGCATAGAAAATATTATTGGCCTATAACAAGTAATTAAAAAAAAAAAAGCTTTAAAGGGATAGTAATACTTGAAATATAAAAAACTACGTTGTAGGGTTTATCCCCCCATGATCCTATGGACAGCTCTGGTCCCGGGACCATAAATTTCCATAGGATGGTGTAGCAACAGCGCCACTGTACAATTTAAGGCCACTGTGATATTGCACCTAAAAAATTCAACTTTGAAAATTAATAACTTTTGAATGAAACACCTTTCAGCAGTGGGAGTACTCTTGTTTTACTCAGGGGGATAAACCCTACAACATACATTTTTTTACATTTTAAGTATTACTATCCCTTTAACTGATTGGTTGCAAGATCTTTCTAACATCCAAGGTCTTAAAGGGATAAAGAATAATTAAACATTGCATTCAAGAGGTTAAAGTCGCATTTACACCAATGGGCATTTTAACTTATTCCTTATGGTACAGTTGATTTGTAACAGAAATGCATCAGTTTTGCTTAGTGCATCATCTGTCATGTCAGCCTCAATGGACATAACAAATATGACTTCCTAGAGCAACCCATCAGCACCACAGGTAACAAATAACATGTATCAATGATTCAAATACGTCTTTCAATCCCTTGAGTACTAGAGAGGTCTCTAATGCTTTGCTTCAATGCTCCAATGAAACCAATGGGAGTTCTGGGAACTCTTCTTTCTCTACTATGATGTAGTCAACTTTGTCCAGAATTACTCCAGTTTTTGTTTGTGCCTGTTATTTCTTGAACAAAGGCACATGGGCAAGATTCATAAAGTCAATTAGGATTTTCTGGCCATAAAAAGGTATGTGTGGGGGGTGTTATTTCCCCTACAAAGGGGTACTCTCACCATCAAAGTATATCCCTCTCAAGTAGTTCTCCTACCTTTTTCTCAGGAGTATAGACCTGTATATGAACGTATTGGGAATGCATTAATGTGTGATAAAGGAGTGATAAACAGGAGATAACTTCTCCATTGTGATAAATTCTCCAGTTCCTATGTTATTCTATAGAGCCTATGCACTAAAATCTATCCAACTTGAGAATAAGCAACATAGAATGACTGGTTAAAACAGCAAACGAAATGAGAAACAAAACACCTGTTTTTCAAAGCTTGCTTTGTATTTTATGATTAATTCTGCTTCTATAAACACTAATTTTACAGAACTGTTTTGCTCATCTCTATTGGCAACTAAAGATATAATGAAGATATGCACAGTATCAAGTATGCTCGGATATAAGACAAGGTTTTTTCAGGCATTTTAGCATGAAAATGTGAGCTTGCCGTATATTTGGGGTCACCCTTTATTCTGTCTGCTAACTGGATGGGAAGAACATCCCATCAGGTGAGCAGTCTGGAACATCTCCCTCAATCTACCTTTAATCTTCAATAATATACCGGCCAGTCTTCTTGGAGTGCGCCCACCTCCACACTGATGACATGTGAGGCAGAAAGGTCCTGGAAGGATCTTTCAATCAATGCACAGACTCCATAAGCATTGATAGAAAGGTCCTGGAGGAATCTTTCTGCATCGCGTATTATCAACTTGGAGATGTACCACACTAGAAGAATGCCGGTAGAGGAGGAAGATAAGGAAGAGAATGTTGGGTGTGAAAATATATATTGGGGATTTATTCATTTTTTTCCACACCCAACATTTAGAAAGTTGGGGTGTTGCCTTACAATAGAGGTCAACCTGTATGTGGACAAATACGGTATTGTATTGGTACTGTACATGGACACATCAGACTGCTGTATGAAGGATTCTTCTTAGGTAAGTTCTTCTGATACACTCAGATGATAGAGACTAGTGTTGAGCGAGCATGCTCGGCCGATGCTCGGATCGGCTCGAGCATCGCTCTGCTCGGCACATGGCGGTACTCGTACGAGTACCGCATGTGCTCGCCCGCCATGTTCGGGTCTCCTCCCCGCACGTTTTGCGGCTGCTGCGCAGCCAATAAACGTGCAGGGAGGCTCTGACATCGGTGTAATGCCAGCAGCCATGTTGGCTGCTGGCATTACACTGATTGGCTGGCCAGAACCCGTGGTCAGGTGCTGTATAGCACCTGACCATCGAGTTCGGCTCAGTCTGAGCCAGGGAGAGCTGAGGATAGGAAGGGAAAGGCAGTGTAGGGAGGAAAAAAACAAAAATTGTGAAAAAAAAAGAACCAAAAGTCCTTTTTAGGACTACTGTGTGTGGGGGCAGCAGGTTATTTGGTGTGGGGGGAAAAAAACAAAAAAAAAAAAAAATATATATATATATTCTGTTTAGTGTGCAAAGTTGCAGATTAGAGCACATTCTGTTTAGTGTGCACAGTTGCAGATTAGAGCACATTCTGTTTAGTGTGCAAAGTTGCAGATTAGAGCACATTCTGTTTAGTGTGCAAAGTTGCAGATTAGAGCACATTCTGTTTAGTGTGCAAAGTTGCAGATTAGAGCACATTCTGTTAAGTCTTCAAACTAAAATATCAAAGTCACGTATTCCATTCAGTGTGCGTCGCCGCAGTTTAGCAGCACATTCTGAGTACTGTGCAGAGTTGCAGAATAGGAAGAAATACTGTTAAGTCTTCAAACTAAAATATCAAAGTCACATATTCCATTCAGTGTGCTTCGCCGCAGTTTAGCAGCACATTCTGTGTACTGTGCAGAGTTGCAGAATAGGAAGAAATACTGTTAAGTCTTCAAACTAAAATATCAAAGTCACATATTCCATTCAGTGTGCTTCGCCGCAGTTTAGCAGCACATTCTGTGTACTGTGCAGAGTTGCAGAATAGGAAGAAATACTGTTAAGTCTTCAAACTAAAATATCAAAGTCACATATTCCATTCAGTGTGCTTCGCCGCAGTGTAGCAGCACATTCTGTGTACTGTGCAGAGTTGCAGAATAGGAAGAAATACTGTTAAGTCTTCAAACTAAAATATCAAAGTCACATATTCCATTCAGTGTCTTTCACCGCCGTTTAACAGCCTATTCTGTGTACTCTGCAGAGTTGCAGAATTATAAGAAATACTGTTAAGTTTTCAAACTCAAATATTAAAGTCACATATTCCATTCAGTGTCTTTCACCGCCGTTTAACAGCCTATTCTGTGTACTCTGTACAGTTGCAGAATTATAAGAAATACTGTTAAGTTTTCAAACTCAAATATTAAAGTCACATATTCCATTCAGTGTCTTTCACCGCCGTTTAACAGCCTATTCTGTGTACTCTGTACAGTTGCAGAATTATAAGAAATACTGTTAAGTTTTCAAACTCAAATATTAAAGTCACATATTCCATTCAGTGTCTTTCACCGCCGTTTAACAGCCTATTCTGTGTACTCTGTACAGTTCCAGAATTATAAGAAATACTGTTAAGTTTTCAAACTCAAATATTAAAGTCACATATTCCATTCAGTGTCTTTCACCGCCGTTTAACAGCCTATTCTGTGTACTCTGTACAGTTCCAGAATTATAAGAAATACTGTTAAGTTTTCAAACTCAAATATTAAAGTCACATATTCCATTCAGTGTGTTTCAACGCCGTTTAACAGCCTATTCTGTGTACTCTGCAGAGTTGCAGAATAGTAAGAAATCCTGTTAAGTTTTCAAACTCAAATATTAAAGTCACATATTCCATTCAGTGTCTTTCACCGCCGTTTAACAGCCTATTCTGTGTACTCTGCAGAGTTGCAGAATTATAAGAAATAAAGAAATACTGTTAAGTTTTCAAACTCAAATATTAAAGTCACATATTCCATTCAGTGTCTTTCACCGCCGTTTAACAGCCTATTCTGTGTACTCTGCAGAGTTGCAGAATTATAAGAAATACTGTTAAGTTTTCAAACTCAAATATTAAAGTCACATATTCCATTCAGTGTCTTTCACCGCCGTTTAACAGCCTATTCTGTGTACTCTGTACAGTTGCAGAATTATAAGAAATACTGTTAAGTTTTCAAACTCAAATATTAAAGTCACATATTCCATTCAGTGTCTTTCACCGCCGTTTAACAGCCTATTCTGTGTACTCTGTACAGTTCCAGAATTATAAGAAATACTGTTAAGTTTTCAAACTCAAATATTAAAGTCACATATTCCATTCAGTGTGTTTCAACGCCGTTTAACAGCCTATTCTGTGTACTCTGCAGAGTTGCAGAATAGTAAGAAATACTGTTAAGTTTTCAAACTCAAATATTAAAGTCACATATTCCATTCAGTGTCTTTCACCGCCGTTTAACAGCCTATTCTGTGTACTCTGTACAGTTCCAGAATTATAAGAAATACTGTTAAGTTTTCAAACTCAAATATTAAAGTCACATATTCCATTCAGTGTGTTTCAACGCCGTTTAACAGCCTATTCTGTGTACTCTGCAGAGTTGCAGAATAGTAAGAAATACTGTTAATTTTTCAAACTCAAATATTAAAGTCACTTATTCCATTCAGTGTGTGTCACCGCAGTTTAGCAGCCTATTCTGTGTACTCTGCAGAGTTGCAGAATAGTAAGAAATACTGTTAAGTTTTCAAACTCAAATATTAAAGTCACTTATTCCATTCAGTGTGTGTCACCGCAGTTTAGCAGCCTATTCTGTGTACTCTGCAGAGTTGCAGAATAGTAAGAAATACTGTTAATTTTTCAAACTCAAATATTAAAGTCACTTATTCCATTCAGTGTGTGTCACCGCAGTTTAGCAGCCTATTCTGTGTACTCTGCAGAGTTGCAGAATAGTAAGAAATACTGTTAATTTTTCAAACTCAAATATTAAAGTCACATATTCCATTCAGTGTGTGTCACCGCAGTTTAGCAGCCTATTCTGTGTACTCTGCAGAGTTGCAGAATAGTAAGAAATACTGTTAATTTTTCAAACTCAAATATTAAAGTCACTTATTCCATTCAGTGTGTGTCACCGCAGTTTAGCAGCCTATTCTGTGTACTCTGCAGAGTTGCAGAATAGTAAGAAATACTGTTAATTTTTCAAACTCAAATATTAAAGTCACTTATTCCATTCAGTGTGTGTCACCGCAGTTTAGCAGCCTATTCTGTGTACTCTGCAGAGTTGCAGAATAGTAAGAAATACTGTTAAGTTTTCAAACTCAAATATTAAAGTCACATATTCCATTCAGTGTGTGTCACCGCAGTTTAGCAGCCTATTCTGTGTACTCTGCAGAGTTGCAGAATAGTAAGAAATACTGTTAATTTTTCAAACTCAAATATTAAAGTCACTTATTCCATTCAGTGTGTGTCACCGCAGTTTAGCAGCCTATTCTGTGTACTCTGCAGAGTTGCAGAATAGTAAGAAATACTGTTAAGTTTTCAAACTCATATATATTAAAGTCATATATATCGTGTAAGATGAAGAAGGCGGGTAAAAAGGGACGGGGAAGTGGACGTGATCCTGAAAGTTCAGGGCGCGGGTCAGGACGCGGAGAAACTGTGCCTGGTGCCAGAGCACAAGAAAGAAAGACATCCACCATACCTAGCTTCATGTCTGATTTCACAGGGCGTCGCAGGACATCACTCTCGAGGTCCGACCAGTGCGAACAGGTGGTCGGTTGGATGACAGCTGATACTGCTTCCAGTCGGTTAAGCACCACCCTGTCTTCCACCAAGTCCACTCTCAGTAGCCAAGAGTCTGGTCAACATAATCCTCACTCTGATCATCCTTCCTCCCACCATACACGGTCTGGTCAAAGAAGTGATCCCACACTGGGATATAGTGATGAGCTCGTCTCATCACCAATCCTTCATTTGACCCTCTCTCCAAGCACGCTTGCAGAGGAACATGACATCTTGTGCCCTGATTCACAACCTCTAGAGGCTACCCAATCACAAGAAGATGACAGATGTGAACGGCATTTAAGGTCAAAGGAAGTAGTGGATGATGATGATGATGATGAGACACAGTTGCCATTAAATCAACCACTATTTCCTTCTCAAGACCTTGTTGAGGAGAATGTTATACAGTTGTCAATGACCGAGTATGTGGTGGGATCAAGACTTGAGGAGGATGATCAGAGTGAGGAAGTGGAGGAGGACTTGGTGGACGATGAGGTGACTGACCCCACCTGGGAAGGTGTAGAGCCGAGCGATGACAGCAGTCCTGAGGGTGAGCCATCTGCAGCACCGCAACAGGCTGGAAGAGGCAGTGGTGTGGCTACAGAAAGAAGGCGGACCGCACCAAACCGGCCCGCAAATGTTCCACGGAGCACCCCCTTGCGTAAATCTACCTTGCCAAGGGGTAGGTGTTCCGCGGTATGGCGTTTTTTTAAGGAAAGTGCGGACGACAAAAGATTTGTAGTTTGCAACCTGTGCCACACCAGAATGAGCCGAGGCATGAACACTAGAAACCTCACCACCACCAGCATGATCCGACACATGGCATCCAAGCACCGTAGTAAGTGGGAGGAACGCCTGGATCGCCCATCTGTGTCTGCAGGCCACACCACTGCCTCCTCTTCCCCTGTTTTCGGTGCCGGCCAATCGCCTGTCGAAGGCGCAGGCCCGCATACCTCCCGCCCTGCACCTGTACCATCTGAAGCACCATCAGCGACCACATCCACTTCCCTGTCCCAGCACAGCGTCCAAATGTCGTTACCCCAGGCATTTGAGCGCAAGAGAAAGTACCCAGCCACCCACCCACAGGCCATAGCACTAACCTCACACCTTTCAAAATTACTGGCCATCGAAATGCTGCCATTTAGGCTTGTGGACACTGAGTCCTTCCGCAGCCTGATGGCAGCAGCTGTCCCTCGGTACGCCGTCCCCAGCCGCCACTACTTTTCCCGGTGTGCCATCCCCGCATTACACCACCATGTGTCCCGTAACATCACCCGTGCCCTGACCAACGCAGTTACTGGGAAGGTCCACTTAACGACTGACACATGGACAAGTGCTTGTGGCCAGGGACGCTACATTTCCCTGACGGCACACTGGGTGAATGTCGTGGAGGCTGGGAGCGACTCGGACCCTGGGATGGCACGGGTGCTACCCACGCCGAGGATTGCGGGCCCTACCTCCATCAGGGTTTCCACCAGCACCTACGTTATTGGCTCCTCCTCCTCCGTTTCCACCTCCGAATTCTCTACACACACCGCCACTCCCCCATCAGCCAGTAGCTGGAAGCAGTGTAGCACTGCAGTGGGGAAGCGTCAACAGGCCGTGCTGAAGCTGATCTGCCTTGGGGACAAACAGCACACGGCCTCAGAGCTGTTGCAGGGGATTAGTCACCAGACCGAGCAGTGGCTCTCGCCACTCAACCTGCAACCAGGCATGGTTGTGTGTGATAATGGGCGTAACTTGGTGGCGGCTTTGGAGCTCGGCAAGCTCACACACGTACCATGCCTAGCGCATGTATTTAATTTAGTGGTGCAGCGATTTCTAAAAACCTACCCCAATGTGCATGATCTCTTGACCAAGGTGCGCCGCGTGTGTGCACATTTCCGTAAGTCATCTACAGCTTCGGCCGGCCTGTTGAAGCTGCAGCAGCGCTTACAATTGCCAGCTCACCGGCTGCTGTGTGACGTGAGCACGCGCTGGAACTCCACCTTCCACATGTTGGCCCGGCTTTGTGAGCAGCAGAGGGCAGTAGTGGAGTACCAGCTGTTACACGGTCGTCGCCTCTCCGTTCAACTTCCTGTAATCAGAAGTGAGGAGTGGGAATGGATGTCAGACCTCTGCGAGGTTTTACGCAATTTTGAGGAATCGACACAGATGGTGAGCGGCGATAACGCTATTATCAGTGTAACCATCCCACTTCTGTGTCTACTGAAACGCTCGCTGCTCACAATTAAAACCGACGCTTTGCATGTGGAAGAGGTGGAAATGGGGGAGGAAGAGCTTACACAAGGTGATAGCCAGAGCACCCTCACTTCGTCTTCTCAGCGACAATTGGAGGAGGCGGAGGAGGAGGAGGAGGAGGAGGAGGAGGAGGAAGACACGGTTGCCTCCGCTACAGAGGGTAGCCATGGAACTTTAGTTCCATCTCTTCAGCGTGGGTGGGCAGAAGAGGAGGAAGAGGATGAGGATATTGAGAGTCAGCCTCCTGGTGAGGACAGCGAAATCTTGACTGTTGGTACTCTGGCACACATGGCTGACTTTATGTTAGGCTGCCTTTCCCGTGACCCACGCGTTGTACGCATTTTAGACAACACGGATTACTGGGTGTTCACCCTTCTGGACCCCCGCTACAAAGAGAATTTCTCATCTCTCATTCCTCCGGTGGAGAGGACAAGCAAAATGGTGCAATACCAGAAGGTTCTTGTTGAAAAATTGCTCCAAAATTTTCCATCTGACAACGCTGGCGGCAGAGTACGTGCTACCTTGGCCAACCGAGAAGGGGAGAAAAGGGGAGCACACAGCAGTTCCGACAAAGGCAGGGCAACACTCTCCAAGGCGTGGGACACCTTCATGACACCCCGCCAGCACCCTCACCCTGATGCGCAGCCTAGTGTCACAAGGAGGGAAAAGTTTTGGAAGATGGTGAAGGAGTACGTAGCAGACCGTGTCAGCGTCCTCAATGATCCCTCTGTGCCTTACAACTACTGGGTGTCCAAGCTGGACACGTGGTATGAACTGGCACTCTACGCCTTGGAGGTGCTGGCCTGCCCTGCCGCCAGCGTTCTGTCTGAGCGGGTATTTAGTGCTGCTGGTGGCATCATAACAGATAAGCGTATCCGCCTTTCCACCGACAATGCTGATAGGTTGACACTTATAAAAATGAACAAGGCCTGGATTTCCCCTGACTTCTCCACTCCACTGGAGGAAAGCCCCGGGGGAACATAAACTCACTTTATATATGTTATTTACAATGATGGGAATACTCTGTATTCCCATTCACCCCTTCCACCCCAAAAACGGGTATATGGTTGACTCTTAATGTTCTCATCCTCCTCCTCCTCTTCCATATGCCCTGGGATATAATTTTTATATAGGGCCAGCTCACCAGCGTGCCCTGGGATATAATTTTTATATAGGGCCAGCTCACCAGCGGGCCCTGTGATATAATTTTTATATAGGGCCAGCTCACCAGCGGGCCCTGTTTGCCAATTTTTATATAGGTCAGCTCACCAGCGGGCCTTCTCATATAATGTTTTATTGGGTCAGCTCTCTAGCGGGCCCTCTCATATAATGTTTTATAGCGTCAGCTCACTAGCGGGCCTTCGCATATAATGTTTAGGATGGTCAGCTCTGCAGCAGACCCTCACCCATAATGTTTTAGATGGTCAGCTCAGCGCACGTTTCCCTCTTAATCATGGCCTCAGTTCTGAAAATCAAGGAAATTTTTGGGAGAATTTGCCTCTGCGCACGTTTCCCTCTTAATCATGGCCTCAGTTCTGAAAATCAAGGAAATTTTTGGGAGAATTTGCCTCTGCGCACGTTTCCCTCTTAATCATGGCCTCAGTTCTGAAAATCAAGGAAATTTTTGGGATAATTTGCCTCTGCGCACGTTTCCCTCTTAATCATGGCCTCAGTTCTGAAAATCAAGGAAATTTTTGGGATAATTTGCCTCTGCGCACGTTTCCCTCTTAATCATGGCCTCACTTCAGAAAATCGATGAAATTTTTGGGAGAATTTGCAGATGATATACAAGTAAATATACAGCAAATACTGTTTGGTAACAATTTTTCGCCTAAAGTCGTTTTTATTTTCCTTTTTGTGTGTTTTACGGTCAGTCTGTAAAAATGGCGTACTACGGGCGAAAGATCGTTCCCAGCAGCGATGTTGGAGTCCAAGATGCATCCAGACATCCTCCCTATGCTGTCCCTGAACCATTTCTGTAGTGTTTCCATCTTTTTCTGCCCTTTTCCTATGGACCAGGCACCCTCCCCTCATCAGAGCAGGGGGTGCCTGGTGTAATGCTCGAGTCCTCCCATTGACTTCAATGGGGCTCGGATGCTCGGCCGAGCACTCGAGCCTCAGGGGGTGCTCGGTCAGAGCACCCGAACATCCGAGCATTGGGGTGCTCGCTCATCACTAATAGAGACTTCTCCTATGCATTATGATGGATATGTTTCTTGGATCTAAGAGCGCTAAAGAAAATAATAACACTTCCTAATTACCCACATTTAGCTTGCAAAAGCCAAAAATTCATAATGGCATCTAGAAATTTTGCCCTTATGCTAACATCTTCACCCAGTGTCCATGGAGACAAAACTAACACTTTCTAGCAGGGCCACAGAACCTCAAACAGTGCTCCCCGCAAAGGTGTTGCACAGCTGCCTGGTCCTTAAAGGGATAGTAATACATTATATTTCAAAATCAGCATCTTGTAGCCATTAAAAAAATAAACAAAATGCCCCCAGTCCCAGAGATAATTGTAGTTAAAGTCTCCCGCCTTTCCCTGACGTCAGTGCTCTAGCTGACTGCAGGGGAATCTGGTCCTGGAACCAGCCGTCGGCTCTGCAGCAGAGCAGAGATCGTGTTATTGGAAAAGAAACCCTTCACTGGAATGGTTTTCTAAGTGTGCTTGGTTTGCAAGTACACTTAGAAGACTGTTCCAGTGAAGGATTTCTGTCTCAATAATGCAGTCTCGGCTCTGCTGAAGAGCCTCCGCTGGTCCCGGGACCGGATTCTCCTGCAGTCAGCTAGAGCGCTGACATCAGGGAAAGGGAAAGGGAAGGGAGGGGGGAACTTTAACTACGATTATCTCTCAAACCATAAAGGTTTGAGAGATGGGACTGGGGGTATTTTGTTTATTTTTTAATGGCTACAAGATGCTGATTTTGAAAAATGATGTATTACTATACCTTTAACCCTTTGAGTGCCAGGGACATGCACAAATGCATTGCAAAGTGATGTGTTGCCCATTTCCCAGCACTCAAAGGTTTAAAGGGTTAAGTTGGCTCAGGTACTCTGCCTGCTTTGGTTTTTAAAAAACTACCAGCAACTATTATGTCCACCTCCACAGACTTGGCACCTAGGACTGATAGACAATGTTATCTCTTGAACAAAGGCACAACTGCAAAATCCAGAGGGGCCATTAGGTTTTTCTGTCTATACTAAGGAAAGTCGGAAGTTGTTATTATTAGGATGTGCTAAATCTCCTTTTAGATATGAGAAATAGTCTCTGATTTGAGCGAGGCACCTCTATGGGACTCAAAGGGTTAATCATTTGAGTGCCAGAGAGAGGTATCCAAATCATTGCAATGAAATTTGTTGGATATCTCTCTGGCACTCAAAGGGTTAAACAATAGTGAAAGCCAACTGAACGCTAGGTTGTGTGGGGTAAGAGAGTGAGTAACAGAGATGCCACTTCTTACATTACTGAACAAGAGCAACACATTCATCATATTCTTCAAAGGGTGATATTTATATCCCATTGGATAAACATCACTTAATGCCATGTTTTTCTACGAATCTGCTCCATCAATCAGGGATACATATATATACGCCACTTGATGAATCAGACCCAAAGAATAACACAGTGTGAAGTGATGTTTATCTCATATGAGATATCCATCTGTTTATGACAAATATGACCTATAAAGCATTATGTCAATTACTCAATAAAAACTGAGGGGGATGGTTCTTACTAAGTGGGGAGAAACATACTCAGTGAGAAAGAGCTTTGTAATGTCAATGTTATTCTATGGAAACTTTTCAGGCACTATGAAATAGAGGCTCCATAGACCAGGGGTAGTAAACCTTTACACCTTCAGCTTTTGGAGGCTACAGGGGAGATGCACTAAGGAGTGATAAAAGGTGATACATTGGAGATAACTTTTCTAGTGATATAATTTCTCCAATTCCAATGCTAGTCTATGGTGCATGTGCACTAAGATTTCTCATGCTTAAGGGATCGTAGTGAATAGGATTCATAGAATAACATTGGAATTGGAGAGGTGATATCACTGGAGATGTTGGGGGAGATTCACTAAGTGGTGATAAACAGGTGATAAAGAGGTGATAAAGTGGAGATGACTTCTCCAGTTTATCACTTCTCCAATTCCTATGTTATTCTATGGAGCCTATGCACTAAGATTTCTTCGACTTTAGAGATCTTAGTGCATAGGCTCTATAGAATAACATAGGAACTGGAGAAGTGATATCACTGAAGAAGCCATCTCCGTTACCACTGCTTTATCACACCTTAGTGAATCTCCCACTACAACTCCCATCATCCCCTTACAGCTGGAGAGCCAAAGGTTGACTAATCCAAAATAAGACATGGTCTTTATCCACAAAATAAAAAGAGGAGCAATTCTAGACCAAACCAATTGCACCATAGGGAAAGAATAATATTTTACCAAATTACCAAATTGGGCTTTTAAACCTTCGATTGTTAGAGAGGTCTCCAGAGCATTGCAAAAACATTAAAGGCATTAAAAGTCATATTTAAATCAATGACAAGTTTTATTTGTCCCCTGTGGAGAAGATGGTTTGCTCCAGAACTGCACCTCTTTTTTGTGGATAAGGCATACAGGCCGAGACTCTTTAATAGCCAGAAATAATTGCCGAATGGCTACTTATAGATTCGGTAGATATATGAATCCGCTCCAATATACATTCACATTCTGACAGAGAGTCGGAACTGTATTGCCAAGGTTAAGACGCTCAAGAAAAGCAGATGGATTTTATCTGTCTTCTTTGGGAGGAATCAGGCAGGGGAATTGGTGGTGGTGGTGGTGGTGGTGGTGGGGGGGGGGGAGTCTAATATTCAGCCTGATCTCCATGTAACCAGAAACCCATTCCTGCCTACCCAGGTTAACCCTTCTGTTGTTGGATTGCAGCAATCTCATTGCATCAGCAACAGAAGGGTTAACCATCAAATAAACAAAACACACACAGATTCCTGCCAACCCCAACCACAGAAATAGTTAACTCCTCAACCAGATATCAGCAGTGTCACTGCAAAGGCAACACAGAGGTTAACCATCAGTGGGTACAAAAAAACAAAACAAAACCAAAAAAAAACAAAAAAAACACCACCCCAAACCCACCATCCAAAAACATTCTTAAAGTGTTAGTACTGTCCACAAAAAGTTTTTTGCATTTAGAAGAGCTTAAAAAGCTGAGCTAAATGCAAAAAACTGTATCTCTCAAACCACCAGGCGTTTAAAGTTTGATCTCTCCTACTGAAAGCTGTAAAGCTGTCAGCAGGAGATCCGTGTTGGCCGACACGGAGGCGCTTGAGCAGATCCGTGATCTCGTTATTTACCACGAATCCCTTCATTGGAATGGTCTAAAACGAGTGCTTGAAAACCAGACACATGTTTTAGACCATTCCAATGAAGGGGTTTGTGGTAAATAACGAGATCGCAGCTCTGCTCAAGCGCCTCCGTGTCGGCCGACACGGATCTCCTGCTGACAGCTTTACAGCTGTCAGTAGGAGAGATCAAACTTTAAATGCCTGTATCTCTTAAACCATAGCGGTTTGAGAGATACGTTTTTTGGCATTTAGCTCAGCTTTTTTAAGCTCTTCTAAATGCAAAAAACTTTTTTGTGGACAGTACTAACACTTTAACCCCTTAAGGACCGGCCAATCATGCACCCGGCTGGCACTTAAGAACCACGGATCATTTTTTTTTTTTAGGGCATCGGGTTCAGGCCTCCCTGAACAGCATACAGCCGTGTGTGGAGCCCTGAATTCCATGACGGTCCTGGCACATAATGGGTCCTTATCGCTCCCCAACACATGACATGCCAGGACAATCAAGGGTCCTTAAGGGGTTAAACCTCCTTGAATGGTTGGAAGATGAGGTTATTCCCAAGCGCCTCATTGTAACCCCATCCTTCCTCCCAGGCATTGGGACTGTGAGAAAAAAGTTAACCAGGGACTAGCCATATACTTACTTCATAATACATTGCACACACATCTGGTACTCAAAGGGTTAAGTCAGAAGTGGGCAAACTGTAGTCCTCTGATTGTTCAAAGGGCTTAAAAGGATTGGGAAATTATTTTGGCTTCATGGCCACATAGTAACAAAGTAAATTAGGTTGAAAAAAAGACAAAAGTCCATCAAGTTCAACCTTTTCCTCATAACCCAGAGACATGACGATTATATAGCTTTCCTGCAGCCAAATAAGTTAGTCTTTATCAGACTTTTCTGTTTTGCCTACTAATACACAGTATAAACCTGTACATTCCCTTTTGAAAGAAATGTATCTAATCTGCTCTTAAATGTATCAATTGTATCTGCCATAACCATACCTCCCAAGTGTCCCTTTTTAGGAGGGACAGTCCCTCTTTTAGACCCAAATCCACCTGTCCCTCTTTCCCACCTTGATGTCCCTCTTTTTAGGAGATCAGACTGTGTGGTGTGTATATAAGTGTATCACATTGCTCCACAGCAATAAAACTCACATTAATCTTCATTACATGTGTTTATAAATTAGTCTGTGTAAATAGAAAACCTTTGGTCTTGTTAGAAGTCATTTATTAGGTTACACAAGGAGGTATGAATAGGTCATGAAACAGCCTAAAAATTATTGTTAATGCCCCGCCCACCAGCCATGCCCACAGCAACACCAATTAAAACACGTGTTCCTCTTTGGGAATCTGAAATGTTGGGAGGTATGGCCATAACTACATTCTTGGACAAGGAATTCTTTCTGTAAAAAAACCCTTCCTCTGCTAAAGCCGAAACCTCCTTTCCTCTAAACTCAAGGGGTGTCACCAGGTTATTTGATCAGGCCTTGGAATGAATAGCTCAACAGAGAGATCCTTGTATTGACATCTCATATACTTGTACATTTTGTGGTAGGCTGACCATATGTACCAATTAAAAGGGACAGTACTGTTTTTTTTCATATTTCCAGACTGTCCTATCTTTTTAATATAAATGTCAATTTTCTCCCGTTTTTAATATAACTTATATATAGTTTTTAATTTTTTGTAAAAAACTGAGCATGGCTTGTTTATTTCTCATAAGATAAAGTAAATTAAAACTCCTTTTCGTCACACTAGTGGTTTTACTGTTGTTTTACTGTACACATAGAGTCTTATGACTCGAGTGACTCATAACTGTCTACGATTCTCGAGTCTATGGTAAATTACTAGTGTTGAGCGAGCACCCCGATGCTCGGGTGCTCGGGTGCTCTGACCGAGCACCCCCTGAGGCTCGAGTGCTCGGCCGAGCACCCGAGCCCCATTGACTTCAATGGGGCGACACCAGGCACCCCCTGCTCTGATGAGGGGAGGGTGCCTGGTCAATGCCCCCTTCATCTCCGCTATGCCCCCTTCATCTCAGAATGCCCCCTTCAGCTCCGCAATGTGCCCCTTCATCTCCGCTATGCCCCTCTTCCACAATGTGCCCCTTCATCTCCGCTATGCCCCTCTTCCACAATGTGCCCCTTCATCTCCGCTATGCCCCTCTTCCACAATGTCCCCCTTCATCTCCTCTATGGCATAGAGGAGATGAAGGGGGACATTGTGGAAGAGGGGCATAGCGGAGATGAAGGGGCACATTGTGGAAGAGGGGCATAGCGGAGATGAAGGGGGACATTGTGGAAGACGGGCATAGCGGAGATGAAGGGGGACATTGTGGAAGAGGGGCATAGAGTCTATGCCCCTCTTCCACAATGTCCCCCTTCATCTCCGCAATGCCCCCGTACCTCCAGTCCCTGGTGGTCCAGCGGAGCGTCTTCGGATCTGTGCCTCTTCCGGCACAGATCCCCACCACCCGAACATGGCGGGAGAGCACATGGCGGTACTCGACGAGTACCGCCATGTGCCGAGCAGAGCGATGCTCGAGCCGATCCGAGCATCGGCCGAGCACGCTCGCTCATCACTATAAATTACCATAGAGTCTCTTAGTGATATGACGATAAATCATAAGACTCTATGATAATCAGTGCGTACAGTAAACACAGTAAAACCACTAGTGTGAGTGAAGAAGAGAGGAAGTTCTGATTTACTTCAGGGGCAGGCTTTTTGGCCAGAGAGAGAGAGGACCGCTAGTTAGAGATGAGGCAAATGTGTTCTCACTGCTTGCAGCTTACTACGATTGGACGGAGTCCCATTGTCCATATGTCCCAGACCCCATCCCGTTTTTGTCTCAAGTAAATATGGTCAGCCTATTTTGTGGTCTAAACTCTTTTGGAGGGCCGTAGTTGTGTGGCATCTCCAAGTGAGGACAAAAATAATTTGCTTTGGAAAAATATGTCGCATATGAATTGAAGAACATGAGTCAATGCAGTACTAGATATCCAACATCTTAGTGAGACCCATTTAGATAATGCAGTTGTATCAATATATGATCTAAGAATTTAATAAACATATCAAGACTGCTAGTAGTTTAAGATTAAATTAGGGATCAGTGGAAGAATAACAGAAATAACTCCTCAAAATCCATAAAATGTAATGGAAAAAGATGAGTGTAACCAAACTCCATATAACTGACAAAAAAGTGGAGATAAAAAAGTAAAGGTGATTTAACTGTACTATTCCTTTAAAATCATCAAACCTTATCTTATGGTAACATGGTCGCATTAACCCTTTGAGTGCCAGAAAGGTATCCAGTGCATTGTAATGCAATGCATTGGATACCTGTCTGGCACTCAAAGGGTTAAAGGGATAGTAATGTTTCATAATAAAAGCATGGGCCATGGAGAGTGTTATTTCAATTCTGTCAGAGTTGTAGTTCAAGAGTAATTCAATGACAAAGCATCCCCCTCCCGCCCCTTTTACTGATGTAACACTGTTCAGCCAGAGCAGAAGGGAGGTGCCCAGGTAGATTGCAGAGAGGGACAATCTTCAATTAATATAAGGGAAAAACCTGAAAAACTTGTCAAGGGGGGCAGGGCTTTCATTGTTCTCATAGGAAGAAGATTGCCCCCTGCTGTTATCTGTGTGGTCTATGGACTGGATTCCACATCTGAGAAGAGATGTCTTACACTAGGTAAAAGGGGCCGGAGGGGAAAATTTGCTTGTGAATATCTCTCAAACCATAAAGGTTTGAGAGATAAGACTTATATCGTTCTTCATGTTTTTTTAATGCCTACAAAATAAAATAAAGATAAAACAAAGTATTACTATCCCTTTAAATACTCATCAGATCATATAGAATATTGGTGGATATCAAAGATCACTGGTATATAATATGGACCAAAATGCAGATAAGAACATATATTTATTAGTGGTAAGTATTATCAGACTTATATCGTTCTTCATGTTTTTTTAATGCCTACAAAATAAAATAAAGATAAAACGAAGTATTACTATCCCTTAAAGTAACACTTCCGAGCTAACCAGTTGCATCAGGAAATAACCAGTCCTGCTGAATTACCCTTTGAGCTCCGGAGGGGGTATTGCAATGTGTTGGATACACCTCTGTCACTTAAAGGGTTAAATGGGACTTTTAACCCCTCCAATGCTGGAAAGGTAGGGGTTGGAGACAACTCTGATATTCAAAGAATTAAAAGCCTCGCCTAAATTAATAGATGAGTTGGAAAATGTTATTTGCCAAATGGTGTGCTTATTTGCTCCAAAATTGCTCCTCTTTTCTTTCTGAAATGCTCCTTAGCTAAGCTTTGTGTCTTCATCCATCTGCGGCATTTGACAGCTCTCTTCTATGTGTTCTGACCACTCAGTCATCCTCAGACAAGGATTTCTATTTCCATGTAACTTTTCCCACTCAGCGTGGCTCTTGTTCACAATACTTGGAAGTCTGCATTCTTTTGTAAACTACTCTTTGACCCTACAAGCAATTTATTACTAGAATATTTCCAGTTTTTTTTTTTATTTGTTGAAGAGATGCTGCCTTGTGTAAACCTTTTGATCTATGGTTATTGGTGACAGGCCCCAAATGCAGCCAGATGGGCATTAACCCCTTTCACTGCCGGCTGTGCTCTGACAAGCTCTGCAAATGTAAATTGTCACACAGTGCACATCATTAAAAGTATCAGGGACAGAAATAGGATTCAAAGGCGTTTTTCCCATGGAAAACCGTTGCAGCCTTCTGTGAGAGTCCGGCTGCCTGTGTAATTTCACTCCCCTGCATTTCACCACCAATCACAATGCAGGAGAGGCGTTGATGGGTTCATCATTCATTGGAAGAACCAGTGAGTATTATAATTTCCTGCAGTGCTTATGTGAATGCTGATAGGATGCAGTGCAGACCTTCCTTACTGAAAGTTTACTGTGTTCCTAAGGGTAGTAATGTTGAGGCTTACTGGACTTTTGCTTGTTCACGTGAGGTGACAGTTGCCATGTGAGAACCACTGCCTAGCAAAGTACTTATCACAATGGGCCCATGTGAAAGAGGCCTTAAAAACACTAACACCTCCTGATAATTACTCCTGCTTATTTTTAATGTGTACTATAGGGGAAAAATAAAAGCTAATAATAAACAACAGGGTAGAACCCAAAATTGGTTTGAATGGGAATTTTAACCCCTTGAATGCAAGCCAGGCCTACAACACATCAGAAATTCCTTTAATTTTGAAGGAAATATGAAAATATGACCTTAAGAATCAGTTCTGTGTGGACTAGTTCTCCAAAATGAATCTTAAATTAGCATTGGATATCATGTCTGTGGAGGCAGGACTGTGGATTCCAAACTTCTCCCACTAAAGTATTCTTAGGGCACTTTCAGTTTGGGTGGGGGGGAGTTTGGAGTCTTCAAATCTTGCAACATGCAAGTATGTCAGTCACCAAGTATAAAATATGCATTACTAATTAAAGGTTCACTTTGGAGAATCAATCTACGCAGAACTGATTCATAGTTGCATTACAATTTTCTGCCACAATTAAGATAATTTGTGGTTTATCATTTCTTGTGCTCTTTTAAAGAGAAACTATCACAAGGTGTGTACCCAACTGTCAGATCTTCTCCACTAGGATAAACTTGTCAAAGAAGATGGGGATGAATTAGGAGTCCAGGCTGATCATCATGGTTGCAGAATGGGAAGTCTAGAAAAGGCCCCCTTTGCTCCTTCTTTGGTCCTGCAAGAGAGTCTGAACAGAGAGAATTTAAAATCTTGCAATTGTGTCTACAGCCACATCAACGGGTGATAGCAGTCATCCTACATCGATCATGTATTATTAATAGACTCCCCAAACACAAAAGTCCCCCTACTTCTATGGCATGTAGCCTTTATAGATGCTAGTGAAGGGGGTTCAAGCTCAACACAAAGGGCCATATGTTCAAAGAGATAATGACAAAAAAATGTTGTGTGATCAACAGAAATAAGTAATTGTATGTATGAACGACATATTTGCTATAGAATATACAACAACAAAAAAAGTAATGTCCGTAGTGTATGACACAACTCCAGAATTGCCATGCAAAGGGGCGTGGCTAAACTATTCACCAGCATCGTATAAGGGTAGAGAATATTTGTCATATACAATGACAAAAAAATGGTGTGCAAATGGCAGAATTTGTACGTTAAGATAAACGTGGAGAAACTGTCACATTTTTGTCGTTACATATGACAATTTCAGTCAGGAATCATATTTCAACTACATATTTCCGATCACAACCAACACTCTCTGAAAATATTAATGGGCCCAGCGACACTGTACTTTGAAATGTTTTTGCAAACGACAAAAGCTATTTCGCTACTTCTTTGAACATACGGCCCTAAGAATCTTTTAATCTGCACGTGCAACCTCCAGAGCTGCGAACTGGGTTACTTTCCAGCCTAATGTCAACCAAGAGAGTCAGTTGTTTTCTGACCACCTTGACAGATGGCATAGGCCACAGAGTCTATCTGCAAGCTTTTATACTAACACTGCTCCCACAGGAATACATAAACCATGATAACTGCCCTATAAAGGGGGACTGTAACCTAGAAGTAAGTGGCACTTAATTTGTTTATTAGATTAACATACCTAGGTAGGTGTTCTTCATCTGTCTTTCAGTTATCTACAGATTGTTTAGTTGCTGGTAGACAGCACATGAAGTGCATGTAAATGATATAGAAAGAGAAGTGCATACTAAGGGCGAGATGTTCAGAAAGTGGTGGTAACTGAAATTGTCTGTAATCAGAATAAAAAAGTTCTCACACCATGATCTGTAAATTCTCAGACATGTTTCCATCATCTTTTGCATCCAATTCCGCCATCTCCGTCAAAGGGAAAAAGCCGTCTTAAAAGTGGGTGTGGTTTAATCTTCCGTCATAATGTAAGGTATTTTCAGAAAAAAATATATTCGTTTGAACGTCATTTTTTTGTCCGACTAACGTCATTTGTTCCCGACAATAAAAAAGGTCTAAACTTAGAGAAGAAAAATTAAAGTACTGAGAAGCAATTATTCATTTCAAAGACAAAAAAAAGTCTTTGTTTCTTTGAAAAGTTTCATTTTAAAGACAAAAAAAGTCTTTGTTTCTTTGAAAATTTTCGTTTCAAAGACAAAATCAAAGACAATTTTTAAGATTAGAATTTTTAACGGCAATGTTCAATGAGATCTTCTTACCGTCATTTTTAATTCTTTAGATGAATTTTCAAACATGACGGATTTACTTTTGAAAATATTGTCCTTTTACCACCAACTCATGATCCGACAAGTTTTTCATTATAATGACTTTTTGAACATCTCGTCCTTAGTGTAGTATTGTAAATAATACTCATCAGATTATATAGACTATTGGTGGATATCAAAGATCACTGGCATATACTATGGACCAAAATGCAGATAAGAACATATACTTATTAGTGGTAAGTATTATCAATAACTTTTTCCTCTGACTTGTAATTTGATCCATCTACATTAGGTATTTTTTGTGCTATCTAGAATAAGGTTATTATACATCTGTTCTATTTTGTTACTATATACCTCAATTTCCTATACATATTTGGGAATATATGTGTATTTTTTAAGCATATTTACCTGTGATAAATATATGTTCTTTTCTACATATTGGGCCATAGCATATGCCAGTGATATTTGATATCCACTGATATTCTATATGATCTGATGAGCATTTAAAGGGATAGTAATACTTTGTTTTATCTTAATTTTATTTTGTAGGCATTAAA
Organism: Rhinophrynus dorsalis; assembly: GCA_037306005.1. Classification (NCBI taxonomy): domain Eukaryota; kingdom Metazoa; phylum Chordata; class Amphibia; order Anura; family Rhinophrynidae; genus Rhinophrynus; species Rhinophrynus dorsalis. The sequence goes on along the minus strand of CM074722.1, from coordinate 439,414,093 downwards.
AAAACATGAAGAACGATATAAGTCTTATCTCTCAAAACGTTATGGTGCTCAATTAATTCTGAATGCAATGGAATACCTGTCTGAAGAGCAGGGGAACTATAGGTTGACTTTATGGCCACTAGAGGGCACCACTAAAGTATGAAACAAAACTTTAAACTGTACTAACTCTGAAAAGACACACCAACCAGTAGTTGTTCTACCCAGAAGGAAGAGTTGCACAATAAATGTTTTTTTTTTCATAAAAGAGTTTTCTGCTCCTTTAAGCTCTTGGAGGCCAAAAACCAAGATTGATGTATTAGAGATTTTATGGTGACTTTCAGTTGCTTTAGTGTATACCAGGTCACAGCCCTGATGTGCACTCAGTCTCTGTGCACATCCCTGGGATAAACCCAGGACTTCTAATACTACAATACCAACGTAGAACATGATGGCCATTGTCGCTCCCCAGACAAAGGCCAGGAATAAGGAACCTGTGGTTCTTACCCAGCCGCTGTTGGATTTTAGTTTCCATCATCTCCAGATCGGCATCCGCTGTCTAAGGACGATAAGAGTTGTAGTCCAGCAACAGCTACATACCTCCCAAGTGTCCCTCTTTAGGAGGGGCAGTCCCTCTTTTAGACCCAAATCCCTTTGTCCCTCTTTCCCACCCTGATGTCCCTCTTTTTTAGGAGATCAGAGTGTGTGGTATGTACATAAATGTATCACCACAGCAATAACAATCACATTATTGTTTGTTTAAATGTCAGAATATGTGTTTATAAATTAGTCTGTGTAAATAAAATCATTTGGTCTTGTTATAAGTCAATTATTAGATTACACAAGAAGGTCTCAATAGGTCATGAAATAGCCTAAAAATTATTGGTAATGCCCCGCCACCAGCCCCGCCCCCAGCAATACCACCTAAAACACAAGTGTCTTTGGCAGTTTGAAATGTTGGGAGGTATGCAGCTGTAATGGGATTTTGGTTACACATACAGTAGGAAACATTTCCCATTATTGGGGCACTATAGCTTTGACTCTCCCAAGTCTGACGGGGCTAAAAATTTAAAAGGGGGGTATCTGGGCAACCAGAAATGCCTTCTTGGTTCGCCCTTTATCACGTTCACTACCCCTCTAATCAAGGACATACATTGCTTATGACTGGGGAAAAAATTTCCCCAAAATACCCAAAAGTTTCCTCATTGATCACTTTCTGGGGCATCCAGGCCTGGACTGGCCGTTGGGCATACCGGGCATTTGCCTGGTGGGCCGGTCCGGGGCCGCTGCTATATAAATAACGAATGAACGAACACCCGCCACCCCCAGCCCCCCATAGGCTGCTCAAAAAATAAAAATGGGCTGCTCAGCCTTAAATATCCAGGCCTATTTTTTGTCCCATTCCGGGCCTGGGGGCATATATTGCAAAATCACTATTTTAGAGGGGCAATCATAAACAGATTGCTGTGACAACATATTTTCTGCATATTCATCATATGTGCCTCTCAGATAGACCCAAAAATCCTCAGTCTTAGGGTCAAACCCTAAGAGGTACCAGCTATTTTCCTACCTGGCTATTTGCTGTCTGAACAGGTAGCAGCCATGTTCTTTGGAGGTCTTAATCACCACGGGCTATTGCTGGGTTCTAATGGAGTGTTTGTGGTTCATTTAGCTAGTCCTTCTGTTTATCTTCACCAGAGTTTGTTTTCCACAGTTCTTTCCCCTTAATATGTAGTTACAGCTGCCATTATCATCCAACCACAACATCAGCTGATTAAATACTTTACAAGCAATTTTCTTTGAAAAGAAATTGCGTGCACATCTCCCAGTTATCTCTGCAGAGCTCTGTTGGAAAAGTAAATACAAGCTGGTTGAGACTTATTTTGGTGATTTTGCAAAGAAAAGCAAATTATGCAGAAAAGAATAAACATGTAAAGTAATCACCCATCTTAATTTTAGGGTAAACTTTCCCTTTATGTACATATGGTGGTTATACTTTTGTTTAACCACATATTATTATTATTCTTTAATTATATAGTGCCAACTAATTCCGCAGTGCTGTACAATTGAGAATAGACATACAGAGGTATTAAAGGGATAGTAATGGTTAATTTTAAGTTGTAGATATTAAAAAAGATTAACATCAATGTAAGTCTTATCTCTCAAACCTTTATGGTTTGAGAGATATAACTTTCTAAAGTTACCTTTTCCTGGCTGTTTAACTCAAGTCTGCCATCTAGCTGACAGCTGCAGATTGCAGTCATTTGACCAGACAGAGGCTCTTCAGCAGAGCTGAAATCACTCTATTTAGAAATAAATACTTCATTGGAACAGTCTACAAAGTGTGCTTGCAAGCCAGGCACACTTTGTAGACCATTCCAAATTAAGTATTTATCTTTAGATATCGTTATATCGGCGCTGCTGAAGAGCCACATCTGGTCAAGTGACCAGAATCTGCTTCTGACAGCTTCACAGCTCGTCAAGCAGAAAGGGGAGGGACCAGATAACTTTATTTTCCTATATCTCTCAAACCATAACGGTTTGAGAGATACAAATAAGTGCAACTACTCTCTTTTAATTGTATATACCATATAGTTAATACTTTTTTTCCTGACATTACTATCCCTTTAAATAGTGCAATCATCTGTGGAGAACAGAAGGATTAGAGGGCCCTGCTTGTGAGAGCTTTCAGTCTAGAGGAAGGTGGGTTCGACACAGAGGCAGTAAGTACTATTGGGTTTACATAGATACACACACACACACACAAACAGACACAAACACACACATATAAATTAAAATGAGATCACATCAAATCACGTGGGGCATGGGCATTCAGCTAAAATTGTCCACTCCAATCAGTAACCGTTATTTCCCATGATTTTGATGTCATGAGTGAGAATTTTAATATCAGCTTTAATGTTCCTTTTTTTTTGCATTTTAACCCCATGGTGACCAGGGTATTTTTACACTAGAGGACAGAACAATGTTGGCCTTTTTAGTATCATTGTTCAACCACATTTCCCTCTAATTCACTTAGTACACCCTCACAATTTATATACAGTTTTGTGGGGTTTTTTAAACTATTTTTATTGGAGTCACACGAGCACACGAATCATACAATAAGAGCAAGTAAAATATAAGGTAATGTGCAGTACAACATTACAACAAAGGAATAAACATGTTACAATAACAACAGAGTAGCAAAACAATAGTAACATATTCCATAAGTGCAGTATAGAATCCAGGTTATCACCATATTACAAGACTTGTGCAAGTACACCCTACTCCACCCACTTTTTCCATTTTCAAGAACAAAAATAGCAACAAAACCCCACCAATCCCCAACCCCATACCCATGCGGACAAGCTGACTCCCCCTCCACCGGCCAGGAACCAACCCCCCCAAAGAGGTGGCTGATACATGTCGGTTCGTGAATGAAGAGACAAGAAGAACAGCCTCTACACGTGAAATAGACCCAAAAGGTATAATCAGCAGTCACCTCTACGTCTAGTATGAAGTACTGACTATGTCTATACAGCGAGGATTTTATATACAGTTTTTAAACATCAGTAGGGATTTCCTTTGATGCCATATTTATACGTATAAATCATCTATTTTGATAACAATGTAAAAAATGGAACAATTTAGAAAACAACAACATTTTTATAGGTTTTTCTGTGATGATGAGTGCTCAGTTAGTGCATTTTAACCCCTTAAGGACCACCGGTCCAGGGAAGTTACCTTCCTTTAAGAACCGCTTTAATCCTTGCCGACACGCTGGTACACGTGACCTGTTACACATACCAGCACGCCGCTTTGGGGCCTAAGAGAGATCGCTCCAGTCTTGGAGCAGTCAATTTTAGGCCCCATTTTTACTTACAGCACTCCCGGTAGAGCACTGTAAGTAAAAAGTATGAGACGTGCTATGACAGTCACTGGTCCTTAAGGGTATAAGGACCGTGACGGTCATAGCACATCATCTGGTCCTTAAGGGGTTAACAGGGACTGTCAGTAAAGGTATGAACCTTCATTCATACCTCCCAAATCTCACTTTTTAGGGGATACTGCCCCTATAAGATGAAAATCACTATGTTCCTCTTTCCCACCCCGGTGTTCCTCTACATAGGAGGTCAGACTGTGTTGTATTGATATATGTGTATCAAATTGCACCACAGCAATAAAACTCAGTAATATTTGTTTACATTTCAGTATATGTGTTTATACAGTAGTTTGTGTAAATAAAAATGCATTTCTCTTGCTCTAAAGCCTTTATTCAGCTACACAAAGAGATGTCAATAGGTCTGAAGTAGTCAAACCTCCTCTACCCACCAGTTTTGCCCCCAGCACTAGGGATGGGTGAACATTTTTGCCTGAAACTGAAATCGGCGAATAATTGCACTTTCCGCTTGGCGAAAAATTTCCTGCAAAAAGTGTAGTTTTTCCGCTTTTTCCCGCCTTTTCCACCCATTGAAATCAATGGGAAGAAAAGTTTTCTATAGCCATATAAAAGGCTGTCAGGCTCTCACAGCAGCCATTCTGTGTTTGTGAGAGGAGAGTGCAGCATGTTTTTTTAGCTAGAGGAGATAGGCAATAAAGGGGAATTGAAGCTTAGTTTATGAAGTCATTTAGGTAGGACAATTATTCTCTGTATTAGGGGAGTCTGGGGGCACTCTAGGGGATAAGAAGGGAGGAAGGAGGTTGTCCCCCAAATACTCCAAAATTCCATGTGACTGACAGGCAAGACACAGGCAACCTATTTGCTTGTTGATCTTGCTGTTATTGTCCCTGTGCTGGGCGAGGAAGTCTGAGGAAAAACATTGTTGATTTTCTTTTTCAGTTATAATTTTTTTTGTATAGACTGTGATAAGACAACAGGGTGGACAACTTAAAAAAAAAAAAAAATAAATAAAAATAAATAAATAAATAAATAAATTTCAAAAAATATATATCTTAGGTGACAGACAGCTGACTGGGCTTAGGCAAGGCATTATAAAGCTCCATCAGTTGTGTTGTGCACTGTACAGTAAAAAACCACAGTGTAGTTGCAGAATGTCCAGCAAAAGCACAAGGGGAAGGGGGAGGGGTGGAGCAGTGTAGGGACGTGAGAGTAAAGTAGTTCAAAAACCCACTGCAGCAATGGTTGTTGCAGCGTGTGCAATCAATGATGATGATCCCATTACTCCAAGGGAGGATGCAGTTTGTCAAGGTCCCAGCAAAACTAGGTCCAGCATCACCAGTGCCAGTAGAAATATAGAACCATATAAGAAGAACACTGAAGACAACAAGTCACATTCAAGTGTTGATGTTCCTGGCAACAGCATAATAGAGGAATGTGTAGCAGCTGAACCGCCTGCTCCATCAGATAGTGAGACACCAAAACACCTGTCCTCAAAGTAGTAGTAAATTTTGTTATAGTAAAAGTAAAAAGAAATTGTCTGAGACCTCCAAAAGCTTAGAGGAATATAAGGGTAGTAGTGGGCAAGAACTGTCAGGTGATGCTGATGATGCTGAGGATGACCTAATGATGACTGATGATGATGCAGATCTAGAGTATATCCCTCAAGCATCCTTCTCTTGTTCAGATACAGATGAAGTTGAGAGTGAGGATGAAGACAGGGCTATAAGGTTAGCAGAAAGTTAAAGGCTGTATCTTCCACCACTTTTAAGGAGAACTGTGCCTGTCTATAAACTGTTTGAGAAAGCCATTGGAAAGTCTTACCCTGTACAAGTACAGATGTCAAAAAGCACACAGTCACCATATCAGTCATCCTCAGCATCATTGCCTCTTCAAAGTCCAAGTCCCACTCAGCCACACACACCTGTTTTGAGTACCCAGCATCAGCAACACAGGTTAACATCCACAGTGTTAGATTTGAAGAGTACCTCTGGTGCTGCTGTAAGTGCTGCATCTTTGACACCTAGTAGTAGTGGCAGTAGAATTATATCAACATCTAGCTCCAGTAGTTGTAGTAGCAGGAACCACACATGGCAGACAAAGCCAAGACAAATATATTAACAGCAACACAGATGAGGCAGTAGAGGACAGGTGGGACCACTGCTATGACTGATAAGTAGTGTTGAGCGAGCATGCTCGGCCGATGCTCGGATCGGCTCGAGCATCGCTCTGCTCGGCACATGGCGGTACTCGTACGAGTACCGCATGTGCTCGCCCGCCATGTTCGGGTCTCCTCCCCGTACGTTTTGCGGCTGCTGCGCAGCCAATAAACGTGCAGGGAGGCTCTGACATCAGTGTAATGCCAGCAGCCATGTTGGCTGCTGGCATTACACTGATTGGCTGGCCAGAACCCGTTGTCGGGTGCTGTATAGCACCTGACCAGCGAGTTCGGCTCAGTCTTAGCCAGGGAGAGCTGAGGATAGGAAGGGAAAGTCAGTGTAGGGAGGAAAAAAAGCAAAATTGTGAAAAAAAAGAACCAAAAGTCCTTTTTAGGACTACTGTGTGTGGGGGCAGCAGGTTATTTTGTGGGGGAAAAAAAAAAAAACATATATTCTGTTTAGTGTGCAAAGTTGCAGATTAGAGCACATTCTGTTTAGTGTGCACAGTTGCAGATTAGAGCACATTCTGTTTAGTGTGCAAAGTTGCAGATTAGAGCACATTCTGTTTAGTGTGCAAAGTTGCAGATTAGAGCACATTCTGTTTAGTGTGCAAAGTTGCAGATTAGAGCACATTCTGTTAAGTCTTCAAACTAAAATATCAAAGTCACATATTCCATTCAGTGTGCGTCGCCGCAGTTTAGCAGCACATTCTGTGTACTGTGCAGAGTTGCAGAATAGGAAGAAATACTGTTAAGTCTTCAAACTAAAATATCAAAGTCACATATTCCATTTAGTGTGCGTCGCCGCAGTTTAGCAGCACATTCTGTGTACTGTGCAGAGTTGCAGAATAGGAAGAAATACTGTTAAGTCTTCAAACTAAAATATCAAAGTCACATATTCCATTCAGTGTGCTTCGCCGCAGTTTAGCAGCACATTCTGTGTACTCTGCAGAGTTGCAGAATAGGAAGAAATACTGTTAAGTTTTCAAACTCAAATATTAAAGTCACATATTCCATTCAGTGTGTGTCACCGCAGTTTAGCAGCCTATTCTGTGTACTCTGCACAGTTGCAGAATAGGAAGAAATACTGTTAAGTTTTCAAACTCAAATATTAAAGTCACATATTCCATTCAGTGTGTGTCACCGCAGTTTAGCAGCCTATTCTGTGTACTCTGCACAGTTGCAGAATAGGAAGAAATACTGTTAAGTTTTCAAACTCAAATATTAAAGTCACATATTCCATTCAGTGTGTGTCACCGCAGTTTAGCAGCCTATTCTGTGTACTCTGCACAGTTGCAGAATAGGAAGAAATACTGTTAAGTTTTCAAACTCAAATATTAAAGTCACATATTCCATTCAGTGTGTGTCACCGCAGTTTAGCAGCCTTTTCTGTGTACTCTGCACAGTTGCAGAATAGGAAGAAATACTGTTAAGTTTTCAAACTCAAATATTAAAGTCACATATTCCATTCAGTGTGTGTCACCGCAGTTTAGCAGCCTATTCTGTGTACTCTGCACAGTTGCAGAATAGGAAGAAATACTGTTAAGTTTTCAAACTCAAATATTAAAGTCACATATTCCATTCTGTGTGTGTCACCGCAGTTTAGCAGCCTATTCTGTGTACTCTGCACAGTTGCAGAATAGGAAGAAATACTGTTAAGTTTTCAAACTCAAATATTAAAGTCACATATTCCATTCAGTGTGTGTCACCGCAGTTTAGCAGCCTATTCTGTGTACTCTGCACAGTTGCAGAATAGGAAGAAATACTGTTAAGTTTTCAAACTCAAATATTAAAGTCACATATTCCATTCAGTGTGTGTCACCGCAGTTTAGCAGCCTATTCTGTGTACTCTGCACAGTTGCAGAATAGGAAGAAATACTGTTAAGTTTTCAAACTCAAATATTAAAGTCACATATTCCATTCAGTGTGTGTCACCGCAGTTTAGCAGCCTATTCTGTGTACTCTGCACAGTTGCAGAATAGGAAGAAATACTGTTAAGTTTTCAAACTCAAATATTAAAGTCACATATTCCATTCAGTGTGTGTCACCGCAGTTTAGCAGCCTATTATGTGTACTCTGCACAGTTGCAGAATAGGAAGAAATACTGTTAAGTTTTCAAACTCAAATATTAAAGTCACATATTCCATTCAGTGTGTGTCACCGCAGTTTAGCAGCCTATTCTGTGTACTCTGCACAGTTGCAGAATAGGAAGAAATACTGTTAAGTTTTCAAACTCAAATATTAAAGTCACATATTCCATTCAGTGTGTGTCACCGCAGTTTAGCAGCCTATTCTGTGTACTCTGCACAGTTGCAGAATAGGAAGAAATACTGTTAAGTTTTCAAACTCAAATATTAAAGTCACATATTCCATTCAGTGTGTGTCACCGCAGTTTAGCAGCCTATTCTGTGTACTCTGCACAGTTGCAGAATAGGAAGAAATACTGTTAAGTTTTCAAACTCAAATATTAAAGTCACATATTCCATTCAGTGTGTGTCACCGCAGTTTAGCAGCCTATTCTGTGTACTCTGCACAGTTGCAGAATAGGAAGAAATACTGTTAAGTTTTCAAACTCAAATATTAAAGTCACATATTCCATTCAGTGTGTGTCACCGCAGTTTAGCAGCCTATTCTGTGTACTCTGCACAGTTGCAGAATAGGAAGAAATACTGTTAAGTTTTCAAACTCAAATATTAAAGTCACATATTCCGTGTAAGATGAAGAAGGCGGGTAAAAAGGGACGGGGAAGTGGACGTGATCCTGATAGTTCAGGGCGCGGGTCAGGACGCGGAGAAACTGTGCCTGGTGCCAGAGCACAAGAAAGAAAGACATCCACCATACCTAGCTTCATGTCTCATTTCACAGGGCGTCGCAGGACATCACTCTCGAGGTCCGACCACTGCGAACAGGTGGTCGGTTGGATGTCAGCTGATACTGCTTCCAGTCGGTTAAGCACCACCCTGTCTTCCACCAAGTCCACTCTCAGTAGCCAAGAGTCTGGCCAACATAATCCTCACTCTGATCATCCTTCCTCCCACCATACACGGTCTGGTCAAAGAAGTGATCCCACACTGGGATATAGTGAGGAGCTCGTCTCATCACCAATCCTTCATTTGACCCTCTCTCCAAGCACGCTTGCAGAGGAACATGACATCTTGTGCCCTGATTCACAACCTCTAGAGGGTACCCAATCACAAGAAGATGACAGATGTGAACGGCATTTAAGGTCAAAGGAAGTAGTGGATGATGATGATGATGATGAGACACAGTTGCCATTAAATCAACCACTATTTCCGTCTCAAGACCTTGTTGAGGAGAATGTTATACAGTTGTCAATGACTGAGTATGTGGTGGGATCAAGACATGAGGAGGATGATCAGAGTGAGGAAGTGGAGGAGGACTTGGTGGACGATGAGGTGACTGACCCCACCTGGGAAGGTGTAGAGCCGAGCGATGACAGCAGTCCTGAGGGTGAGCCATCTGCAGCACCGCAACAGGCTGGAAGAGGCAGTGGTGTGGCTACAGAAAGAAGGCGGACCGCACCAAACCGGCCCGCAAATGTTCCACGGAGCACCCCCTTGCGTAAATCTACCTTGCCTTTTTTTAAGGAAAGTGCGGACGACAAAAGAATTGTAGTTTGCAACCTGTGCCACACCAGAATGAGCCGAGGCATGAACACTAGAAACCTCACCACCACCAGCATGATCCGACACATGGCATCCAAGCACCGTAGTAAGTGGGAGGAACGCCTGGATCGCCCATCTGTGTCTGCAGGCCACACCACTGCCTCCTCTTCCCCTGTTTTCGGTGCCGGCCAATCGCCTGTCGAAGGCGCAGGCCCGCATACCTCCCGCCCTGCACCTGTACCATATGAAGCACCATCAGCGACCACATCCACTTCCCTGTCCCAGCACAGCGTCCAAATGTCGTTACCCCAGGCATTTGAGCGCAAGAGAAAATACCCAGCCACCCACCCACAGGCCATAGCACTAACCTCACACCTTTCCAAATTACTGGCCATCGAAATGCTGCCATTTAGGCTTGTGGACACTGAGTCCTTCCGCAGCCTGATGGCAGCAGCTGTCCCTCGGTACGCGGTCCCCAGCCGCCACTACTTTTCCCGGTGTGCCATCCCCGCATTACATCACCATGTGTCCCGTAACATCACCCGTGCCCTGACCAACGCAGTTACTGGGAAGGTCCACTTAACGACTGACACATGGACAAGTGCTTGTGGCCAGGGACGCTACATTTCCCTGACGGCACACTGGGTGAATGTCGTGGAGGCTGGGAGCGACTCGGACCCTGGGATGGCACGGGTGCTACCCACGCCGAGGATTGCGGGCCCTACCTCCATCAGGGTTTCCGCCAGCACCTACGTTATTGGCTCCTCCTCCTCCGTTTCCACCTCCGAATTCTCTACACGCAGCGCCACTCCCCCATCAGCCAGTAGCTGGAAGCAGTGTAGCACTGCAGTGGGGAAGCGTCAACAGGCCGTGCTGAAGCTGATCTGCCTTGGGGACAAACAGCACACGGCCTCAGAGCTGCAGCAGGGGATTAGTCACCAGACCGAGCAGTGGCTCTTGCCACTCAACCTGCAACCAGGCATGGTTGTGTGTGATAATGGGCGTAACTTGGTGGCGGCTTTGGAGCTCGGCAAGCTCACACACGTACCATGCCTAGCGCATGTATTTAATTTAGTGGTTCAGCGATTTCTAAAAACCTACCCCAATGTGCATGATCTCTTGACCAAGGTGCGCCGCGTGTGTGCACATTTCCGTAAGTCATCTACAGCTTCGGCCGGCCTGTTGAAGCTGCAGCAGCGCTTACAATTGCCAGCTCACTGGCTGCTGTGTGACGTGAGCACGTGCTGGAACTCCACCTTCCACATGTTGGCCCGGCTTTGTGAGCAGCAGAGGGCAGTAGTGGAGTACCAGCTGTTACACGGTCGTCGCCTCTCCGTTCAACTTCCTGTAATCAGAAGTGAGGAGTGGGAATGGATGTCAGACCTCTGCGAGGTTTTACGCAATTTTGAGGAATCGACACAGATGGTGAGCGGCGATAACGCCATCCCACTTCTGTGTCTACTGAAACGCTCGCTGCTCACAATTAAAACCGACGCTTTGCATGTGGAAGAGGTGGAAATGGGGGAGGAAGAGCTTACACAAGGTGATAGCCAGAGCACCCTCACTTCGTCTTCTCAGCGACAATTGGAGGAGGCGGAGGAGGAGGAGGAAGACACGGTTGCCTCCGCTACAGAGGGTAGCCATGGAACTTTAGTTCCATCTCTTTAGCGTGGGTGGGCAGAAGAGGAGGAAGAGGATGAGGATATTGAGAGTCATCCTCCTGGTGAGGACAGCGAAATCTTGACTGTTGGTACTCTGGCACACATGGCTGACTTTATGTTAGGCTGCCTTTCCCGTGACCCACGCGTTGTACGCATTTTAGACAACACGGATTACTGGGTGTTCACCCTTCTGGACCCCCGCTACAAAGAGAATTTCTCATCTCTCATTCCTCCGGTGGAGAGGACAAGCAAAATGGTGCAATACCAGAAGGTTCTTGTTGAAAAATTGCTCCAAAATTTTCCATCTGACAACGCTGGCGGCAGAGTACGTGCTACCTTGGCCAACCGAGAAGGGGAGAAAAGGGGAGCACACAGCAGTTCCGACAAAGGCAGGGCAACACTCTCCAAGGCGTGGGACACCTTCATGACACCCCGCCAGCACCCTCACCCTGATGCGCAGCCTAGTGTCACAAGGAGGGAAAAGTTTTGGAAGATGGTGAAGGAGTACGTAGCAGACCGTGTCAGCGTCCTCACTGATCCCTCTGTGCCTTACAACTACTGGGTGTCCAAGCTGGACACGTGGTATGAACTGGCACTCTACGCCTTGGAGGTGCTGGCCTGCCCTGCCGCCAGCGTTCTGTCTGAGCGGGTATTTAGTGCTGCTGGTGGCATCATAACAGATAAGCGTATCCGCCTTTCCACCGACAATGCTGATAGGTTGACACTTATAAAAATGAACAAGGCCTGGATTTCCCCTGACTTCTCCACTCCACTGGAGGAAAGCCCCGGGGGAAAATAAACTTACTTTATATATGTTATTTACAATGATGGGAATACTCTGTATTCCCATTCACCCCTTCCACCCAAAAAACGGGTATATGGTTGACTCTTAATCTTCTCATCCTCCTCCTCCTCTTCCATATGCCCTGTGCTATAATTTTTATATAGGGCCAGCTAACCAGCGGGCCCTGTGATATAATTTTTATATAGGGCCAGCTCACCAGCGGGCCCTGTTTGACAATTTTTATATAGGTCAGCTCACCAGCGGGCCTTCTCATATAATGTTTTATTGGGTCAGCTCTCTAACGGGCCCTCTCATATAATGTTTTATAGCGTCAGCTCACTAGCGGGCCTTCGCATATAATGTTTAGGATGGTCAGCTCTGCAGCAGACCCTCACCCATAATGTTTTAGATGGTCAGCTCAGCGCACGTTTCCCTCTTAATCATGGCCTCAGTTCAATAAAATCAAGGAAATTTTTGGGAGAATTTGCCTCTGCGCACGTTTCCCTCTTAATCATGGCCTCACTTCAGAAAATCAAGGAAATTTTTGGGATAATTTGCCTCTGCGCACGTTTCCCTCTTAATCATGGCCTCACTTCAGAAAATCAAGGAAATTTTTTGCAGAATTTGCAGATAATATACAAGTAAATATACAGCAAATATTGTTTGGTAACAATTTTTTGCCGAAAGTCGTTTTTATTTTCCTTTTTGTGTGTTTTATGGTCAGTCTGTAAAAATGGCGTACTACGGGCGAAAGATCGTTCCCAGCAGTGATGTTGGAGTCCAAGATGCATCCAGACATCCTCCCTATGCTGTCCCTGAACCATTTCTGTGGTGTTTCCATATTTTTCTGCCCTTTTCCTATGGACCAGGCACTCTCCCCTCATCAGAGCAGGGGGTGCCTGGTGTAATGCTCGAGTCCTCCCATTGACTTCAATGGGGCTCGGGTGCTCGGCCGAGCACTCGAGCCTCCGGGGGCGCTCGGTCAGAGCACCCGAACACCCGAGCATTGGGGTGCTCGCTCATCACTACTGATAAGTAATGTGTGTCAATAATCTGAGAAGGAGGATAGCGTATGGTAAAAATACATACACAAATCACACCATGCCAGTCCCCCCCACCACCACTAAAATACATATCTACCACATTGTAGGTTGTACTTTATTTTTTTTATTACTTGACATCATCATGAATATGTGCCAGTGTCACTTAAGCAAAAAAGTGTTGTGGGCAAAGGACAAATAAATTCTGCATGCTAACACATTTTTCAAGCCATATGTTGCTGTAGGACTCACAACTTTGACTTTCAGACACTTATTTCTAAACTTCAGCCCTCAGAAGAAGTAATATTACAGTGGGTAATATAGTACTTATATGAAATATAGGGGAAAAATGTGTTAAAATAAGCAAAAAATGTGTCAACATAGGCGGAAAATTTGTTAAAATAGGCGAAAAGAAGGACATTTTTGCATAGGTGGAAATGCTAAATTTTTCACCAGAAAAGTGAGAAATTGGCACGTTTTTGCGAAATTTTTCACTGGAAATTTTTCACGTTTTTCACACTTTTCACCCACCCCTACCCAGCACCACCACTTAAAATAAAAGTGCCCCCTGTTTGGCCATTTGACATGTTGGTAGGTCTGTTCTCTGCTTTTCTCTTCTTCACGAACAAAATCAGGAGGCGAGAGACAGAGAACAGTGAAAGGGCAGTGTTTACTTACATTGCCTTTGACATCTGGCTCCGCTGGCACATGTGATAACTGTAGCAGAGATTACACGTGCTGAGCTGCCGAGAAAAAGCAGAAACTGCTTTGGTTCTGGATTAGTTAGTGCGTCCATGTAATGATCACAGCGCTCCCTGAGGCGCACTGCGATCATAAAGCCATGATCTACCAGGACCGTCATTGATCTTCAAAGGACCATATTGTGTGATGGTCTTGGCACATCATTGGCCCTTAAGGGTTTAATTTCCAGTGTTGTTTCAGCAGTTTTTCGTAGTTTAATATTTTGCTTGAATGAGTGAGTTCCACTCATATAATATTTTTTTTTTGATTGAGAGTGATTTGTGCACATTGTATCTTTATTTTTTGTCATGTAATGTTTTTGTTTTATGCACACTATCAACTTCTTTTGATTATCAAATGTTTGTTTGACTGAGTGTTTTTGTTCAATCCATTTTTGTTATGTAATTTTTCTAATTTTTTCATTAACTTTTCTGCTGGTAAATAGAATATTTTGTTCAATTCAATATTTTGCACAAATGATCAATCTTTTGTGTTATTTAAATGTTTTGTTTGATAGAGAGTTCTTTGCACGCACAGTTGACCTTTCTTACGCATTTAATGTTTTTTGATCAAGTGAGCTCTGTACAGTTGATCAGCTTTTTTATGGTAATATAATGTACCGTATGATCAAGCATGTTTTTGTTTGTTGTAGCACTCAAAAATGTTCACTATCAACCGTTTTAGTTTTTATCAACCTTTTATTGGGATCAAATGTTTTGTTTGGTTGAGAACTCTTTGTCTACCCTAATGACTTTTAATACCATGTTTTATTCAATAGAGTTTGTGTTAAATGTTTTGTTGATGCACTTACTTTATGAGAATGATGAAAAAATGCTTAATTCTGTAGTGGAAAGAGGAGAAAAACACAGAAGGAGCCCCTGTATGTATCAGTCATGATGATATAATTCCCAAAGTCTTCCCCCAGAAGTGATATGCTCACAGAGACATAGAATTTGACGGCAGATAAGAACCATTTCGGCCCATCTAGTCTGCCCATTTTCCTACAGCAAAAACCTCAAACCTTTTTTGGTCCTTAGTCTTTTCTTAAGTTAAGGACAGCCTTATGCCTAACCCATGCATGCTTAAATAAAGAAAATTGTTGGCTACTGGACATAGGTCAGAACCAACGTACAGGCAACTGGGTTTTTGCAGTTCCAGTAAAAGTGTCGGGGTATAGTCTCCCCAAATCGTGTAGGGCTGCTTTCTCCACAGAATCCCGCTCTCCTCAGCGGGAAACTTGTTGGCTACTGGACATATGTCAGAACCAATGTACAGGCAACTGGGTGTTTTGCTGTTCCCTGTTACAGTGTCGGGGTATAGTCTCCCCAAATCATGTAGGGCTGGTTTCTCCACAGAATCCCACTCTCCTCAGCAGGAGAATTGTTGACTACTGGACATATGTCAGAACCAACGTACAGGCAACTGGGTTTTTGCTGTTCCCAGTAACAATGTCGGGGTGTAGTCTCCCCAAATTGTGTAGGGCTGCTTTCTCCACAGAGGCAACAATACATGGAAACAAAGAACAAAGGAAAAGCACCCAAAAGTGTAACACTCTAACACTATAGTATAGATCAAAAGATGCTAAAAGTTCAGGTACTCACATGTCTTTGATGTCAGATCAGTGCATATACATGGTCTGACTCACAAGCATACAGAGATTATCAGCCCTTCTCCATTTGTGATCTGTAGAATTGCATCATCAGATGGATCCAGTTTTAGTCTTCTTATAATTAAACAAGCGGGGCATTCGCTTTTTTTCATCTTTTTCCTTTTTATTATTTTCATCCTCTCCTTTCATCTATCAAGCGAGAATCATGCTAAAATGGTGACTGGTTTACAGGAAAAGAAATATCAGGATAGACTAAAGGATCTGAACATGTATAGCTTGGAGGAGAGAAGAGAGAGAGGGGATATGATTGAAACATTCAAATACATGAAGAGATTCAACAAAGTGCAGGATGGAAGTACATTTCAAAGGAGTAAAAACGTTAGGACAAGAGGCCATAGTCTAAAACTAGAGGGGCACAGGTTTAGATGTAATGTAAGAAAGTTTTACTTCACTGAGAGGGTATTAGATAAGTGGAATAGCCTACCAGCAGAAGTGGTAGAAGTTAATACAGTGACAGAATTTAACCATGCATGGGATAGGCATAAAGCTGTCCTTAACTTAAGAAAAGACCAAGGGCCAAAAAAGGTTTGAGGTTTTTACTGTAGGAAATTGGGCATACTAGATGGGCCAAATGGTTCTTTTCTGCCGTCAAATTCTATGTTTCTATGTTTCTCAGGATCAATGAAATAAATACTTTAAATGATTCAAATTCAAAATAATTCATATATCTGTTGCACATACACAAATCTGCACTAACTCTGCGTATAAAACTGTACTGTGCATGCGCAAACTGTTTTTTTCAGAGCACAATATCTTGGAAATGGGAAAACTGATCAACAAGCAGTAATGTCTGCATCCTCCACAAAGAATCTTACTTCAGCTCTGTTGAATTTTTCATGGCCAGAACCATAATATTTTATCAATCTTAATCTTGATACTTTTTTGCCAAATTGATTTGGACTAAGTTTGTGTTTAGCATCTAACTATGAGCTATTAGCCCTTTGGGGGTTATAGTGAATTTCAATGAGATATCATACCTGCCACGTGTCCCTCTTTAGGAGGGACAGTCCCTCTTTTAGACCCAAATCCCTCTGTCCCTCTTTCCCACCCTGATGTCCCTCTTTTTTAGGAGATCAGAGTGTGTGGTGTGTATATAAGTTTATTACATTGCTTCAGAGTAATAATACTCACATTGTTTATTTAAAGGTCAGTATACGTGTTTATAAATTAGTCTGTGTAAATAAAATCATTTGGTCTTCTTATAAGTCAATTATTAGGTTATACAAGAAGGTCTCAATAGGTCATGAAATAGCCCAAACATTCTTGGTAATGCCCCGCCCACCAGCCCCATCCCTAGCAATACCACCTAAAACACAAGTGTCCCTCTTTGGCAATTTGAAATGTTGGGAGGTATGAGATATTAAGGCTGATTTGAGAAGATCTGAAATGATTCTAGAGCAAACCAACTGCACTGTAGGGGAAAATAAAAAATCCCATATTCCCTACTGATATCAACAGTCCTTTCAACCCCCTTGATTGCTAAAGAGGTATCCAAAGCATTGCATAGCAATGTGTTGGATATCTCTCTAGCATTCAAGGGGTTAAAATCTCTCTGAAACCAATGGGACATGTTATTTGTCGCCTTTGGTGCAGTTGTTTTGACCCAGAATTGCTCCTGCTGTTCTTAAAGGGATAGTAATGTTTCACAAAAACAGCAGCCCCGATTAATCTTCATAGTATTTGGCCAGTGGAGAGTGCTATATCATTTACTGAATGATAAAGTATCCACCTCCCACGCATTTTACTGAAGTAACACTGATCATTTTAGAGCAGCAAGATTGTCCATATGGAAAGCAGAGAGAGACAATCTTCAGTGAGCATAAGGAAAAACATTTCATGGGGGCAGGGTTTTCCTTATGCTCACAGTAAGAAGATTGTCCCTTGCTTCAACCTGTCTGGTCAACGGACCAGATTCAACATCTGAGGGGAGGTGGCTTACACTAGGTAAAAGGGGTGGGAGGGGGAAACTTTATCATTCAATTACTCATGAACTACAACTCTGACAGTATTGAAATAACACTCTCCATGGCTCAAATACTATGAAGATTAATTGCAGCTGCTGTTTTTGTGAAACATTACTATGCCTTTAAGCCTAAGTCACTGTTCTAACACTCACATATGAAATGATTTTATAATATGTAAAAGTGCTGCTTTGGGTCACACACTGACATGACAGGAGGTTATGTCTGGGTCAGAGAGTCTATTATACAAGCATAGAACACGAAGCCCATATCATTTACAGTTTCCACCATATGTTAAGACAGTGACATAAGCAGAGGAGTCCTGTGCCACATGTGGTCTGTGCCTCCAGATGGAAGTGAGTTTGTGTTGCTTTTGGGTCAAGGAGTCTGCATTTCCCACTGGAGAGATATACAAAATATTACATAAAATGTCTGTTCTACAGAGGCAGTAGTTCCTCAGCAGAGCATGACAGACTAAACATGCTGTTCATCAGGCTTACTTACTGCACTCCTGTTATGGCATAAACAAGCAAGAGCTATGTCCCACTTATTGCTGGGTGATGTTTTCAGTCCCTTAAGTGGAAGGGACCATGTGGGATCATGGCCAGGTATTTGGAAGTCTGGTCAATTAGACATTGGGCAAGAAGTAGGAAGGTGCAGTAAGTAAGGCTATGTTCATATGGGCAATAATAAAGAAGTAGCAATGCTACTATATTCCTCTGGCCCATTACTTACCTGTGCTCCCTGCCTTCTTTTTGTGATACTGGTATTGAGCTGGGGTGGAGGAAAGTGACACACTAGTGATGGCACCAGCAATACTGTCTGATGCCCAAATCGATCAACCATTCCATTGGTGCTTTTATGAGCATCACAACAGCCAGTATTATTGATGATAACAATCTGCACAGCTGCCCCTGGGCTGAGGCACAGATCCTTTTTACTGAAACTCCTGTACTTGCCCTGCGGATCACAAGAAAGTAGCATCAAGGTGCATTAGGCTTCATCGAACAAGGTGAACAACTTGACTGAGGAGGTCTAGTTCTATTACTTGGTGATTAACACAGTATTTTTAGTGGTGTACTTATGGATAGGGATGGGCAAAAATTTTCACCTCAAACTAAAATCGGCGAACAATGGCACTTTCCGCTTGGCAAATAATTTCCTGCGAAAAGTGCAGTTTTTAAACTTTTTCCCACCTTTTTCGCCCATTGAAATCAATGGGAAGAAAAATATTTCTCTACCACACAAAAGTTGTCTATAGCCATATAAAAGGCTGTCAGGCTCTCGCAGCAGCCATTTTGTGTTTGTGAGAGGAGAGAGCAGTACATTTTTTGAGCTAGAGAAGAAAGAGAGGGGATTTGAAGTTCAGATTAGGGAATATTTTAGGTAGGACATTTGTTGTGTTTATTAGGAGAGTCAGTGACTGTGTAACTGACTGGCAAGACACAGGCAGCTAGGGACCTATTTGCTTGCCGATCTTGCTGTTATTATCTCTGTTCTGGGTGGGGATGTCTGGGGAAAGAAGTTGTTGATTTTTCTTTTAAATTTTTTTTTCACAGACTGTGATAAGACAACAGGGTGGACAACTTAAAAATATAAATAAAAAAGAATAAAGAACTCAGTATATTAGATAACAGTGACAGACAGCTGACTGGGCTTAGACAAGGCATCATCCAGCTCCAACGGTTGTGTTGTGTATCATACAGTAAAAAAACACAGTGTAGCTGTGTAATGTCCAGCAAACGCACAAGGGGAAGGGGGAGAGGTGGAGCAGTGGAAGGACGTGAGAATAAAGTAGTAGTTCAACAACTGACTGCAGCAATGGTTGCTGCAGTGTGAGCAAGAATTGTCAGGTGATGCTGATGCTGCTGAGGATGACCCAATGATGATTGCTGATGATGCAAATCTACAATATATCCCTCCAGCATCCTTCTCTTGTTTAGATACAGATGAAGTTGAGAGTGAGGATGATGACAGGGCTATAACGTTAGCAGAAAGTCAAAGGCTGAATCTTCCACCACTTTTAAGGAGTACTGTGCCTGTCTATAAACTGTTTGAGAAAGCCATTGGAAAGTCTGACACTGGACAAGCACAGATGTCAAAAAGCACACAGCCACCCTATCAGTTATCAAGCAGCGATATTGGGAGACTAACATTCTTAAAAATTAACCAACATCTCATAACATCTGAGTATCAAGTAGCAGTAACCACACATGACAGACAAAGCCAGGACAAATATATTAACAGCAGCACAGATGAGGAGGTGGAGGAGGGATGTGAAGAAGGGTTGAACAATCTACCCCACTTGGGACAACTGCTATGACTGATAAGTAATGTGTGCCAATTATCTGAGAAGGAGGATAGTGTATGACAATGGTAAAAATACATACACAAATCACACCATGCCAGTCCTCCACCACCACCACAACCACTACAATACACATCTGCCACATTGTAGGCTGTACTTTATTTTATTTCATTATTTGACATCATCATGAATATGTGTCAGTGTCACTTAAGCAGGAATTTAGTGTTGTGGGCAAAAGACAAATGCATTCTGCATGTTAACACATTTTTCAAGCCATATTTTGCTGTAGGACTCACAACTTTGACTTTCAGCCACTTAATTCTAAACTGAAACCCTCAGAAGAAGTAATATTACAGTGGGAATAGAACCTATAGAATAGATAGGTGAAAAATGTGTTAAAATAGGCAGAAAATTTGTTAAAACAGGAGAAAAGGAGGTCATTTTTGCATAGACTGAAAGGCAAATATTTTTGCAGGAAAAGCGAAAAATCGGCAAGCCATGCAGGAGATTTTTCACACTTTTCACCCATCCCTACATATGACTACCTTGTGAAAAAGGCTTTAGGACTTATACAACCCTCTTCTCCTTTCCCTACCTTAACATCTGGGTACTACTAGGTAGTGACTGAAGGGTCTCTTGCTTAAAACCCAAGCCATGTTGCCAGCATGCGGCAGATAATGGTGTAATGGTGTACTGCTCTTACCTACCAACCAGTAATAGTTCAGTTGGGTTGCTTATTAGTGTTGAGCGAGCACCCCGATGCTCGGGGGTTCGGGTGCTCTGACCGAGCACCCCCGGAGGCTTGAGTGCTCGGCCGAGCACCCGAGCCCCATTGAATTCAATGGGAGGACTCGAGCATTACACCAGGCACCCCCTGCTCTGATGAGGGGAGGGTGCCTGGTCAATGCCCCCCTTCATCTCCACAATGCCCCTCTTCCACAATGTCCCCCTTCCACAATGTCCCCCTTCATCTCCGCAATGCCCCCTTCATCTCTGCAATGCCCCCCTTCCACAATGTCCCCCTTCCACAATGTCCCCCTTCATCTCCGCAATGCCCCCTTCATCTCCGCAATGCCCCCCTTCCACAATGTCCCCCTTCCACAATGTCCCCCTTCATCTCCGCAATGCCCCCTTCATCTCCGCAATGCCCCCCTTCCACAATGTCCCCCTTCCACAATGTCCCCCTTCATCTCCGCAATGCCCCCTTCATTTCCGCAATGTCCCCCTTCCACAATGTCCCCCTTCCACAATGTCCCCCTTCATCTCCGCAATGCCCCCTTCATCTCCGCAATGCCCCCCTTCCACAATGTCCCCCTTCCGCAATGTCCCCCTTCCACAATGTCCCCCTTCATCTCCACAATGCCCCCTTCATCTCCACATGTCCCCTACCTCCAGTCCCTGGTGGTCCAGCGGAGCGTCTGTAAGATCTGTGCCTCCTTCGGCACAGATCCCTGCCACCCGAACATGGCGGGCGAGCACATGGCGGTACTCGTACGAGTACCGCCATGTGCCGAGCAGAGCGATGCTCGAGCCGATCCGAGCATCGGCCGAGCATGCTCGCTCAACACTATTGCTTATCACATTGCTAAGTGCTTCCCTCCCACCATATTATATTTGTGCAAAATCTATCTATCTATCTATCTATCTATCTATCTATCTATCTATCTATCGAAATAGATATATTACAGAGATAAAAATCTGTTTTCCTTTCTGTAACTAGAAGTATTTCTGGTTCCATGTATTGACATATTGTCACAGCAAAAGGAAGCTGAGGCATATTTTTGGAAACACTCTCACCATTAGGTAATGACCACGCACTTACCTTATATAAGATTACCTGTCTTGGTGGAGACCAGCAGCTAGTCAGAGGCAGGGAGGAATCAGCAAGAAGGACAAGAAGCATACGCTGCCCTTGTAGGTTTGAGAGTGAGCCTGGAATGTGATGCTGGGGAGTGGTGTCAACTGCAGATGCACTATTGCTTTGGCTACTAGATGGGACTGTAACGGTGTCAACCACAAGGTCAAATATCTGGTTCCATTTGAGCTGGAACTGGATCAGGATGGGTGTACCTGTGGGCCAATATGTAGCAAGAGGCAGCAGGCATCTATTGGTCTGCGCGCCCAAATCTGAGACAAGGTTGTGAACAAGCCGGTGGTCAGGGCTGGAGACACTGGTTTGAAGTCAATCACAAGCCAAGAGGTAAGGTCATACAGAAAGGTTCACAAGCAGATAGCAATCTGAGGTCAGAGTTGGCAGCTGGTGTTTCACAGTTCAAAAGACTAGCCAAGGTCATAACAGGGGATCAAACAGGAACAGGATACACCAAGTGTCAAGGCTGGGAGGCAGAGACAACTGACCTCTGGTTGGTAAGTGTAGCATCCAAAAATATTAAGTGGATGTAGTGTTCCATTGCCTCCATTACCACCACCAGCAGTAGCTGATAGCTAGTCTGCAGATGAGAAGATCTGACAGTTTGTTTCCACCCACTGCACCTTGTTTGGTTTACTGATCACATATGGCCATGTGGTGGAAAGGAATCAAATCCAGGGAATCAGGGAGCATTTGCAGAAATTCCATTCTGCTGAATATATCAAGTTGATGGCAGGGAGGATTCATTAAGTCTTGTCCCCCACCACCACCAACACCACTACCCAGGCACTTTTCCTTAACTGTTACCATAGTAACAGCGACACCTGACTTTTTAGGAAATGGTTTAACATGGTGGGTTTAAATGGTGGATTTAGCATCTCTCTGAGGGTTTCATAGCGACGCTATGGGCTACA
Source organism: Rhinophrynus dorsalis (assembly GCA_037306005.1). NCBI lineage: Eukaryota > Metazoa > Chordata > Amphibia > Anura > Rhinophrynidae > Rhinophrynus > Rhinophrynus dorsalis. The sequence continues at coordinate 439,391,490 of CM074722.1, read as the reverse complement.
CTGCTGCTGATTTGATTTAGATTTTTCTTCTGTTCACTCACTATGTATTTTGTTAATTGATAAAAATAAACTATAAACATGTCTATTTTTGAAAGCATTCTTACTTTACAGCATTTTTTTCACACCTAACATTTTGCACATTGCTGTATATCTCAAAAATCTATATATTAAAAAAGAAGAAGAAAGAGAAGAGGGTAAACAACATATTTGATAAAAAAACACCAAAGGTTAATATCTTCATTAAGACCGCTTGGTGCCATAGTCCCTAACTTAAAGATCCACTTGGTTTCCCACTGAGCCAGAAGGCTATAGCAGTTTCCACCTCGTGGTTGTGTGGGTATCTGGTCAAAAATGGTAAGTTGCAAACCATGTGTGTTACCATTATGTACTTCCTTAAAGTAGCGGGATACTTCATGTTTCTCCAAATCCTTCAGAATGTTAGTGCGATTTTCATTAAATCTTTCTTTTATTAGTCGTATAGTAGGTCCCACATATTTTTTGAAGCAGGAACATTATAATAAATAAACCACATAATCAGGCATACAATTGTAAAAAACATTTATGGAATATTTTTGAACAGTAGTCTTAGATTCCTTACAGTAATGTTTAATGAACTCACAAGCTGACCTGCTTGAGTTAAACAATTTCAGAAATGCCTCATGGACAAAATGTAAACAAACTGGCTCCATTTATGATCACACTGCATACAGGCAATTGTGGAATACTTGCACAAAGCAATCGAAACCAGCAAAAGCTCAATATTTTACTGACAACTTTAAAGGAGCAGTAAACTTTTTTATGAAAAAAATATATATTGTAGGGATTTTCCTGTTGAGTAAAATAAGGGTACTCCCACTGCCTAGAGATTTTTATTTCCAGAGTTATTACAGTTTAAACCCATTTTTTTACATTAGCAGTGCCCTCTAGTGGTCAAATTCTAATTAGATTTCCTGTTAGATTCTAATAGAAAGGAAAGTCAGAAAAGTCAGAGACATTTAGTTCTCCATAGAATGTGATAGATACTGTCTGTTACGTCAATTAGAACTATCAGGAAGTAAACACAGTAAATTCACTTCCTCATTATTTAAACTGCTATAAAGTTTGAATAAAACATCTGACAGTAGTGGGAGTGACCTTGTTTTATTCAGCAGGAAAAGTTCTATAAAATATGTGTTTTCATAAAAAAAAAGTTTACTGTTCCTTTAACAACAACATATCATCAAAACCGGCCAACTTTTGGAAGGTTATTAAAAACATCTAGAACTCCTTTAACCATTCTCACCCATCGTCTATAACAATAGGCAAAGAAACAATACAGTGCCCCATAGCAATTGCTAATGCATTTAAAGGGATATTAAAGTCCCAAAAAAGTATGTTCTAAATCGTAGCTGCACTAAAAAAACATTTAATATGCTTAAGCCTTTCTCTCAAACCATTATGGTTTGAGAGATGTAATAAAATAACGACCTCCGCTCCCTCCCCCTTCTCATGCGTCCGGTGTACAGCTGACTTCATAAAATCCTGCTTCTGGGACAAGACGGCGGCTCTTCAGGAGCGCTGTCATCTAGATATCAAAGTATAATTACTTCATCGGAATGGCCCACAATGTGTGCTTGCAAGCCAAGTAGGGTGACCGGATTCTGCCTCTGACAGCTTTACAGCTTATCAGACAGAAAGGGGAGGGAACTGAGGACTTTATTTTCTAATTTCTCTCAAACCATAACAGTTTGAGGGAAAGGATTAAGCACATTAAATGTTTTTTTAGTGCAGCTACGATTTAGAACATACTTTTTTTGGGACTTTACTATCCCTTTAACAGCTATTCTGTTGGATGTGCACCACCCTGATTACACAAAACAAAGGTAATTTTGAAGTAGAAATGTGCATGGAACACTCTCTGGAACCAGCAGCCTGGTCCAATGATGCTAATGAATTCAATTTCATGTGCCTATCCACACAAGTGGGAATAAAAATGTAGTATCAAATTACAGACCGATATCATCACATTAGCTAAAATCCTTGAGAAATGTGTTGACATGCAATCATAAATATTACTGACTGACCAGTTTTTTAACCCTCTTTAATGAGGTTTTTGTTCAAATCACTCAACGGTCACTGCCCTCCTAAAGGTATCCAAGAATACCTAGACTGGCATGGAAAACAGTGAACTTATAGGAGCTATTTTCATAGATTTTGCAAAGGCCTTATCCACTTTAAGGTAACTGATGATATCCACGATGTTGTGATAGGTGCTGGATATATCTGTTGTTCTACTTCTAATGCAAGATCCAGAAATGTAATAGTGCTACAGTGGTAATTAGAAGTAAAGTGTAAGCCTAACATGTTGTTGTTAATTTCCGTCATTAATGTAATTAAGGATTTGTCTCCACTTTTCCAGTTGATTAACAGATCATTGATATATTGGACATAGTATCACAGTGCCTGTGATTCCTGTCACTCTCATCTGTGGCAGACACTGATTTGCTGAGTTGGTTTGGCCCGCCCCCTGGTGACCTTTTTATACCTGGCTATCACATCTGTCAGATGCCCTTTCGTGGTGTTTCTGAGCCAGTTGTACTGTTGCTGTGTTCCTGTGTTCCGGATTCCTGTGTACCGAATCGGCTTGCCCTGACTATTCTCTAGTGTTCCTGCTTGTGTATGATCCAGCCCGTCTGACTACCACCCTTGGATCCTGACCCGGTTTGGCTGACGTTCCTGCTTGTGTATGACCCGGCTTGTATGACTACCTCCTACGTGCTCCGACCCGGCCTGGCTGACTTCCTGCTCCGAAGATCGACTTCCAGCTTGTTCCAGTGACCTGCGTTCCAGTTGTCGCCGCCGCGTCATTATTACCTGCTGTTCCAGTCTTTGTGTGGCTGCCTTGCCTGGTGTTACCCCGATCAGTGCAGTGTTTCTACCTGTGCAGAGCTGTGTGTTTGTACGCCTCCCTCATACTGCAGAGCCTTGCTGTACCGCTGAAAAGTCTCGAGTAAACGTGCTTTTTAACCCTAGCAGTGCTGCCTTGGTCCCACTCTCTCTACTCCAGTGCGAGCCTCGTTCTCAGTGATACTCCTGCTGAGTTGGCCGCTCTCCGTCGGCAACTCTGTACATCCTTGCAGAGTATTCACATCCGTTGGGCCGGTTGGGCGCCTAAGACTCTCTCTCATTGCTATACTGGGCGATTCCGTTATACCGAGTGGTGGCAGGCAAAGTCTTCAGCGCTAGCAAATCCGTTAACTACGCCCGTGGGGCTATTGGCTCTTGCACGTCATATCCCAGTGTCCGGTTAAGTCTGAGGAGGCTTGACAGCTCTTGCATTGCAGGCCGGTTCCAGCTACGCCCGTGGGGGCTAATTTCACTTGCACTAGCAGAAGCAGTTCCAGTAGGTACACCCGAGGGGGCTAAGTGGATTCCTGTTCTGCTTGTTACTGAACACCGTGGCGAGGCAGTCCTGTATCCAGTTTATGGTGAACGTTGGCTCCAGTACAGCCTTATAACACCCAGGGCGTGCCAAACATCCACATCTGAGACTGACCGTTATCAAGGACTTAACCCTCTGTGGTTATATTCCATTCTACTGCTGTGTATTTGTACATGTAATACGTTAGTGCATTTACATTTGTGTCTATCAGTCTTCACTGCTGGTGTCTATCAACCGCTACTCGAGGGCGGACCTTTGCCTTACCTTACTCTAAATAAATTGTGTTTTTATTTCACACACTGGTCTGAGAGTCTTTAAAAACCGTTACACATAGAGAATGAGATTTACCTCAAATGTGGGATATAATTGTGTTTCCTCCCATATGCCCATAAACAAATTGGCATAGCTGGGGGTAACTCTTGTTCCCATAGACATCCCACATATCTGTAAATAATGTTTGTCCTGAAAAATAAAATTATTATGTTCCAAAATAAAACATATAGATTGAAAAATGAACTGTTTCTGTAGATATGGCATCTTCTCATCTGTCTCCAGATAATATTGTATGCCCATATCATGGTTGATACATGTGTACAGTGATGTTACATCACATGTGACCTATAGTAGGTTCTCTCTCCAGATGATAATGGACACTTTCTGAAAAACATGGGTGGAGTCTTTGCAGAGATATTGAAGGTTTTGAACATACTTTTATAAATAGTCATCCAAAAACTGGGAAAAGTTACTTGTTAATGAGTCAATACCAGAGATTATGGGACGTCCTAGGGTATTATCCAACTGTTTATTGATTTTTGGCAGATGGTAGTAAATTGGAATCGTCTTCTTTTTGCAGAATTCCTTCCTTGAAAGCCCCAGAAATAAGTGTAAGGTACTGTTTCTTGAATTGCAAGGAGGGCTTGGTCCCAAGTAGTTTGTAAAACTCATAATCCCCAAGGATTATCTCTGTCTCCTTCACATTGTCCTCTTGTGATTGCATGACAATTCTGCCACCTTTATCAGCCTCCTTAATCTCAATGTCCTTGTTTTCCATCAGATCCTTTAAAACCTTCATTTCCTTCCTTGTAAGATTATCCTTAACAGAAACTGTTTATTTTGAATCATAACTGTGATGCCACACATGCACGAGAAAAGGTGCTGTCAGGGCTCGCTCAAAGACATAAGTCATTTGCACCTAGATGAATGCAATCAGTCCATATCTCGTTGAGAAAAGGTGCACGTGTGTGCATGTGCAAGGCCAACGCCTTGTTAAGTGCATTACATTAGTCAAGACTATCACAGTGCCCGTGATTGCCTCCACAGCCAATGGAGAAACTAGGGACACCAAGGGAATATTATGCTGTTTAGCGAATTCGCCATCAATAGAGTAGCCTGGAGCTCCTGAATCGATCAGGGCTGGTGTAGCCACAGAGGAGACTGTCCAAGAGATTGCCACCTGTAAGATGGGCTAGTATATATATATATTCAGTCAGAGTGGGATTTGCCTCCTTACAGTCGGGGATCCTGTGTTGTCTCCACACCTGGTCCTGTGAGGGTTGGGGAAGTGCTTAGGCACTGACTTCATACCTGGTCCTGTGAGGGTTGGGGGAAGTGCTTAGGCACTGACTTCACACCTGGTCCTGTGAGGGTTGGGGGAAGTGCTTAGGCACTGTCTTCACACCTGGTCCTGTGAGGGTTGGGGGAAGTGCTTAGGCACTGTCTTCACACCTGGTCCTGTGAGGGTTGGGGAAGTGCTTAGGCACTGTCTTCACACCTGGTCCTGTGAGGGTTGGGGAAGTGCTATTCATATTTATTCTGTTCTTATTTTAATAAAGATATTGATTTTACTGTATCCGTACTTGTCAGTGTCGTTATTTCACAGTCACGCTGTGACAAAGATGTAGAGTAAATGATCACACAAAAATGCCTATAGACTGTGCCATTGCCATCCCCTTGGTGCAAACAGCATTAAGAGGAGAATTTTTGGCTAGTTTATTGACATTATGTAGGGGTAGGGTTAGAAAATCAACTCCATCTCTTGATTTAACATGGAATCGCAAAGGCAAAATTAATAAAGGTCATTAGGATTTTCTGTCTTTAGTAAGGTAAATTAAGGATTATTATTATAAAAGGTATTAGTGTTCCTTTAAGAAAAATGGGGCAAGCATGGAAAGAGTTTAAGGAACTGAAGAGCACAGATACAGGTGGCAGTGTTAGAACAGCTATATGTATGGCAGTGTTCCTTTAAGGTGAATAGAAGTGAGGGACCCAGCACTGAAAGAATTAATAGAGCAATTATCCATAACAGTGCCAAAGGGTATGTAATGCATTGATTTGCGAAATGTTGCGTACCCCTTTAGCATTGAAAGGGTTAAAACTCAGCAGGTGCATGGTACATCTGTTATTAAAGTACAACTCTACAGATGCACTCCTCTTTAACTCTTTCATGGATGGGTTGCACAGCTGTGAGCACATTATGGAGAACAATGATGTACGGGACCACCATAACTGGCAAAAACTGGATAATGTGAACGGGTATTCCTGTGAAAGTACTCTGACAACTGCCTGGCTTTTACATTGGGCAGTAAGGTGGCTGTGCTGTGTATCTGCTTGCTGGAAGAGATTTGTTTAATTCTTTCCTAATAGCCTCTCAACATTTAAGTTGTAATTGATACTCCCAATCTGAAAAAGTGAAATGTAATAAATCTGTGGCCTTTTTTCTCTCCAGTGTATGGTATTTGTCCTTATTCAAGGTTTAACTATTGGGGTAATGGGAGGCAAGACCTCCCAGGGTAACAGATCAGGGGGAAGTCAGGTCTCTCCTAAGAACCTCAGTTCAGTTCTGTTCAGTTCTGTCACCTCTCAATAACTTCAAGTTCTAACTCCTGCAAGTAATTAGCCCCTGACCGAAAGGCGTAATTATCCTGCAGTTAATGGCAAGCCGTAAAAAGAAACAGACGCAGGAAGTCTGAGAGCTGACTGAATAGGGGACAGTGAGACCTGCAGAGCGTTGCTACTTTCTGTGCAGCAGATTTGTATAGTGCTGTTTTCTGCTAAGGTAAAGGGAGATCAAGCTAAGGCCCTGGGGCCATTCATGGCCCTCAAATATAGAAACAAAACACAGAAGCATAGTTTGATGGCCCATCTAGACTGCCTGTTTCCCTATCTAATTAACTCAGACTTTATTCTTAGAATAACCATATACAGTATATAAACCAAGAGTTCTTAAAGGGATAGTAATTGTTTAACAATAAAAGCAGCTCCAATTAATCTTCATAGTATTTGGGCCTTGGAGAGTGTTATTTCAATACTGTTAGAGTTGTAGTTCAAGAGTAATTGAATGATAAAGTATCCCCCTCCTGCCCCTTTTACTGATGTAACACTGCTCACCTCAGAGCAGCAAGACTGTCCAGATGGATTGCAGAAAGGGACAATTTTCAGTGAGCATATGGAAAAACCTAAAAACCTGTCAAGTGGGGAGGGTTTTCCTTATGCTTACATTAAGATGATTGTCCCTTGCTGTGAGCTGTCTGGTTACACTAGGTAATAGGGGTGGCTTACACTAGGTAATAGGGGAGGGAGGGGGATATTTTATCATTCAATTACTCTTGAACTACAACTCTGACAGTACTGAAATAACACTTCATTGCCTAAATACTATGAAGATTAATCGGAGCTGCTTTTTTTGTGAAACATTACCATCACTTTAAATTAATTTATTGTTTTTGCCTCAACCACTTCTGTTGACAGTCTATTCTGTGTCTCTATCATACTTTCCATATTGTAGTTTTTCCATCCATTTCCTCTTATTTTGCAATTGTTCTAATATTCCTCTCATTCTGGAAATATTCCCTTTATTCTGAAATATGCATGTCTCCTGAACTTCATTAAATCCTTCAGTATATTTTGAGGTTTCAGTCCTATCACCCATCTTCCTTTTATTTTGCATGTTATACATATTAAGGTACTGGTGATATGCTTTGTGCTTTAACCCATGGTCCATATGGCGTCTTAACTCCTTAAGGACCAAATGAGCAGCTGGCACTTAAGGACCACGGGACTTTTTTTTTTTTTGCCGAAATGGAATCGGAGGTCACTGAACAGCATGCAGCCATGCAGGGACCCCCGAATTCCATGATGTACATATTCGTAATGTGTCTTTAATGCAAGTTTTCCGATGGAGTATATGTACGACATAGGTCCTTAAGGGTTGAAGCAAACATAACTAACTTTTTGGCAGCTACAGATGTCTCTAAGCCATTACTTCATTTTAGAGACGTTTATATCATCCAGAACAGAGCTGGGTACCTTGAGCCCATACAGCTGTGGAGGACAACAGCTCCTATGAATCCCAGCCAGCCAATAGCTTCCTGGGCAAGATGGGAGCTGTAGCTCTCCCCAGCTGTAGGGCCTCCATTTTCTCACCTCTGATCCAGGAGCGTCAAGGAGGTTAACATTCAACTATTATCCAATAACTGCCCTTTCAGCAAATCTGGTCCTCAGCAAATTAAACAGACAGAAACACATACAATGGAAAAACATAAATTATGGGGGTATATCCTACTGATTAAAACATGGCTACTCCCACTGCTGAGACATGTTTTATTTCAAAGTTATTGCAGTTCAAACTTGCATTTTTTTGGGTGCCGTACTTTCATTGCCTGAAATGTTATGGTGTTGCTGTTAAGAGAGCATTCCATGGACCATTATGGTCAGTTGACCATAAACCTCCATAGTAGTATTTTTCAATATTAGTACTTAAGGCACACCAACAGGTCAGCTTTACCAGGTTTCCCTGCTAATTAACAGATGAATATTCAGTGGCTAATTCATAGTAATGGAGCTGCATGTGCTTAATTACCAATATCCTGAAAACTTGATCTGTTCATGTGCCCTGTGGATTGGAGCTTAGAATAACTGCCCCATAGGGTGACCACATTTCCCTTCTGCCATTCCGGGACGTGGTCACCCTAGCCGTCATACCTTAAGTCCCTGGTGGTCTAGCGGCGTAGAATGTGCTCTGTGCCTCCTCCGGCACAGAGCTGAAGCTCCCGCGCGGTATGGCCAGTAATGCAGAGCGCTGGGAGTGATGTCATCTCCCAGCGCTCTGTATTACTAGAGCGCTTGCCTCCAGGTAAGCTGCATTGCCGCCCTGGATGTCAGCCTGCAAGCGGTGTGTCATATCATGGACGCCGCGAGCGGCGTCCATGATGTGACACACCGCTTGCAGGCTGACATCCAGGGCGGCTTGCCTTCATTCCGGGACACTTCATTGTCCCGGTTGAAGGGGACCCGGGACGCGGGACATAGCCCTGAAATAAGGGACAGTCCCGGACGTTCCGGGACCCGTGGTCACCCTACTGCCCCATAGGATGATGTAGCAACAGCACCTTTGTAAAATTGCAGGCAATGGAGGTACTACATCCAAAAAATCCTTGTTTTAATAATCAGCATTATCCATGCAATATATTTTTTCAATATTAGGTGTTATCATCCCTTCAAGTCAGGGATGCATTTTGAGCCCTAGCACATCAACAGGAGATGTGGTCAGAAATGTGACTGCATCTGTGCTGCTTGATGCAGGACAGTTTCCTGTCCTATGTGATGCAGTTCCCCATAGACCCGCTGTACTGGACTTGAAAGCCTGACACAGCAGTTCTATGGAGAATGTGCACAGAAGCCAGGAGTTTGTGACTGAGAGCAAGGGGGCCAGCATTCTGAAAACCCCAAATGGATTATACCATTTTGGGACTGCACCAAGCGCCCCCATGCTTTTTGGCTGTCTGCTCCCATGGGAGCAGACTTAGTAAAAAGCGATAATTGCCTTTTAAAGCCAGAATTCATCAAACTGCTGGGAAATCAGCATATCCTATATAATAATTCGGTAGGATGTTTGTTAGAAGCCATCATGAGCAGTAGAGACTGCCCAAACGCACAGAATGCTGGGAGTTCTGTGCTGGGAGCATTCTATGCTTTCAGTCAGTCTCTACAGTGCATGACTGTGTCAGCGGCAGGATGCAGAGCAGGACCGGCCTCTTAACCCAAAGCAATGCGTACCCCTCTGGCACTCAAACGGTTAAAATCACCCGGACCTTGGCCCGTGTCCACAGGCTTTTACACTAGTGTGATATAATTGATCAAATGTGTTTGCCTACACAAAGCAAGGATATATACTGTAACTAAATTCTACCACAACCACAGTACATGCATATATGCAAAGAGGTATGTGTGTACTCATATATGGAACCTCTCCAGAAGTACCTCAGGACAATGGTTTCCAGAGTTAATTACTGGGTCTTCAAGGGATAGTAATGGTTAATTTTAAGTTGATTTAATATCGTAGACATTAAAAAAAGATTAACATCAATGTAAGTCTTATCTCTCAAACCTTTATGGTTTGAGAGATATAACTTGCGAAAGTTACCTTTTCCTGGCTGTCTTACTCAAGTCTGCCATCTAGGTGACAGTTGCAGATTCCAGTCATTTGACCAGACGGAGGCTCTTCAGCAGAGCTGAAATCACGCTATTTAGAAATAAATACTTCATTGGAACGGTCTACAAAGTGTGTTTGCAAGCCAGGCACACTTTGTAGACCGTTCCAAATTAAGTATTTATCTGTAGATATCATTATATCGGCACTGCTGAAGAGCTACATCTGGTCAAGTGACCAGAATCTTCTTCTGACAGCTTTACAGCTCGTCAAGCAGAAAGGGGAGGGACCAGAGAACTTTATTTTCCTATATCTCTCAAACCATAACGGTTTGAAAGATACAAATGAATGCAAGTACTCTCTTTTAATTGTATATACCATATAGTTAATACTTTTTTCTGACATTACTATCCCTTTCAGGGATATAAGTTGATTCTCTAGCTTGGTGAATTTCCCAGTAACCACACCCACTTCACTTTATGTTTAGCCCACTCTGTGCCCATTTGATCCACACATTTCACTTTCCTTCCTCCCAATACTGCTCACCAGAAAAAAACGCAGCCCACATTATGACACAAATCATGCCATTTGCACACCCCCACCTCCAGGCCTTCCTGGTACTCCGAGAGTTGGAAACAAAGAGATTCCCAGGCATGTGTATGCATATGATCACCCCATATATTAGACTGGTACCCACCAGTCAGAATTTCATTTACGAAACTGGCAGATTTTCATTCATCGCTCATTGATGAATGAAATACTAGATACATTCTGGCCACTAATGCATTTGCAAATGGCCGAATACTCAAAGGAATATAATTATTTCCTTTCAAATTCAGTCATTAGTAAATGTGGCCTATGTGTATCTGACTGTAAAATGATCTTTAAGGTGGCTATTTAAAGGCATTGTAATGTCTAAACAAAATGTTATTGCCAATTCTTCTTTAGATTATAAGAAACATTTTGCTCTGTTTAAAAACTCTTACTTTTGTGTCATTCTGGCGAACTCCCACTGAATGGCTAGTGGTATCGTGCGACCCGTTGGCTGCAGTGGGTACAAACTTCAGTAAGTAATTATAAGGAAAATCCTGCTACGCTTGATGAAGGCAGGATTTCCCTTTGCTTACTGAAGTTTGTCCTTCGCCGCATCCGTCCAGACCTCAGAGAGCTGCATTCCTCCCAAGTGTCCCTTTTTAGGAGGGACAGTCCCGCTTTTGGACCCAAATCCCTCTGTCACTCTTTCCCACCCTGGTACCCCTCTTTTTAGGAGCTCATACAGAGTGGTATGTATATAAGTGTTATCACATTGCTCCACAGCAATAAAATGCACTTTAATGTTTGTATAAACTTCAGTATATGTGTGTGTATAAATTAGTCTGTGTAAATATAATACTTTGACCTTGCTCTAAGTAATTTATTCAGTTACACAAAAAGGTGTCAATAAGTCATGAAATAACTTAAAAATTATCAGTAATGTCCCACCCACCAGCCACACTCCCATTAACATCCCCTAAAACAAAAGTGTCCCTCTTTGGCCATTTGAAATGTTGGGAGGCATGGAGCTGCAGCAGTGATGTAGGGGCGGGTGGGTGATCCTACTCCACATCATAATTTTAGAACAAAGCAAAAATAAGAGTTTTTAAACAGCACAAAGTGTTTCTTATAATCTAATGAAGACTCGGCGATAGAGTTTTGTTTAGACATTACAATCACTTTAACAACTTTTATGAGTGCCAGAGATGCATCTAACAATTTCCATTTGCAATGTGTTGGATATATCTCTGGCACTCAAATGGTTAATGCTGTGTATATAGATTTATGTAGGTAGCTGGCTAGCCTAGCAATAGATAGCAATGAATAATCTCTCTCTGTATTCCATGTGCACAAAATAAAAGTGGAATAATTCTGGAGCAAACATATTGCACTGAAGGGGTTAAAATATGCATATAAATTGAAAAGGATCTTTATTTGTCCCCTGTTGTACAATTGACTTGACCCAGAATTACTCTACATGTTAATGCATATTTTAATTTTATTTTTTTAATTTAAAGGGATAGCAACATTGATATTTTGCAAGTGCATACAATATAAAGCCTTTACTTTGTTGTTTCTTTTTTATATTTGTCTGCTTTTTGCACTTTTATATCCTTGACAGGGGTTAAAGGTTTTGGTAATTAGGGTTCCACCAAGATTTTGTGATTTTTCAACTGCAAAATGTTGGAGAATCTCTATTTTATCCCTTGATTAATTTTTGTTTTTTCGGGTTGAGACCCTGGAGAAAAATGTTGGGACACCACTGCTCTATACGAATCTGTAGTGAGGAGGACATCCGGTCCTAGGATAAACAAGTGCCTGAGTCTGACTCTCTCAATCCTCTGCACTTAGCAGGAAGGTCAAATTTAGACTTTCAAAATAAAGTACACTTTAGCATATCAAGTGGATTTAACCAGATGCTGGAGGGGTGAGCAACGCACTGCAAAACAATTGTCTATAAATAAGGTGCTAATTTAAGATTCTTCAAGATTCTGCATGTTTATTCTTGTGTGGATCTTTCAAAACCTTTAGCATAGATTGGGGGTCATTGTCAGTAAGAAAAGTATTTGCTTTACCAGTATTAGTCCAACAGAGGTTTTGTGCACAACAGCACAGCAAAGTTTTGTGCAACGGCACTAACTCCTGCATGACAACTCTCTGAAATGAAGTGCTGCTTGTATGAATGTGTTTCTGAGAAGTCACCTTCACACAGTCACAGGACTCACATGCTCCTGCAGAATCATAGTTGCAAGTTGTGGAGAGCATGAAGAAGCCTCCCACACTCACTGTAGACCATGTGATAGAGAGAAGAGATGTGAAATAACAGCCGCAGAATCTGCTGGAGCATTATAAATAAAATATCCTCCACAGTGTAGACGGAGGGGTAATTGAGGGGAAACATGTTGGTGCAGGGTAGGAGCTAAGCAACCAGAAGGTTGCAGGGGATTGGTTGGTGGTGATTAGGGGGTGGAAGCTTGAGGAGGGGAATCAGGTTTGGCCAACGGTATTGCACAGTTGCTGGCTTCCTTTCCACTAAGTAGCATCCCGCCTTCCCTCCCTTTATGCTTTGTTTTCTCTGGGTATTTGGATTTTGCTTTGTTTGCATGTCATCTTTGTCACAGTTTGGGCCGATAGGTCCTTGCCTAGTGTGTAGGGTAAGCTAAGTGATGCATGTACTGGAGACTAAGGTTAGAACAGTGGTCTTATGGGCTGATCTCCCCTGGGCTTCACTGGACTTATTTTAGATGGCCAATGGGATACTGGGAAAGTTGGTTAAGGTAGAAGGTTATAGTCCAGGCTTGGACAAAAATGTGTTGGATAGTTTGTTACCAGTGGCGTAATTATAGGGGTCACATGGGTCACACCCTTGCACTCCAGGGGCCCGGCCTCCCCCTGCGACCTCTCCGCCTGGCGCCTGCAATCTCCCGCTGGCACAGTAGTAATGCAGAGCGCTGGGAGATGACATCATCTCCCAGCACTTTGCATTACTAAGAGGACCACGCGGGAGCTCCAGGTAGGAGATGGGGGCATTGTGGAGGGGGTTAATGTGGTCAGGGGGGCCAATGTGGTGGGGGGGCAATGTGTGTGGGGGGGCCCATGGCACTTCTTGTACCAGGGCCCGGAAGATTCTAGTTACGCCTCTGTTTGTTACCCTACACCTAGCAAAGGGTTGTGTAGAAGATTATGTGAGTTTTTATATGTTGCAAAATAAAGCTGTGGCCTTTTTCACCTATACTTTGGTGTGTATGTGTGTGTGGTTATCCCAAATAATAATTGTTATTAATAATAATAATAATAATAATAATAATATAGTTCACCTCTCTACTGAAAAGAAATCCAGGACATTAACAGCATATGTTAACATTTCAGAAACACAGACTATTAAACCCCAAAAAAACATATCATGTTCTGGAAAATCAGGACATATGGTAACCCTATCTAATGCTTATATAAGCTAGGCATGTCTGAACGTGTTCCTGATATGATGTTCATTTAGAGAAGATTTCCTTTCTGAAGGTCAGTCAACATTAGTTCTAAACTGGAGTGTAAGTCTACTCTGCAATAAAGAGATAACCATAAAGAAGCTGCAACCATTCTTTTTAACTTTTGTTTTGCTAGTGCATCATTAAACAATAATATAAAAAGGCCAGATGTATGTTTGTCCGATGCAGACATGCGCAATAGAGACTGCCCGAAAGCAGGCCATTGTCTGATGCAGTCATGCGCAATAGAGACTGCCCGAACGCAGGCCATGTATGTTTGTCCGATGCAGTCATGCTCAGTAGAGACTGCCCGAATGCACAGAATGCTGGGAGGTGTAGGTCTGCAGCACTTTGACCCATTTACAAGGGCTTTTACACTAGTAATTAGTAAAGTAAAATTGTCTATATAGTTAGTTATTTTTTATTTTAACATTTTTAAAGCTTTTAAATTAAAGCTCAGGATTTCAGTGGCTGGTTGTAGATGATGAGTTATATTCACCAAAAGCTGGAGGTGTAAAGATTGACTACAATTGCTCCACCTGGTCCCAGACAGTAAAAAGCAGGGCATGTGGCATAGTACACCACTATCACTGCTGCAGAAAAAACTGAAGGGCAGGGTTCATTCTGTTGAATAAAACAAGGGAACTCCCACTGCTGAGAGGCGTTTTACCCAAAAGTTCTTGCACCTCATACTTGAATTTTTAAGGCGCAGTATCTCAGTGGCCTCATATTTACAGAGGCGCTGTTGCTACACAGTCATCTGGACAGCTCTGGTCAATTGACCATAATCCTCCATGGGATGGTGCAGCAACAGCGCCACTGTAAAATTTCAGGCCATGGAAATACTGAATCTTAAAAATTCATGTTTGAACTGCTATAACTTTTGAGTAAAACACCTCTGATCAATGGGAGTACCCTTGTATTATTCAGGAGATTAAACCTTACAATAACATATTTTCACACATGAAGTGTTACTATCCTTTTAAATACAGCATACAGATCATTCAGTGCTGCTGGAATGGTGTTACATTGTATCACCATACCTGCTTTCACTGAACGTGACAGAAAGTTCTCTGAAAACAGATATTCTGAGAGCTCAATGTTGGGTACATAAAAGTGTAAAAGAAAAAAAAAATAGGTGGAGATTAAAAAAAACAAAATAATGCTTGTATGATTGTGTTTCTGACAAGTCACCTTCACACAGCCACAGGACTCACAACTATGATTCTGCCGCTGCAGGAGCATGTAAGTTGTGGAGAGCATGGAGAAGCTTCTCACACTCACCGCAGACCATGTGATAGAGAGAAGAGATGTGAAATCTGCAGGAGCATTACAAATAAAATATCCTCCACAATGTAGACGGAGGAGTAATGGAGGGGAAACATGTGTTGGTGCAGGGTAGGAGTTAGGCAACCAGAAGGTTGCTGGGGATTGGTTGGTGGTGATTAGGGGGTGGAAGCTTGAGGAGGGGAATCAGGTTTGGCAAAACTGGACTGCGCAGTTGCAGGCAGCCTTTCCACTAGACAACATCCCTCCTTCCTTCCATTTATGCTTTGTTTTCTTTGGTTATTTGGATTTTGTGCTTAGTTTACATGTCATCATTGTCACAGTTTGGGGCAATAGGTCCTTGCCAAGTGCGAAGGGTAAGCTAAGTGATGCATGTACTGGAGACTAAGGTTAGGTCAGTGGTCTTATGGGCACAGCTGGGAACTCACCGGTTTTGCCCAAGAGACTCCAGTTTTCACACTGCATTACCGGGTCTCTGGGGCAGAGGTTGATTCTCCGGATGTGGGGAGTTTCTTCTGAAACTCTGCCCACATCTGCTCCTTCCCCGTCTGTTTCTCCAATTTATCCTCCTTCTCTGGCAGATTTTGCAGGTCTGTGAAGCACCAACCCCATGCCAATTAAGCTCTGCCCATTTTTTGACACAAATCACGTCATCTATCTCCCACAGCAGCACCAAAGAAGTCCCCCTCTGGGGAGAGGAAAATGAGAAGTTCCCAGGTATGCTTATGGGTTGATCTCCCCCAGGTTTCGGCCACAGGTTAACTTGGCCTGTTGGCTATATTCATTAGGCCTATTTTAGCTGGCCGATGGTTAACTGAGAAAGTTGGTTAAAGGGATAGTAATGTCAGAAAAAAAGTATTAACTATATGGTATATACAAGTAAAAGAGAGTACTTGCACTTATTCGTATCTCTCAAACCTTTATGGTTTGAGATATATAGGAAAATAAAGTTCTCTGCTCCCTCTCCTTTCTGCTTGACAAGCTGTAAAGCTGTCAGAAGCAGATTCTGGTTGCTTGACCAGATGTGGCTCTTCAGCAGCGCCGATAACAATATAACAATATCTAAAGACAAATTCTTAATTTGGAATGGCCTACAAAGTGTGCCTGGCTTGCAAGCACACTTTGTAGACCGTTCCAATGAAGTATTTATTTCTAAATAGCATGATTTCAGCTCTGCTGAAGAGCCTCTGTCTGGTCAAATGACTGGAGTCTGCAGCTGTCAGCTACATGGCAGTCTTGAGTAAAACAGCCAGGAAAAGGTAACTTTAGCAAGTTATATCTCTCAAACCATAAAGGTTTGAGAGATAAGACTTACATTGATGTTAATCTTTTTTAAATGTCTACAATATTATATCAACTTAAAATTAACCATTACTATCCCTTTAAGGTAGAAGGTTATAGTCCAGGCTTGGAGTTTTTAGATATTTTATGGGAACCAGTGGGAACTGTGGTAATCAATGGGAATTTGGTTTTTTTTTTAATTTTTTTTAATGCAGTTGGTTTCACTCAGAATGACTCTGCTTTTGGGCATGCCACTTTTAGTGCTGCATTCAATAAGCTTAAATAGTGTAATTCTGCCACAAACTACTGTAACTACACCACAAGGAACAAATCAAATTTCCCACAATCCTCTTTAATTACAAAGGGAATACTAAAGAGCTCACCAACGCAGTGCTTCAATGGGTTAACTCCTTGAGTGCCAGAGGGTTATGAAACACATTGCTTTTGTATTGCGTTGTGTTTCCCTCTGGCACGCAATGGGGAATTTCCAAAGACCCCATTTAAATCAATGAGCCTATTTAATTAACCCTTTGATTGCCAGAGGGGTACGTAACACATTGCTTTGCAATGCGTTGCACACCACTCTGGCATTCAATGGGTTAATCCCCTATGTTGTAGTTGGTTTAGTCCAGAATCCTGCCCCTTTAACTTATTGAATATGGACCAGAGTGCTCTAGATGTATTTATAATAGTTTACATTAATTCAAGTTCCAAGGGTTTCCTAGAATCCTATGCATTTTATCTTAAAAAAATGTATCCTGCGTCAAAGCGTTCTAGATGTGTTTATCATAGCTCATTGAGCACTGATTTGTGTTATGTTGCAGATGCTCATTATAAAGTATGATTTGTTTCACTGGAATGTATCCTTTATACAGTTACGTTGTTGAAAATTGCATTTACTGATCTAAAATATCCAAACATGCCACCAAAGGAAGATAGGGTTTCAGGATCTAAACCGTTCAGAATCTAAATCTAACAGTGTAATTAACCCCTTGTATGCTAGTGATGTCTCCAATGTATTGCTTTGCTGGCATCCTATGGGTTAAAGGGATAGTAATGTTTCATAATAAAAGCAGCTCTAATTAATCATCATAGTATTTGGACTTTGGAGAGTGTTATTTCAGTTCTGTCAGAGTTGTAGTTCAAGAGTAATTCAATGACAAAGTATCCCCCTCCCATCCCTTTTACTGATGTAACACTGCTCAGCCAGAGCAGAAGGGAGGTGTCCAGGTAGATTGCAGAGAGGGACAATCTTCAATTAAGATAAGGAAAAAACCTGAAAAACTTGTCAAGGGGGGCAGGGCTTTCATTGTTCTCATAGGAAGAAGATTGTCCCCTTCTGTTATCTGGCTGGTCTATGGACTGGATTCTACATCTGAGAAGAGATGGCTTACACTAGGTAAAAGGGGCGGGAGGGGAAACTTTGCTTGTGAACATATCTTAAACCATAAAGGTTTGAGAGATAAGACATATTGTTCTTCATGTTTTTTTAATGCCTACAAGATAAAATAAAGATAAAACAAAGTATTACTATCCCTTTAAAGAAACACTTTTTGTTATGTTTAACTCTCTGTGTGCTAGAAGGATGTGCAGTGCATTGCTATGCAGTGAGTTGCACACTCCAATGGCACTCAAAGGGTTACATTTTGGTTCTATATTTGCAAAGTGATTCCTTAGAATTTTCACTCATCGACTCTAGAAAACAATAAAGTGCTGGTTGTATTATTAAAAAGACAGTGCACCATTTTTTTACTTTATATGTCCTGTAGGTATATAATATATAAAGTCAAAAAGCCTATACTTTTTTTTCATCTGCATCTATTTTATTTTTACACTTTAATATCCCTTATAGTGAGCTGTTTTCAGAGACTTTTCTGTCAGGGCCTGTGAAAGCAGGGACAATCATACAATTTAAAACCCGCAGCAGAAAAGTCTTCCTTCATTTTATTGAATACAGCATATAGATCACTCAGTGCTGGAGTTATATAGAGTTATATTGTACCACTATCCCTGCTTTTCCAGCCTGTGACAGAAAACACTTTTGAAACAGAACCAGGGATTTTACTGTCATTTTGGGCTGAGTAACATCTTTCACCTCAATAGTAAAACATGAGAAAACACAGCATTTTAAGGGGATAGTAAGACTTAACCCCTTAACGACCAGGGAATCCGGAAGCGGAAGTAACTTAACGACCACGGTGCAATTTTTTTTTTATTGCTCCATTGCGTTCCGGACTCCCCGTTGCGTTCCGGTCATAGTACGTCATCGGTCGTTAAGTCAAATCGACCCTTGACGTACTATGACCGTCAAGGGTCGTTAAGGGGTTAAAATATGGAAAAAATTATGTTGTAGGGTTTACCCTCCTGAGTAAAACAAGAGTACTCCTACTGCTGAAATGTGTTTTATTCAAAAGTTATTACAGCTCAGACATACATTTTTTTGGTGCAGTATCATAGTGGCCTGAAATTTTGCAGTGGTGCTGTTGCTACACCATCCTATGGATAGTTCTGGTCAGTTGACCATTAATCTCCATAGGATGATGTAGCAACAGTGTCAGTGTACAATTTCACCTAAAAAAAACAGGTTTGACTTGTAATAACATTTGAATAAAACACCTTTCAGCAGTGGGAGTTCTCTTGTTTTACTCAGGGGGCTAAACCCTACAACATATATTTTTTTTACATATCAAGTATTACTAACCCCTTAAGCCTTCCATTGCATTGAAATCAATGATAATGCGATTTCCCACTTGTGTGAACATACCCTAACATAGCACAATTATTATTATTATTCTTTATTTATATAGTGCCAACTAATTCCACAGCTCTGTATCATATGTGGAGTACAGGTCAAGATCACAATGTAGCCCGCTAAAGGGTGGCTTAAAGGGATAGTAATGTTTCATAATAAAAGCAGCTCTAATTAATCATTACAGTATTTGGACTTTGGAGAGTGTTATTTCAATTCTGTCAGAGTTGTAGTTCAAGAGTAATTCAATGATAAAGTGTCCCCCTCCCGCCCCTTTTACTGATGTAACACTGCTCAGCCAGAGCAGAAGGGAGGTGCGAAGGTAAACTGCAGCGATGGACAATCTTCAATTAAGATAAGGGAAAAACCTGAAAAACTTGTCAAGAGGGGCAGGGTTTTCATTGTTCTCATAGGAAGAAGATTGTTCCATGCTGTTATCTGTCTGGTCTATGGACTGGATTCCACATCTGAGAAGAGATGGCTTACACTAGGTAAAAGGGGCGGGAGGGGGAACTTTGCTTGTGAATATCTCTCAAACCATAAAGGTTTGAGAGATAAGACTTATATCGTTCTTCATGTTTTTTTAATGCCTACAAAATAAAATAAAGATAAAACAAAGTATTACTACCCCTTTAACTCTATTACTTGAGGCACTGATATATGCGGCTAAGGTACAAACATATACATGTATACAAAATGTTATAGACTTCACTGTTACATCCTGTACGTTTTTATCATATTCATATCAAGCCTGGCAGCCGGTGACTTGTTGCAGCTTGTCACCTGTGTGACTGTTATTATTATAATTATTATTCTTTATTTTTATAGCTCCAACTAATTCCGCAGCGCTGTACAATTGGGAATAGACATACAGAGGTATTAGTACAATCAACTGTGGAGAACAATAGGATCAGAGGGCCCAACTCTTGAGAGCTCAATTACAAACTTCTTGTATGTTGCATTAGCCTTTTTTCTGTAAACTATATAGTTTTTGACAAATTATGATTTATTGCCACAGTGTGTCACTTTATCCTAATTCACTGCATAGTATGTTAATTACTTATCATTCACTGTGCTACTAAAAAAATGGCCCACATGTGTGGGCTCTGTTTAAATTCATTCACAGCACAGTGTGTGCTAATATTGTCCCAAGCCAGAATTTAAAGGGATAGTAATTCTTCGTTTTATCTTTATTTTATTTTGTAGGCATTAAAAAAACATGAAGAACGATATAAGTCTTATCTCTCATACCTTTATGGTTTGAGAGATATTCACAAGCAAAGTTTCCCCCTCCTGCCCCTTTTACCTAGTATAAGCCATCTCTTCTCAGATGTGGAATCTGGTTGTAAGACCAGACAGATAACAGAAGGGGACAATCTTCTTCCTATGAGAACGATGAAAGCCCTGCCCCCCTTGACAAGTTTCTCAGGTTTTTCCCTTATCTTAATTGAAGATTGTCCCTTTCTGCAGGTTACCTGGGCACCTCCCTTCTGATCTGGCTGAGCAGTGTGTTACATCAGTAAAAGGGGCGGGAGGGGGATACTTTGTCATTGAATTACTCTTGAACTGCAACTCTGACAGAATTGAAATAACACTCTCCAAAGTCCAAATACTATGATGATTAATTAGAGCTGCTTTTATTATGAAACATTACTATCCCTTTAAGTAGCATTAATTGTTACATTGTGCCACAATAATACTTTCTCAAAAACTATTTGCAAAACAAATGTCAAGCTCAACATATAGGTGGGTTTTAATTTGATATACAAATAACCTATTTTTTCTTAAGGTGACAGGCCCACTCTAAATAAACAGTGCTAGCTGAATAGATTATTCTAGTTCAAGATAGTCCCAGAGCTGGATTACAGTAGGCACAGGGTCAGTGATGGGTAGGCAGGGAAGGTTAAAAGGTAAGATGTTGGCTGGAATCCAATCCTAGTAGAGTTACTTGCTAAATACTAAAGTCAATGAGAAAAGCCACTCCAGTGAAAGAATATCTGCATGCAGCTCCTGTTATTCAATGGGTTCACTATGGAAATGTCGGTGTCTATTTGCCGACCACAAAAAGGGTGATATAATAACGTCGCCTGCATCACAAGGTCAACATCACAATGTAGCCCGCTAAAGGGTGGCTTAACTCTATTACTTGAGGCACTGATATACGCAGCTAAGATGCAAACATATACATGTATACAAAAAGTTATAGACTTCACTGTTACATCCTGTACATTTTTATCATATTCATATCATGCCTGGCAGCCGGTGACTTGTTGCAGCTGGTCACCTGTGTGCCTGTTATTATTATAATTATTATTATTTATTTATATAGCGCCAACTAATTCCGCAGTACTGTACAATTGGGAATAGACATACAGAGGTATGAAATAGTACACTCAGATGTGGAGAACAGAAGGATCAGAGGGCCCTGCTCGTGAGAGTTTCCTGTTGACACCTTTCTATTCTGAGTCAGCTGACACTTATTATATTGCAGAATTGGAAGGGGTCAAGAGGCACACAGGTCACCTGCAGCAACAGGTCACCGGCCACCAAACATGATATTAATATTTAAACAACTACATTATGAAACAGTGAAGTCTATAACTTTTTGTATACATGTATATTTTTGTACCATAGCCGCATATATCAGTGCCTCAAGTGATAGAGATAAGCGGGCATTATTATGGCCATGTGTCTACAAGACATAGCAACCCTTCCTTGGGCTACATTGTGATCTCAACTTTGTGATGCAGGCAACTTTATAATATCGCCCTTTTCGTGGTTGGCAAATAGACACCAACACTTCAATAGGATACCTATTCAGTGGAACCTAGTGGTGCAACAAATTCATTTGGTGACAAAATTCCATTATTTGGTGGACTGATTGACATATTTGGTGGACTCTTTCATCATTTGGTGATTTGATTGACATATTGGGTGCAACAGATTTATTTGGTGACAAAATGTCTTCATTTGGTGGATTGATTTACATATTTGGTGCACACTTTATTTTGTGAGTTAATTTGAAGCAAAAAATTATTTTTATGTCAATCTGTCAAAATTTGGTGAATATATTAACATATTTGGTGCACTGAATTTCTTTGGAGACAAACTTTCATTGTTTGGTCACACATTCATAAATTTAACTGAGTGACCTTTTCCTTGCACCTAATTCATTTGGTGACAGTCCTTAGTCATTCATTGAACTGACTGATATATAATTTGTAACAAATTTATTTGGTACTAAACTTTGGTCAACACGTTGCATTTTGTGAAATAGGTAAACAATTTTGTAAACAACAATGTGTTCAGTGAAATATATACAAGCATTCAGTAGACAACATTACTTTTGTGGCATAGTTGCTGCAATTTTGTGGACAAAATGAAAGGTTTACAAACAGCACCCCATAGGAGAGTGACAGAAGTGTAGCAGAATAAAATGGCAGACTGCAGAGACACTGGATATGGACATACAGGGGAACTTCATCCGCTTGAGCCTCAGGAGAGAGCTCATAAGCTGTGACCTGGGAAAAGTAAATAACACAATTTGCTTGATAACGGGGTGGGGCTTATCAATATGGTACATGGGAAGTAAGCAGAAAGTGGGCAGGAAGTAGGCATAACAGGGTGGGAAGGAGAAGTGGGCAGGGAATGGAAGGATCAGGGTGGGAAGTAGGAGAAGTGGGCAGTGTTTCATATTAGCTTTAAGAACTGTAGTCCCCAGGGCAGATCTGGAGAGTTCCCAGGTATGCATATGGGCATTCAAGGCATATGCTTCATTTTCCTCAAGCAAGGAACAACCATGCCACTGATGACATCCATTAAAAAAATCAAGTTCTGAACCTATAACATTGAAATATTATTGACCAGAGGGATGAGGGAAATTGTTCTGTAAGTTTGACAGTCTTATGAAACAGGCAGTTTCGCAAGATCCACAATATATTTTGTGAAACAGGTGCCTCTGTATTTCATTACGTTTGCTGTTTGAACAGGAAAAGTAATGATGTGATGTCTGTCCTCATCTTCATTCAACACAGGCTCCTGTCCCAGTCACCACTCATCTGGACAAGGTAGGAGAATTGCTTCAGTGGGTTACTATTACATCATGACTGCTGAGGGTCTTTCCCCCATCTCTCTCTCCCCAACTCTTTCCTTCTCTACTTCTCCATTCATAATTTGTTCGGAACCAAGGGTCTGGAACCAAAATGTTCTCAAGGCCCAGCAATTTTGATTCATAAACTACAGAAGTTAAGATCATCTCTGCCTCTAGCCTAGGTACCACAAAGGTTTCTTTCCTTACACTTGCAATATAATCTGTGAGCAGTGGGAAAAAACTCTGGAACAGTAGAGGCTTCAATACAGGTTACCTGATTGACTGGCTAATTGGAGCTGATCCGTACCTCTCAGATAGATGCAAATAGCTTGCAGTGAGGTGAGGTGTTACATATGTATGAATGCTGAGCATCATCTAAACACATTCTCTAATATGCGTGAGTTAAGGGGTTAATCACAGCCTGGCCATTTAGATTACTGGTTTCTATCTATGAAACTTGTGCTGGTGCACAGGCCACTTTTAGGGGACACAATGCAGATCTGTTGGTTACATCAGAAATTGTAAAGCTATGATATTGCTGCCCATATTGCACATCTGTACCCATTCCAACTAAGAGCAGATCATAGAGACTGATTCACAAGGTTGTTATGTCCAGGAGTTGTGGGTAGTCACAAGGGACATCAACCATATGTGTTTGGCTAAACCCCACATAAACCCACCAGAGACTGAATGCTGCAATGAGTGTCACAAGAATACAGTAGGGTGACCACATGTCCTGGAATGCCCGGGACAGTCCCTTAATTGAGGTCTGAGTCCCGCGTCTCGTTTCACCCCCCCACCGGGACAATAAACAGTCCTGGAATAAAGCGAATCTAAGTAAAGCTACCCAAGTAGGGTGACCACATGTCCTGGAATGCCCAGGACAGTCCCTTAATTGAGGTTTGAGTACTGCATTCTGTTTAACCCCCCCCCACGGGAAAATAAACAGTCCAGGAACAAAACGAATCTAAGTAAAGCTACCCAAGTCTGCCACTCTGCGTCTGCCCTGGTCTGCCAGCTGACAGCCTCAGTCAGTCTCTGGTCCGTACGTAAAGGTACACGACAGTAACAGGCACTCAGTGCCTTACCAAAAACAACATGCACCATCAGCCAAAGAGAGAGGAGAGTATTGTCACGATGCTCCTCTCTCATTGGATGGCTGATGTGATGTATGTGAAACAGAGGGGAGGAACCGCAGCACTGGGACGCATGGATATGTAATTAATATAATGCAAGCAAGCGAGCCAGGGAGTCTCCTGTCCCAAATGCCATTCTGTTGACTTCTGTAGCACAATTACAGGAGTAGAGCAGAGCAGGCAAGTGCAGCAGAGATGAGGAATACGTGAGATAGCAGGAAGATCATGCAAGTAAGGAAGACGCACTGCACAGTCCTACTCCTTCCCATTCTGCCTAGTTGACTTCCCCTTGCTTTGATTTCTGAGGAAGCACTGAGCCTGTGATGGTTGCTGTCAGTGAGTCCCCTATTCCCTGGCAATGAAAGGGTGAAATAAACTAAAACAAGCTGTAATTGTGCAGTCTATGGTATGGTGGGCAACATATGGCTTCCCAGCTCCTGTGCACTGCAAATCCCATCATACTCAGCCAGCCATTGGCTGTCTGAGGACGATGGGACATACAATCCAACAATAGTTCTAAGCTGTAGGCTGCCCACCCCACTATACTGTCCACAGAAGTCATTCATCCATTCAGGAGTATAGCAATTGGTTTCCACACTATCACACTAACAAAATGTCTGCTGCAGCAGCTTGCAGTCTAGGGCTGGTTAGTTGAGGTACACTGGGATTAATGGATGTGTTCAAGGTGATCCAGAGATAAGCTGACCACATATCACTTTAAATGAGGATGCTTATGAAAATGTAATTCTTCAGGACTGCACTGTAATCAGTGTGTGTTTTTCATAAGCATCCTACCTTTCAAGGGATATTGGTTCACCTTTGGTAGAGAAAGCCTTTGGACCAGACTCTAATATCACTACTGCTCTGAAGAGAACATAGATTGTGCACTGACATCCAATGATGTCTGCTCAGATATACAAAGTCACATGATGCCAGGGGACGCATCTTCATAAGTGTCCCTAAATGGCAGAAAGGAAATGTGGCTACCCTAGAATACAGTCACTCCTGTGAATGTCAGACAGCATTCCCAAAGACCATCATACAAATGTCCATCCCTGAGAACATCTCTCAAGACAGAAAATTATTTCCAAAGAAAAAGTAGACCCCACCTGGAAGAAAATAGCTATGATTTGCATGGTGCATCTGCATCCCATTCCCTCTGCTACATATAAGGCACCTAAGAAGGTTGCAAGGTGATGGGTACTTATAGGGTTGGATTTATATCCAAGGCTCCCTTAGGCAAGGCACTCTAGGTGCCCTTAGCATTGCCCATGGCCACACCCCCACACCTTACATGTCCCAACCCCCAGTTCCATCAATTCTTTCCTGGCACAGAAAATACCCTTGGCCTATAACAATCAAGGACAAAAAAAACTTTAATTCCTTGGTTACTAGAGAGATCTCCAGTGCATTGCTTTGAATTGGAGATCTCTCTAGCATCCAGAGGGTTACATAATAGCCTGTAAAAGGATATATAAACTGATGCAGGTACATTGAGATTGCCTGGCCACACCCACAAGTCAGAATGTTGGTGTAGCCAGCACAGCTGAGGCACCCCTCAAAGTGTGGAACTCTAGGCAGCTGCCTCCTCTGCCTATCGGGAAATCCAGCCCAGGCACTTTGTGGGCATGAGTCCATCCTTCCCCAATCCAGTCTGTGAGGTCGCACATGGCTATGCAGGGTTGTGGCTGCACGGAGCCTTCTCACACATCTGTGCAGAGAGAATTTACTTGTTATTTTTCACCATTTTGTGTTCACTAAGGCAGAAATCTGTGACTTTTACAAGTCCAGGTGA
The DNA here is from genome assembly GCA_037306005.1 of Rhinophrynus dorsalis. NCBI lineage: Eukaryota > Metazoa > Chordata > Amphibia > Anura > Rhinophrynidae > Rhinophrynus > Rhinophrynus dorsalis. The sequence continues at coordinate 439,365,288 of CM074722.1, read as the reverse complement.
GATTTAGATGGGACACTGGGAGGAGTTTCTAAAAAATAGGACTGTCCCATGAAAACTGTGAGTCATGGGACACCCAAGTATGACATCAATGTTTTCATAAGCCTAAATGAAATGGCTGTAGTAATGGGGATAGACATCTCTTGGGACCCCCAGAGCAGAGTGCAACTCAGGAGGAGGGGGCTTGATGGGACTAGGAAGAGGAAGAGTATAGGAAGTGGGGCAGCTTTTGATAGAGTGGTAGTTTTTGGGGAGACATCAGGAAATGACAGCTGCGGGAGGTGTTGTGTCCCACAGCCATTGTGATTGTGACAGTGTACAGTGAGGATCATCTCTCCACCCGCTGCTGTGCTGGACATGTGGTGGGTACGCACCTCTGTGTGTGTGCTAAGGGCACATGGGTACAGGGTCCGAAGCGGTGGTGGGTTTCAGGAACACATGTGGCATGCACAGTGCTGGCCTCATGGTTTTATGTTGTCACACCATGGCGGGTTGCTTGTTGGGTGACTCATGGGGCTTTTTAAATGATGGTACATGATCATGGCTCTTAGACTTGGTCTTAAGAGTCGTGGGTATGGATGCTGGGTTAGCACTTCCCACATTCAAATAGTTCAGGGTTGGATGGTGGCATGGCCCTCAGTCAGGTAATGTTATTAAAGTTCGGGTATTATATTGTTAAAGTCAAGTAATGACTATGTATTAGTAAGCACTAGGGGGTTTAAGTTTACTGGTTATGTAATCAGGATTCAAGTGTTAATACATTGAATACATTTATTAAGTATTGTATTATCTTGGTAATAAATGTTGCGGCCTTTTCTACCCATCCAAGGTGTCTGTGCATGTGTTTTAATCCTTTGTGTGCCAGAGAGGTACGCAACACATTGCTTTGCAATGTGTTGCGTACCCCTCTGGCATTCAGTGGGTTAAAGGGGGGTAAACTGAGAAAGAGGTGGATGACTTGACAATGCCCTACCAAAAAGTAAGTAGATCTTAAGATGTTTAACAGAGGTACATATGTAGGTAGGAGTCCTTCATACTGAAGACTGGATACACATTTATATGTTGTTTGCACATTATCTGTAGTTACCTGTACTTGCTATGCACCATTTTAGGTCTGTATTTAAAGGGATAGTAATATTTCATAAAAAAAGCAGCTCTAATTAATCATCATAGTATTTAGACTTTGGAGAGTGTTATTTCAATACTGTCAGAGTTGTAGTTCAAGAGTAGTTCAATGACAAAGTATCCCCCTCCCGCCCCTTTTACTGATGTAACACTGCTCAGCCAGAGCAGAAGGGAGGTGCCCAGGTAGACTGCAGAGAGGGACAATCTTCAATTAATATAAGGGAAAAACCTGAAAAACTTGTCAAGGGGTGCAGGGTTTTCATTGTTTTCATAGGAAGAAGATTGTCCCCTGCTGTTATCTGTCTGGTCTATGGACTGCATTCCACATCTGAGAAGAGATGGCTTACACTAGGTAAAAGGGGTGGGAGGGGAAACTTTGCTTGCGAATATCTCTCAAACCATAAAGGTTTGAGAGATAAGACTTATATCGTTCTTCATGTTTTTTTAATGCCTACAACATAAAATAAAGATAAAACAAAGTATTACTATCCCTTTAACTCTAAACTCCCCACAATAAACAACAGACATTATCATTTGAAAGAGATTTGCCATAAAAAGGAAGTCCCACCCATGAATCCACTGAGAACATTCTTGTTGAGTAGTTATAGACTACAGCAGAGGTCTCCACTCATTGCTGTGCAATGTGTTGAAGACCACTATTGAGTTTAAAAAGGTTAAAATCCTCTTTTAAAAGTTTGGGAATTTATATTCCTCCTTTATGGTTCATTTGGTTTTCTTCAGAATGTACTCCTTTATATTTGGTGTATAAAGTGGAACTTTCACTTTGATTCAAGTGTATATATTTGAAAACTGAATTAAAAACTGCCTATGTGTTATATTATCCAAACGTCCTGCAAATATACAGTTACGGAGATATTCATACTTGATACCATGTGCTAATTTATGCTAACTGCAGGGCCGGATTTACCATTAGGCAGAGTAGGCATCTGCAATGTGAGGGTAAGTTTGAGCTGATGGGGGGCAATATGGAGATGATGGCAATGTGGAGCTGATGGGGGCAATGTGAGGGTAAGTTGGAGCTGATGGGGCAATATGGAGCTGATGGGGCAATAAGTAGCTTATGGGGGGGCAATATGGAGATGATAGGGGCAATGTGAGGGTAATTTGGAGCTAATGGGGAAATATGGAGCTGATGGGGGCAATATGGAGATGATGGGGGCAATATGAGGGTAAGTTGGAACTGATGGGGCAATATGGAGCTGATGGGGGCAATGTGAGGGTAAGCTGGAGCTGATGGGGGCAATATGGAGATGATGGGGGCAATGTGCAGCTGACGGGGGACAATGTAAGGGCAATATGGAGATGATGGGGGGCAATGTGGGGATTAGGAGCATTGTGAAGGTGTCCAGTGGAGATGGCCAATGGGGGGGTGCTTCAGATTTCTGTGCCTACAGGCTCCTGAGATGTAATTCCGGCCCTGGCTAACTGCAGTACCGTGCAGTACCAGTGACATTTCACATGCTAATTAAGCTTTTCAGAGTTGTTTCATATGCTAATGAAGCTATGTGCAGTTCCAGGAGGCTTTCACTTTTCCCAGAAATAAAAGTTTGATTATCTCCTAAAGTATTCATCTGCTGGACTTTTGGTTAACATGACACATAGGCAGTTTTGAATGTCGTTTTCAAATATGTAACAAATTCAGGTTGACAGGACCACTGTAAGTCTATGGTCACTATAAGACTATGTTGTACAGCCACTGAGTGGAAGTTCTGTAACTCTACTGCAGTCAGAGATTCTGATGTACTAAATAACAGTGTTGCAGGTCTGGATCAGACTAACTTCATCATAGAGAACAAATGAAAATCCCACAAATTCCTATTCATCTAAATGGTTCTTTTAACCCGCTCAATAGACATCTCCAAAGTATTGTGAAGCAATGTGTTGGAGACCTCTCTGACATTGTATTTGTTCCCTATTGCAGTCGGTTTGCTCCAGTGTTACAAATTAGTGTTAGTACATCAGCCTTCATAGTAACAGATCTGGAAAAGCACAAATATGGAAGTTCATCAAGGACAATGTAGTAAAGAAAAATGTTCTGCAAGAGTACTGTAATAAAGAATAAAGATATTCAAGGGTACTGTAATAAAGATGACAGTTCTACAAAGATACTGTAGTAAAGGAGAAAGTTCTGAAAGGGTATTGTAGTAAAGGAGAAAGATTTGCAAGGTTATTGTAATAAAGGAGAAAGTTCTACAAGGATACTGTAGTGAAGGAGAAAGTTCTGAAAGGGTATTGTAGTAAAGGAGAAATATTTGCAAGGTTATTCTAATAAAGGAGGAAGTACAAGGATACTGTAGTAACGAAGAAAGTTGTGAAATGGTAGTGTAATAAAGGAGAAATACCTGCAAGGGTATTGCAGTAAAGGAGAAAGTTCTGAAATGGTATTGTAGTAAAGGAGAAACTTCTGCTATGTTACTGTAGTAGAGGAGAAACTTCACCTAGGTTAATATAGTGAAGAAGAGACTTACGTAAGGGAAAAAAAAGTGGAACAGTTTTGCGGAAACCAACTACACCTAAACAATCAAATAAAAGTGCCTGTTGATTAAAATTGCCATTTTTACCACTTGATGCTAGAGAGGTCTCCAGTCCATTGCATTCAAAGGGTTAACTGGCACTCAAAGGGTTAAATGTTCCATTTCAATCGACTGGAAATTGAGGGATTTGTATTTGTTCCCTTTGGGCCAGATCTACTAAAGTGAATCCATTCACAGCACAAAGAAGCATTCTCATTTATATAAATGGGGCTTTTAAAACCCCTGCAATGCTAATTAAAGGGATAGCATACATCATTTTATCTTTATTTTATTTTGTAGGCATTAAAAAAACATGAAGAACGATAAAGGTTTGAGAGATATTCACAGTTTCTGCCCATTTTACTAGTGTAAGCCATCTCTTCTCAGATGTGGAATCCAGTCCATAGACCAGACAGATATCAGAAGGGGACAATCTTCTTCCTGTGAGAACAATGAAAGTCCTGCCCCCCTTGACAAGTTTTTCAGGGTTTTCCCTTATCTTAATTGACTATTGTCCTTCTATGCAGACTACCTGGGCACCTCCCTTCTGATCTGGCTGAACAGTGTTACATCAGTAAAAGGTGCGGAAGGGGGATACTTTGTCATTGAATTACTCTTGAACTACAACTCTGACAGAATTGAAATAAGACTCTCCAAAGTCCAAATACTATGATGATTAATTAGAGCTGTTTTTATTATGAAACATTACTATCCCTTTAAGTGTCCAGTGCAATGCTTCACAAAGCATCGGCTATCTCTCTCGCATTCAAGAGGTTAAAAGCTCATTTCAATCAGTGGAAATTTGGGCAATTTTTTTGTTTGTTTCCCATGGTTCAGATTCTTGGTCCCAGCATCATTCCACCTTTTGGCTTTGTCAATATTGCCCATGATGTAGAACTACTGGTCTACACTGCACTTCACTGTGACAGCTCTGCCAGGCAGGATCTGAATATAGGGATGCCACCTGCTGGTATCTGGCCAGTAAACATTGGACTTGAAGCTAATATTACTGTTATAATTATTATTAGATTATGTATTAGTAACTGTGCCAGCCTTTAGGTGCATTACTGATTAACCCAGTTTGAATGAAACATAAATACAGAAAGGCAATCAGTGTAAAATGTACAATTCTTTTGAAAAACCTCCTCCAAAACACCAGGTTACTCACAATTACACAATCCACTAAGAACAGAAAGGTGGACAGATGGAGGATTCTCACGGCCTCCACTCAGTGGACATTCTCAACTCATCTGCTCGCCAAAGGAAAAGGACTTGTCTCCAGACTCCTTCGAAAGACAACAAAATTCAAGGGGTTGCTAAGAAAGGTGCTGATAATAGATGCAAAATAATATAATGGGTAATATAACTTACATTTAAACTTACATTTAAAGAGATAGTAATGTTTCATAATAAAAGCAGCTCTAATTAATCATCATAGTATTTTGACTTTTTAGAGTGTTATTTCAATTCTGTCAAAGTCTCCCCCTTCCGCCCCTTTTACTGATGTAACACTGCTCAGCCAGATCAGAAGGGAGGAGCCCAGGTAGACTGCAGAGAGGGACAATCTTCAATTAAGATAAGGGAAAAACCTGAAAAACTTTTCAAGGGGGTTAGTGCTTTCATTGTTCTCATAGGAAGAAGATTGTCCCCTGCTGTTATCTGTCTGGTCTATGGACTGCATTCCACATCTGAGAAGAGATGGCTTACACTAGGTAAAAGGGGCGAGAGGGGAAACTTTGCTTGTGAATATCTCTCAAGAGGTTTGAGAAATAAGACATATCGTTCTTCATGTTTTTTTAATGCCTACAAAATAAAATAAAGATAAAACAAAGTATTACTATCCCTTTAAACGCGCTCTGGATCAAAAGTCCTAGCTGGTGAAAGCACTCACAGGGATTAAAACCCACCATGCTCAGGCACATTTCACTTGGGAAGTGCTTGCGTGTGTTCACTTTGAATGAAGAATATTCTGAGGCTTAAAGTGACTGTGAACCTTCATTCTGACCAGGGATGTGTGAAAATTCCAGATTTTTTTCCTACAAATTGCAGCTTTTTATGCCTTTTTTCTAAACCCAGTACATTTTCCATGAAAACGTTGCCATTTTCTGCTTATGGATAAGAATTACCTCCATAGTACCTGCAGGGTTCGCTCAGTACGTGTGCTTCTATGGCTGGAGGATGGGTAATGTCAGCGTATGTGGTTCTATGGCTACCATTGCAGTGGCAAAAGGCTGGGGGATTAGTATGTGTGGTTCTGTGTCTACCATTGTGATAGGACAAAGCTAGGGGGGCAGAAAGTGTTGTTCTATGGATGCTGTGGGACAAGGCTTGAGGGTCATTATGTGCAGTACTATAGCAGCCAACCAGTGTAGTGGGACAAAGGGGGGGGGAGTACATGTTGTTTGATGGCTACTGTGGTTCTATGGCTGACTACCAATGCAGTGCAGTTCTATGGCTACTGTGGGACAAGGTTGGAGGGTCTGTAGGTGACAAGGCTAGAGGGTCAGTCCATGTCATATTATGGCTACAATGGAACAAGGTGGTGGTAGGGAGGGGTCAGTATGTGTGGTTCCATGGCTGCCTACTAGTGCATTGGAACAAGGCTGGGGAATCAGTGCACGTGGTTATATGGCTACTGTGGGACATGTCGGTGGAGAGGGGACAGTATGTGTGTTTCTATGGTTACAAAAGCAAAGAGTGACATATGCACAGTGTGAAAGAACAAAATTAAGTGTTTTGTTCAAGGCATGGTAGCCTCTCAGGTGCTGCTCAAGTTTAGTTTTTCACTACCATGTGCCATTGCAGAGAGGGGAAATTTCCATATTCATATCAGACTAGGGTGACCACATTTCCCTTCTGCCATTCCGGGACGTGGTCACCCTAGTTGCCCCTTCATGCCCTACCTTGAGTCCCTGGTGGTCTAGCGGCGTGGAAAGTGCTCTGTGCCTCCTCCGGCACAGAGCTGAAGCTCCCGCGCGCTGTGCTCAGTAATGCAGAGCGCTGGGAGATGATGTCATCTCCCAGCGCTCTGTATTACTAAAGCGCTTGCCTCCAGACCAGGTAAGCTGCATTGCCGCCCTGGATGTCAGCCTGCAAGCGGTGTGTCATATCATGGACGCCGCGAGGGAGCACTGATTTATGCTACCAAGCGGTCCCTCGCGGCGTCCATGATGTGACACACCGCTTGCAGGCTGACATCCAGGGCGGCTTGGCTTCATTCCGGGACACCTCATTGTCCCGGTTGAAGATGACCTGGGATGCGGGACATAGCCCTGAAATAAGGGACAGTCCCGGACGTTCCGGGACCCGTGGTCACCCTATATCAGACTGATCCCACCACCCTCAGTGGTTCTGTGACTGCCTACCAGTGCAGAGGGACAAGACTGAGGGGTACGTACATATAGTTTTTTGTTACTGTGCGACAAGGTTGGGGTGGCATTATGTGTTGTTCTACGGCTGCCTACCAGTGCAATGGGACAAGTCCCACTTTAAAGGTATACCCTACAGCATATAAGAGCTGTAGTGCATACTGGTGGACACAATCACTGGACTAGGACTTTAGTGCCAGCAAACCCCACGTGCCTGCCCAAAGCATGCACAGGGAAATGGTATACACATACATGCTTTTCTCTGTATGCTGTTTAGTATGCTGATCTAAGCAACAAGTAGAGGAAATATCATCCTAAAATATCAATACTGCTGCCTTGCTGTCTTAGGCACAAATGGGGCGTTAAGGGGAAGAAATCTGACATACTTATGTTAGCAAATTGACTTTAGGCAGGCGTAGGGAGTGAAAATTGATTCATGTGCTTGATTTATAGCACTATCAGATATTTCATTCCCAGTGTTAAACCTTTCAGTGTCAGAGAGGTATCTAATGCATTGCAGCACAATGCATTCGTAACCTTCCTGGCACTCCATAGTCCCTGACAGAAAGCTCTCTGGAAACAGAAATGCAGTCAGCTCACTGTCAGGGACATTAAAGGGAAAAATTGTTTAAGATGAAAAACAAAATAAAAATATAGGTCATTTCAGTATAAATATTATGCACTTACATGATATGTAAAGTAAAAAAACAAAAAGCAGGTTGACTTTCACTTTAAGGTCCCAAACAGAAAAGAAGGCAACCCACTGATACATCAAGTAAATGATTTCATTGTGAGCTTGTATATAGGGTCGGATTTACATCTCCGTGCCCCTAGGCAAGGCACTCTAGGCTCCCTTAGCTCTACCCATGGCCCATGGCCACATCCACACTCCTCACATGACCACTCTCCAGTCCAGTCCACTGTTTCCTGGTATATAAAATACATTTGACCTATAACAAGCAAGAATGAAAAAAGATTTAACCACTTGGTTGCTAGAGATCGCTTTAACATCCAAAGGGTAAAATACCAGTCTCTAAATTGGTACAAAACTGTTTCAGGGACATTGCTCTGACCTTACCCACAATTCATAATGTGTGTGTGGCCAGCCCAGCTGATTCATCCCTCAAAGTATGGAACTCTAGGCAGTTGCCTATTCTGTCTATTGGTAAATCCGGCCCTGCTTGTATCTATCATATATTACTGCTTATAACACCCAAATGTTTATTCTCTTTGTTCCAGTATAGGTTTTGGTGATTAGTTTGACCAATTTATGTTCAACTTTGCAGCCATACCAGGAAAACCAAGTGTATGTGAGTTTTAATTTTGCCATATCATATAGCTACAAGCTGCTCCATACTAGAAGCTCTATAAATACCATTATTGACTTACAATGACCTTGCATTAAAAAGCACCTGCAGTGAGTGTGTGTTTGGGGGGCCCTCAAAACCTGGATGCTTCTTGGAACTCAATCCATAACAGTAGAGGTCTGTCCCACCCACTACTATTTACTTCTTAATACCTAAATAATACATTTCCAATATGTACTGAGGTTTCATTTCTGTTTTCTCAAGTGACTTGGACTGATCACAGTTTAATATGACTTGAGAAAACTAATTACAATAATGCCAATTCAGTGCTAAAATCTCTGCTACTATAACCAGAAGTTGGGCATATATAAACAGATAGTATATATATATATATATATATATATATATATATATATATATATACATACACTAGTTGAAGAGCCTGCGTACACAGGCCACAGTGCCACCCAGCATACACAGTAGAAACTGCCCGTGCAGCGAATGATAATGGATCGGTGCGCTCCGAATTCAGACTGTAGTCATACGATCTGAATTCAGAGCCCTACTCCATAATCAGCCGTAGAGCGGGCAGTCTGTAGTGTGCATGACTGCAGTGCACGCAGCCGTCTCTACTGCGCATGATGGCTTCTGACAAACACACACTTAGCTAATTATTATATAGGATATATATATATATATATATATATATATAAATATATATATATATATATATATATATAGTATCTGTTTAAATATGCACAGTTTCTGGTTATAGTAGCAGAGGTTTTAGAGTTGAAAAGCATGCCATTATTGTAATTAGTTATATATATATATATATATATATATATATATATATATAAAATTATAATTCTATTAAAGGTTTATCTTGAAGAGGAAAACAAGGATACTCCCATTACTGATATGTTTTAATGAGATGCTATTGCAGCGCAAATGTGCATTTTTGGTGCAGTACCTCCATGGCCTGAAATTTTGCAGTGGCGCTGTTGCTAAAGCAGAATATGGATGGTTGTTATTAAGGCTAATGTAAAGAAAAGTTGTACAGTTCTACAGCAAACCAACTGCACAATAGGGAACAAATGCATTCATCCAGAATGTCCATAGATTTAAACTTCTCAAAGTTTTAACCGTTTGAAAGCCAGAATGGTATGGAGCACATTTCAAAGCAATGCATTGAGATTCCCTATAGCACTCAGTGACTTTAATAGTAAAATTTTCATCAATGGGAGTTTATAGTTGCTCGCTATCGTACAGTTGGTTTGCCCAAGATTTGCACCAAATTTCTTAGTACATCAATTTCACTGACAATATATATCCACAAGCTTCTGTAGCAACAGCTACACCATAAAATTCAGGCCATGGAAGTATTGCACACAAAATTGCAAGTTTGAGCTGCAACAGCTTTTAAATAGAGCATCACTCAGCAGCGGGAGCATCTTTGCTTACTAAGCAGGATATATATGCAAAATGAATGATCGTTGCAGTATGTGATAACGCCTTTTTTTAGTGGACTAACCTTCAATTTCCAGGACGAGCTTTTGAGAGCAACAAAACATATATATATAGCGACAGAAAAGAAAGCACTCCCGCTTGCAGGAATCTTCTTGCCTGGGTGCCAATACATAAGGCAAATGTTGAAAGAACAAAGAAGGAAAAAAGTAGGCATTCAAAGTTACTGAGAATCGTTTTTAATTGATTATTGTTTCGGTTACATGTTATAACCTTCCCCAGGAAGGTTATAATGCCACCGAAACATAGATCAATAGAAGAACAGAAGTTTAATACGATTAACTGCAGTTTGAAAGTCCTGAGAGTGCATATATAAATATATATATCCTATAACATAAAGTGATAGATTGAATCGCTCCCTGTGAGCGTAACCGCACATGCGCAGTAGAGACAGGGCACTTTGCTGTGAGCCATCTGGAGCTCCCTGTTGAGGGTCAGAGCGTTCGGCGAGAGAGTCGCCGAATGCGATGATCTGGAGCGGGGTGCTCCGGATGGCTCACCGTCTGTCTCTGCTCCGGGGCAGCAGCCGGGTGCACTTTACCCCGTGTATACGGGCTTTGATACTAGTGTGTATATATATATATATATATATATATATATATATATATATATATATATATATTTATTTATTTATTTATATATATTTATATTTTTACATGCACACACATACATATTGTTCATTTACATTTTTCATTGTAATGCATTTAGACCATCATTATCCTTTAACAGTGACATTTAGTAAAATATGCAGAAAAAAAGTAGCTATGTCCTTTTCCTGCTGGTTAAGGTGATTTCTTATAAACCTCACCAAAACACTATGCAAACAAAACATAGAGAACCAAGGCAGGTCTTATTAAATTGATATCAATGTAATAAAAAACAAAGATTATAGTTTAAGCACAGAACAAAATGTTACAAAAGGGCATACAGATTAGTACTGTAATATTTGAAATACGAGAGAAAACCTATAGGGATTCAATAAGTCATATCTACAGAATACGAAGACTTGTGTCAATAACATGTCTGCTTCAGTGACAAGTTGGGAAACATGCCTTAGTAAGAAACCCAGAACCAGATCTACATTTTAGGAGACTCTAGGACATGTGTGGTCAAATATTTAACATGAAGATCTCTTTTTTTAATGTCAAAATTGTCTTAAAAAGCTTAGTATACTAAGGAAATATCATGCGTGGATAGCTGAAACATGAACTGGATGACTGTGGAATAAGCCTAAATGTGTAAGATGCAGTGGCGTAACTATAGGGGTTGCAGGGGTCACAACTGTGACCGGGCCTGTGCACTCCAGAGGCCCAGCAGCCCCCTGCGATCCCTCCGCCTAGCGCCTGCAATCTGCTTCCTGCGCTCTAGTAATGCAGAGCGCTGGGAGATGACATCATCTCCCAGCACTCTGCATTACTAAGTGGACCACGTGGGAGCTCCAGGTAAGAGATAGGGGCATTGTGGAGGAGGGCCAGTGTGGTGGTGTGGGGGCCCGTGGCACTTTTTGCACCAGGGCTCGTAGGCTTCTAGTTACCCCTCTGGTAAGATGTGTACTGTTGGCAGAGTAAATCATTGTTGAGTACTGGATAAAGTATGAGATAGCAGACCCCAGGCCATAGCTACAGGCATGCAGGTACAGCCAAGCATCTAAAGGGGCCCCTCAGCTCTGCACTATCCTGTGACCCCTTACAATCAGACCAGTTTCCTGTCTTGGCTGTTGGCCACTGACATCATCACATGAAACTGCTGCTTGCCAGTAAAATAAGAAAAGCTTTGGGGAGCCCCTTGTCATCTTTTCATTAACCATTTGTGCACCAGAGGTGTCCAACAGATTTGAAAGCAATGTCTCAGAATCCCATCTGGCACTTAAATCATAGATTGTCAGTACATAGGTCATGAATCATAATGGAACTGAAAACAAATTGCTTTTCCTCCCTCTTCCTTCATCACACAAAGACCTTCTAAGAGATCCTCTAGCAATGAAAGCACATTGGCAAGAGTGTATATACAGAGGATGCAGTTGAGAGAGGACCCAGCTCTGTACTATCCAGAGGCCACTTAAAATCATACAAGATTAGCTTCTTTTGTCTTGAGACTGATGATATTATGACACATGGCTGATAAAAAGCCAGTAAGATAAGAATAGTGTTGGTAAGACCCTTCCCTTTTTCTTCCTCAAGCACTAGAGAGGTGTCCAAGAATTGCAAAACAATGCTTTGGACAACTTTCTGGAACTAGCAAGGATTGACTGTAAACATGAGGGTTATGATCTAATTCATGAAACACCAGCTCCCTGGAGGTGCAAACAAATTACTTTTCCTAACAAAGATACAAATGGTTGCTCATGAGAAATTACATTCTAGATGGAGAAAGGGAACAACTGAAACACAAAAGTGTGAATTTGTAGCAAACTAAGTGCATCATAGGAGGGACATAAAACTTTCATTGATTTAAAATGGGACTTTTAACCCATTGAATGATAGCAAATTCTCACAAAACACTGGAGTCCTCTATAGAACTGAAGTGGTCAAAAGCACATTTAAATCAAAGGGAATGAGTAGGATTTGTATGATCTTTCTATGGTGTAAATCAGTGCTGTCCAAGTTCAGTCCTCAAGGGCCACAAACAGGCCAGCATGGAAGGAATTATCTGATTAAGTACAGGTGAATCAGTCAAAATGAATGAGCCACTGATTAACTCACCTGTGCTGAATCAGGGGAAGTTCTTACCTTCTGGCCTGTTGGTGGCCCTTGAGGACTGAACTTGGACATCTCTGGTGTAAATGGTTTGCTCCAGATGTCACATCTTTGGTTTGATGAAGAAGGCCCTAGATACATTTGGATTCCATCTAGTTAGTGGAAAAGGAAAGTTGGTCCCTTTGGTTGGGTGGAAAGGGTAAGGAGAATGCAAAGACACCACAGTAAATAGGGGACAGTCAGATGGGGCTTGCTAGTTAATTCCACAGATATTTTACTGCTTTGGATTAAGGTTTATATTCACCATTATCCCTCCACTCCCTTTAGCCACCAACACAACACCCCCAGCAAACCTCGCACTGAACCACTCCATCTTATTAAGCCCTTCAAATAAACAAACAAACAACAGAAGTTTAGTGGGAAATTGTGAGGTCAAAGCTTTTATTAACTGGGTTTTGACCTATTTAAGGGGAGCCCTTGGAGTACCTCCCCCTTTATATGTGGTGCCTCCAGGGTCCCTTTGTGCTTGTGTCATGCCTGTACTCAGTCCATGTCCATGGCAAGTTAAAAGCAAGTCCTTTCAGGCAATCACTGCCTCCGCCCCTCTGGTCCCTCTTCATGGCCATCTATACCATAAATCCGTAGCTGGGAACTCTATGGATTTGCCTCTAATTTGCTGCTAATTACCGGGTCCCTCGGACAGAGGCTGGTTCTCCAGATGTGGGGAGTTTGTAATCAAATTCTGCCCACTTCTGCGTCTTCCCAATCTGATCCTCCCACTCCAACCCCACTTCTCCTCTTTCCCCAGCCTATTCATCAAACTTTTTCTACATTTAATAAGCTCCACCTCTTTTTGGATGTGAATCGCGTCATTATTCTCCACTCAGCAGCATCACAGGACTCAAAAAGTCAAAGTTCCCAGGTATGCATACACCACACCAGGGGAGGGTGCTAAACAAACTTTAAAAATATCTTCAGCTTACCTGCTACAGGTATGCTTATTTAAACTCTAAACTCTGCCTATTTTTCCCTGCCCCAACACACACTCAGCAAGGGGAGAGCCAGCTCAACCACTGTTCATCTCCTCCTCCCACCAGTAACAGGCAAGGGTTGAAGGGAGCAGGCTCCATGATTCTTAATAGCCTTTGGGTACCATTCTGGGTCCTTCTCCATTTTAAGCTTGAAGTTGAGAGAGAGTGCTGGTAATAATGTGGTTCTGTGGCTACCGATGGATTCTGGGTTTAATGAGAGAACCAGGACGTCTGACATCACTGACATCAGACCATCCCACATGATTTTCCCACTGAAACTGAAATTTCGGGGAATGCTGCTTGAGTGGAGGAGAGAAAAGAGAGGAAGTCAGTGCTTTTACATTCAATGGGGACCCCTCTGGCACTCACAGTATAGATTTACCGTAAATGAGGCAGTGATCAGGGTCTATTAGAGCCTGTTTTCAATGCTCAGAAATGCAGGCATAAGTACTGGTCACTGACATTCAACTAGGGATGAACTTGCTATAGAATTTAGCAGACTCTATAGGAATAGTATTGTGACGGGGGTACAGGGGTTTACTGATTGGTAGGCCGAGAGATTTATCCAGCCAGACAAAAAGATAATAAATTGCATTTATTAGAGTGGTCACGGCACAAAACATAGGACAACAATTACAGGCAAACAAACAGGGGTAAAACATAAAAACTAAACACTTCTGCTGTTCTCTTCTTAGTTGCATAACTTGCCAGGGGTTACATATAATACTCACAGTCCATTTTAGCTTAATGCTGGAGCTTATTCATAGTCCCACTAGAGGCAAGAGTAGGCATCCTGCCCACTCCACATGCTGCTGGATCACATGAAGGTTCCTTGTATCTTTTAGTCCTGGCAGAGGAGTTGGGGAAGACATCCTAAGATCCTTGTGGTAGGAACATCAGGGTACTCTCTCTGTGTCTGAAGCCGCCTTGACTCACAGCCCACAACTGAAAAGGGGACCTGGCCCTACAGTGCCCGCTCACTCTAACTCTTCCAGTGAGGGCACTCACCAGTCCCAGTTTCTCCAGTATGCCTATAGAAAGCACCTGGACCAGTCCAACTCCAGGCTGGCCCCAGGCCTCCCCCCATTCTGGAGAGGGGCTCGCTCCTGTTCCTACATTCTCCAAAACTCTCTCTCTCTCTCACAGACTCACTTCTTTCTCCCAGGTTTTCTCTACCCACCCCCTACAGGATGTGATGTCACAGGTACCATGTACCAGGTCTGTTCAGCTTGGCTTGATGTAGAGGGGGAAGGTAAACACATTTTACACACAGATTTGCCCTACCCCCCTCTCTAATGCATGCACACACAGGGGACATTAAGGTTTCAAGAATGGGAACACGTTAAGACAATGGCAATCACTGAAAACAGACACATTTCATTCTCTGGGTGACACAAGGGGTGAAGTCTATTTTAGCTCACTAGTGCCTTACACAAAGAGGAAATATCTTAAAGGAGCAGTAACCTTTTTAATGAAAACATATATATTGTAGGGATTTTCCTACTGAGTAAAATAAGGGTACTCCCACTGCCGAGAGATTTATATTTCCAGAGTTATTACAGTTTAAACCCATGTTTTTTTTACATTAGCCATGCCCTCTAGTGGTCAAATTCTAATTAGATTTCCTGTTAGATTCTAATGGAGAGGAAAGTCTGAAACTCAGAGACATGCAGTTCTCCATAGAATGTGATAGAAACTGCCTGTCACTTCCTGTCAGTTAGAACTTCTAGGAAGTAAACACAGTAAATTCATTTCCTGCTATAATTTTTGACTAAAACATCTGACAGCGATGGGAGTGAGCTTGTTTTATTCAGCAGGAAATGCTCTGTAAAATATGTGTTTTCATAAAAAAAAGTTTACTGCTCCTTTAAAGCACCTCATACTGATCCTGCCAAAATAGTAGCCCAGCCACCAAACACCAGGCAATTACTGTCTGAACAAGAGAAGCAGCCAACCATGGATGTAAAAATTGACTGCATATATGTTTGAAGGTGATTTTTCATAAAATATCATTCTCTGTGTCAAGTATAATTTATGACATTGTTTGTGTGGCTACAGTAAGAATTTTGTTATATTCAATGTATAAAGATTGCCACATTTTCCAACAGTTTTAAGGTAACCTTTTTGCCCATGATTTGTTTTGTCACTATTTCCTTGACATAATCACAAGTCTATGCAAAATATATGCCTAATGAAGAACTATCACACAAATTAAAATTACCCCCAAATAATTATGCACATAATGATAAGCATATCCATACTAGTATTATCCTGAAAAATTCCAGCATTATTGAAAAATCCAACTCAGTCTGAGACGAACAGGCAGGCATCAGCTCAGACATCTTGCCAAAGAGGGATCTGCGCACCTGCGCTGTCCGTTCCAATCTCCTCTAGGAGGAGTTGACTTGTATCTTAAGGTACAGGAAGGGACTGACAATGCAGGCACACAGATGCCGGTACAGCAAGATGCCTGTCTGTGCGTCTCAGAACAAGTTGGATTTCTCAGTAACACTAGACTTATTCAGGAGAATACTAGTATATATATAATTATCGCTATGTGCATAATGATTTGGGGATAACTTTAATTTGTGTGATAGTCCTACTTTAAAATATCAAAATGATGAAGGAAAAGTTGTGCAAATGTCATAAAAAAGTTGCAATTGAAACTTTTTACTGAGCTTAGTGTGTATGTATAAAACTCATGCAAACATCTCCTCTATACATATAATCTTGCAGACAAGAGCACATTATTGCATTTATCTTAAATCATTTTTTATACAGATCATCTCCTCCCATATCTTGTAACATAATACATAATGTACTTCAAGTGAGGCATTATTGAAAATCTGGCCTCTTCATGGAAAAAAACAATATTCAGTTTGCCATACGTAATTCCCATGGGAATCATACCTAAGCAGATGGCTATCAATACGTTGATTATATGTCTGACTTCACTGGGAGGGAGGCAAAAAATTCCCCAAGCTCCCCACACTCAAACTGTATAATACATCACATTCTACAGTCAAATTAGGTATCACAAAATTGTGCTGGAAAGCCCCACTTAAATCGTTTGCAAAATTTTAATTTCCAAATAATGGTGCACAGGGGAGGGCTGGCCTGGGGGACAGAGGGGCAATTGCCCCCTGCACTGGTCACATGCCAGGGCCACTGCCTCACACAATCTCCCAATTGCTGCTGTAAATGGAGCTACACTAGTGATACCACAGAGCTTACAATTGAAATGGAACTACACAAATGATACCAGAGAGCTACAATCCAAATAGAGCTACACTAACAGTATAACCCATTTCCCTTCTAAGCTCTATGGTATCAATCATGTCGCTGTACTTACATTGTAAGCTCTATGGTATCACTAGAGTAGCCGCATTTCAACTGTAAGCTATGTGGTCTCATTTATAACTAATAGACCTCAGCGTTCCACTAATCTCAGAATGATATATAAATCTGATCCTATCTTATATGGAGAAAATAATAGACATACACATATAGTAGTTCTTATCTTCAAAGCCAATAATAAATCGTAAAATCTCCAAAAAGTCCTTCTGCAATTTTCCAGAAAATTATAAACAGGAAAATGGCAGAGAGGATATCTCAGACAATTCAAATGTTATAGAGAAAAAACTATAATAAAAATGAAGATATAATTGACAATATAAATCAATATCTCACTTTAAAACATAAGCATACATACACATATCAATATCAAATACCTTATAAGGATTTCAGATTTCAGCGCTGGAGATTATGTCCATGTAGATACCCGTTAATGATGTAGATTCAATACAGACATAAAAAGAAAGAAATATAACATAGCGTAATCTGGATATACTGTAATCAATCAAGATATACAATATAGTCCAAAAGTATCAAAATTCCTCCAATGTAAATATAGACTCTAATTGTTATAAGGGTCTTCTTTCTCAAGAATCAGTAGTAAGAACCTTATCACTCACTTAGCTGTTCTATCTCTTGAATGACACAAAGTCAGACAAGCTATTGAGAGTATGCAGGATTTTTGTATTGGTTGTCCACACTCAGCCTCCGTGAGTCTCTTCTCTCAAAGTCTTCAATATACAAATAGAAATGTACTCACAATTAAATTCCTGCCTGGGAAGTTCTTGGGGATCTACGAAGACTACATACACCAAGACTGAGAGGTGACCGAGTGAGGGCGGTTTGGACGAATCCCTCATATACTCAAGTCCTGGGAAAGTTATTCCGACTTCCCAGGCAGGAATTTAATTGTGAGTACATTTCTATTTGTATATTGAAGACTTTGAGAGAAGAGACTCACGGATGCTGAGTGTGGACAACCAATACAAAAATCCTGCATACTCTCAATAGCTTGTCTGACTTTGTGTCATTCAAGCGATAGAACGGCTAAGTGAGCGATAACGTTCTTACTACTGATTCTTGAGAAAGAAGACCCTTATAACAATTAGAGTCTATATTTACATTGGAGGAATTTTGATACTTTTGGACTATATTGTATATCTTTGATTGATTACGGTATATTACACTATGTTATATTTCTTTCTTTTTATGTCTGTATTGAATCTACATCATTAACGGGTATCTACATGGACATAATCTCCAGCGCTGAAATCTGAAATCCTTATAAGGTATTTGATATTGATATGTGTATGTATGCTTATGTTTTAAAGTGAGATATTGATTTATATTTTCCATTATATCTTCATTTTTATTATATTTTTTTCTCTATAACGTGAATTGTCTGAGATATCCTCTCTGCCATTTTCCTGTTTATAATTTTCTGGAAAATTGCAGAAGGACGTTTTGGAGATTTTATGATTTATTATTGGCATTGAAGATAAGAACTACTATATGTGTATGTCTATTATTTTCTCCATATAAGATAGGATCAGATTTATATATCATTCTGCCCTATAAAGTTGAGATTAGTGGAGCGCTGAGGTCTATTAGTTATATTTGCTTTTATTCTATGATAGAGGATATTACCACGGCTGCTCCACTAACTTAATTTGTATACACTGTGTTATACTTGTGTGCTGAGATATTTTCGTGTTCTATGTGGTCTCATTTGCATTAAAGCGGAACTACCACCTGAACACAACTTAAGCTTAAATAACTCCCCATCTGGTGACTAGCAGCTTAGTAGCACTAGTTCCCAGAATTATTAGAAAAATACATTTCTGAGAAGTACACTGAGTACATTAGCATAGACCTACCAGACATAACATGACATGTCTAGGGTGCACTCATCCCTATTAAAGACATGTAACATAGCAAAAGTACAAAGACAGGGATTTCAGAGTCACTCAATAACCCTAAAACCCAATAATTAAACTAAACATATAAAATCAAACATGTGTGACTTTGGTTTATTTTATATGTTTAGTTTAATTATTGGGTTTTAGTGTTATTGATTAAGGAATGGGAGGGAGAAGGGGGATACTCTGCCTATTTACCTGCCAGTGTGGTTATTGGTACATGCTATTTGGTAATAAATATTTTTTCTATTTTTGTATTTAACTGGTTATGTGTTTGTTAGACTGAGTGCCTCTGAAATCCCTATCTTTGTCCTTTTTCTATGTTGTTTGCCAGAATTATTACCTTGACAAATAGATTTAGCCTTTCTTCCCGGGCTGACAGCATCACGGAACGCGGACATCTTGCCATAATGACGTCCGCGTGCCTGCACTGTCAGTCCCTTTTGGAGCCGGACGGCTCCTAGCAACGCCTCTTAGACCTGGCTGGGACTGACAGAACAGGCACGCGGACGTCATTATGGGAAGATGTCTGCGTTCCATGATGCTGTCAGCCCGGGAAGAAAGGCTACATCTGTTTGTCAAGGTAATAATTCTGGCGACTAGCATTACTAAGCAGCTAGTCGCCAGAAGGGGAGTTATTTAAGATAAAGTTGTGTTCAGGTGGTACTTCTGCTTTAATTAACAGCATTAATGCCAATATTAAAAGTAACTAAAGGGGATGGGCTGGGACAGCGGGCTGGAGAGACTGAAGAAATAGGCCAGTAGATCGTATTTGCCCCCCAGGCCCCAAGTTGCCAGCCCTCTCCTGATGGTGCAGTTGCTTTGCTTTAGAATTGTACCTGTTCAGCTTGATAAATATGCCTGACTTGGGCTTATGTAAAATGGAAATTTATATCAATACCGCAGAAAACTAATCTGCACCATACAAGGCAAATAAAAATCCCCAAACTCCCTCTTTGTGTTAGAAACCATTCTACCATTAAAGGGGTTCACGCTGTGACACAGAGGGGTATGCAATGCATTGCAAAGCAATGCATTTGGTACCCCTCTGGCACTCAAAAGGTTAAACACTCCATGTAAATGAATTGGACTGTAACCCAATGAATGTGAGAGAGGCACCCAGCAAATTGCGTTGCAGTGTGTTGGATCCCTTTATGGCACTCAAGGGTTAAACTCTCCTGTAAGATGCACTTAGTTTACTCCAGAATTGCTCCATTTTGCATTTAACTCTTTGAATGCCAGACGGGGTACAAAACGCATTGCAAATGGTTAAATGTAAAACCTTCTGAGTTTTATAAATAAAGCAAAGAGGAACTATTCTGAGACTCATCAATTATACCACAGTGAACATATAAAAATTTCATTGGTTTAAGTATTGCTTAAATTTAACTAATTTTAATATTGTAGATATTAAAAATATGAATAGAGTGAGGTATACCCCATTTCTCTGATTTGTATAGTTTGAGAGATCGAAGCATCTAAAGGTCCCCTTTCACAGAACTCTGCCATCTAGCTGAGAGAAGCAGATTATGGTCCCGGGACCATCCTGAGGCTCTTCAGCAGAGCCGAAATAGCGCGATATAGAAATAAATGCTTCATTGGAACGGTCTACAAAGTGTGCTTGCAAACCAGGCACACTTTGTAGACTGTTCCAATTAAGTATTTATTTCTATATTGCACTATTTTGGCTCTGCTGAAGAATCTCAGAATGGTCACGGGACCAGAATCTGCTTATCTCAGTTAGATGGCAGAGTTCTTTTGAAACAGGAACTTTAGATGCTTCGATCTCTCAAACTATACAAATTTGAGAGATGGGACATACCTCACTCTATTCATATTTTTAATCTCTACAATATTAAAATTAGTTAAATTTCAGCAATACTATCCCTTTAAATGGGACTTTTAACCACTTGTAAGCTAGAGTATTTCCAAAGGCATTCAGAAGCAATGCATTGGAGACCTCTCTAGTCTTCAAGGGATTAAAGGCTCCATTTAAAGAAAACATATTTTGGAAAATGACTCAATTTCTCACCTATAGTGCAGTTGTATGTAGATAAATGTAAGGTCATGCATTTGGGCTGTAGAAACATGCTACATATACTCTAAACAACTTGTGGTATCCTCAGTAGAGGAGAACTGATAGATAATAGACTTCACAGCAGTGTGCAGAGTCACTCAGCTGCTGCAAGAGCAAATAGGGTACTAGCCTGCATAAAAAGACCTGTAGATGCAAGGGATGCTAATATTATTCTACCTCTATATAAATCCTTGGTTAGGCCTCATCTGGAACATAGAGTACAGTTTTGAGCATCAGTTCTTAAAAAAGACATTGTTGAACTGGAAAAAGTGCAGAGATGTGCAAGAAAACTGATAAAGGGATTGGAGGATCTGAGTTATAAAGTGAGACTAGCCAAACTAGGTTTGTTTCATTAGAGAAGAGATGACTAAGGGGTGATATGATTACCATACCCGGGAAGTTTCAATTGTTGTCTCCCTGGAGGGGAGTCCTCTGGTGCGGTAGGGGTTAAGAGAAAGGACGTGAATCTCATCAAAAAGGGGCGGGGCTTGAAGCAAGTTGGGGGCAGGGTTTAAAAGTGTGACGCAGACAGTAAAAGAAGGCTGGGGAAGGAGGAACACAGGTGGAAACAGCAGAAGTGGGCAGAGTTTCAATAGAAACTCCCCACATCCGGAGTCTCTGGGGCAAATCCGGAGAGTTTCCAGGTATGATGATTACATTTACAAATACATTCAAGGTCAATACAAAGAACTATCCAATGGATTATTTACTCAAAGAGCTGAGCTAAGAATGAGAGGTCATCCACTAAGACTAGAGAAAAGGCCCTTGCAACCAAAACAAAGGCAGGGATTTTTTACAGTAAGGGAGGTTAAAGTAATGAAATTCTTTGCCTCTGGATATCATACTTGCAGATAATATAAACGCTTTCAAAAAGCAATGGATGCCTATCTAGTACAGAACAATATTGAGAATTATGACAGATGGCTTCAATGCAGACAGGGTGTTGATCCAGGGAACTATCTGACTGCCATTTGGAGTCAGGAAGGAATTTTTTTACCTACTTGGGGCTAAATTGGAAATGGCTTCATGGTTTTTTTTTTGCCTTTTTCTAGATCGACAGGGGTGATTTGGCATGGGCAGGACTTGATGGATGCATGTCTTTTTTTAGCCTCATCAACTATGTTACTATGTTACTTGGTTTGCCCCTGAATTTCACCAAGTTTTCTTTAGTGTATAAGCTGGAGTCATCTTGGGGTAAACAAACTGCACCATAGGGAGCAAACAACAACTCCCCAAGTTTCTATTGATCTACTTGAGTTCCAGAAAGGTATCCAATGCAATTTAATACACTGGACACTTCTCTGGTGCTCAAAGGATTAAACTAATTTTTTAAAGGGTTAGTAAAGTAATGTATAAAGTAATAGCTGTATTGTAGATATAATAAAAAGAGATTACTCAAGGTTATTCCTATCTCTCAAACCTTTATGGTTTGAGAGATATACGAAGATAAACTTCTCCTCTCCCTCCCCTTTCTCATACGTCAGCTGTATAGCTGACAGCATGAGATCCTGGTCCCGGGACCGTCCGGTGGCTCCTCACCAGAGCTGACATAGCAATATCTAAAAATAAATACTTCACTGGAATGGTCTACAAAGTGTGCTTGCAAACCAGACACACCTTGTAGAGCGTTCCAATGAAGTATTTATTTTTAGATATCACTATGTTGGTTCTGCTGAGGAGCAGCCATCTGGTCATCTGACTAGAATCTCCTTCTGACAACTTTTTATCTCATGTCAAGGAAAGGGGAGGGAGAGGGGAACTTTATCTTTGTATATCTCTCAAACCATAAAGGTCTGAGAGATGGGAATAACCTCAAGTAATCTCTTTTTATTATATCTACAACATAGCTATTACATAGTAACATAGTAAATTAGGTTGAATAAAGACACAAGTCCATCAAGTTCAACTTTCTCCTCATACCCCAGTAACTGAGAATTTTATAGCTTTCCTGTTACCAATTAAGTTAGTCTTTATCAGACCTTCCTGATCTGCCTACTGATAAACAGCATAACTCTGTATGTTCCTTTTTGAAAGAAATATATCTAATCTTCTCTTAAATGTGTCCATTGTATCTGCCATAACCACCTCCTTGGGCAATGAATTCCACAATTTAACAGACCTTACCGTAAAAAAACCCTTCCTCTGCTAAAGTTTAAACCTCCTTTCCTCTAAACTCAAGGGGTATCCCCTGGTCACCTGATCAGGCCTTGGAATAAATAGCTCACCGCAGAGATCATTGTATTGACCTCTCATATACTTGTACAATGTGATAAGGTCTCCTCTTAGTCATCTTTTCTCTAGAGTAAATAAACCAAGTTTGTCTAGTCGTTCCTCATATGTCAAGTCCTCCATCCCCTTAATTAATTTTGTTGCTCTTCGCTGTACCCTCCCTAGTTCTAGTATATCCTTTTACAGAACCGGTGCCTAAAATTGCACTGCATACTCAAGGTGAGTTCTTACTTTATACATGACTTTACTATCCCTTTAACATGTAATATCTTGAATGATAAACAGGTCTCCAATCTATGCTAGGTTGAACTGGTCTCAAAACAGTGCATTATAGACCACTTTAGCATTCAAGAGTGCCAGTCAGATAGATCAGTTGGTTAATGCACCTGCTGTAGAACCTGTTCAAGCCGCAAGGTCACAGGCTCTAGTCCTGTCAAGGTCAGTTCAGCCTTTCACCCTTCTGAGGTAGAAAAAATGAGTCCAGGACGTACTTGAAAATGAAAAGCAATCTCAATGTATTCTTCCTGGTAAAATACTTACACAAAAGAAAAAAAATCACTGTTTAATTGAACATTAACACTATATAATAATAATAAATCCCCATGTACCTTAATTGGAACAGAAGATCCTAAAGGCTGTTATGAATCTATTCTACCTAGACTTTTTCCCAACAGTAATATTTAATTAGTACAAATATCCTGTCCATGGAAGCAGACATGATTATTTGTTGCAGAATTCAAGGACCCCAACCTCCACCCACTGAATCATTACTAAGGAGACCCTGGAGGAGGAGGAGGGCTAAGGCATTAAAAAGGTGTGATTAATTGGAGATGACTTATCCAGTGATATCACTTCTCCGGTTCATATGCTATTCTGTAGAGCCAATGCACTAAGATTTCTCCAGCATTGGATATATTAGTGCATTGGCTCCATAGAATAATATAGGAACTGGAGATGTAACCTGCGCTTTATCACCTCTTTATTTTGGGGTGCTGGAGTCCTTCAACAAAGAATCATGACTGTTTCCATGGACATGATATTCAGTACAAATTAAATATTAGTTTTGGAGAACCAGTACACACAGAATTGATTTATGGTGGCCATGAAGAATTTCTACCCAGGTTAAGGGAAGTTGAGGTCTATAAATAGGCGATGTTAATGTTCCTTTAAATCAATAGGAAGTTCACTTGCCCCCTGTTGTACACTGGTTTGCCCAGCATTGCTACACTTCTTCTTAATACATCAGCTTAATTATTTTCACAGTCAACACACTAAATTACTCATGATAGCTTTCCACTTCTTATAAACTTTTAAACTTTTAGTGCACTCAAGGAGTTAAAGGGATAGTAATACTTGAAAATAGTTGTATTTTATATTGTAGCCCTTAAAAAACATGAAAAATGATGTAAGTCTTATCTCCCAAACCTTTATGGTTTGGGAGATATTCACATGTAAAATATAGTAAAATGCTCTTTTCCTGGCTGTTTCAGCCAAGTCTGCCATCTAGTGGACAGATTTGGAATTCAGTCCACAGAGCAACTGGCAGCTCTTTAACAGTGCCGAGATCACGATCTTTGAAAAGAACTACTTAATTGGAACTATCTACAAAGTGTGCCTGGCTTGAAAGCACACTTTGTAGACCATTCCAATTAAGAAATTCTTTTTAAAGATGGTGATCTCAGCACTTCTGGAGAGGCACAGCCGGTCCCGTGACCGGATTCCAAATCTGAAGGGTGGAACAATTATGTCACTCCAGGGGAAACTTTACTTCTGAATATCTCCCAAACCATAAAGGTTTGGGAAATAAGACTTATATCATTTTCAAGTTTTTTTAAGGGCTACAATTTAAAATAAACTTAGTTTCAAGTATTATTATCCCTTTAAAGGGATAGTAACACTTCGTTTTAACTTTATTTTATTTTGTAGGCATTAAAAAAACATGAAGAATGATATAAGTCTTATCTCTCAAACCTTTATGGTTTATGAGATATTCACAAGCAAAGTTCCCCTCCCCGCCCCTTTTTCCTAGTGTAAGACATCTCTTCTCAGATGTGGATCAGGTTGTATGACAGTACAGATAACAGAAGGGGACAATTTTCTTTGTATGAAAACAATGAAAGCCCTTCCCCCCTTGAAAAGTTTTTCAGCTTTTTCCATTATCTTAATTGAAGATTGTCCCTCTCTGCAGTCTACCTGGGCATCTCCCTTCTTATCTGGTTGAACAGGGGGGGGATACTTTGTTTGTGAATATCTCTTAAACCATAAATGTTTCAGAGATAAGACTTATATCATTCTTCATGTTTTTTTAATGCCTACAAAATAAAATAAAGTTAAAATGAAGTATTACTATCCCTTTAAGACAAAAATATAAGGGGGGAGATGCACTAAGACATGATGAAGAGGTGATAAAGTGGAGATGACTTCTCCAGTGATATCACTTCTCCAATTCCTATGTTATTTTATGGAACTAATGCACTAAGATCCCAAAAGCTGAAGAAATTCTAGTGCACAGGCTCCATAGAATAACATAGCAACTGGAGAAATTATATTAGTGGAGAAGTCATCTGCTCTTTATCACTCCTTAGTGCATAACCCCCAAGATCTTGATCTGACACTGACTGAAATTAACAAAATGTTTTAAGAAGGGGTATGTTATTCTCCAGACTGAGGAAGCCATCAGTAAAGTGATACACATATTGACTTAGAACAAAGATCTACAGAATATGTCTCTTTAAAGGGATAGTAATGTTTCATAATAAAAACAGCTCTAATTAATCTTCATAGTATTTGAACTTTGGAGAGCTTTATTTCAATTCTGTCAGAGTTGTAGTTCAAGAGTAATTCAATGACAAAGTATCCCCCTCCCGCCCCTTTTGACTGATGCAACACTGCTCAGCCAGATCAGAAGAGAAGTGTCCAGGTAGACTGCAGAGAGGGACAATCTTCAATTAAGATAAGGGAAAAACCTGAAAAACTTGTCAAGGGGGGCAGCACCTTCATTGTTCTTACAGGAAGAAGATTGTCCCCTTCTGTTAAACTAGGTTTACACTAGGTAAAAGGGGCGGGAGGGGAAACTTTGCTTGTGAATATCTCTCAAACCTTAAAGGTTTGAGAGATAAGACTTATATCGTTCTTCATGTTTTTTTAATACCTACAAAATAAAATAGAGATAAAACGAAGTATTACTATCCCTTTAAGAACTATGTGTGTGTGGAGATCTTTTAATATGCAGATGTGTGATGTGGCTCTCAAAATATTTGTTCAAAGACCAAAAACAAAAAAAAATTGGCTCTTCCTCTTTGAAAGGTTGCTGACCTCTGACCTAGAGTCAATGCTGAGAAATGCATCAAGATCTGAAAATACAAACAATATTGGGTGAATCATCTTTCTCTGACACTTCTTTGTAAGGATTTTTTCAAATAGTGACTCAGAAGTTGATCATCAATTCATGGAAGAACCATTGTTTAGGAATAAAAGAGGTCCTTATGTGAGGTACCACGTGGCTAAAAAGAAATTATTCCAAAGAAACAACTTGGCTTTATTAAACGCAATATGGTGTAGAAAGTGTTTACTTGTGCCGGATCTGTTGCCTTGTGCTGATTTAGCAGTAAACTATTTGTTTGAATCAGCATATTCTATTCAACATTCAACATTCAATTTAAAAAACAGGGCATTTTTTCGGTAAGAGTTGCAAAGTTTCTGTAGGCAGCTGCAAAAACAGCACATGACCAGGAGTACTTCCAGCTCATTTGGAGACTCTGAACTTGATAAAATCAGAGGTAGTAAGACTTATGTGTTAAGAAGACCTGGGG
Organism: Rhinophrynus dorsalis; assembly: GCA_037306005.1. Taxonomy (NCBI): domain Eukaryota; kingdom Metazoa; phylum Chordata; class Amphibia; order Anura; family Rhinophrynidae; genus Rhinophrynus; species Rhinophrynus dorsalis. The sequence continues at coordinate 439,338,312 of CM074722.1, read as the reverse complement.
CAATTCTTATGCTACGTAACTGCATAGGGAACAAATCAAACTTTCCAGTAAGTGGAACTTCTAACCAGTTGATTCCTAGAGATTTCTTGAAAAAATTTTAATTATTTCAGATTTACATCATACATCAGCCTCCCTGAGTCTCTAAACATCCTAAAATCAGAGACTAATGTATTAAGAATAAGTAGTAGACTTGTACAATTCTGGCTGGCGACATTCGGAAATCGACAAAAATGGGGTCATTTGGCGACATTCGGACCTTCCGACAGGCAAGGGTTCCCCAAAAAAATTACGAACCTGACTAGCCCTGGTCCGAATGTCGTTGAATCTTTTGGAAATTCGGCGACTACTACCCGCGCTCGATTACTTTCCTTCCATACTTTCCCTCCATGTCTCTAGTCCAATTATCTTCTCTGTTTCATGCGCTACTTTCCCGCTTTGTCTCTATTCCAATTGGCTTCTTCGTTTCATGATGGGGGTTGGACTAATGACACAGACACCCAGGCAGTGAGCCTGCATTTCCTCATTGTGTTGTTGGAGCTCAGAGAGAGAAGAAGGAGACAGAGAGTGTCCAGTTGTTGTGTAGGCAGGCAGGTAGCATTAGGCATAGGCAGGCAGCCAGCATTAGTGCCTTATTGCCACTGCAAGGGAGAGTCATCTTTGTTCCTCTGCAAAAAATTAAAAATGTTAGGGATTTGTTTGAATACATTTCAGAGTGACACTTCAGCCAGTCTCACAGTTCTGCAGACAGGCCTAGTACCTTTTACCAGCGCAAGGGAAAGTCACCTTTGTTTCTGTGTTTAACATTAAAAAATAATAGTAGGAATTTGTTTGAATAATGTTCAGGGTGACACTTCAGCCAATCTCACAGTTCTGTAGGCAGGACTAGTACCTTATTGTGTCGGCAAGGGATAGGCACCTTTGTTCCTGTGGAAAATATTAAAAGAAATAGTAGTGATTGCTTGAATAATTTTCAGAGTGACACATTAGCCAGTCTCACAGTTCTGTAGGCAGGCCTAGTACCTTATTACCACCACAAGGGAGAGTCACCTTTGTGTGTTAAACATTAAAATTAATATGAGGAGTTTGTTTGAATGATTTTCAGAGTGACACAGTATCATGGTTCCCGTGATTACCTGTCACTCTCTGCGGTGGTGTGTTCCTATTGGCAGTACTTGTTATGCCCGCCCAGTATGGCCTTCTTATACTGCGCCTCTGGCACCTGTTAGGTGCCCTTTCGTGGTGTTCCAGTACCAGTGCTTCCGTTGCTGTGTTCCTGCGTTCCTGTGTACCGATTCGGCTTGTCTGACTATTCTTCTGGTTCCTGCTCTGGGTATGACCCGGCCTGGCTGAAGTTCCTGCTCCGTGATTGATCCAGCTTGTCTGACATTCCTGCTCCGTGTATGACCCGGCCTGGCTGACGCTCCTGCTCCATGATTGACCCGGCTTGTCTGACGTTCCTGCTCCGTGTATGACCCGGCCTGCTGACGTTCCTGCTTGGTATCCTGCTTCCTGAGTTCCAGTTCCAGTGTGACTTCATCTATGTCTCTTGGCGACATTGTGAACTGTCAGACTTGTGCCTCCTAAGCTGACCTTCCACTTGCTGAGCTTGTTGCCTCCGTTACCGAGCCTGTCCGTTTACACTTGCTGTGCTTGTTGTCTCAGATACTGGGCATCCGTTAACACTAGCTGAGCTTGTTGCCTCCGTTACCGAGCCTGTCCGCTGACACTTGCTGTACTTGTTGCCTCCGTTTCTGGGTCATCCGTTACACTTGCTGAGCTTGTTGCCTCCGTTGCCGAGCCTGTCCGTTAACCCTTGCAGAGCTTGTTGCCTCAGTTACCGAGCCTCTCCATTACATTTGCTGAGCTCTCCACCTTCATTACCGAGCCACATTTGCAGAGCAATGGGTTTCCATTAACATCTACCGTAGCTTTTGCAATATACGCTTCATTGGTGCACCGAGGGGTGCTACTGGCTCTGGTCTTACTCAGCTCTAGCAGTATTGGGGTATCCGTTGACGCACCACGGGGTGCTACTAGCTCTGGTCCCTTTCAGCTCTGGCAGTGTGGGTGTCCATTGGCACACCGAGGGGTGCTACTGGCTCAGTTTCCATTTAGCTCACACAGTGTCATTAACCCTTTCAGTACCGCAGAGTACCGTGGCTCCGGTCCCATTCAGCTCACGCAGTGTGCCTATTCCATTACGCATGGTAGAGTGTCCTTGGCTCTGGTATTATCCAGCTCTAGCACCAGTGTTAGTCTTGCTTAATCACCAGTCCTTGAGGACTACTGGGCGTTGTCTTACACACCACAACAGAGACTGATCATTTGCATTGGACTTAACCCTAGCCTTACTCAGTCCTATTGCTTGTATACATTGCTCTCTATCAATACTGTGTCTGCTCTATTACCATATTGCCTTCAGTTACGTGTAATTACCCATTTCTGCCCTTAGGGACCGTGTTCCTAATTTATTCTCAATAAAACTGTGTTTTATTTTTTACCTCTGGTCTGAGAGTCAGAAAAACTGTTATACACAGCCAGTCTCACAGTTGTGTATGTGTATTGTGTAGGCAGGCAGGGTGCCTTATTGCTACATCCATACTTCATCTACTTCATCCATAGTACCATAAGGCTAAATGCCCACCTTACCCTGTTTCAACATCTTCATTTAGACCCTGGTAATGGTCCCGTTCATTTAATTTTCATTCTTTATTGTATTTTTTAAGGTATTTTAAAGCCGCCGAATAATTCTGACTGTCGCCGACTTTCGTCTGAGTCGAACAGGTCGGATCCGAATTGCGGAGTTGACGAATGAAAAAAAAATTTGTCTGACATCGAATTTTACTGAAAAATTTTGTCGTGCACAAGTCTAATAGGTAGAGAAATCCTGAAACAAACGAACCACACCACAGTGGACAAATAAAAATTCACATTGATATAAATGGAGCTTTACATTATCGCATTGATGAGAGATACTCAACAAAGTAAGGGCAGCAAAGCTATGGAATTCTTTTCTTCGGGATGTTGTACTTGCAGATGCCTATCTAGCACAGAACAATATTGAGAATTATGATATATGGTTTCAATGCAGATAGGTTGTTGATTCAGAGAACTATCTGACTGCCATTTGGAGTCAGGAATTATTTTTTTACCTACTTGGGGCTAAATTGGAAATAGCTTCAAGGTTTTTTTTTTGTCTTACTCTGGATCAAGAAGGGTGTTTTGGCATGGGCTGGATTCGATGGACGCATGTGTTTTTCCAGCCTCGTCAACTATGTTATTATGTTAATATGCTGCATCATCCTCCCTGTTTTTTATGATGTTATTCAGAGATAACATATTCATATTCATCTAGGAAGAGGTTTACAGGGTAACTATCAGCTAGATAATGTCTGCTGAAGCATTATAAAACCACCAGAATGAAAAAAAGAAGCCAAATGAGGGTCAGGCTAGTGACCCCTGGTGTTCTTTTGTTGATCCTGTAATAAATTCCCAGTCTTGCAGTTCACAGTCCCATGGTGGATGATCTGGCAATCCTTGTACACTACTAGGGATGGTACTTGTATGAAAACCCTAGCAGTCTATAGGGCATCATATGCAACACTTCAAAGTTTGTGGCTGAGAGCTAGACATGTCCAGGTTGCATCCAGTCCAGAGGGACACTTTTCTGACCTCCCCAAATGGGTGACCATAGGAGATTTAAGACTACACAATGCAGGCCCTGGCCTATAGGAGTAGAAGAAGTCAGAGATGCTCAACTAGACTCCTGAGCTTGCAAGGGTATGCAAAAAGCTCACTGGGACTGTGTCCTCGCATCCAGGGTGCAAGCTCTTTTAGCTCACAAATGCCATACACAGAGAAGAAATATTCTGAAGCATATCATACTGGTCCTGCCAAAATGACAGTCCAGCCACAAAATGCCAGACAATTCTTCTCTGAACAAAGGAAGCAGCTAAGAGTAATGAGGGGAATCCAGACATGGACCCCTTGCTCACAGTGCCTAGAGGGATCAGCTGCACCTCACTGACGAGGCCCAAGAAGGCTGAAACGTATGTCTGGGGTTAGCTGTTTCCCTTGTTCAGAGAGGATTTGTCTGGCATTTCGTGGCTGGATTGTCATTTGGCAGGACCAGTATGATATGCTTCAGAAGATTTCCTCTCTGTATATGGCACTGGTGAGCTAAAAGAGATTGCACCCTGGGTGCGAGGACATAGTCCCACTGAGCTTCTTGCATGTATTTGCTAGCTCAGGAGCCTAGTTGAGCATCTCTGACTTTTCTTTATACCTGGCCTATAGGAGCAGATTCAGTAAAACATGAAAATTTCCCTGAAATTACAGTTCTTTTAACGCTATGAGTGACAGATAAGTATGCAGCGCAGTGTAGAGCAATGCATTGCATGCCCCTCAGGAAAGCAGAGGGTAACCCATTGAGTGCCAGAGGCAAATGCAACATCTCAAAGAAAATGTTCCACTCCCATCTGGCACTCATATGGTTAAAGGGGCAAGAATGAGTTACAAAATACGAAATCCATATTTGTTTTAACATCTTAACCCTTTGAGTGCTAGAGGGGTACAAAGGGTTAATCCTCTTCAATAGACCTCTAGTTGTAAGAAGTGAGCACACTAAATAGTATTCCATCATAGTATAGCGTTGCTTGTGATCTTAGTAGACCAACAAAAGGTTTCATTCCATAAGCTTTTGAAAGAGCAGAGGCATTCTCTAATGGAGAGTCTGAGCTATTCATTCTGTATGGCTGATAATCATACCTGGGAACTCTCCGGTTTTGCCCCGGAGACTCTGGATTTCAAAGTGAATTACCGGGTCTCTGGGGCAATGTGTGAATCACCGGGTGGGCAGAGTTTAAGTAGAAACTCTGCCCACTTGTGCTCCATCCTGCCCGGTTCCACCCACTCCCCGCCCTCTTACATCCAGTTTGCAGGGTTGTTTTTTTCATCCCGCCCCCCCTCCGCTACTAAGCCCCACCCCTTTTATGACGCAATTCGCGTCATTTTCCTCCCCCTGGGGACTGACAGGGTTACCCTCCGGGTAGCTCTGTTTCAAAAGTTCCCAGGATTGCTGATAAACCATGGAATGTACTTACCAAGACAAAAGCTTATTAAATCTTGAGCAAACCAGTTGCACCTTAGGATATTTTCTTTGACACTTACGGTGCAAGAAACATTCGCAATCACCATTTACAGTATACTTTTGATGTCAAAATGATTAGCTCCAAAATGTTATTGAATTGCTAATGTTTTTTTAAGAATTAGAGAAACGTTTGAACTTAATTTTCGGAATGCATTTCAAAAAGAGTACTGGCTAAAATGTCTGGAGTTTTGTGAGAAGATAAGAGATTACGCCTAACTCAGCAAAGCAATAAGCACACATTTTCTGCCTAACCTTGCCATTAATTTTAAGGCCAGTCCCCCACTTTGCCATTACTAGGAGCATGTGCTATTTAGCATCAAGGCATGAGTATTTTTCTTGCATTAAAACGTGAGCAATCGCAAATAGAGCATAAATTTATGGTTTTCAAAAAAATGGAGAATGTTCCATTCTGCTCTTAGGGAGAAATGTTAAAAAAGTTATCATAAGGAAAAAAATTGTCTGATCTTGAGTTGGTGGTCTGAAAAAATTATGTTATTGAGACAAAAAAGTAACAGCTAAAATAACAATTTTTTTCCTGCAAATACCTTACAATGTGACGGTGAATTAAAGTGGAACTATCATGCAAATAATATTGCCACCCAATATATTTGTAACCTAGAGATTTGCAAATTCTTAGTGTCTTTAAACTCAGTAAGTCCCGTTATTTCCGCAAGACCACTTCATTCCAAGGCCTTGGGCTGCACAGAGCTTACAAGGGAAGCTCTGTGCGCCTGCACATTCAGGAACTTCCGGTTACCTTAAGGTAACCAACAAACATCACCACCAATGCTGGCAGTGAACGGGACAGACAGCGCCGTCATTTCCTCTAAGATGTCTGCGCTGTCTGTCCTCTGGTTCCTGAGGAAGAAGTGGCGTTTCAGCAAAAACGCGGACATATTGAGTTTAAAGACAGTAAGGATTTGCAAATCAGTAGGTTACAAATATATTGGGTGCCAATATTATTTGCATGATAGTCCCGCTTTAAACCATGCCCACGATTTTCCCTTTGACTTAGACAGCAGAATTGGATGCAAAAAATGATATTAATAAGAATGAGAACTGAGCATACCAATTGCACCTTATGTACTAAAAAAATGGCACTTAAATCACTAAGATATTTTCATTGACACTTAGAAAGAAATGTTCATAAAATCGTCTTAATGAAAAAATTGTCTGACCCTGAATTGGTGGTAAAAGGAGGATGGCATACCTTCAGAAGCAAAGCCATCATGTTTAAAAATGCAAACAATTCAGAATGGAAGTAAGACGAGCTTGATGAATTCTGCCCTTAAAAATTCTGATGTTAAAAATGTCTTTAATTATGTCTTTTAAATGAAAATTAAACAAAAAATACTTTTTTTTTACCAATTAACACTGCACTATGCATATCTGCTAACAGTACTTTAACGTGCCCACTATTAAAGTGATAGTAATGTCTATTTAAATTTATTTGCCCAAGTCTTCTGTATAGTAAAAGGCACAGATTGAGCTATGTCTAAGCACTTACTTCTTTGTAGTTCAAGGGTTATGAAGCACTGAAGATCCACCGCCTGTCCCTTTCTGGCCGCCTCCCACGGAATCTGAGATCGGGTCGCGCGACTAGATGGCTGCAGCGATTGACAAACTTCAGTAAGTATAAGAGAAATCCTGCCCCTCTTGACAAAGGAGGGCAGGATTTTTCTTTGCTTACTGAAGTTTGTCCCTCGCTGCAGTCATCCTCACCTGACTGCAGATTCAGAATGGCCGGTGGATCTTCAGTGCTTCATAACGTTTGAACTACAAAGAAGTAATCGCTTAGACATAGCGCAGTATGTTCCTATTACTATACTGAAAACTCGGGTAAATAATTTTAAATAGACTTTACAATCACTTTAAAGGGATAGTAATACTTCGTTTTATCTTTATTTTATTTTGTAGGCATTAAAAAAATGTGAAGAACGATATAAGTCTTATCTCTCAAACCTTTATGGTTTGAGAGATATTCACAAGCACATTTTCCCCTCCTGCCCCTTTTACCTAGTGTAAGCCATCTCTTCTCAGATGTAGAATGCAGTCCACAGACCAGATAACAGAAGGGGACAATCTTCTTCCTATGAGAACAATGATAGCCCTGCCCCCCTTGACAAGTTTTTCAGGTTTTCCCTTATCTTAATTGAAGATTGTCCCTCTCTGCAGTTTACCTGGGCACCTCCCTTCTGATCTGGCTGAGCAGTGTTACATCAGTAAAAGGGGCGGGAGGGGGACACTTTGTCATTGAATTACTCTTGAACTACAACTCTGACAGAATTGAAATAACACTCTCCAAAGTCCAAATACTATGATGATTAATTAGAGCTGCTTTTATTATGAAACATTACTATCCCTTTAAGACTGCTTTCTCCCTTGATGGATAATGGCATAAGAACTTTTTCATTCTAATTACAGACAATTTCAGTTAGCATAACTTTTTGAACATCTCACTCTTAGAGGGCAATTGATTTGTTCAGGTTTAAAGAAACATTTTGCTTGCTACACATAACCCGCTGACTCAGTAATGCACAACATATATTTATTATAGCTCTTCTTGTATAATACACGGGGCTTCCACAACTTGGAGGTACTTTATTCAACAGTTATAATATCCCAAAATTACCTTTCTGGTAGAGGTCAGAGGATAAGTGTAGTTCTTTTTGTAGCCTTACCATTTTATGGTGGCACTGTTGCTATTATGGACAGAAAACTACTGTTGCTAAGCTTAGTGCCAGATAGGTATCCAATGGATTGCCATGCTCACTGGCACTCAAGGGGTTAATATCCAATAAAATGACAGCTGGCAGCATGTGGCACTCAGTACCTGAATTCTACGAAATGTGGTTAACCAAAACTACTTTCAGCTGTTAAAGCAGACCTGTCACCTTACAGAGAATAGCCATTTTTTTTTTTGTAAAGTAAATATTTTTTTTTTTTTGTGGTACAGTCGTGATAGTTTATGCCAGTGGTTCTCAACCAGGGTGCTGTGATACTTTGGTAAGCCACGGACATCCACTTCAGGTAACCCGTATTTTCTATAAAGACTATGATAAAATGGGAATTCTTCATTTGAAATGTACAGTTATGGAAATTGTCATGCATAAAATGCTTGGCTATATACAATATTAGGGGTGTTTTAAGTTCATAATTGCATGTCAGGGGTGCAATGAGCAAAAAAAAAAAAAAAAAAAGATTGAGAACCACTAGTTTATATAAATTCCCTGCACGCTATGCTAATTAGTTCTGTTTAAGGCCAAACTTTAACTCTCTATGCCAGTAAAAATTTACCAAGTGTATTGGCTCTACCTAGATTCATAGCATAGCGTGTGTCAATATTGGCCCAGCACAGAAACTGGCTAGCATAAAGTACCACAATGTGTTACCAAAAAAACAAAGGCTTAATTGCTCAAAAAATTAATTTATTTTGTATTAATAGTTATTAACAAATGGTTAGCACAATGTATAGGCAGTTTTTATTTGTCAATAAATTAGCTACCAATGTGGCAGGTCCACTTTAAAGGGATAGTAATACTTCGTTTTATCTTTATTTTAGTTTGTAGGCATTAAAAAAACATGAAGAATGATATAAGTCTTATCTTTCAAACCTTTATGGTTTGAGAGATATTCACAAGCAAAGTTTCCCCTCCCGCCCTTTTTACCTAGCGTAAATCATCTCTTCTCCGATGTGGAATGCAGTCCATAGACCAGACAGATAACACCAGGTGATAATCTTCTTCCTATGAGAACAATGAAAGCCCTGCCCCCCTTGATAAGCTTTTCAGCTTTTTCCCTTATCTTAATTGAAGATTGTCCCTCTCTGCAATCTACCTGGGTACCTCCCTTCTGCTCTGGCTGAGCAGTGTTTCTTCAGTAAAAGGGGCAGGAGGGGGATATTTTATCATTGAATTACTCTTGAACTACACCTCTGACAGAATTGAAATAACACTCTCCAAAGTCCAAATACTATGATGATCAATTAGAGCTGCTTTTATTATGAAACATTAGTATCCCTTTAAGAACAAATGGAATAAAATGGAATACAGTCAGCTCAGCACCTTGGATGATGAACGGGTCTGCAGTGCAATAGGGAGTTACTGTTCTATGTGAATGAGAAAAACAAATTAGACAAATACGGTTTGTTTCAAAAGTAGAAGGAGATGGGGAGTAGTAGTAGGAAACATGCTGACTTAAGTATTCATTCCATTGGAAATTTATTTTACGTCTTAGTTTCTGGAAATAGAAAATTACTTGGAAATACAATGTTTTCTTAAATTAGACCTGAAAAGTGGCCAGTGTTTTCAATAATGTTGCTGGAAAGAAACATGTACTATCCTATTGGTGGCATATCCAATGTCGCTGGTAAAATACCATCATGGTAGCAATTGCAAAGTTATATTCACATAGTCAACACGACCACAGAACTGGGGAAATATGTACTACATGGCACATACAGTCCACTAATAGGAAATCTGGTTGGACTGTTCACAAAGCCAACTACAGTCTCATGTGTGTGTAGCCCAATGCAGCATACTGTAACCTGTCTACAGTCAATGCGTGGCATAGGCAAGATGCAGAAGGGCTGGTCTGCATTGAGGTCTATAGGCAGAAATGCTAGGCTTCCAGTTCCCAGAAGACCCGGGGCCTATGCTCACCTAATATAGAGCTTTCCAAACTTTTCATGTTGGTGACACCCTTTTTAGACATACATAATTTCATGACACAGTAATTCAGTTTTTCTAGCAAACTGGAGTTTAAACTAATAATCCCTTATAAGAGATACAGACACATACATAAATTGTAATAAGCGCAAGATTCTCATGTCGCATTAGTAAATAGATGGCGCATAACTGATTTTAGAAGTACTGTCTGTCTTTCCTATCTCATGGGCACCACAAGCAGAAGCAGCAGCCGTGTGACAGGCAGCCTCGGCACACAGGGACACTCCAGCCTGGCACCCCAAAGAGAGGGTAGAGGTATAGAGGAGGTGGCATCAGATTTTAACAGCATATTATGTATGCCGCACACAGAGGCACTCCAGCTTTTACAAATCTTTTGGCGGTTCAGCTGTATGCAGCACACGGAAGCAATCCCGCGCTGTGTAAATGCGACCATTAAGTAGTAGTGTTTTATCTCAGCTCCCAGCGTAGCTCGTGCTTGGGTTGAATGACAATCTTGCACTGTGTAAAAGACACCTTTGCCTGTGACACACCTACACACTGCAGTCGACACACTAACGTGTCGCGACACACAGTTTGGAAAGCACTGACCTAATACATTATTAGTTCACCTCACAGCCCATTTTCTCCCTATTGGCAACAACATATGGAGCTTTAAACAAGTTGCCTAAGGCTTCAGAGTCTGCAGCCGATCCCCCTAAAGATTTTTTTTGTTTGTCTTATACCCCATTGTTTGTCATACCAGCCTTCTTCCTCTCCTCACTATTAATTAATCTTTGTATTGTGAAACCCCTTTTTTACTTCTTCAGGGATCCCCATGGTTTCACAGAGAACCCAGTATGATTTTCTATATAATTGTATAGTCAGCTATTAGGGTATCTGATATAACTCAATGGAAGGGATGAACTAAGTACTATTAAAGTGGATATGTCACCTTAATTCAAGTTTGCATATTTAAAAACTGCATTAAAAACTGCCTATATGTCATATTAACCAAAAGGCCAGCAAACATACAGTTCAGGAGATATTCACACTTCTTTCATATGCTAATGTAGGCAAATTGCGGCACAGTGTGACATGAGTGATGCTTTCATATGCTAATTAAGGAAGTCACTTATGTTGCATATGTTAGTGAAGCCTTTTTAGTGATGTGTCATATGCTAATAGAGGTTTCAATGATGTTTCATATGCTAATAAATCTTAGTGCAGTAACAGGAAATGTTTAGATTCACTTTGCTCCGAAATAAAAAAGTGAATATCTCCTAAACTAGACATCCGCTGGATTCTGGCTAACATGACATATAGGCAGTTCATAATGCAGTTTTCAAATATGCAAACTTTAATTAAGGTTGAAGTCCCACTTTAAGAGCAAGTAACCTTATGTTAATAGCACTGCCATTTTCCCCAGTCTAATACACATATGGGTGTATGTATAAATGCAAAAATGGAGCAGTTCTGTTAATTTAGCATTATGCAATGGTTGCACAACATAGGATGTACGATTTACTGCTTATAACTAAAAATGGACAAAACAATTCTGTAGGTTCCATCTTCATGCAAAAAGGATTGTTTCACAAGACCGAAATCATGTTTTGTGAAACAAGTGTTTTGGTTCTGCATTTTGGTTGCTAGATACTGGCTGATGATCTGAAGCCCCATGTCTCATGCTAAAAGAAAAAAGTACCTCCTAATAATGACCCCCACACTTTTTCTTAATACTGACAGAAATTCCAAATGGCCTTTATGAATCTTGAACTTCCTCGCCTTTTTAATCAGTCCTGGATGTCATGTCTATGGAGGTGGACATGACAGATGCTGGCAGTGTTTGCAAAACTGAAGGAGGCTGAGTGTGCGCTAGCATACGTAACCCATTATAGAGCATAAAGATTGTCACAAGAAGGGTTTGTGTCCTGTGGTCCTTCATGGACAGCACATCCACAACTGATTGAAGATGCTATCTCTTGAACAAAAGCACAAGGACAAATTTCATAAGGACCATTAGGATTTTCTGGCCGTAGTGAGTTAAGTAGGGATTACTGTGAGGGGGTGTTAGTTCTTTGGGTCTTGTTGCCAACTTGGGGAATGCAATGTTGATAATCTCCCTACTAGTAATGGTGCAATATGGCTTCTCATTGCACTGATAATGCATTAGCCTGGCCCAAGTCCTGAGTCTCTGGGAAACCTAGAATCTCCCCTGCCACCCATGGTGTATTCCTGGGCACATCAGGAGTGCACATTTCAAATTATTGAGTGATAACATTTTGTCAGTCTGATTTCACAGGGACAAAACATGCAAGGTAGGTCTATAAGCAAATGGAAGCCCCCTCTCTCCATTTGCACTTGCCCTCCTATCACCTCAGCTGGCCTCCTTCCCTTCATTTTCAAATTTCTACCCCTCAACTGTCCACAATCTTTGTCTTTATTCAGTAGACACAGCAACACAATCAAACAAAAAAGTAAGAAAGTCATTTCAAATGACTGCATACTGGTTACATATAAGGCAGGACTGTCTGAAGATGTCCCTGATAATATGCTGTCAGTTAAGGTTACTTACTATATTTTAACTTTCAAGATAGGGGACACTTTAGTGTATCAACTGGATATAACCCTATGTGAACGTCTATACAATGCATTTCAAAACAATTGTTTATAAATAAGGTGCTAGTTTAAGATAAACATTTTCTGCATGTTTATCACCATATAGATCTTACATTTAGCTTGGATTCGAAGCCATCATCATCAGTAGTGGTGAGAGACTCATTTACCAGTATTGGTTCAGTAGAGGTTTGGGGCACAGCAATTAAGCAGGGCAGGGAGCTGCACTGGAACAAGCACAGAGACTGTTCTAGGTAATCAGTTGTCCTCTCAGCACAAAAACATACAATAAAACACATGGGAACTTCACTCACTAGTCCTGGTCCATGGAACACTTATTGAAAGAAACTCTTTGTAGCTATTGCTGGGTCACTAGGACTCCATGTCAGAATGAAACAAACCAGGGAAGAAGATACCCACAACACAGCAACAAGGTCACATGATAAGTAAACACAAGACTTTATTATTCAACAGTTAAAAGTGGGAAGAAATCAAACAAACATGGATAGTGATAATCAAATTTGGACGCCTGTCTTGTTTCAGACCTCTGTGGTCCTTAATCAGAGGTACAGCTGGCTGTTGTTTCCAGGTGTAAATACTTGTAGTTCCACCCATCCACAGGTAAAAAGTAAAATAAATTAAAACAAACAAAGTGGAACATAAATAACCAATGAGTGTACAGCAATATGCTTAACCAAGACAAAGATACATCTCAGACACTACAATGCTAGTACAGTGCTTGATCAAATAGAGTCGGTGCTGACCCTCATCCCTCTCCAAGCAAGCCCTAAGAGAAAAGATATATGTATGCCAGTACCAAGTCTAAATATCCTATATAATAATTCGCTAAAACGTGTGTAACGCCGCGTCATGCGCAGTAGACACTGCTGCGCATGCTGCAGTCAGGCGCAGTAGAGACTGCCCGCGCCGCGGCTAATACAGAGCTGCTCTACTGTGCATGACTGCCCCGCGACCAGGTGGCAGTGGCACTGTGGCCCGTGTAATGGGCTCTTAGACTAGTACTCAATATAATAATAATAATCACATTTTCTGCACAATATTTCAATATAAAGATGATTATTAAAAAAAAACCCAAATAAAAAAATAAAATATGAAAATAGACAATAATAGTCCAAAAGTAATAAAGATATAATGTTTTATTATCTTGTAATCAAATACTAATACAATGTATCACCAATCAATATGTACTGATCCAATGATAAAACATATATAAAAAATGTATACAAAGACTTACATTGACAAATGCTGTTGTAAGTTCATGATGCACAATACAATCCCCCATCCGGGAAAGGATATTGCAACATGTTTGACACAAAGTACTAGTACTAATTCAAAGTAGGCAGGTCTCGGCTCCAAGGTGCTCACTGTGTGAGCGTGTGTCTGACAAGTCAACCTCACACATTCAGAGGAGTCATAGCAGCATAAACATAGTTGCAAGTTATGGTGAGCATGGTCCTGCTTCCTGAACACATTATGTATGTAATTGGACAGATTAAATAAAGTTCACCTCCCACGTTTACAAGGACATCCAGGACATTTATAGAACACTTCAAAAGGACAGACTCCTAAGCCCACAAAGAGAGGACATGTCCTAGAAACTCCTGATATATGGCAACCCTACATGTCATGGGCATGTGGTACTGATCCAGTAATTACACACACACAAATAATTGGATAAAACCAGGCCACACCTTTATTAAATGTTTTAAACATTACAACCCCACTTTAAGCCCTTGCCAACTGCCAAGGCATACTCAATATGCTCCACCCATATTGAGCGAAGCTCAAACCACATTTCCATCCCACCACTCTCCATTAGCTGGTCAATGCAGCTCAATGGGGAGTGGTGTCATAACCTGCAACCAAGGTCCGGGTGCAATATATGCCAACGCCGTTGGCCTGGCCTCCACCTGTTGACCATAAAACCCACACAATTAATTTTCCATTTTAACCCACTGGCAATGGCCCAGAGTGCCAACAGCTGTGACAAAGACCCATCCCCCAGGTGCTTTAATGACCTGAAACCAAATAACCAACAACCAAAGGGAGGAAGGGAGGGAGATTCTTTCCAGGAACAAAAGAGGAAGTGGTCACCAAGGTAGCACTCCTTTTATCAATTATTATACCCACCCCTTCCTCTTACCAACAAACCATCCCCACCAATAGTCAACCTAATTATGATCTCGCCCCAGCCCAGACATGATTCCCTTTCTTACTCACAGGGAATTCTTATCAGGGGTAAACATTTGGATGCTAAAGTTTTGTGTCTCTGATTTGAGAAGGAAAAAAGATGCAAGGGGTTTCTTGGCAATTGGGACCTCCTTCTACCCATTTGCACTTGTCCTTGTTCTCTTAGGTGCTTTCACATGGGTGACTTTGTAGCATAACTTTTTTGTAGCACAACATTTTTATAGAAACTGAACATGTTGTTGCAGTTTTAGGGATACAATGGTTTCTCAGTATCATAGAAGTGATACAATCACAGGGAAATGCAGCTACCAGTGAAAGATGTACGTACAATTTCTGTTTGATTCCATTGAAATCTTACTACAACATTTTACCAGCATTATCACAGTCTGAGCAAATTGCAGCACTATGCATCTCTGTCTGTGACAATCAGAGTGAATGTTACCAGTGTGAAATGCGTGTACGACATGATTCACAACATAAGCATTTTTCTCTGTGTTGCCTTTTCTGTGATAAAGTTGCCTGTGTGAAATAGACCTTAGTGTTTAGACTCACACCTCCACCACCAACTTACTTTGCCTTTATTCAAGACACAAACTAACAAAAACAAACAATAAAAAATACAAGTAATTTCAAATTACTGGTAGAATACAGGTTACAAAAACAAAGAATGTGACGAACGCACACTGAGAAAGAACAAAATAAAGTAGTTTTCTCAAGTCACGTATTTCGCTCCCATGTGCCATTGCAGAGAGGAAATTTCCATATTCATATCAATCTGGTCCCACCCACAGGCAGTCCAGCCCCGAAATGTCAGGCAAATCCTCTCTGTACGAGAGAAACAGCACAACCCCAGACATACGTTTCGCTCTATGTGGACCTTGTCAGTGGGGTGCAGCTGTATCCCTCTAAGCACATGGAAGCAAGGGCCCATGCCTGGGATGCCCTTCCACTTAGTGAGACGATCGCACAATGAGAAAGAACAAAATGAAGTAGTTTGCTCAAGGCATGTGTGGCCTATCAGGTGCTGCTCAAGTCACGTTTTTCACTCCCATGTGCCAATGCAGAGAGGAAATTTACATATTCATATCAGTCTGGTCGCACCCACAGGCAGTCCAGGCCCGAAATGTCTGGCAAATCCTCTCTGCACAAGAGAAACAGCACAACCCCAGACATATATTTCAGTCTATGTGGACCTCGTCAGTGTGGTGCAGCTGATTCCCTCTAGGCACATGGAAGCAAGGGCACATGCCTAGGATGCCCTTCCACTTAGGGAGACTACAAAAACAGGTTAGACATAAATCAGGACTGTATGAGGATGTTCCTGATAATGTGCAGTCAGTAGGTCACCTTGCATTAAATATTAATCACCAGGGAATCCATTCATGATAATCTGCAGTAAAAGGCCACTTTACATAAAATATAAACCCAGAAATGTCTGAGCTTAATCTGCAGTCACAGATGCATTTAATTAAATATAAAACAGCACTGGCTCAGACAGTCCTGATTATAAAGTCAAATAGTCTCTTTACATGAAACATACAACAGCACTGTTTCAGATGGTCCTGACAATCTGCAGTCAGACTGACACATTATGTGCAGCATTAAACATACTACGTAATTTAGTATAGCTATGTTATTCCAGTGGTGTAGATGCCAAATTAATGAGTGTAGCAGTATATAATACGTTTTTTATTTGACTAACAGTCAATTTTTAGGACAGGCTTTTGAGAGAAACAGCCTCCTTCTATCAAGTCAAAAGAATAGTAAATATCAAAATGAAACATCCAAGGTAAATTCTCGGGTTAATAAAACACAAACTGCTAAGCTTCAAATCTCATCCGTTTCATTGTGAGAAGAATGTGTAGTGGGGGCAGGGCTGGTGCAAGGATTTTTGCCACCCTATGCAAAAACCTAATTTTGCCGCCCTTGGCTCCACCCCTTGTGTCCTACCCCTTTATGCCTGCCCTGTATGTGTTTAAGTGTTAGTGTGTTTGTGTGTTCCCTATATGTGTATAAGTGTCAGTTTGTGTGTGTGTTCTCTATATGTGTATCAGTATGTGTTCCCTGTATGTGTATAAGTGTGTCAGTGTGTGTTCTCTATATGTATATAAGTGCCTCAATGTGCCCCCACAGAATGTGCGCCCTATAGGCAAGGTAGGCGCCGGCCCTGAGTGGGGGTATGGATGACAAGCAGGCAAGGAGAGGGGCAGAAAGAGAGAGAAAGAAAGAGAGAGAGAGAGAAAGTGAGAGAGAGGAAGAAATCCATTATACAAATAATAAAATAAGGAAAAGAACCACATGAGGAAGCTGAGTCAATATGAACTAGAAGAAAATAAAATGAGATGTTATATGAAGTTTTGGTAATATGAGAGGAATCCCAAGTCCTTATTTAGTCCAGTATGTTTGGTGCTGAAAAACAGATAGACGTTATTTCAAATGTCTTTCTCTCTTTGTTCATATCAGAGCATATGCAGCCCTATCTGACAGCTTGGCCATGAACGGTGGCCTGTTTAGTGTGAGATGGGGGAATGCTGGAGTTGTGAAGCCAATTGCACATGTCCATGGGTTTTCTGTATATAGATGCGTGTAGTTTGCCATTGGTGAATGTTATGGCTGTATGCAGAAAATGTATACTTTCCCTAAAGGGGAACATGCACATCGCAAAAAAATTGGAGCACTGGTTTTAACCCCTAAGACAATATTAGCGCTGGTTTTGTTTTAGTTTCACCTACCTAGGAGTGGAGATATTAAACTTTAAAAAGTTACACTTCCGCATACTGCGGCACCGTGTATGTGCGGCACGGAGCAGCAGGACTTCCCACTTCCCTCCCAGCTGCCCCAGCGAGCGCGTTCTCACTTCACTTCAGAGCTGTATTGTTGTGGGCTAACGTTACCTCAAGCTCAGTTTAAGATGCTACAGAGGTTTCAACCTCTGTAGCATCTTAAACTGAGCTTGATGTAACGTTAGCCCACAATACAGCTCCGAAGTGAAGTGAGAACGCACTCGCTGGGGCAGCTGAGAGGGAAGTCCTGCTGCTCCATGCCGCACATACACGGTGCCGCAGTATGTGGAAGTAAAACCAGTGATCCAATTTTTTTGCAATGTGAATGTTCCCCTTTAAGGAAATTCATTTTAAGTTTAATAGATAGATGAAATCAGTTGAAGTATTTATGAAAAATTTGGAGTTCCTCTTCACCTTCTGTCCACATGATAAATATATCACCGATATAGCGGTAATATTTATAAGGTTTGTAGAAATGTGTGCCAAGAAATCTCTGTTCCAGGTTGACCATACAAAGATTTGCATATTATAGTGTGATCTTTGTGCCCATGTCACATCCTATTATCTTTAGGCAGAAGTCCTGGTTAAGTGAGGATAAATGATATCAATTAAGTGATAATTTAGGGGCTATATTTCTGGCTGTGGGAATGTGATGATAGGAACTGAAAACATAAATTCCATCTTTGTGTGGGATGTTGCTATAGAACACTTCTATATCCATGGTTGCTAGAATTGTCTTAGAAGGTAAATCATTAATATGCATATATACAAATGGTGGCGCTGTATGGAGGAAGGTAAGAAGTACACTCCATCTGCAGCCAGGAAAAAGACTCCTACTCAGACTAGTGTCCAGTCCAATACATATATCACTATCCAATCCAGCAAAGTATTCAGAACTAGGTATACATTCACAAAACAGTTGTTCTAGATATATTATCCTGATTATTTCTTGGGGGGACTTAACTGAGTTTTTTGTAGTAACCAATGTCAGACAGTTGTCAGTTTTCCTCTTCTATATTGTCCTGAGTGTTCATAATCACTACTGCTCCTCCTTTATCTGTCAGTTTAATGGTGATTTTGTGGTTGGTGCTTCAATCACCTAATGCACGTCTCTCTAATGGTGATAGGTTGTATGGTGTTGTTATGCAAGATGAAATTACATGCCTCCCAACATTTCAAATTGACAAAGAGGGACAATTGTGTAGGGGTGTTGCTGGGGGCGTTGCCTATAGGCGGAGCATTACCGAGAATTTTGATGCTATTTCATGACCTATTGATACCTCCATGTATAACCTAATACATGATTTAGATCAATAAAGTGTTTTATTTACACAGACTTATGTTTAAATACACATATACTGATGTTTAACCCCTTAAGGACCAGCGGTCCCTGGGTGTGTGGTCCTTTAAGGACCAGATAGGAAAGTTTGACGTGCAGTCCCACGTGACTGATCATGTGTGCCAGCACGGCGAATGGGGGACTGAAAGAGATCGCTCCGGTCCTGGAGCGATCAACTTCAGTCTCCGGTATTACTCACCGTGCTCCTGTACGTGACGTACGAGGACCATCACTGGTCCTTAAGTGCCGGACCAGCATGACGGTCCTGCCACGTCAATGGTCCTTAAGGGGTTAAACAAAAAAGAATGTGAGTTTTATTGCTGTAGAATAATGTGATACACTGATATATACACCACACAGTCTGATCTCCTAAAAAGAGGGACATCAGGGTAGGAAAAAGGGACAGAGGGATTTTGGTTTAAAAGAGGGTCTGTCCCTCCTAAAGAGGGACACTTGGGAGGTATGAAATTATTAGGTGGAAATTTTATATGAAGCGATCCTATTTGGGGTTATGGCCTGATTGTGGAGTGAAATGTGTGTACTTTTTCTTTGTGTTACAATTGTTGTTGTGTTATGCTTGTTGTGAAATTATTCCTTTATTCATAGCATCCTGACTAATTCTTCCAGGTCTGAGCAGAGTTGTTTGTGATCCAGTTTTGTGCTTGGACAGAATGATAATCCTTTGGATAGAACTGATATCTCTTCAGAGGTTTGAAACTGTCATACAGGACTGTTTCAGGAAGTGATGTCATTTGCAATCATGTCATCCTGTCGCTAAAAGATGAGTGGATCACACTTCCGTGGATAGGAATGGGCATAATACAGCCTTATACCTTAGGCATCCTTAAATTCCTTCATGTATTATCCTCTACCACTTTTGCTGGTAGGCTATTCCACTTATCTACCACCCCTCAGTGAGGTAAAACTTTAATACGTTACATCTAAGTCTCTGTTCCTCTAGTTATAGACTATGACCTCTTATCCTAAAATTTCTACTCCTTTGAATTGTACTTCCCTCCTGTATCTTGTTTAATATCGTCATGAATGTGAATGTTTCTATCATGTCCCCTCTCACGCCTCTCCTCCAAGCTATACATGTTCAGATCTTTTAGTCTATCCTGATAATTTGTATCCTGTAAACTATTCACCATTTTAGTAGCCCTTCTCTCTCCAGAATATCTTTATCTTCAGGAGATGGGGTCTCCAGTACTGTACACAATACTCTAGGTGAGATCTAATCAGAGATCTGTAGGTATTACCACATCCCTCTTTCTGCTACTAATGCCTCTAGCTATATAACCCAGCACCCTGCTTGCTTCCCCACTTCTATGTCACAAGCTCAAGTGTGTTCTGGAGTAATTTGAATTGAACAGTTGGACATCCCAGCATTGGAAAAAGTGTTTTTTGTGTTGACATTCTAACCTGCAGTAAGAAGGTTAAAGGGTTAAAGTTTAAAAGGTTGTGTTTTTCTCTGGGAGTGTGTGTAATTAATTAATTAAGGGTGGGGTTTGTGAGCAATCCCCTGTGTAGGCCTGTATAAATCTAGGTACAGGACTCACAGATCTTGCTCACAAGCTCAAGTGTGTTCTGGAGTAATTTGAATTGAACAGTTGGACATCCCAGCATTGGAAAAAGTGTTTTTTGTGTTGACATTCTAACCTGCAGTAAGAAGGTTAAAGGGTTAAAGTTTAAAAGGTTGTGTTTTTCTCTGGGAGTGTGTGTAATTAATTAATTAAGGGTGGGGTTTGTGAGCAATCCCCTGTGTAGGCCTGTATAAATCTAGGTACAGGACTCACAGATCTTGCTCACAAGCTCAAGTGTGTTCTGGAGTAATTTGAATTGAACAGTTGGACATCCCAGCATTGGAAAAAGTGTTTTTTGTGTTGACATTCTAACCTGCAGTAAGAAGGTTAAAGGGTTAAAGTTTAAAAGGTTGTGTTTTTCTCTGGGAGTGTGTGTAATTAATTAATTAAGGGTGGGGTTTGTGAACAATCCCCTGTGTAGGCCTGTATAAATCTAGGTACAGGACTCACAGAGCTTGCTCACAAATAGAGCGTGCTCTTTCCTAAGTGCTCTGTAATAAGTGTACAGTTTGTGAAACACAGCAATTAGTGCAACACAGGAGTTAGAGGAACACAGGTAAATTAATTGCTTACATTTTTAGGAACTCACACTTGCACCATACAAGATGAGCAAGTTTGGAGATCTCACTCAGTGCACATCATGCCATATGTATGCATGCTTGGAACAGCAGTTCCAGGGTCCATACCGCTGTAGCAAATGTAAGCAAGTGGCCCTTCTAGAAGCTCAGATTGGAGCTCTAGAGGGTCATATTGCAACATTGAGAGACATTGACAACCTTGAGAGGAGTCTCTTGCTAACGGAGCAGAGTCTAGCTGGGTCACCTAGCAAAGAGGGAGGAGATCAGCTAGAAGGGAACCAGGCACATAGCTGGGTGACAATTAGAAGTGGTTGCAGTGGGGGAGGGAAGAGGAAGAGGGCAGCCAGTCCTGAGTTTTTCCATCCAAACAAATTTGCTCATTTAAGTGAAGATGTTGGGAAGGCAAACCCAGAGGTGGAATTGCTGGAGAGGACTGTTCTCCCTAACAGCCGGGAGAACAGCTCCTCTAGCACAGAGGGGATCCAGAGGGAAGTGAAGCCTAGGCAGGTTGTGGTGGTAGGGGACTCTATTATTAGGAGAACAGATAGGGTAATCTGTGGCTCTGATCGCAGCAACCGAATGGTTTGCTGTCTCCCGGGTGCCCGGGTTCGGCATGTTGCAGACAGGGTGGACAGATTATTGGGAGGGGCTGGAGAGGATCCAGCTGTCTTGGTGCATATTGGTACCAATGACAAAGTTAGAGGAAGGTGGAGAGTCCTAAAAGGTAATTTTAGGGATTTAGGCAGTAAGATTAGGAACAGGACCTCCAAGGTAGTATTCTCAGAGATACTACCTGTGCCATGCGCTACGCCAGAGAGACAGCGGGAGATTAGGGAGCTCAATGCATGGCTGAAGTCTTGGTGTAAGAAGGAGGGCTTTGGGTTTTTAGAGCACTGGGCTGATTTTGCTTTGGGGTACAATCTCTATAGCAGGGATGGATTGCACCTGAATGCAAGAGGGTCTCAAGTGCTTGGGGAGAGGATTACCAGACGGTTGGAGGAGATTTTAAACTAGGAAGGGGGGGGAGGGGCCAATAAATACTGGGATAGATAGTATAGAAAGGGAAGGCGATGTAGTTAATAACCAGGTGGGAGGATCTGGGGGCGGGGTTAGTACAGATGATAGGGAGAAGACTATAAGCCACAACAAAATTAAATCACAAATGGAACACAGCAGTGGCATAAATTGTATGCTTGCAAATGCCAGAAGTTTAACTGGTAAAATAGGGGAACTGGAGCTGGTAGCTGAAATTGAAAACTATGACTTGATAGGCATAACAGAAACATGGTGGGATGACACACATGATTGGTCAATCAATTTAGAGGGCTACATGTTATTTAGAAAAGATAGGTCAAGCAAAAGAGGTGGTGGGGTCTGTCTGTATATCAAACCAGCATTATTGCCTCAATTGCGGGAAGATATATGTGAGGACAGTAGTGAACATGTGGAATCCCTGTGGGTTGAAATAGTCACTGGGGATAAAACTGCCCAGAAAATATTAGTGGGTATTTGTTATAAACCACCAAACATTGGTGACCTTGAAGAAACACAGCTATTAATGCAAATAGAAAAGGCTTCCCAAATAGGGAGAACTATAATTATGGGGGATTTTAATTATCCAGAAATAGACTGGAAAAATGGAATAGCTAACTCTGCTAAAAGCAGCAAATTTCTGAACTTGTTGAATGACAATTTTTTGTCACAACTAGTGCAGACCTCAACCAGAGGGAATGCATGTCTGGATTTGGTAATAACTGACCATGAAGAACTTATCTCTAACATCCAAGTAAGGGAGCACTTGGGGAATAGTGACCATAACATGGTATCGTTTGAGATTAATTCAAAAAAACAAGTTGATACGAGTTCCACCAAAACACTGAATTTTAAAAAGGCCAACTTTAGCAGGTTTAATTCATCCCTTGGTCTCGTTGACTGGGATAAAATATTTTCAGGAAAAAACACAGAAGGTAAGTGGAATGCCTTCAAAATAATATTGCAAAAATACACATATAAATTTATCCCTGTTGGAAACAAATACAAAAGAAGCAAATTGAAACCAATGTGGCTAACCAGTAAAGTAATTCATGAAATAAATAACAAGAAAGCGGCATTTAAACATTACAAAGCTGAGGGATCAGCAGAGGCATTTGCAGAATACAAAAATGTCAACAGAACCTGTAAAAAGGCTATTAAATTAGCTAGACTGGAGAATGAAAAAAATATTGCTAAGGAGAGCAAAAGCAACCCAAAAAAATTCTTTAAATACATTAATGGCAAAAAATTAAAGTCTGATAATGTTGGGTCCTTGTTAGCTGAAACGGGTGAGATGGTCAAAGGTGACAGAGAGAAGGCAGATATTTTAAATAATTTCTTTTCTTCTGTTTTTACCAAGGAAGACCCATTGGACAAGAATCTGCAAACTACTTTTACAGAACAGGCACAGCAAGCATGGGACTGGCTAACACAAGAAAAAGTGTTAAAACAATTGAATGGTGTCAAGGTAGACAAGGCTCCGGGGCCAGATGGTATACACCCACGGGTACTTAGGGAGCTAGGCCAGACCCTGGCCAGACCGATATATCTGATTTTCAGGGATTCTTTTATTTCTGGTATGGTGCCCATGGATTGGCGTAAAGCAGATGTGGTGCCCATATTTAAAAAGGGATCAAAGTCCCAGCCAGGAAACTACAGACCCGTAAGCTTGACATCTGTGGTAGGGAAGCTGTTTGAAAGGTTGCTAAGGGAATATATTCAAGAATTCTGCTGGAACAGGAATATCATTAGCAATAGCCAACATGGCTTTGTGAAAGATAGGTCTTGTCAAACGAACTTGATCGCATTTTATGAAAAAGTAAGTAATAATATAGATGAGGGAGAGGCGGTTGACGTGATCTATTTAGACTTTGCCAAGGCATTTGATACGGTTCCACACAAGAGGTTACTGTACAAATTGAATGAAATAGGACTAGGGCAAAATGTTTGTGAGTGGATTGGAAATTGGCTGAAAGATAGAATGCAAAGAGTGGTAGTAAATGGCAAGTTCTCCAGTTGGATAAACGTGATAAGTGGAGTGCCTCAGGGATCTGTCCTGGGTCCTCTTCTTTTTAATTTGTTTATTAATGACCTCCCAGAGGGCATAGGAAGCCATGTATCAGTGTTTGCCGATGACACAAAATTAAGTAAGGCAATAAAGTCTGAACTGGATGTGTCTTCATTACAAGAGGACTTGGACAAATTGAGTAACTGGGCAGGCAAATGGCAAATGAGATTCAATATAGACAAGTGTAAAGTTATGCATTTTGGGTATAATAATAAAAATGCAACATATAGTTTAAATGGTGTTTCTCTGGGGAAATCTACTAATGAAAAGGATTTAGGAGTAATGGTAGACAATAGACTTTGCAGTAGCATGCAGTGCCAGCTGGCAGCTGCAAAGGCCAATAAGATATTGACATGTATTAAAAGGGGTATTGACTCAAGGGAGGAAGATATAATTATGCCTCTTTACAGGTCCATGGTAAGACCCCACCTAGAATATGCTGTTCAATTCTGGGCGCCCTTTCTGAAGAAGGACATTATGGAACTAGAGAGAGTGCAGAGGAGGGCTACAAAACTAGTAAGGGGAATGGAATGTTTTAGTTATGAAGAAAGGCTAGAAAAGTTAAACTTGTACACACTAGAGAAACGGCGTCTTAGAGGGGATATGATAACACTATATAAATATGTTCAAGGCCCATATAAAGGGCTTTCAAAAGACCTGTTCATTAACAGAACAGTACACAGGACAAGGGGCCACCCGCTTAGACTTGAGGAAAGGAGATTTAGTCTACAACAGCGGAAGGGTTTCTTTACAGTAAGGACAATAAAGGTATGGAATGCCCTTCCGGAGGAGGTGGTGCTATCAAATACATTAGATGCTTTTAAAAGGGGCCTGGATACTTATTTAAAAGAGCATAATATAGAGGGCTATGCACGTTAGTATTGGGATTAATATTTAGTTAGGGATTGTTGATCCAGGGAGAAATCTGATTGCCATTTGGAGTCGGATGCCTTCTTTTGGGTCAGCGATGGTAAATAGGAATAGGAAAAGGGTTGAACTGGATGGACGCAAGTCTTTTTTCAACCTAAATTACTATGTAACTATGTAACTATGTAACTATGTAACATTGCTCGCCTACTTTAAAGGGATAGTAATGTTTCAAAATAAAAGAAGCTCCAATTAATCTTCATAGTATTTGGGCCATGAAGCGTGTTATTTCAATACTGTCAGAGTTGGTAGTTCAAGAGTAATTGAATGATAAAGTGTCCCCCTCCCACCCCTTTTACCTAGTGTAAGCCACCTCCCCTCAGATGTGGAATCTGGTCTTAAGACCAGACAGCTCATACCAAGGGACAATCTTTTTACTGTGAGAACAATGAAAACCCTGCCCCCCCATGACAGGTTTTTCAGGTTTTTCCCTTATGCTAATGGAAGATTGTCCCTCTATGCAATCCACTTGGACACCACCCTTCTGTTCTGAGGTGAGCAGTGTTACATCAGTAAAAGGGTCGGGAGGGGGATACTTTATCAATCAATTACTCTTGAACTACAACTCTGACAGTAACACTCTCCATGACCCAAATACTATGAAGATTTATTGGAGCTGCTTTTATTTTGAAACATTACTATCCCTTTAAGTCATCAACCAAAATCCCTTTCCTGTGTTGTCTCTAACAGCATGAGCATGTTGTCTCAGTGCATTGCATGCTCCTCAAATCCTAATAAGGGTTAACTAGGATCATGCACTCTACTTACTTCAATTTGAAAAAAAATGCCAGCAACCCATGTCTGCATGTTATTATTATGAAACGTTACTTCTCCTTTAAACTTCACAAAACTATAAAACTGTATTTCAAACCTTTTGTTCTGAACAGCCCTTTGTAATACGTTAGAGTTTTAGGAATACAAATTGAAGCGCTAAAGCTATTTAGCTAATTTGTGCAGACAGCATTAGACCAGGTCAGTAATGTATAAGTGAAGCCAGTGGAGTGTAATAAGCAGCTCTGGGGTCAGTTGTGGCCCTCAGAGGCTTTTCTTGTGGCCCCCAATCTATTCTGTGTTATAGTGGAAAGAGAAGATAATTTTGTTCTCCCACATCACACACTCCCTATCGTCACCGCAAAATATTGCCTCGGATCATACCTTCTTTACACTGACACTAATAACACCTTCAGTTCCATAGAACTTTCCAATGCATTGTGGAGCTATGTGCCTGAGACCTCCGTAGCATCCAAGTGACTTAAAGAGATAGTAATACTTAAAATGTAAAAACAAATATGTTGTAGGGTTTATCCTCCTGAGTAAAACAAGAGTACTCCCACTGCTGAAAGGTGTTTCCTTCAAAAGATATTAATTTTCAAAGTTTAATTTTTTAGGTGCAATATCACAGTGGCCTGAAATTGGACAGCTCTGGTCCCGGGACCATAACTCTCCATAGGATGGTGTAGCAACAGCGCCACTGTACAATTTCAGGCCACTGTGATATTGCACCTAAAAAATTCAACTTTGAAAATTAATAACTTTTGAATGAAACACCTTTCAGCAGTGGGAGTACTCTTGTTTTACTCAGGGGGATAAACCCTACAACATATTTTTTTTTACATTTTAAGTATTACTATCCCTTTAATCCTATAAGAACCAGAGAGGTGTGCAATGCATTTCTTTGCAATGCCTTGTGCACCCCTCTGGCCCCTCTAAAACATGTTTAAAACTTAGGGACACACATGCAGTCCTTGGGGTAAATCTGGCTGACTATCAGTGAGTTAAATGGACACCCCATCAGGCTGCAGTGATAGGCATCTCTCTCTCTGCTGATGAACTTTGGCTGGACGGTCCCATTTCTGCTTTTCAAGGGCAATTTCTCGGGAACAGAGTTTCAGGCCTTCCAGGAACCTGTCAGAATTGGCAGCTACTACTGTGTCACTATCTGGCTGCTGGCTGGGTTATCTTTGCTCTCAAGAGCAGTTTAAGTAGAAAAAAGGCACAGAAAGTGGCAAGTTGTCTGTGGGATTGCTTTTATTCATTCAGATCCTGCTCTAACACAGCTCACAGAGGTTGTAACCACATACTGGAACAAATGCATTAACGCACATGTTGAGCAGATCTGAGGCAAAACAGCTGTTCTATTTGAGTCACAGAATCAAGTTATTTTTTTTCCTAGAACCTCTTGATTCACTTGTACAAATAAACTTTCTCTGTCATACATAGGCCTGAAACACAGCCACATTGCAACATATGTTTTATCCTTTGAGTGCCAGAGAAGTATCTGGCTCTCAAAGGGTTAAGCGCAAAAGTGCAGCACTTGTGGAACAATCCAATTGCGCTATAGGGAACCAATAAAAATCAGAAATTATACAAATGGGGTGTTCAACACTTGAATGGCAATGAGGTCGCCAATGCATTATGAAACAACGCGCATACCTCCCAACATTTCAAATGGCCAAAGAGGGACACTTCTGATTAGGTGGCGTTTCTGGGGGCGTGGCTGGAAGTCGGGGCATTTCCAATAATTTTTAGGTTACTTCTTGATCTATCTGCACCTCTTTGTGCAACTGATTTATGATTTAGAACAAGAACAAATAATTTTTATTACACAGATTCATTTATAAACACATACATTGAAGATTAACAACACATTTATATCAGTTTTATTGCTGTGGAGCAATGTAATACACACCATTCATTCTGATGCCCTAAAAAGAGGGACAAAAGGATAGAAAAGAGGGACAGAGGGATTTGGGTCTCAAAGAGGGACTGTCCCTCCTAAAGAGGGACACTTGGAAGGTATGAATGCGTTGATGACTTCTAACGTTCAAGAGGTTAATAGCTCTATTTAAATGAGCTAAACATTTCAGACTTTTTATTTGCCCCCACAGTGCTGTTGGTTTGTCCCAGAATTAGGCCATTTTGCCTTTAGCAAAGACAAAAGGAAAGCTCACAGAGCGTAACTAACTACAATAGATATATACAGAGAGTAAAACAAAAGGGATAAAGATTATCTGGCATGTAAATGGCAGCAAGGAAAGGAAGAGGGCTCGCCATAATAGCGTGACCACATTTCCATTCTGCCATTCATGGACACTGATGACGAGAGTACTTCTATCCAGTTCTAGGGCAGATATGTGAGAGAGGTCAGTATACATCACTGGACGTCAGTGCACACATCTCTTTATCTGCGCACCACAGTGTTCTAAACACTAGAGGGAGAACTGTCCATTGCCTGTGTTAGACTACAAGATAATGTACATCACACCCAATGCCTTAGACTAGCATTACACTACAATGAAATTGCACTGCAGCCCCTGTGTGATGTCAAGATCAAGGCTCAGTTCTGTCTCTAGTGCTTAGAGTTCTGCCTGGAAGCCATTTTCTTGTAGCCCAGCAGAGGCACCAATTTGTGTCACAGTAGGCAATGTGCAGTTCTGTTTCTAGTGTTTAGATTCTTTATTGAGGGACTTTGTATTGTCCCCGAAGGAGGCTGCCTGGGCCATGGGACACATATAAATTCCAGGACTGTCCCTGGCAATCAGGGACATGTGGTCACCCTACATAACCCCCAAAACATTAGGCCGAAACCCATAGTACAAATGCGAAGAAAAAGAACAATCCTGCGCTCTGTACCAATATGTGAGTGTGTGTGCCCTGGCTTAGGCATATATAATAATTAATAATAATAATACAGGTATATTAGAGTAGGTACTTGCCAAGCTATGAGGTACCTTGACGTGGCTGGCAAGCTTAACATCATGTTGGGCAAAATATGGACTAAATCCACATATTTATTTTCATATTTATTATTAATTATTATATATGCTTAAACCAGGGCACACACTCACATATTGGTATAGAGCGCAGGATTGTTTTTTTTCTTAACATTTTGCCTTTATAGATAAGGCTCAACAGATTTAAGGTGACATTTAGTTTCCTAGAAATGTTCTTGATTCATGTTTACACAAAGAAGTTTTCTCTATCACACATATTGCTACAGTACAGCCACATTGGGCCATATGTATACAGGAAGAAGTAGAGCAATTCTCAGGGAAGCCAATTGATTGCACCAATGGGAATCAATAACACCCCTTAGATTTAACAAGGGATTTTAACCCTTTCAACATTCCTCCCAAGTGTCCCTCTTTAGGAGGGACAGTCCCTCTTTTGACCCAAATTCCTCTTTCCCACCCTGATGTCCCTCTTTTTAGGAGATCAGATTGATGGGTATATATATATATAAGTGTATCATACTGCTCTACAGCAATAAAACTCACATTACTGTTTGTATAAATGTCAGTATATGTGTTTATAAATTAGTCTGTATAAATAAAATACTTTGGTCTTGTTTTAAATCATTTATTAGGTTTCACAATTAGGTGTCAATAGGTCATGAAATAGCCTAAAAATTCTTGGTAATGCCATGCCCACTAGACACTCCTCCAGCAACACCCCCTAAAACACAAGTGTCCCTCTTTGGCAATTTGAAATGTTGAGAGGTATGTTTCAATACTAAAAAGGTCTTCAACAAAGTGCATTGGGCACCTCGCTAGCACTGAAGGGTTAAAAGCCCCATTTACAGCACTAGGGTGGAGATGAAATAAGGCATGATAACGCAGTGATAGAGAAGAGATAACGGGGGAGATTCACTAAGGCGTTATAAAGAGGTGATAGAGTGGAGATAACTTCTCCAGTGATATCACTTCTGCAGTTCCTATGTTATACTATGGAACTTACGCACTAAGATTTCTTCAGCTTTAGAGATCTTAGTGCATAGGCTCCATAGAATAACATAGGAATTGGAGAAGTGATAAACCGGAGAAGTCATCTTCACTCTATCACCTCTTTATCACCTTGTGAATCTCCCCCAATTTCTCCAGTGATATGACTTCTCCAATTCTTATGTTATAGTATGGAGTCTATGCACTAAGAGTTCTACCACTTGAGAAATCTTAATGCATTGGCTCCATGGAATAACATAGGACTTGGAGAAGTGACAGCACTGGAGAAGTTATCTCCTCTTTATCACCAGTTTATCACACCTTAGTGTGTTTCCCCTTAGGAATTTTTATTGGTTCCCTATAGTGCAGTTAGTTTGCACCAAAATTGCTCATTGCTTTCTTTCTGCGTACATCCCTTACAGTCATATGTACAAAGAAAGGAGGAGCAATTCTGGGACAAACCAACTGCATCATTGGAGGCCATAAAAATTCCCCAGATCCCTATTGGAGACTTTTGGGTTTGAATGCCCCATGCAAATCAGTGGAAAAATCATATTTGTTCTCTAAGTTACAGCTGTTTTTTTACCATTTCTATCTTTAAACATATGCCCCATGGAACACTTTGACAATCTGGTCCAGTACAGGGGTTCCTGAAATGCACAGACCTTATAAAAGGGATCTTATCTCTCATTAGCAAGCCCTCCCCTTGATCACTGTTATCTGGTCACAGTATGTTCCCTGTTATTGCATTTGGCTGCGCTTCTGTTTAATGAGACTCGTGCCTGTCTCTCTCTTCACCCTGGATCCCAGAGGACACCTGACTTGTATCA
Organism: Rhinophrynus dorsalis; assembly: GCA_037306005.1. Classification (NCBI taxonomy): domain Eukaryota; kingdom Metazoa; phylum Chordata; class Amphibia; order Anura; family Rhinophrynidae; genus Rhinophrynus; species Rhinophrynus dorsalis. The sequence continues at coordinate 439,307,811 of CM074722.1, read as the reverse complement.
ACATTGGCCAATGCCAGAGTGAGTGTGAATGTGTGGCAGAGCAAAGTCTGCTGGTCTGAGCTACTCTTTCTGTTCCCTCTCCCCTCATTACTGTGCCAAGTCCTAAACAAACCAAAAAAAATCTTGCTGAACCTCTTCCTTGTGCTATTCTATACTTTGCCCCCTATACCTGTGGCTCCTCAGCTATTACTGAACTACATTCCCGTTGTTTGCTCTGTGGGCAGGGGTGTAACTAGAACCTGCTGGAATCAGATGTGAAAACTGAGGCTGTCTGCACGCAATAGTACGGAGCAAGTTTGAATCATACACAGATCCAAGGTTCAATACCAGAGGATCTCAGAAGATCTTCACATGAAGGAGAGTGCAGAGTTTCAAGGCCCAGTTGGATATTGATACTTGTCACAAGTGCATCCTCTGTTCCTGTGCCTGTAGTCAAGCTCCCGTGTAAGAGGATGATGGGAGTTTTGTAGCAGAGGAATTAGGGAGGTCCATGTTGTAGTTCTAGGTAGAAAGAAGGGGATAGGGGAAAGGGAGAAAAGGGGTGCCTTATAGCATAGTATTGTTTGTATCAATAGAACCCACAGCCAGTTCCTAAATAAGGGTACTCACATGAATTAAAAGCCTAAAACGCACATATATGTGGAATAGGCAGAATCGCACGTGAAAGATATTTGTAGCCCACTTTCACTTGGGTCAACTCCTCTGAAATTGTACAGCTGCTCACATATGTCTCCAGGTGCCCCGCAGAACGATCACCTCGAAGGACCCCAAAAGATGAAAAGAAAAGACAGTGCAAGTGGACAAACTTGATACTTGGAGCGCTAGTTCACCAATTCGGAATATTATAATATCAATACTCAGAGTTGTTTTCACCTGTGTTGTTAATGCACCGGTTTCATGTGCAGGGAGAATTTGCTTGTCCCTGTTATGCAACAGGGTTTTCAAATCTCAATCAGCCGGTGTTGGTATCCACGGGGTTAATTTCAGTATTTAAAAAGAAAGACTTTAAAAGGTAAATATTCGTATTTAAAGGGTTTAATCCTGGTATTTGGATCTTACTCTCCAAAGAGGTAAAGTCTTAAGCGTGCTGAATGTATCAAAAAATATATTTATTTAAGATAGTACATTAAAAATATATATAGTGTATTTATACACTTAAAAGTATATTTCATCTATAGTTGTATCGAAGCTCATCTAAATGTAACGCATTTCGTGGCATACAACCGCCACTTTCTCAAATTCCTTTGAGCTTAATAGATGAATCATTTGAATCATTTATTCATCTGCTAAGCTCAAAGGAGTGGTGGTTGTATGCCACGAAACGCATTACATTTAGATGAACTTTGACACAACTATAGATGAAATATACTTTTAAATGTGTAAATACACTATATTTTTAATGTACTATCTTAAATAAATATAATTTTTGATACATTCAGCACGCTTAAGACTTTACCTCTTTGGAGATTAAGATCCAAAAACCAGGATTAAACCCTTTAAATACGAAGATTTAGCTTTTAAAGTCTTTCTTTTTAAATACTGAAATTAACCCTGTGGATACCAACACCGGCTGATTGACATTTGAAAACCCGGTTGCTTGAGCAGGGACAAGCAAATTCTCCCTGCACACGAAACCGGTGCATTAACAACACCAGTGAAAACAACTCTGTAAGTATTGATATTATAATATTCCGAATTGATGAACTAGCGCTCCAAGCAGGGCTCAAAATTTCCACTAGCCACTAGCCAATGGCGAGTGAAAATTTAGCCCTGGCGATTAGAAATTCAGCCCTGGTTGGTATGTTATGGCTTGCAGTGGCGAGTAACTTTTCAGGTCTGGCTAGTAGCAAAGGACTGCTCCAAGTATCAAGTTTGTTCACTTACACTGTGTTTTCTTTTCATCATATGTTGTAGTTGTGGTTCTTTATTTTCAGTCAGGGCTTTTCTCTGTTTTTACAGTAGTGCAAGGCCAGAAAATTAACACACTGCCCTCACTTGACCTATTCTTAATAGTATCTGACTGTTCCAGCAACCACAGGAGACACTGGAAGGGAACAGAAAAAACACAAGAAGGACAACACTCACGCAGACCCACGCATCGGCCAAGCACCCCCAAGACAACCCCAACCAGGATCAGGAGGCAACAGCTGAACCAAAAAGGGAAGCAGCCAGCGACTAACAAACCCCCGCAGACAGACCCAACCAGCCCTAACCCCCAGGAAAAAACGACCGAAAAACCATCCAGGCGGAACACACCCGCATCCACCCATACATACCCCACACGTCCAAACCGCACACCAACCAAGCACAGAAAAACAGAAACTCATACAGCCCGTACCAACCCACCCAACCAAAGGAGACGAAAAAACCCCTACACTCACCAACAGCCACTGAACACAGACTGCAACCAGACAAAACCAAACATCCACCACCCAACCCACAACTGACATACACACCCAGCAAAACACCGGTCACCCGGAACACCAAACACACCACCACCACACAGTGGCAGCCACAACGCCTGAACCACTAGGCCCGGTCGAGCCTCCACCCCTGCAAACCCCGATGAACCCAAGACACACGCAACAAAAAAAAAACACCAAGCCGGCCCCATGCAGTATCCGTACCCAAGGCCAAACGCAGCGGGAGACAGGAAAAGCAACACCACACACCAACCCGAATCCCCGCCAGCATCACAGTACCCACCTCGCAAGGACAAGCAGCAACACCCCGCAGCCCATGCCGCGGACAGCTAGTAAACAGACCACCAATGCGCAGACAGTCACAACCATCCCAGAGACCCACCTACATGAACCAGACAACCATCACTGAAGAAAACACCACCATCCTGAGGAACCGAAGATCAGAGGCACAGTAAGACAGAACCGCCATGTGGGCCACATGCGGCGTCCTCAGAAGAAACCACTCAGCCGAGGATGTCCCCACCATCAGTGGGACTTCGGAACATAGACCCCCGCATCAACCAGGAAAGCCCAGTCTACCAACTGGCTGCACCACCTGCAGTGTTCACCACACGCAGCGGGACCCTACAGCGTCACCATCCATCAGCACTGCTGCATGTCAGCCACCACAGAGCGCCCCAGGCACGACAGGCCGCTCACCGGCCTGCATACAAGAGCCCCTGGACACAGAAGGACGGCTCCCGAAAGACCCCACACACCGTCACATCGCCAGGGGCACCGCCTCACCACAAACCTCCCTGCACGGCAGCAGAAGACGACAAGGGGATTGGAAACTACTGTAACGCGCCACCATCGAGACCTCACCAAAGGACTCCTGCGTACATCATCGAAACACCAGCCACCTGTGAAAAGAAAATAGGGAGGGGACACCACCGGAACAAACCACCCAGCAAACCGCCAGTGGCGACAACACCACCAAGCCAAGGCACCACCAGCTGCCGTATCAATGCACAGTGGGAAAAAATCAGAAGCCCCCCAGCAAGCCTGGACTCCAAAAAGACCAGCTCGTCACCAGAGCAACTCCGCACATACCCAGTGAGAACCACTCAACGCTGCAGAATTGGCCGTTCAAGGCCACCGCACTCCCGGAGCCGAGACCTGGACACCAGGAAATCACAGAGACATTCCTATAGTACACAGACACAGACACCATCACCCGAAACCACAGACATACACACAGGTATCCACTCCAACACCAAAACCCATAATTGTTTTTTTTTTTTTTTTTTTTTTTTTTTTTTTTTTATATAATTCGCTGTATACACCACACACAACATACACACATCCATACACCAACACATACAGAAATAGAGACATACATACACGTAGAAAGTAGACCAATACACACAAACGCACACCCAAACATACCGGCACAGACACACCAACAGATGTTCGTCATATCCATCGCTGCACCCGTCGTTGCTGTCGGTCGCCATACAAGAAGAGACACACAGACACACAAAGACACATGCACACAAACATGTGTGCACTCACCCACGCAGGCACGCAACCACGCAGGCACACAACCACGCATGCACACAACCACGCACACACACAACCACGCATGCACTCCACTATGCATGCACTCAACCACGCATGCACTCAAACACGCAGGCACCGAAACACGCAGGCACCGAAACACGCACACAAACACCCAAAACCCGCACGCACGCAAAACCCACAAGTACAGACCAAACACACATGCACACAAAACACATAGGCACACAAAACACACAGGCACACAAAAAACACCCAGGCACACACAAACACACAGGCACACTAACACACAGCACCTAACCACCGACATACACCCACACATACACCCCTCCCCCAGAAAGATACATATAAGCACTCATGTAGAACAACAAGCCGCCACATATACACACATAAACAGGCCAACCAATGCCGTCACATACAACAAAACAAGGGAGTCTGTGTTGCTCCGCTGGTGTCGATACAGTGTCGGGCGTAGGGTATGATGGCACTCCCCAAAAGCTAAGGAAACACCAACAGGCGTAAGCCGCAGGTGATGTAGGATAGCCCCAAAACTCCCGCGGTCAGGCCCAAAGAAAAACAGCAAGAACAACAAAAAACCCCAGAACGGGGACGGAAGGGGAGGGGGAGGGGACCCACAAACGAAGGAGAGAGAAAGCCCAGGGAAGTGCAATCGCTAAACAGGAAAATACAGAAAAAAGTAGAGGGGGGGGGGCAGACAGTCCCAAAAAGACAGAGACACCCATGAAAAGATAAAATGAACCAAAGAAACGTGAAGAAGAACATAAAAACAAACAAAAGGAGCCAGAACCAGCACCAAAAGGGGAGGAAGGGGGAGGGGAGCCACCCTAGAGGCCGCAAGAAAAGGGACAGAGCGCAAATGAAAAGACAAGCAACGAGAACAGGACACGAAAAGAGAGTGGGAGGAAGCAGAAACAGAGGAGGGCACGCCAAGCAGAGAGAGAAAAGAGAGGGGGGGGTGCACGAACCCAAGCAACAGAGGGGCTGACACGCGGAGCCGGCATGGGCGACACTCAGACCGAAAAACCCCCAGGGCGGGGCCCAGCAGCACAGCCGACCCAGGCTAGGCCAGCAGAAGGCCCAAACTGCCAGCCCGACTCCACCACCAAGGATTCCCCCAATGCCCTACGACCGCGTCACTCCCAGGCCAGAACAGAGGGGAGTGCAGCAGCAACCGTGGCCAGAGCCCGAATCCAACCCCCAGGCAAACCACTCCTACCAGATATCCAAGGAGGAGGAAGGCCCCAAGCCGCTTCGCAAGGGCCGCACCATGAAGAAACCAATCGGGGCTTGCCAGGAACCAGGAATGAAGGGGAATCCATAAGGGCCACGGAAGCCCGCCAGCAAGACACCAGCCAGGGTCGCCAAGCCATCCCCCATCCGCAGCACAGGAACAGGGCAGGACACAGAAACATCCCATCCAGGAACAGGACCTCCCGGTGTTGGCAAAAGATGCAGGGAAAACGTGAGAAGGAGTGGGTGCGAGCAAGCCGGACAGCAGGAGATAGTATGTGAGTGAGGGAAGCAAGCAGGAGTCAGAACCACGCTTCCTCTGTCCTTTCTTCTTTACAAAACAGCTCACTTCCTGTCTCTAGCACCTTTTAAACCCTTAACCTCTTGCTCCTCCCTAACAAACACACCCACACACACTTCCTTCCTGAATCAACCCTCCCCATGACATGCTTCCCCTCCGCTAACCTGCGGTCCACTCCGGGGAATTTCTAGATTTGTACCGAGCCTGCAGGCCATACATTGGGAACAGTATGTAACAAAATCTTGTGAGCCTCTCAATTTGAAAAGACCACTGATAGTGGTAGCAATAATTGTTTTCACTTGTAAGCAAGTTTTCTGTGGCCTTTTGGAGGGTAAGTTTGATATGGTGATATATGGGACAAAGGGTTTCAAAGCAGAGAGACCCCTGTCATGATTTTTAGGACTTCTTAACAGAGTTGTCAGAGCTGGATATCCCAATAGGTATAGTAGTGAAACTGCCCAGAGATCCAACTTTTGAGGGTCACCTCAGCTGAGCTAGCCACATCCACATTCTGAATTGCAATCTCAATGTCCCCGCACCAGTTTCATGCCCCTTTACAGGCACTGATTTAACCCCTTGGATGGTAGAGTGATCTACAATCATTGCTCCACAATGTGTTGGAGATCTCACCAGCAACTAATGGGTTAAAGCTTTTTTTGTGTCCTTGCTTGTTTTAGGTCAATTGTATTTTCTGTGAATGGAAACACTGAATGGGACTGGGGGCAGGGTTATGTGAGGAGTGGGAGTAACACCATAAGCGAAGCTAAAGGTGATCAGCTACACCTCAGGAAGATTAAGATGAACATTTCTGGGGCAAACCAACTGCACTGTAGGGGATGCAAAATCCAAAGGTTTGCAATGACTTCATTAAGCTTTTAACCCTTTCATAAATAATTGGAGACTAGCATTCCAAGTGTTAAAGGGATAGTAATGTTTCAAAATAAAAGCAGCTCCAATTATTCTTTACTAGTTGAAGAGCCCGTGTACACAGGCCACAGTGCCACCCAGCAATGGCCGTGGTGCAGTCCTGCACAGTAGAGACTTCCCACACTGCGCAGCCTCCTCTGTTATCAGCCGCGCGGGAAGTCTGTACTGCGTATGACTGCAGCACGTGCAGCCAACTGTACTGCACATGACAGCTTCTGACAAACAGTTTAGCAAATTATTATATAGTTTAAATTTTGGGCCATCTAAAATGGTATTATCATTCTGTATGATGTGTAGTTTCAGAGTAAATGAATTATAAAGTGTCTGCCTCCTGCCCCTTTTACCTAGTGTAAGCTTCCTCCCCTCAGATGTGGAATCTGGTCTCTTGACTGGACAGGTCTCAGCAAGGGACAATCTTCTTACTGTGAGAACAATGAAAACCCTGCCCCCACTTGACAGTTTTATCAGGTTTGTCCTTATGCTCACTGAAGATTATCCTTCTCTGCGATCCATCCTGACAGTATTGCTACTCTGAAGTGAGCAGTGTTACATCCATAAAAGGGAGGGGACACTATGATTCAATTACTCTGGAACTACACATCGTAGAGAATGATGATATCATTGGCCCAAAAACTATAAAGAATAATCTGAAACATTACTATCCCTATAAACGAACCAATTAAATCAATGGGGATTTTCACGTCCTCCCTGTTATACAGTTGGTATGCTCCAGAATTACTAATTTTTTAATTTCTGCATAAGCCCCACAGTGTGTAAGGAGAGCGAACACATATGTATGTAAGTGTTTATATTGTGTCACTGGCTAGGCAAGCCTAGTACCTTATTGCATCTGCAATGGAAAGTCACCTTTGTTCCAGTGTAAAATTTTAAATGTAATAGTAGGGATTAGTCTGAATAATTTTTGGACAGCTAGTCTCACAGTTCTGTAGGCAGGCCTAGTACCTTACTGTGTCCTCAAGGAAGAGTCACCTTTGTTTATGTGTTAAACATTAAAATTAATAGTAGGGATTTGTTTGAATAATTTTCAGTGACACGTCAGCCAGTCTCACAGTTCTATAGGCAGGCCTAGTACCTTACTGCGTCCGCAAGGGAGAGTCACCTTTGTTTCTGTGTTAAACATTAAAATTAATATGAGGAATTTGAATAATTTTCAGAGTGACACATCAGCCAGTCTAACAGTTGTGTATGTGTATTGTGTAGACAGGCAGAGTGCTACATCCATACTTCATCTACTTCATCCATAGTACCATAAGGCTTAATGTCCACCTTACCCCGTTCCATCATCTTCATTTAGACCCTGGAAATGGTTCCATTCATTTAATTTTCATTTTTTATTGTATTTTTAAAGGTATATTAAAGTTGCCGAATAATTCTGACTGTCGTCAAATTTTGTCCAAGTCGAACAGGTCGGATCTGAATTGCGTAGTCAACGAATGAAAAAAAAATTTCGGCTGAAATCGAATTTTACTGAAAATTTTTGTCATGCACAAGTCTAGTCTCTATAATATGTGTGAGATACCAGCCATTTGTTTATCTTATTAATATTTTAATGTAATAAATATACTATACTATATTGCTGTTGTTCATTTTCTCTTTTCTTATCCCTCCCTTTTGTTCCTTATGTGCAGAATTATAAGAATGCCTTGTGAGAAATAGCAAAAAAACAAAAGCAATCCTGCACTATTCCATACAGATTACCCAAATGTATGAACTATGTGTAAAGTATATATTATACCTATGTGTTAATATATTTCAAACAAATTAGGATTTTGTTGCATAATTTGAACAAATTACATTTGAGCTCTCTTAACAAACCACTTTACACCATTTCAAGAGAGTCCTATTCAACATATGCATATGTGACATAAATACAATACAAGATTCCAGGTAAATAAAGTATGGCGAGCAGCAAGAAATTATGTATACAGGTATTGTGGCTGGTGTAATTTTGAGTCCCTTTTGGTCCCCATCCATCTACTGCAAATTGTTCCTATTTAACATCAAGCCTGTCTTATCAGACAAATACTATAAATTTTTTATCTAGCTTTTTAATTAGTTTTTTAACCTGGCACAGTTCAAACCGTTTATACAAAAGAATTTCATCAAGAGCAGTTTTTGATTTTAATATTTATGTGTTATATGTGAATGTACATGACAAATAATTTGCATATCCACAAATGCGGAAGAGCAAAACGTCACTGCATTGAAGGTGTCAATTATGAAATATTATATAATATTAAACAACCTAACATTTTTAATCCATTATTCATATAAGCTGATTCATAATTGTAGCCCTAGCTATCGGTACATATTTGTATATTGTAAAAACCCAGCAATAATGATAACGAACATGATATTGTGAGAAAGTAAATGCTATCGCAATAATATTTACCACCTGTTAAAGGATAACCTGCCTACATATTAACCAAAGAGCTTATTTTTAGCACTGTAAATGGTTTAGTTATAAATAGATGTCAGACAGGTTTCACAAATTATTGGCAGGTAACCTTGTTAACATGTAATGAATATTCTACTCTAGGGGGAGACAAACATTGACACTGCCATCACTCACTGACAGTGCTCCTAAAATACAAAGTGCTAGTCAGAGATGCTCGACTAGGAATAAACCTGCTTTAGAATTTAGCAGGCTCTATAGGAACGGTGTCCTACCCACAGTGCAATCTCTTTTCGCTCACTAATGCCTTACGTAAAGAGAAAATATCCTAAAGCACATCATACTGATCCTGTCAAAATGACAATCCAGGAAATTCCTTTCCTGTTATGTCCTTATGTTCAAAAGGAATGTGGAGTTCTGAACAACAGGCACTGAATAAAAATTCCCCAAAATCCCATTGATTTAAATGGGTTTTTAACTAGGGGTGGGTGAAAAATGTTGCCCCAAACCAAAATCAGTATATAATGGTTCTTCACGTTTGGTGCATGATTTCCTGCAAAAAGTGCAGTTTTTCTGCTTTTTTCATCAAGCTCATTGCATTGAAATCAATGGGAATGTTAAATTTACACTAAGCAAATGTTATTTTATTTCCCAAAGGCATAGTATAAAATGGATATGAGGGTGCCTCTGTTGGTGGAGTGTAAGGAAACAGTTGAACAGGAAATTTGTTTTGGGGGGGGTTTGTTGACTAGGATTGGGGGGACATTTAATTAAAAAAAATAAGATGTTATGAAAGGGGTCAGAGGAGGGTACTTTTGTTGCTGGGTGGAGTCTGGGGAAAAAATCAGTTGAACGGGGAATTTTTTGAGGGGAGATTTGTTGACTGGAATTGGAGGGACACATAATAAAAAAAAATAAATTAATACATTTAAAATTAAAATGAAATAAGAAATTGGTACATGACATTACAGAGACAGGGACCCCCTGACTTAAGCTGTGACTAGGGCAGACTGATATTTGACAGGATAGAATATTTTGTAGAGAACGATTTGCAGGATTGTTGTTGTTATTAGAGGCTCAAGCCCTGCGGAAATATTGATTTGTTGTAGGGCTTAGACTTGTGTTAGGCCCAAGCCGTGAGGAAACATTGATTTCTAGGACTTAGACTTGTTTTGCACAAGAACTAGGGAAACATTTATTTGTTGTAGGACTTTTACTTGTGATAGGCCCAAGCACTTATGAAATATTGATTTGTAGGACTTATAGTTTTTAGGGCCAAGCGCTGAGGAAACATTGATTTATACGCTTATTAGCATCACAAGCTATTAGAAATCAGTTATTTGTAGCATTTAGTCTTGTTAGAAACAAGCCCCCAAAAATTGTTAATTTTTGTAGGCCTCTTTTTTTTTTTAAGAACAAGCCCTGAGAAAAAAAAATATATGCCCTGAGAAAAAAAAAAATGCCCTGCTGGCAAAGTGTCAGCAGGTCATGTTATGGTGGCCAGTGCCACTGGCCATTGTCAACAAATGCCTGGTGTCATTGTGGAATTTGCAACAGCTGTATCTGCTGAGTTGTTTAAGCAGCAGGATAATTAAGCAGCTCAAAGGAAATGGGATAAGCAACAGCAGTAACATGGGTGATGGATGATCATCATTACACTTGCCACTACTAGCTCCACTGATGCGTCTGAGGCAGTAGCACTAGCTCCTACCATTTCAGGTTTATGTGGAGAAAAGTAGTTGGCCAATAATGCTTCTCCATCTGCCACTCCAAAATCATGGGTTTGTTGTTAAAATATACATTTTTCCCTTGAGAGCAGGAAATGTGCCTCTCATCACCATATGCAATATGTGATATGTGTAATGTGGCAAATAAGAGAAGGACTGGGAACAATGGGCACATCTGCACTCACATCAAACACCTGGCATAACTGTAACCAAACTCCATGATGCTTTGGGTCCCCAATGTGAAATCATCCTACCAGAAACCAATTACTGCTGCTGTCACTATGCCCCTTGTTCACTCCTTAATCAACTGGTGGGGGAGGTAAAGATGTAGTTACATGATCTTCCCGTGCCCGCATCGTAGAGCAAGAAGGTGAACTTTCAGATTCTGGCTTGGTTTACCTATTCTTCCTACTCTTTGATTTCCACCTCTTCTATTGTTGCCTTTGGAGAGAGTGTGGGAGTACAGCAACAGCGGTTCCCAATTTCTTTGGTGGGGGTTTGGCTTCAACATGCTTCAAATAAATGTCATGGTGTCTGTGTTTCATATGTGTGTGATGAGGGTGGTTGTGCCACAGTATGTTCCCTCCTTTCCCCTTTTTAGCTAATTTATCACAAATTGTACCATCGCTGATGACTGCACAGTGCCTGCTCCAAGAGAAAAATAGTCCCATACCCAGGACTTCAGGGGGAAGGGGAAAGGTGAAGAAGAATGGCTTCTTTCTTCTTCTCCTCCACATTCACTTTCACTGGTTAGGACAGAAGATTATGCTGCTGCTGTCTCAGAATCAGCACTGGATTCGCGCATCATTGGACCCCATTTCCACTGTGTCCAGGGTAGTCTTTGGCACACTAGCCTGCTCCTCATAATCCTGCTGCCCTTACAACTCAGCAACAGAAATTATAGCAGCAGCAAACTCCACAACTTCCAAAATCCCACTGCTGCTGGTGGTGATACCCGTACCTATCCCTGTCTCCCATTCCTTCTCAGTTAGGCCATAATGTGTCTTCCACCCAAGCTTCTCCACCATCACCATCATCACCACCACCACCACCAGTCCCTCCTTACTGCTACTGCTCTATTTCAGATGTATCACTGGTTAGAGGTGATGCGAAATGTGGCAGAAAGTCCCTTACTGTCACACTTGCAATTTTGTGTTGTGCTGAAGAAGGAAGACTGAAAGCAGGCACAGGAAGCTGATCTATGCTCATTATGATAGTGATGGTATTATTCCTGCTAGTCACCAGACAATGCCGTGGGGTGAAGGGGACTCCCAGGGTCAAAGTAGTGTTGTGGACTCCCTTCACCTCTAGTCTGTCTGCTCTGCATTACTTCTTCTACCACCTCAGCATCAGTAGGAGGATCTACTATGGTAACACTAGTCCCAGCAGCTACTTCGCCATCACTATTATTTCTAACACCAACCACATCAATTTCAGCCCCTGAGTCTTCCTCCTCACTAGAAGTATGATGAACAAACACCCCTCCCTCGCTCCTAACACTCTGAATCTGTAGCTGCTGGACCTTCTTAGTAGTAGTAGAAGTAGTAGTGGCAGGATTGTTTGGGTATCACAAGTGTAGCTTAGGGTCCCCTGTTGTCACACTTGGTGCCATCTTCTCCTCCCCACCCCCTCCTGAGATTAAGAAGACACCCTAGAAGGCACAATACTGGCAGCAGATGCAGCACCTGTCGGGCTCACACAACTACCCTCTTCTTCCTCTGCCCGTGACACAAATTTACACAAGATCTCTAGGGCTGATGTAGGGGGATTGTCAATCATTGGGTCTGGGAAATCAGGATATCCAGACCCTTTAATGTTGGTAGTGGTACTGCACTGCTCCCATTATCATACAGCTCTCATTCATTGCTCCCATCATCATACAGCTCTCATACACTGCTATCATCATCATACAGCTCTCATATATTGCTCCCACCTTCAAACAGCTCTCATACACTGCTCCCATCATCATACAGCTCTCATATATTGCTCCCATCATCATACAGCTCTCATACACTGCTCCCATCATCATACAGCTCTCATACATTGCTCCCATCATCATGCAGCTCTCATACACTGCTCCCATTATCATACAGCTCTCATTCATTGCTCCCATCATCATACAGCTCTCATACACTGCTCCCATCATCATACAGCTCTCATATATTGCTCCCACCTTCATACAGCTCTCATACACTGCTCCCATCATCATACAGCTCTCACATAATGCTCCCATCATCATACAGCTCTCATATATTGCCCCCATCATCATACAGCTCTCATACATTGCTCCCATCATCATGCAGCTCTCATTCATTGCTCCCATTATCATACAGCTCTCATTCATTGCTCCCATCATCATACAGCTCTCATACACTGCTCCCATCATCATACAGCTCTCATATATTGCTCCCATCATCATACAGCTCTCATACACTGCTCCCATCATCATACAGCTTGCATACACCGCTCCCGTCATCATACTTTCTTCCATCATCATACAGCTCTCATACACTGCTCCCATCATCATACAGCTCTCATTCATTGCTCCCACCTTCATACAGCTCTCATACACTGCTCCCATCATCATACAGCTCTCATATATTGCTCCCATCATCATACAGCTCTCATACACTGCTCTCATCATAATAAAGCTCTCGTTCATTGTTCCCATCATCATACAGCTCTCATACACTGCTCCCATCATCATACAGCTCTCATATATTGCTCCCATCATCATACAGCTCTCATTCATTGCTCCCATCATCATACAGCTCTCATACACTGCTATCATCATCATACAGCTCTCCTACACTTCTCCCATCATCATACAGCTCTCATACATTGCTCCCATCATCATGCAGCTCTCATTCATTGCTCCCATCATCATACAGCTCTCATGCACTGCTCCCATCATCATACAGCTCTCATACACTACACCCATCATCATACAGCTCTCATATATTGCTCCCATCATCATACAGCTCTCATACACTACACCCATCATCATACAGCTCTCATACATTGCTCCCATCATCATGCAGCTCTCATTCATTGCTCCCATCATCATACAGCTCTCATGCACTGCTCCTATCATCATACAGCTCTCATACACTACACCCATCATCATACAGCTCTCGTACACTGCTCCCATCATAATACAGCTCTCATACACTGCTCCCATCGTAATACAGCTCTCATACACTGCTCCCATCATCATACAGCTCTCATATACTGCTCCCATCATCATACAGCTCTCATACACTGCTCCCATCATGATACAGCTCTCATTCATTGCTCCCACCTTCATGCAGCTTTTATACACTGCTTCCACCATAATCATACCACTCTCATACACTGCTTCCATCATCTCACAGCTCTCATACACTACTCCCATCATCATCATCATACAGCTCTCATACACTTCTTCAATCGTCATCATACAGCTCTCATACACTGTCCCCCACTGCTCCTATCTTCATACAGGGTCAGGAATGGGTCAGAAAGTAGGTGGAACACATAGGAGAAGTGGGTGGAGTTACCCAGGAAACTTACCAAAGCCAGAGAATCAGTCTCTGTCTGCAGAGACCCAGTAATTAACTCTAAAAAACAGAGTCTCCTGGGCAGATCTGGAGAGTCTACAGGTATGATCAATAGGAATTTGGTTAATTTGTATTTGTTACCTATGGTGAGTTTGGTTTACCCCATAATTGCTCCAATTGATTTGTGTATATTTTCCATGGTGTGAAATTCCCAGCATTTTCACATGAAGCAATGTGCATATCTGTACATCACTCCTCTCTGCAGTCAGCAGATACAGCGACGCTGGTCTGTACCTTATCCAGTGATTTTACATGGCTCTCCTTGCCTGCCAGCTGGCACTATTACACTGCTCCATGTACACTGCACTTCCTCTGCTAGTGTTCGTTCATCACTTTGCCAGCTGATGCTGTTACATCACTTCACACCAGCCAGCAAACTTGCTCTGCTCCCCACCATAGCCAGGACCTGCAGGTTTGAACATTGTAGGTCTTAAAGGAACAGTTATTTTTTTTGAGAAAAAGAAAATAAAATATTATGTTGCTTTTGCTGCTGAGAAAAACAAGACCCATTTTTAAAATTTGAGTGCCATTTTTTTCATAATGCAGCCTATGGGAAACTTTGTGTCATAGACTACTGATCCATATAGTAGGTAATAGGAGAAACACCACTTGGTAACCACAGGTGAAAGTTGCATTTCATTAAAACACAAGTTTGACCTGCAATAACTTATGAATGGAAACTTCCCAGCGGCTAGAGTACCCATGTATTGCTCAGCAGGAAAATAATACAGTACATAATTTCCTAAGAAACAATTATTTCTCCTCTAAAAATAGATGATGATTATGCACAACTTCACCTTCAGGGGTGACCAGTCTAAGGGCTCAATTCAAGAGGCACTGATAAAAAGCCCCATATCAATACATCCAAAGTATAAAAAACAGTGTGTAAAGCAAAAATAATTAACCCTTTGAGTGCCAGTGGGGTAGGCAACACATTGCACATTGAATCCCCCCAATGCTAACACCATACAATTAAAAGTACACACTGACCTGTAAATGTGATGTCCAACAGGGTCTTCTGCACCCTGGTCTTCCTCTTTAAGTTGTCTTCCATAACCTTCTATCTTCTTCTCTCTTCATCTGTCATCTTCTTCTTTCTTCGTTTCTTCATCCGTGCTCTTCTTTAAACTTAAGGTTGAAAAAGAAAAATAGTTATTAAAATTATCATATAAGTTACATTGCTGCCTCTACAGCCGGTTACGGTGGCAGACAAAAAGAGCAAAAATCCCCCTCCATGTACCTTTTGGCACATTGCCCGAACCCAACTGAGGAAAATTTGAATAGAGACTGCCTTTTATATGACCAGTCCCTGTACAAAATGTGGGGTCACACAGGGCACAGAATGTGACCTGCAGTAACCACACCTCCCAGCCTAAAAGTTTGTAGAGCATTTAGTCAACCTTCCAACTAGAAACTGATTGGCTGGGAGGTGTGGTTACTGCAGGGCACGTTTCCCTGCCCTACGTAACCCCACATCCCAGCCAGTGAAAGCATGGGAACCATTTTTTTTTTTTTTTGCAAAGTGGCAAAATCGCTTTATCTGCTTCCCCATCTAATCTTCACCCAGACCTAAATATGTTACTGTACTTTAGCCATAACACTTAAAGTGCACTCCACTTTGGTCTGAAATCATATACTGCTCCTTTCCTAAGCACTCCTACTTTCAGTATTCCCTTCTTCAGCTATCACTTTCACTCTGTTCCCATCCTCGGCAAGCACACTGGCATGGGTTCCCTTCTTCAGTGAGAGCTCTGGTACTGTTCTCATCTTCTGTAAACATTCTGCCACTGTTCACTCTTTCATTAGACACTAATTCCTTCTTCAATGCACTGCGTACCCCTCTGGCACTCAAGGCGATAAAGGGTGTATTAATGTCTGCAATATTTCTGCAAACATATTAATACTTTTTTTTTACAGCTAGAAGAAAGAAGGATGAAGAGAAGAAAGAAGATACAAGAAAGAATTGAAGAGAATACAGAATGAAGATAGAAGGAGACAGACAGTGGATAACAGGTAAGTTAACATATAAGTTAAAGGGATAGTAATACTTCGTTTTATATTTATTTTATTTTGTAGGCATTAAAAAAACATGATGGTTTGAGAGATATTCACAAGCAAAGTTTCCCCTCCCGCCCCTTTTACCTAGTGTAAGCCATCTCTTCTCAGATGTGGAATCTGGTTGTAAGACCAGACAGATAACAGCAGGGGACAATCTTCTATCTATGAAAACAATGAAGGCCCTTCCCCCATGACAAATTCTTCAGGTTTTTCCCTTATCTTAATTAAAGATTGTCCCTCTCTGCAGTCTACCTGGGCACCTCCCTTCTGCTCTGGCTGAGCAGCGTTACATCAGTAAAAGGGGTGGGAGGGGGATACTTTGTGATTGAATTACACTTGAACTACAACTCTGACAGAATTGAAATAACACTCTCCAAAGTCCAAATACTATGATGATTAATTAGCGCTGCTTTTATTATGAAACATTACTATCCCTTTAATGTTCGGTGCTTGGCAGTATATCAGCCACCGATTGTTAGCTTTTTTACTGTGAAATTCCCAATATCGCTGCTATTTAGTGACATTCTGGGAAATTAACACACAAAACAGACGTTTGGGCACAAGACCATTTCCGTGGCCTAATGTACTTTGTACTTTTAGCTGGTAGGGCCTTTAAATACAGACTTAGCCATTTTATTATGTTGATTGGTACTTAATTTGGCCCTACCTCATGTTTTAGCACTGACCTTTAAATCTGGCCATAAGTATGTAGCTGCCTTGTTTGCCATAGATCTTATTAGACAGAGTGTTCTAGGATACATTAAGTATTACTTTCGCTACATCTATATGAAAGTAAGCTACTTATTTCTGAGAAACTAAATATTTACACAATAAAGCGACATTGGCTTATGATGTGATGCTTTAGATCAACTTTAAGGTCATACACAGCTAAATTAAATAAAATATACAAGTGAATTCGCCACCTAGACATTTACTTGCTGACGTACTAAAAGAGGTGGATGAGTTGTTTTTAATTCACTTCTAGTAATAAGTCACCAAGTTGCCTTGAGAAATATTACACAACTGGTTAAAGGGATAGTAATACTTCATTTTAACGTTATTTTATTTTGTAGGCATTAAAAAAACATGAAGAACGATATAAGTCTTACCTCTCAAACCTTTATGGATTAAGAGATATTCACAAGCAAAGTTTTCCCTCCCGCCCTTTTACCTAGTGTAAGCCATCTCTTCTCAGATGTGAATCAGGTTGTATGACCAGACAGATAACAGAAGGGGACAATTTTCTTTGTATGAAAACAATGAAAGCCCTTCCCCCCTTGACAAGTTTTTCAGCTTTTTCCCTTATCTTAATTGAAGATTGTCCCTCTCTGCAGTCTACCTGGACACCTCCCTTCTGCTCTGGCTGAACAGTGTTACATCAGTAAAAGGGGCGGGAGGGGGGATACTTTGTCATTGAATTACTCCTGAACTACAACTCTGACAGTACTGAAATAACACTCTCCAAAGTCCAAATACTATGATGATTAATTAGAGCTGCTTTTATTATGAAACATTACTGTCCCTTTAAATGTTTTTAATAACTACATTATAATAAAGTCTGTAATTGAGAGCTCACCATGAAGCTGGATTAATTTAATGAATTTCAATAACTCAAGGCAGCAGCTCTATTTTCTTTTTTTTTTATACTTCTTGCATTTGCCAACATGCAATTAATTTTGTAATTATGTATTTTACTGTTATTTGTTTGGAAAATTGAGGCAGGAGAGGCTCATAGTGCCTGCTATCACTATAAGAAAGTTTAAAAATAATAAAAGGAGGAACTGGAAGGACCCTTATGTGTCCAGTGAGTCTGAGGAGGAGGAAGAAGTGAGCACTACAGAACCAATGCTGTCCATTTCCCCTAAATCACCCCTAGGAACCTTGGGGAAATTAATGGGAAGGGAGGAAGAAAAGGGTAGTAGTGAGAGCAGGACAGATCAGCTGCCTGTGCCTGCTGCCATTTGTGCTGCTCCTGCTGTCACCATTGCTGTACCTGCTGCCAGACATGCTGCCCCTGCTGCCACTAGTGCTGTGCCTGCTGTCAGACGTGATGCTCCTGCTACTGCTACTATCATTTCTGTGCCTGCTGTCAGACATTCTGCCTCTGCTGCCACTAGTGCTGTGCCTGCTGTCAGATGTGCTTCCCTTGCTGCCACTAGTGCTGTGCCTGCTGCCAGTCCTGAACCTGCTGCCACCAGTGCTGAACCTGCTGTCAGACTTGCTACCCCTGCTGCCACCAGTGCAGCGCCTGCTGCAAGTGCTGAACCTGCTGCTAGTATGTCTTGTTATACTCAGGAAGTGTCACAGAGTGACTAAAAAATAACAACACTGACAAATACAGATGAACTTAAAATAAAACTTTATTTTAATTACAATAGTGGCAGCAATGATGACACAATAGTAGTGGCAATGAATGACACAACAGTGGCAGCAATGAGTGACAAGTAGTTGGCTGCAATGAGTAACACACTTTCACAAGGCCAGGGAGGCACAGTGAACTCACTTTCCTCACCCTTCACTAGGCTAGTGTGATAGGCCAAACGTCTGTACCCAGACAATAGAGAAACTCAGGCAACGGAAGCAAGTAGCTCCAGACACAGGAGCACACAGTAGTGACTCTAACTCCACTGCCTCCACGAGGCCATATGAGGATAGTGCAAGACACTTCCTCAACCCTTCACTAGGCAGGTGTAGCTAGTATACGAATGGCCCTAGGAACCTTCACAGACAGATGGGAGGACAGTGCAACTATACCCTAATGCTAGGGTATACTGAATGCAAGGTAAACGGCACTTGAGGGCTAGGTAAGGCAACACACAAACCAGAAATACCACGGGAGGTCAGTAACATGGACTGACCAACAAGGCAACACAAACTGGGACAACCATGGGAGGTCAGTACACGGACTGACCAACAAGCTCCGCTAGTCGTAGTGAGCATAGAAATGGGTAGGCACAGGCAGCAAGGATCCCAATAGCCAGGGCTGGGTGTAACGGTTTTTAGGACACTCAGAAAATCAAACACAATTTTATTAAATAAGAAATAATGCAAACGATCGCCCTCTGCAGGCAACAGAAAGATTAGCACTGTATAGACAGATATACCCCACAGGCCCAATATACAGAATCAGGGTAACACACACTATCTCAGAACAGATAATGGTAATATAGACACAAATGGGTTAAATGCAAAAATCAGTCCATCAAGCTGTGGGGTTTGGCACGCCCAAGGTGGTGATAGGAGGTACTGTGTAGATGTAAACAACACAGAGTTCTTAAGGTAATAATGCTGTTAGGCAATCTGTGACCAGTGGTAGATTCAGCAGAATAGTGACGCAAAATAGCCCCCGCGGGCGTACCCAATGAGACAACTGATTCTGCAAGTGCGAGAGTCGGTAGCCCCCACGGGCGTAATCTCAATATATCCTGAAGTGCAAGAGCTGGCAAATAGCCCCCACGGGCGTGTAACCGGAGACCAACAGCTAGCGATATTTGAGCCAATAGCCCCCATGGGCGTATAACCGGAGACCAACAGCTAGCGGTAGTTGAGCCAATAGCCCCCACGGGCGTATACCAACGGGAACCTGCCAGAGCTTTGAGCCTACCCTTTGCTGCAACACTGAGCCAAAGGCCACAACGGAGTCCACCAGTAAACCAACGTAAGACCAAGAGCCAACGGCACCCTACCGGACCAACTTAACGTGACTACTCTGCAGTTGTATCGTATGAGTCGCCGTCCACACAAGCGGCCGACTCAGCAGACGTAGCACAATGGGTTAAGGCTCTATACCGGGGAATGAAGGCTCTGCAAGAGCGAGGCAGCACTGCAAGGGTTAAAATGCACGTTTAACAACAGAAGGCTCAGTATGGTGTAGTAACTCTGCAAGAGTACGGAGGCTCAGTGAAGGAAGCACAGCTCTGCAAATCAGCACGGAACTCTGCACTGGACTGAGGCAACACAAGGGTGACAGGAGGATCACAGGCACTGTGATACTGGGTAGCCGAGGCTGGAAATCACAACCGGATCACAACAGAGGGAGAGTAACTGAAGACAGCCAGGAATCAGAGCTGGAACGGGTAGTCAGACAAAGCCAGAGGTCAGAGCTGGATCGGGTAGTCAGACGTAGCCAAAAGTCAAAGCCAGAACGGGTTGTCATATGTAGCCAGGAGTCAGAGCCGGAACAGGTAGTCAGGAGTAATACACAGGAACAGCAATGGACCAACTCAGCACTAGGCTCAGGTACACCACGAAAGGGCAAAGGTACTAGGACATGCTGAGGTTTAAAAGGCCTGGCAGGTGGACGGAGAGATGACATCAGAAGCACAGTGACCTATAAGAACAGCGACTTGCATAGAGTGACAGCCAGGAAGTAACAATGTTGCTGTTACAGCAATTACCCACTGGAGTCATTCACGGGCACCGTGATAGGAAGGAGAAGATGATGCCAAGTGTGACAGCAGGGGACCCTAAGTCACACTTGCCATCCCCAAGAAGTACCGCCACTACTAAGAAAATCCAGCAGCTTGTTAGTGTTAGGAGTGGAAGAGTGGGTAATCAATATCCTCATATTACTAGTGACTGTGAGGAGTAAGACTTTGTGGCTGAACGTGATGTGGTTGGTGTTAGGAGTAGTAGCAGTAATGGCAAAGTAGCTGGTGGGACTAGTGTTAGGGGAGTGATAGGGAAAGCATTTGAGAGCATCCAGGCTAGTGCTCAAGGGAGCCCACACCATTCCTCTGGCTCTGGGAGTGCCCTTCCCATCACAACAGTGTACAAGTGGAACATGATCCTGAAGAAGCCAGAACTGGTGGTAGATAGCAGATGCAGAAATAATACCACCACCATCGGGAACACAGATCAGCTGCCTGTGCCCGCTGCTACTGCTGCCAGTCTGCCTTTTTCACATCACCAAGAAATGGCAAGTGTGACATTAGGGGACCTTCTGTCGCATTTCTCATCACTTCCTCCAACCAACAGTGAGATGTCTTTAATAGAGCAGCAGCAGCATGTAGGGACTAATGATGGTCATGATGATGATGATAGAGAAACTGGGGTGGAAGAGACATTGATGTCCTTTATAGCAGAAACTGAGAAGGAATGGGAGACAGGGATGAGGATGGGTATCACCACCACCACCAGAAGTGAGCTTTTGGAATTTGCAGCTGCTCTAATTCCTGCTGCTGCTGAGTTAGCAAGCTATTGTGCCGCAGACCACCGTGGACACAGTGGGAATGGGGTCAACAAGTGATGCACGACTAGGACAGGTTCCACTTGCCAGCAGCAGCAATACGCCTGGTCATATTTGCAGTGCTGATTCGGAGGTGGTAGCAGCAACAGCAGCAACATCATCTCCTCTGCCCCAGACAGTGAAGGAGAATGTGGAGGACAAGAAGAAAGAGGCCATTCTTCTCCAGCTCTTCCTTATCCCTATCCCCTGAAGTAATGGGTGTGGGACTATTTTTCTCTTGGGGCAGGCACAGTGCAGTCATCACCAATGGCACTGTGCACCATTTGTGACAAGTCAGTGAGAAGAGGAAAGGAGGGAACACACCTTGGCACAACTGCCCTGATAACACACATGAAACACAGACACCATAACATTCATGTCAAACCTGTTAAAGCCAAACACCCACCACAGAAATCGAGCACCGCTGTTGCTGTACCCCAACTCTTCAGAAAGGCAACAAGGGGTGAAGCAGAGATCAAAGAGGAGGAAGAATAGAGAAACACACACAGAGGCTTGTCGTTCCATGACTTGCGAAACAACTAGCTCACCATCAACTTCTTCCTCTAGGGTAACTACATCCTCTGCCAATCCACCCCTTTCATCATTACCTCCCCTGCCAAATGGTAGCCACTCTGTAGATGTTAGGATGTGGCAGTTCCTGTCCACCCACTGCACACTGTGTGGTGTGCTGACCACACATCGCAGTATGGTGGAGAAGAATCGCAAGCAGGGCGTCAAGTAGTATCTGAGGAGATTTCATCCCACAGAATATGCTAAGATGGTGGCAGGGAGGGTTTTTTATTACTATTAAATTTTCAGCAAGTTGCCATTTGTCCTTAGCAGGGTGTGGACAAGGGGTATATTGACAGTGGCAGTACTTGGGTTCCTGTGTCATGGTTTTTGGATACAGTTGTGCCACCAAGTGTTACTTACCACACACACTGTGCACATTGCATTTGCTGATGAGAGGCACAGTTTCTGCTCTCACAGGAAAAAATGTATATTCTAATAACAACACATTCATGATTTTGGAGGAGAGGCAGGTGGAGAAGAATTATTGGCAAACGTCTTCTTTTCTCCACCTATATTGGGGGCTACTTATTGTGCTGCTACTGCCTCTGGCGCATCACTGGAGCTAGTTGTGGCAAGTGGAACCTTCATCATCCATCACTCATGTTACTGCTGTTGTTGATCCATTGCCTTTGAGCTGCCTAATCATCCTGCTGCTTAAACAACTCAGCAACAGCAGCAAGAACAGCAGTTGCAAATTCCACAATTACAGACATAGGACATTTGACAATGGCCTGCTGGCACTAGGGCAGTAGGGCATTTTTTTCCTCAGGGCTTGTGCTTTAAAATAAAAACAAACAAAAAAATAAAATAAAAACATAGTCCTACAAAAAAAAAAAATTGGGGGGGGGTGTTTGTTTTTAACAATCCTATGTCCTACAAATCAATGTGTCCTTAGCGTTTGTGCCAAATAAGCTTAAATCCTACAAATCAATGTTTCTTCAGGGCTTGTGAGTCAGGCTGCCTTCTCTAATTCCGACCTTTTCTATTTGTTTGTCGTACTGGTTGCCTATTTGAGCAGGGCTGTTTTTAAGGATGCTCTACCGAGCACCTAGCTCCCGATTATTGAGCCTTGCATCTGTTTGGATTTGTGTTTGACCTTGGCTGTTACGTTTTTGACTATTCTTGTTTCTGATCCCTGGCTTGTTTTTGGACTACAATATTGCTTCCTCTAAGATACTCCTGATGCTCCCGGTACCTTGGTGTCACGGTTTGTTTTGACTCTCAGACACGGAGTAAGATAAAAAACAAACTTTATTGAAAAGTTTAATGGGAACCCTCATGGGTCCTGAACAAACATATATATATATCACATGCACAAAATAGGTTCAAATAGTAGCTTTTACAATGATACGGTATGGTAGGCTCTACCGACCTTGCCAATGTACCGGGCAAGGCAGCCTAAGGAATGAAAAAACAATATGACTAAAGCTCTACCGGCCCTGCCAATACACCGGGCAAGGCAGCCTGGAGAATGACACAATTGCAGGAATAAGGCTCTACCGGCCTTGCCAATATACCAGGCAAGGCAGCCAAAATCATAACACGATCGAAGGAAAAAGGCTCTACCGGCCTTGCCAATATACCGGGCAAGGCAGCCTGGAGAATGGCATGACAAACAGCATGTGGCTGTACCGGCCTTGCCAATATACCGGGCAAGGCAGCCCAAATGACTGAAGGACAGCTCCACTAGTGCTGGATA
Source organism: Rhinophrynus dorsalis (assembly GCA_037306005.1). Taxonomy (NCBI): domain Eukaryota; kingdom Metazoa; phylum Chordata; class Amphibia; order Anura; family Rhinophrynidae; genus Rhinophrynus; species Rhinophrynus dorsalis. Next base: position 439,284,053 of record CM074722.1, on the reverse strand, counting down.
GATGGAAGTATCAGCATAAGATGGTACAGTGGAGCAAATGTACTGGACAACAGGAACGCCCTACCGGTGCAATAATGGAGGCAACAAGCACCCAGTAAATATGAAGTAAACCAGTACCGCGTACTGGACAATGGTGACGCCCAACCGGTTCAATAATGAAGGCAGCAGCAACCGGTGAAAGTGGAGTAAACCAGTACCGCGTACAGGAAAATACTAAGAACGCCCTACCGGTGCTGTAATGTAGATGCTAGCAACCGGTGTTATGGAGTAAACCAGTACCTCGTACTGGACAACAGGAACGCCCTACCGGTGCAATAATGGAGGCCACAAGCACCCGGTAAATATGGAGTAAACCAGTACCGTGTACTGGACAATGGTAACGCCCAACAGGTTCAATAATGGAGGTAGCAGCAACCGGTGAATGTGGAGTAAACCAGTACCGCATACTGGACAACAGTATCACCCTACCGGTGCAATAATGGAGGCAGCAGCAACCGGTGAATGTGGAGTAAACCAGTACCGCGTACTGGACAACGGTGACGCCCAACCGGTTCAATAATGAAGGCAGCAGCAACTAGTGAAAGTGGAGTAAACCAGTACCACGTACAGGACAATACTAAGAACGCCCTACCGGTGCTGTAATGTAGATGCTAGCAACCGGTGTTATGGAGTAAACCAGTACCTCGTACTGGACAACAGGAACACCCTACCGGTGCAATAATGGAGGCCACAAGCACCCGGTAAATATGGAGTAAACCAGTACCGCGTACTGGACAACGGTAACGCCCAACCGGTTCAATAATGGAGGCAGCAGCAACCGGTGATTGGAGTAAACCAGTACCACATACTGGACAATGGAAACGCCCTACCAGTGCAGTAACGGAGGCAGCTAGCACCCGGTGAATTGGAGCAAATCAGTGATCAGAATGTCACCCAGACGACCAATGTCGATTGACGGATGACAATCAGGGTCCAGGAGCAGGAACCACAGACAGGCCAGGACTAATACTGGAACAGCAGGATGACTAACCCAGGTCAGGAACGGAACTGGAATAAAGGCAACGCTGGATCAGGAGTGACACTGGCGCCTGGATGAATCGCTGACACTGGTAATAAGCTAAACAGGCCCAAGATACAGGTACAAGGCAGGTGACTACTGACATAGAGACACCATGAAAGGGCAACCAAAGGGTGCCTCAACCCAGTCTATATAGGTAATACTGGGTGGGCAATAGACAGGCGGCCAATGGAGAGTACACACACCTGACTGACAGCAAAAGCCAGCAATCACGGGCACCGTGATACTTGGCTATTGTATTTGACGTTGGCTTGCTTCTTGATTGTCCCTGTCGCCCCCGGTGCCTTGGCCTATCTGACTCTTATTATCTGCATTCCCGCAGTTCTGTTGAATCCCTGTGACTCTTCTTTGTTCAGCCGAGTCCTACAATTCAATGTTTCCTCAAGACTTGGGCCTCTAAAAACAAATCATCTTCTAAAAAATACTTTATCACGTCAAGCATTAGTGTACTCCAGTGGCAGTTTATGTGGGTTCCTGTCTCTATCACTTTACATACAAATTTCTTATTTTATTTTACTTGTTTTTTATTTTTTTTTAACCGTCCCAGTAATATCAGTCAAGAACCTCCCAAAAAATAAATTCCCTGTTCAACTAATTCATTCCCCAGACTCCACCCACCAGCACAGGCACCCGCTTCTGACTCCTTTTATAGCTGTCAAGACTCAGAGCTGCACACAGGATGGCGCAGGCGTCTGCCTGCAGGGAAGGGAGTGCTGGAGAGCGTCGCTAGTGTTTGGTGCTTGGGGACGGGGACTGCTAATAGCAAGGCCTTGCTGTGGCCGTGGCCCAGGGGCGGGCTGGCCCGGGGGGCAGGGGGGCAATTGCCCCCCGGGCTGCAGGGCCAGTGCGTCTAGCGGGCCGCGGGCCGCCATGTAAAAAAAAAAAAAAAGTAGAAGTGTGAGTGACTGCCAGTGCGGCAGGGCTGCGGGCCAGAGTGGAAAGTCTTGCGCGCATCCCAGTTATGCGTGCGGCTGGCTCACTGGCCTGTAGTCTAGTGACTAATAAAATCAGGGCTGCCATGTAAAAAAAAAAAAAATAGAAGTGTGAGTGACTGTCAGTGTGGCAGGGCTGCTGGCCAGAGCGGAACCGCTGCACACATCCCAGTTATGTGTGCGGCTGGCTCATTGAGTCAGTACGGCCGGCAGTCTGGTTATCCATGTTGCGCAGCGCGGGCCGCGCAACATGAAAAAAATTCACCTCATCACAGCGCATGTCACCATCCGGTTTCTGTCCTGCCCTGCCCTCACCTCCATAGTGAGCCAATAGATGCTGGTGCTGCCTCCGTCTCCAGGCAGTGTGTCTCCTGTTCCTCCTTCCCCAAGCCCCATTGGATGATGCTGGCTCCTTCCCCAAGCCCCATTGGATGATGCTGGCTCCTTCCCCAAGCCCCATTGGATGATGCTGGTTCCTTCCCCAATCCCCATTGGATGATGCCTGGCTGTGCAGTGTGTGGGCATGGGGTCATGGGCTCAGGGCTGTCTGGCTTCAAAGACGTCATCGCGCATGCACAGGCTGAGGCTAGGCTACACTGAGCAGAGCACAGTCTGTGTCAGGAGCTGTTTGGGGGCTGGACTGACTGGTCTGGTGCTGAGCCTGAGAGCGGCAACGCCGGCAAGCCAACTGCGCAGCGCGCAAAATTTATCTGCAGACTACTGCTTCTACTGATTGACTGCTGGTGGTAAGCAAATCAGACAAAACTTTTCATGATGATGTTGATGTCCACACAAGCCCCCATATAATATGGATTCAACAGAGCCCCCCTGGCTGCCCTGAACCTCAGAGCATGCACATTTTTACATACATATATAATTAATTACATATAGAAAATATACTCTACATAAGAGAATACAGTTTGACCCATTATGCAATTCAGATTTAAATGACATTTTCATTTAAATCTAAATTGCATTAATGGATCAAACTGTATTCTCTTAAAGGTAGAGTAATCTCTTTTTTTTATATGTAATAATTATATGAATTGTATATGTATGTAAAAAAATTGCATGCTCTGAGGTTCAGGGCCTCTGTTGAATGGTATGTGGTCCATTTGGAATGGTGGGAGTTGTGAAAAAGTAATGTGACAAGGGCCCAACACAATGCAACTCATTACTGGGGACACTGACAGTCTGTGTTAGTTGTCTTTTTCTGTTAAAAGAATATCAGTGTCAGCCAGGTAAATCTGAGTTTCAGCACCTCTGTTGAACGTAGAGCTATTGCCCTGAAGCTGTTGTTGGACTACAATTTTTCTCACTCTCAGCCATCCAACTGTACTTGAGGATGATGAAAATTGTAGTTTAACATGAGCTGGAATGTGACCACCCCTGGTCTAGACATATGGCAAGAGTAGCAATAATGTGATAAAGGTCAAAAGTGTGCATGGGGGGTGGGGATCCTGGGCTGTGCAACCCCTTTCTGTTTGTCTTTGCCATTTACCCCTAAAAAAAGTGATGGGAAATCTGTGGCCCTGCAGTAGCCTCTTTTGTACTGCAATTCCCAAATCCTCAGTGGGGCAACATAGAGTTCATGATGATGACAGCTGTAGTCCAATATTGCTGGAGAATCACAGATTGTCCACAGCTGCTGTACACTGACTCATCCCCCTACACAAGTGATAGGAAGGATGTAGCCCTCCAGCAGTTTTGGACTACAACTCTCATCATCCTGAACTTGGCAACATTGGGATAAAGTTGATAGGAGTTGTAGTACAACACAGCTGGAGGGTCAGAGGTTGCCTGCTGGTTTTGTATGCTGATTTACCCTCTTGCACAAGTAATGTGAAATCTGTGGCCCTTCAACTGCTGTTGGACTACAACTCCAGTCATCTTCAGCTAGACAATTCTGGGCTGAGGATGATGGGAGCTGTTCCCAATTGTACAGCACTGCGGAATTAGTTGGCGCTATATAAATAAAGAATAATAATAATAATAGTCCAATAACAGCTTGTGGGCACAGGTTGCCCAACGGCTACTGTTCACTTACTCATCCACCTACAAAAGTGAGGATAAATCTGTGGCCCCTGGCTGCTGTATATTGACTATGTCTCCCAGTTATCCCACAGCCCCAATCTGCCCATCTACTGGCCCAATTTTATTATTTTAAAAGGCGAATGAATAGGACTCAGTGGCTCTTAATGTATTTAGCAGAAACACTTATTTTGGTTGGTGCTCTTCACACAGCTGGCAGCTAAATCTGTTTTTATATTTTGGAGTTATATTTGCAGCTTTCCTGCAAATTCTGTCTGTATTTAGGGTTATCCCCTTCCCCCAAACACTCACAGACAATAATCAGTCTTCAGACTATTTTATCAGTCTGAATGAGATAAGCCACAGGGAGACATCCTCTGCAGCCATTTTAATGGGATGTCACTTGACCTCCTTAATCTCAATGTAGTAATAAATCTCTGCAAAGTTATAAACTAAGTAAGCATAGTACAAATACCAAACCCCCCCCCAAAAAAACAGTTGATAAATATCTGACTGAATGAAAGATGTAATGCTAGACCATTATATCAACCCTTTGAGTGCCAGCACATGAAGAGCCACTTATTTCAACTTTAAAGTTCTCATTTAATCCTTGAAGAACTGGAGTTTTGTGTGTCTTCAACCCATGACATAGGTTGTGAATGTGGAGTAAAAACTTATTTCTTAATTTACACATTCAGACATCAGAGGTGCAAATTAGTTACGTAAGGGGGGATGGGGGACAGACATTTGTTTTTAAGACCACTTTTAGGTGGTGGCTGGTGAATATATATTATGAGTTCTATGCCATAGATTATATGGCACAAAATGCAGCTCAAAATATAATAGAAATATAGTTGATGAGGCTGAAAAAAGACATGGATCCATCATGTCCAGCCCATGCTGTATCACCTTTGTTGATGCAGAGGAATGCAAAAAAAAAAAACATTGAAGCCATTTTCAATTAATCCCCAAGTGTGTAAAAAAAAAAAAAAAAAAGCCTGGTCTTCGCTGTAAAAAGCGCCTTTCTTCTAGTCTTAATGGATAACCTCTTCATTTTTGCTCAACACTGACTAAATAGTTCCATTGAGAGCTCTTTATATTCACCTTGAATAACTATTTGTAAATGGTAACCATATCACCCCTTAGTTATCTATTCTTCTGTATGTAAATTAGAGAATAACATATGGCTTTGCGCTTGCTGCTTGTATGTTATTTATTTTCATGTTCTTTGTATGTTCAGCGTGATTACAATTGATTACATATTGAATATGGAAAGTAGAAAATCTAAGGGGAAAGGTGGTGCTCAGAAAGCACGAGAAAAGCGGTCCAGAGAGCTTGCAGTAGCAGGAAAGGACCCTAAGCAAATGAAACTGTCTTTTACAGTGGTAAGTTAAAAGTTCAGAAGTTAAGAAAGGTTCATACAGTAGAAATGTTTAAAATATATATTCACTCTTCTGTGTATTAGTACAGATAACATTATTTTCAGCGCACTGAAACAGTAGTTTCCTGCTTCATTGCATATATCTTTACTATTAAATGCTTTCAATTACATAACTTAATTTTCTTAACTGTAGAATGTAAGGCATGTGTGACACTATATATAATATCTATACATTGCTCCTTTGTAGAGTTTATCTAATAAACTAAAGGTCGCATTCTGTTCAGGTTTGTATTTATAGGTAAAATTCAACATGTGTATGCCCAGTGGAAGAAAAGCAGGGGATAGATCCAATTTACATTTGACAATACTAAATTCTGTCAGTCTGGCTAGGCTGCATCACAGTAGATTACATAGCTCCTAAAACTATTAAGTCTTTCCATACATGCAGACAATGGACCATCGTACCCTGTAGAAGATAGTTACTCCAATATTCAACTTAACATGCTTGTGTAACATCTTGTGTTGTCATAAGCCATTAACAGATAGCAAGAGTGAATATATGTAATGTCTTTGCATGTGCATGATGAAGTTACATTCATTAAAGGTTATGGATTTTCAAGAGTTTGCATGGTTGAGTTTCCATGATTTGTACTGTTTATATTGTTTTTCATTCTAACATCTACACTATTCATATTTACATACTAAAAACAGATTCGTTGACAGGCTTTAAGATAACAGAATTACTTATCTTCCATATTAGCAATAGCTATTATAGGGCATGTTGTTATTACTTGACCTCTGGTTCTGCGTGTGGCTAATATTAAATTAATATATATAAAAGGTGGTACCATTTTAGCCATAGAAATAGCAGGAGACCAGTAGAGTAAAAGAGATACCTAACTTAACTTAACTTAAGTGGCTCTAGCATGCAAGCTTTCAAATTGGTTTTACATTTAAGTTCCACTGAAAGTGAAATAATTATCACCATTGTCTGTAAAATGTATTTCCTATTCTCCATTATATGTATCTTTGTAGTTGGCTAAATGATAAAGGGTTATTTCCCTTTTGACGTGTGTATAATTCCATCAAAGATGGATAAATCTATGGAATGTATGGATAACCCTTCAAGAACCAGGGAGGTGCACAACACACCACTTACAATGCATTGGGCACTTTTGACGTGTGTATAATTCCATCAAAGATGGATAAATCTATGGAATGTATGGATAACCCTTCAAGAACCAGGGAGGTGCACAACACACCACTTACAATGCATTGGGCACCCCTCTGACACCCAAAGGATCCTAATATGTTTACTGTGTAGGATATGTGACATAAATTCCTTGTCTTAGTTCAGGCCACATTTCAGAGTGTTAAACTTTGTTATCAGTTTATACTCCCAGATCTGTCTCTCTGTGTCTGAAAATTTCACATCAATACAGTCACCTTGAGTCTTGTACTGATGGGAAATTTTAGAACAAAGAGAGACAGAAAGATCGGGCAGTATAAACTAATAACCAAGTTTAACACTCTGAACTGAGCCTGAATGGTGACAAGTAATTTATGTCACAATTTCCATACAATAAACATATTTTGGGCCCTTTCGGTGCACAATGCATTGTATTTGATGGGTTGCCCACTCCTCTGGCTCTTGGAGGGTTATCCATACAGTCCATAGACTTATCCATCTTTGCTGGAACTATTCACATGAAGAGGGAAATAAATCCTGTACCATTTAGCAAACTACAAAGAAGCCTCTGCTGGAGCCTAGGAAATACATTTTATAGACAATGGTGAAAAGAATTTCACTTACAGTGGAACTTAAATGTAAAAACAATTTGCATTAGTGTATAACCTGTCATTGTTTTCGTATTCAGCCTTCATTCTAAATATGTCTTGCCCTGAAGAAGAGACCTAAAGTGTCTTGAAAGCTTGCATCCTAGAGCTACTCAGTTATCCATTAATGTATCATATTTACTCTGCCAGTTTCCTATTAAATTACTGGGTCTTTAAAGTTATGGATAATAAGTGACAATTTTAGACCCATAATGCCACCAATTATGTAATGTGTTGCAATGTAATTTAATCACCACTCTCATGAGGGAAGCACCAACCACAGGTTTATACTTCTCGCAATATTAATCACTTTCAATGCCATTTCTAATTGTGGCATTCCATGAAGCCTAGTGGGGAAATTGCTGAAATGTTGTGGGTTTTTTGCCATCTTTTGGATCAACAGCAGTAAACAAGAATAGGAAAAGGTTTGAACTTGATGGACACAATGCTTTTTTCAACCTAAACTACTATGTAACTATGGAATACGTTTCAGTACACACCATGTTTGCATGAGCATGATTCGGTTTTTCACTTTGTTACTATGCATGGATTTTCTAGAGTCACTGTGATTACACTACAGTTTCTCTATTTTTTAATACATTTCACATAGTTGGGGGGATGTAGGTCTTCCTTGACACACAGTTTTGTTTTAGGACTGTGGCTTAAACCAAGAAACTCAGGCTGAGGAAGATTCTGCCGGTCCAAGTACACTTTTAAGTCTGCCAGATGTGTCACTTGAAGAAGAAGAATCAATATCACAAAGAGAAATGGCTGGTGTACACCAAGAATCTAATTCTGGTGAAAGTTCTGTTGGTCCAAGTGCACTGTCAAGCATTCTAGATGTGTCAATTGAAGAGGAGATAACAGCACAAACAGATACCCATGACACTGAAGTGGAGATGGCCTCTGAATGCAGCTCTGAGCAGAGCTTTCCACTTCAAACGCACATTGAAAGCTGTGATGACTCTAGAGACATTCCTGAATTAGAGTGTAATACACCATCAGATGCCACTGACCTTTCCCATGATCTAAGTCATCCTATAGAAATACCATTTAGTCTGCCTTCAGTTTGTTCCATTGCAGAAAAGCTTGCATTTGTCGAAAAACATCCCTTCCAACCAACTAGTATGGAATGTGACAGTCTTCCTTTTAAAGAAGCTGACTTTTACTACCGCAGGAAACAAAGTGGGGACCTCATTAAACGTTCATGGCTCACATGTAAATTGAAGGATAGAAAGTTAGAAGCTTTTTATTGCAGCATATGTATTGCTTTTTCTGATTCCTCTTCTTCCTTTATTACTGGCTGCTCTAATTTTCGACATTGTTACCAGGCTGTTAATAAGCATGAGGTTTCTAAAAGCCATTGTGATGCTGCTAGTGTTTACTTTACAATGAAAAAGCATAGAAGCATTGAAGTTTTAATAAACCAGGATCAAGCAGCCAAAAGAAAGAAGGAGGTACTTCAAAATATTGAAGTCATGAAACGTATATTCGACATTGTAAAACTGCTTGGGAAACAAGGGTTTCCATTTCGTGCCCATGGAACTAACGAATCCTTGTACAATTTAAATAATACTGAAATTAACCATGGGAACTTTCTGGAGATAGTTCTACTTCTTTCTCAATATGATGTTCCACTTAAAAATCACCTTGAAAAATGCATTCAAGAAAGTGAAAAAAGAAGGAAACGTTTGCAAGACAGAAGATTGAAGGGAAAGAGGGCAACTGGACGTGGATCTCTAGTAACCTTTTTATCTTATAAAACTGTCAAGAAGGTTTTTATGGCAGTAGTTGGACGTATGAAGGCATCAATTGTATCTGAAATAGGTGAGAAGAGGTACAGTATTCAAGTTGACTCTACACAAGATGCAGGAATTGTAGACCAAGCTACAGTTGTCACTAGATACATCAAAGATGATGTTATTAAAGAACGTCTTATAGCAGTTCTCCCTGTTAAAGATGCTTCAGGAAGAGGATTCAATGAGCTTTTAATGTCCAGCTTTGAGGTGCTTGGTCTGGATTACCAAAAAATTGCTGGAGAGTCTTTTGATGGTGCAGCAAATATGAGGAGTGCATATGTGGGGCTACGTGCACAGATTGCCAGTGTTGTGCCAGATGCAGTCTACATTTGGTGCTATAGCCATATCCTTAATCTGTGTGTCTCGGACTGCTGTGAAGTGTTGGAAGCAAAAAAATTATTTGGTCTTCTAAATCGCTTGGCAACTTTTATTGGAGATTCTCACAAGAGAATGAATGTTTGGAAGGATCAGCTTGATCAAAGACATGGACAGGAGAAAATGTTGAGGCTACAAAAAATTGGAGAGACAAGGTGGTGGGCAAAAGAAAAGGCCCTCAACTGGATTTTTGGAGAAAAACATACTCTTTATTTAGATACCCTTGAAGTTTTATTGTTAATTTCCCAGAGCAATCGATTTGATTCCAAAGCAACGTCTGAGGCATCATCCCTTTTTGAAACACTTTGTGAGTTCAGGACTCTTTTAACTGCAAGCATATTTTTGCAAGTTTTTGATGTGATAGGCCCAGTTTCTAAATACTTGCAAAGCAGTGGTCTAGATTTTATGTTAGCATGGCGAATGGTGGAAAGTGCAATTGAACAACTGAAAAAAATTGACTTTGATTACATAAATGAAAAGGCAAAGCACTTTGCAACAAAAATGAATGACTTGATGGCTGAAAGTGAATTTCTTAATACCACAGAAGTTGAGACTGTGCTCCCGGTCAGAAGGGTTGCAAAGAAAAAACGCATGGCTGGAGAATTGGCACATGATGAACAACCTACTGATGAAACACAACATTTTCGAGCCTTTGTATTTCGACCAATATTAGATCAGATTATACAAAGCTTGACAGAGAGGTTTTCACAAAATAAGCAGCTGGTCATGGATTCCCAGTATTTGGATCCACGTTTTTTTGAGTCTATTCGAAGAGATCCCAGACTGCTAGAGACAGGAACTCTAACAAGAATTTCTCAACTAGCGAAGGTTGATGAATCCTCTCTAAAAGCTGAACTTGTCAGTTTTGCACACTTGTTCCCAAATCTCATAGGATCTATTTCAGAAGAAGAGCAACAGGAAATGGACATAATACCTGATGATGATGAGGATGATGAAGCGGATAATGAGTCGGAGTCTTCACTTGCCACACAAGATGATCCACAACAGGAACCAAAGTGCAAGTCATGTAAAAAATGCTTTCTTTGCTGTCACAGGTTATTGCTGAAGTACAACCTGTATTCAGCAGCTTATGAAAATCTTTCCACCACCTATGAATACCTGTTAACCCTCTCTTTCACACAAGTAGCATGTGAGAGAGCATTTAGTAAACTTAAACTCATCAAAACTCGTCTGCGAGCAACAATGGGACAAGATTTGCTTGATGCTCTGATGATTATGTCAGTAGAACGGGATCTTCTAGAACTTGTCCAGTTTCAGGATGTGCTTGAAATTATTCGCGAAAGCTCTCCCTTGATGCGGTCTTTGTTAACTGTTTGATCAAGTTTTTCATTTTAAATGTGTTGGGAATAATATTTAAATATTTCAATCTCTCCCTTTGTTTCCATATTGAAATATAACTATTTAAAAAATAAGGTTGTACACAATGTCCTTGTTTGTCTTGTGCATTAAAGTTTGCTTCATTTGTTGCTTTTTGAAGAATCGCCTTTTGAGTGCCAGAAGGATAAACAAAGACATTGAGACGACATGCAATGGGTACCCCTCTGACACTCAAAGGGTTAACTTGTTGATTATTATTTTCTATTGAAAATAAATTGTTAAACATCATTACATTACTGACTGATACTTGTGTTACTTCGCAACATTAATGAAAGTTATAAACTCAACAGAAGGGGGTGGACTGGGACGGAGGGCTGGAGCGATAGTGGAAATGGGCCACTTGATTAAATTTGCCCCCCAGGCCAAATGTTGCCAGCCCTCCCCTGCCGTGGCCAAATAGAGTTGCTGGCCGTGAAGCCAGATGTCTGATCCCAGTTGAGCCGGGACCCGGACCCAGATAGCAACACTACTAACAGTACAAGCTCATCTGCATGGTGGAGTGAAGGCTGGGGTGTGGAGGGTAGTGGTTGTGGCTGGAGAGCGGAGGCCACTAAGTAGCTGAAACTCCCCTGAAACCAAAACATCTGGGAAAGGAACAACCAGGATAAAAGACACTGACCTGGTGTAGTGATACTGGAGAGGAATCCTGACAGCAAGGAGAACCACTAGCAGGTATCCAGAGAAGAACAGGCTGCAGGTAATACTCTGGAGACAGATAGAAGGAGCAGGCAAGGAGTAGTCAGGATAAAGCCAGTTCGGTACACAGAGATCAGGATACTTGGAGCAGAATTGTGAGCAGGCAAAGAGTAGTCAGGATCAAGCCAGTTTGGTAAACTGAGATCCGGATACTTGGAGCAGTATTGGGAGCTACTGACAAGAAGACACGAACCGAGAAGTTCAGAACACTGTGAGAGTGTACAGCACGCAAGGAAAGCACGGCAGATATGAGTACCAGAAGATGACATCACAGGCAAGATGGCGCCAAAACCAGAAGTGCATGGGCGCCTGACAAGACAGCCCGGCAGGACAAGACCGGAGCAGCAAGGGAAGACAAACGGAGGCATAGGGATAAGGATAGGGTCAAGAACTGTGATGCACGGATGACCGGCAAGTCCATCCAGCAGGACAGGACTGGAGTGGCAAGGGGAGACAGACGGAGGAACAGACATTGGAATAAAGGCAAGAGTCATGACAATACCACGCCTTATGTGTTTTTTTTTTATTTGTATTTAGGATTTTTTTTTTTATTAACTGCCCCTAATCTCAGTAAAAAACCCCCACAAAAAAACATTCCCTGTTCAATTGATTCTTTCTCCACACCCCACCAACACAGGCTCCCTCAATCCCCTTTTATACTATGCCTTTGGGAAATAAAACAATATTTGTTACGTATTGTGTGTAAATTCAGTCTTCTCATTTATTATAATGGAATGAGCTAGGCGAAAAAAGATGAAAACTGTACCTTTAGGGGGAAATTATTTGCCAAGACTTAAGTGCCATTATTCGCCAATTTCATCCTGAGGCAAAAAGTGTTGCCCATCCCTAATCCCCACCCCTTCTCCACCTCCATGATCCTTTACTTGCACCCAGTTCCTATCTATACTATCTACCCCATAGCTATACCCTCCTCGCCTTTCCTAGTTTAAAAGCTCCTCCAATCTTCTAAGCATTCTATCCCATAGAACAGCAGTTCCCTTACCATATAGGTGCTATCCATCACAACCATAAAGATTGTACCCAAGAGCAAAGTCAGCCCAGTACTCTAAAAGCCCCAAATCCTCCTTCCTATACCATTACTTAAGCAATGCATTAAGCTCCCTAGCTCACTCTGCCTACCTGCACTGGTTCATGGCATTGGTAGTATTTCAGAAAATACTACCCTGGAGGTCCTTGCCTTGACCTTGCACCCTAAATACATGAAATCATTTTTAGGGACCTCTCCCTCTAACCTTGTCAATTAATCTAATATGTACCAGGACAGCTGGATCCTTTCCTCCCAGGATTCTGCCTGCACTGTCCGCAATATGCCACACCTGAGCACCCGGGAGACAATGTACTGTTAGGTATTCATGTTCCTGGTGACAGATTAACCTATGTACCTCCTAATATTAGTCTCCTGTTACCACTGCCTGTCTTGGTTTCTGCCTACTCTCCTCCTATTTAAAATGGAAGAAGGGCTGTTCCCTTGGCTGCTAGAGGAATCAGCCCTGTCCAGTAGTGCCAATTTTGAGTTATCATCATCATCTTCACACAATCTTGCAAATCTGTTGAATTGTGTCAACTCAGAGCCTTCAGCCTCCTCTGCTCACTACCTCTTCTCCTTACTGTTACCCATCTGTCTACCTGCCACTCCTCTTCTACAACTCCACCCTCTCCACCACTAACCCCCAAATATTACCTGCTCAGTGAGATCCAAGCTCCTTTCTAGGTTTCCAATATAATGCAGTTGCATAGCACGTATGTTACAGCGTTATGCCCCTTGGAACGACTGCTCCAAGTGTTCAAACATGTGACAAGATGTGCACTGCATGAGACTGTCTAACCTGCTATCACTCATGCTTATAGTTTTTCAGTCCACTAACTCATCAAGTATACAAGTTTTAACTATGTGGATCTAGTAAATCTGTTTTTTATCTCTCTAAACTGCTTAAAATACAATCTGAATTCCTGTCTTTTCCTCAGTCCAGGAGCTAGATTCTATTGCAGGTGCTAAATGTTAACACCCGTTTTATCAAACATTTTCCTATTGAAGTCTATGGAGAAAACTGGAGATAAAATTAGCATCTGCAATAGAATCTAGCCCCAAATCCTTTAAAATTACATTCACCACATAGAGCTACAGATTTTAAATGCCTGCTTCTATTCAAATTCCTCATTTTTTCAAGCCCCATTTGTCTGCAAGCCACAATAAGCTGGCACCAAATGAGCCAAGGGCTTGCTTATAAAGTGGGCCTACACACAGGAGGATCCCCCTTTGCAGTCAGACATTTAAACAAACATGAGGATAGAAAAAAGAAAGAAAACAATGAATAAAGATTATTTGCTTTTTCTAACCCTTTATATACACTCAGTCCTTACACACAGAGAGCAAAAAAAGTGCAGGATAACTGTAATCATACTGTTACTACATACTTTTGCATCTCACACAAAAGCCAATTACAGCCTCCACTATCACTCAATAAGCAATCCCAAAATGTTAAAGGAGCAGTAAACGTTTTTTATGAAAAAATATATATTGTAGAGATTTTCCTATTGAGTAAAATAAGGGTACTCCCACTGCCGAGAGATTTATATTTGCATAGTTATTAAAGTTAAACCCATGTTTTTTTACATTAGCAGTGCCCTCTAGTGGTCAAATTCTAATTAGTTTTTCTGTTAGATTCTAATGGAGAGGAAAGTCAGAGACATACAGTTCTTCATAGAATGTGATAGAAACTGCCTGTCACTTCCTGTCAGTTAGAACAATCAGGAAGTAAAAACAGTAAATTTACTTCCTGATTATTTGAACTGCTATAAATTTTGAATCAAACATCTAACAGCAATGGGAGTGACCTTGTTTTATTCAGCAGGAAAAGCTCTTTAAAATGTGTGTTTTCATAAAAAAAGCTTACTGCTTCTTTAAGCTTGGAGTGATATCCCCAGGTAGATAATGTTATTAAAGGGACAGGTTCTTAGATCCACTCACTTTTGACAGGCTCCTTTCTTCCCAGCTTCTCACTTTCTGCAGGCATGTATGTTGTTGGAAATGTGCGTTTAACCCTCTGAGTGGTATCCAAAGCTTTGCAGTGCAATGATTTGGATACCTCTATGGCGAGCAGGGGACAGAGACAAAAAGAAATATCTGGTTCACAGGTCCTCTGCTCATCAGTCAGCCCCAGTCGGGTACCACTTTCAATTGGACCTTCTAACAAGTTTGAAAGTGGCTCCCTGAAAGATTAAAGAAACCCCACAATGCACTGTGTCACCACTTGTATGTGAATCTTCATATACAGGTCCACTGTTCCTCACAGTAGTTTAACCCTTTGAGAGCCAGAGGGGTACGCAATGCATTGCTAAGCAAAGGGTTACCTCTCTGAGTGCTTGAGAGGTACAAAATGCAATGCATTGGATTCCTCTCTGGTACGCTGAGGGTTAATGCAAGCAGGGGTCGGGGACAACAGGGAAGATCCAGCTCTCAGGTCCCTTGCTCTTCTGGGGGCAAGGGAGGACATAAGGCCTCTGGGACAATTTTCCGGTATCCAGATAGGACCCTGAATATGAGTATTTATAGACTATTTATGTTTCACCACCAATCTATATGATAGACACAGTACAGGGTATGGCACTGACTCTCCCTAATGACTGCCATGTAGATATAAAGATATACAGTTTCCAAAAATCTATAAAACAAATATCATTCACTAAATCTTATAGAAAAGTAATTAAAACTTTATTAGTCGACAAGATATCTTGTTATATAAACGCATAAAACTGATACATCAAATGTATCCCCTAAGGGATAAACCAACTAAAAAGTAATAAAAAATACTGATACACAAGGTAATATAAATACAAACAGTATAAAATCATTATTTGAACTTGTGAAAATAACCAACTTCTGGTCAAACTCGTTTCTGGCCAGGGTAAAATGCACATCCACAACGCGTTTCACACTCTGGAATGCCTTTTATGATACAAGTTATGTATCATTTTTTATGCACATGTATGACAAGATATCCTACAGACTAATAAAGATGTAATTACTTTTCTGTAAGGCCTAGTGTATGATATTTGTTTTATATATTTGGGATACTGTTTATATATTTAAATCTACAGGGCAGTCATTAGGAAGAGTCAGTGCCATACCCATACCCTATACTATATTTATTTTGTGGTGGACCGTGAGTGGAGTGTTTGGACTCCAGAGAGGGTGAATGGCTGCAAGACCCCCAGATCAAAATAGAAATCTGCTTTGTGGACAGTGGTCAAGTCTTTAGACACGTTATCAAGTTTACCCGCAACTGAGAGTGAGTGCCTCCATACCTTTTATTATATTGTATTACCAATCTATATGAAGTGTACATTTTCCATGGACCTGCCCCCTATCTCTTTCCCCCATACTATCTCTCTCCTGCATTTTCTAGCACTCTTGTCCCATTTATGCT
Source organism: Rhinophrynus dorsalis (assembly GCA_037306005.1). Lineage (NCBI taxonomy): Eukaryota > Metazoa > Chordata > Amphibia > Anura > Rhinophrynidae > Rhinophrynus > Rhinophrynus dorsalis. Next base: position 439,268,079 of record CM074722.1, on the reverse strand, counting down.
TCATGCTCTCCCTCTCTCAGCTGGTGAGATTTCCATGCTTCCTATCTCCCTCACTCTTCCCTCTCACTGCCCATACTTGATTTATTCCAAATCAGTTCAGATGGATTTAAAAAATGTTCTGGGTCCTCTGAATCAATTTTTAAAATGAATCTCTGATGTTTTGTTATCTCTGGTTATTATCATGGATATAGTCTAAACATTTTAAACAGTGATTCTGTGTTTGAAATAACTATTGCATCCTACTGTCTACTAAGTGAAATATACTAACACTAACACCTAAACATTTATATACTTTTAAATATCATGTACTCCAAGATAGCAATTGTAAAACTATTTGGCTAATTATCATGTTTTGCTTAGTCTGCTGCTATGGAAGCAGACTTTAGTTAAAATCCTTTGGACTGCACGATGTAGCCCAAAACAGCTCTTATGAGCTGTTGATGGGGGGTCCATGAAACTTTTCTCATTCTTGATTGTTACAGGCTAAAAGCATTTTCTGTGTCAGGAGACAGTGACTAGGAATGAGGGCAGCATCCACATGAAAAAAAAATCCCACATGACTTTTCGCAGAAAAAAGTTTTTTTCACTTTTTCACAAGTTTTCTCTTTTTCACCACTGCAAAAGTTTTCTCCTTTTTCATCACTGCCAATAATATTTTGCCTATGTTTCCTATGAATGCAACATTTCCAGTCACATTACTTCTTCTGAGGGCTGAAGTGGAGAAATAAATAGCTGAAAATCAAAGTTGTGAGTCCTACAACAACATATGCCTTGAAAAGTTTGTTAAAAGGCTGAGTGCCTTTGTTCTTTGCCCACAACACTACCTTTTTGCTTATGTAACACTGGCAAAACCATCCTTAAAAATTAATTGCAGCTTGACATCAGTTGTTTAAAGCCTCTGGTTTCAGCAAAAGAAAAGGGCAGCATGTCAACAGCCAACATTCTGGCAAGTTTACTATTCCATAGACATATTTTGCATTAAGTTTGTGCAGGTTTTGACTTCTTTCTAAAAACATAGTAAGTGTAGGATGGCAGTACATAGTATAAGAACTGTTTAACTTCATTACTTTAATGCCATCACTTGTGGTTATGGTAGGGGTGGTGGCGGTATGCGTAGGCTCTCTATGTATGACTTGTCATCTCCTGCAGCAAACCCATAGTCATCATACTCCTGTGAAGCCGAAGCTATAAGTGTTATTTGGAATGAACTAACTGATTGGCAGTGGCACACTCTTTGATGCATCAATAACATGACTACTTCTCTTTTCTGCCCCAGAGCCCTCTGAACTTTTTGGAGTGCTTCTGATAGCTCTGACGGGTTCATGGTGCATCTCCCAGTCAGACCTGTGGTTGTGCTTCAGGTAGGATCTCATTGAGCAGGTGCCTTGGTGTGAGCCTGCTTTCCACCTGCTCACATGCTTTTTGCACAGACATCAGATAACAACATGCTTTGCTTTTGCATCCTAAGTGAAGTAATTCATGGGCTGATGATTTCCTGAGGGGCTGCTACTACTACTGGGGCTAGATTTTGATGCAATTCTACTGCTACTACTACTAGGTGTCAAAGGTGCAGCATTTCCAGCAGCAGCAGAGGCAATCATAATAGCTAAGGTTGTGTTAATAACCTGCATTGTTGTTATTGCTGCTGGTTACTCAACACAAGTGTGTGTAGCTGAGTGTGGCTTGGACATGGAAGAGGTGATGATGCTGCTGATGACCAATAGGATGACTATGTATTTGTAGGCATATTTGCTTGTCCAAGGTCAGACCTTCCAATTGTCTTCTCAAACAGTTTATAGACAGGCACAGTGCTCCTTTTCAGTGGTGGAAGACTGAGTCTTTCAGCTGACTTTCTGGCCATGTCATCATCTCTCTCACTCTCAACTTCATTTGTAACTGAACAAGAGGAGGATGCTGGAAGGACATATTGTAGATCTACATCAGCACCAGTCATCATCTGGTCATCCTCAGTATCCTCTGTTGCTTCTTGCCAACTACCCTTGGCATCAAACAATTTATTTTTACTTTTACCTACACAAAGTTCGCTACTACTTTGAGGACAGGTCTTTCATGTTTGTTTGTCTCACTGACAGATGCAGCAGTTGGTTCAGCTGCTACATTTTCCTCCATTGTGCCATTGCGACTCAGTCTCGTCTTCAGTGTTCTTCTTATATGTTTTTTTACTTGTACTGGCACTGGTGGTGGAACTTTTGGTGGGACCTTGACAAACTGCATCCTCCCCAGGAGGAAAGGAATCATCATCATTTATTGCAACCATGGTCGCAGTCAGTTTTTCAACTACCACTTTACTCTCATGTCCCTGCACTGCTCTACCTTTCCCCTGCCCCATGTGAGTTTGGCGAACATTACTCAACTACTGTGTGTGTTTTTACTCTAAAGTACTCAACAGAACTGAGGGAGCGTGATGTCTTGCCTTGGCCCTCAACAAAATTCTCAACCTTGTCTGCTATCTATCAAGTCTGCCTCAATTACACAGCAAACATCATGGTCCAAGGCAGCTGTCTGCAACCTCAAATATTTATATATATATATTTTTTTTTTTACAGTTGTCCACCCTATTTTATCACTGTAAAAAAAAATTGTAACTAAAGAACTAAATCAACAACTTCTTTCCCCAGTCTTCTCCAGCACATAGATTAAAACAGCAAGATCAGCAAGGAAATTGCTTGGACAACAGCTGCCTGTGTCTTTCAAGTCAAACCAGTCAGACAGAATGTCGGGGTATTTGGGGTCAATCTGCTTTGCTCTTTTCACACACCCTCAGACTCTACCAGCACAGCGATAACAACAGCAAGATCAGAAAGAAGTTTGGATCATTGCTGCTTCTGACTTGCCATTCAATCATGAGTGCCCCCAGACTTCCCTAATACAGAGAACAAATGTCCTATCCTAAGAGACTCCCTAAGCTAAGTTTCAACTAGCCCTTTATTTGCCTGTCTTCTCTAGATAAAAAATGTGCTGCTTTCTCCTCTCACAAATACAGAATGGCATGCTGTAAGAACCTGACACCCTTTTATTTGCCTGTAGAAAAAGAAGAGAAAACTGTGGTGGGGAGAAATTCAGTCTTCCCATTGATTTCAATTCAATGAGCTAGGTGAAAAAAAGCGGGAAAACGGAACTTTTCGCTGGAAATTTTTCACCAGGCGGCAAGTGCTATTTTTTCACCTATTTTGGTTTGAGGTAAGAATTTTCACCCACCCCTAGTTGCAGCTTCCTTTTTATGAGAAAAAAGAATGCCACATTTATGTGTTTTCCCTTCAAAACAGCCTTACTCCCCCTTGTCCATCTGATGAATAAATATGTTTCTCTGTCGTCCAATACAGGTTACTGGTAACTTTGGGTAGACGATCAGCCCCTTTAATAGGCAGGAACAATTCTGAGAAGTGACTGTTGGGTGGAGCCTACCTCCTCTCCTTAGCTTGCAGCTAGCCAATCCCCAACCAGTAAGATTTGTTCCTTGGTCAAGACACAAGCAAGAGAACAGTTCTGCTATAGTTTTAGCTTTTTAATATTTTCTGTTAGAAATGGAATACCACCATTAGGTGGATTACCATCACTGACACTTCCCATCACCCAAATGTAGACAGCTCAGTTTACCAGGTGCTTTTGTGGACCTAAGCCCTGGGGGTAAAATCTTGGCTGCAAGTTCTTTCCCCAGGAGTTGCCCACCAAGGCTTCTTCTTGATATATGGTAATCTGAAGACAGAAGACCTGCTGAAAAAGGTGAGCACCCTTTGAGTGCTGACGTCCATATGTTCCACGCTTCCCCTCCACACAGGAGTCTCTATTGGAGTTCCTATTAAATACAAATGCACTCATTGGGTTTATTCTGTATGTCTGTGAGGTGTTTGGAGCAAGTTTCTGTGGTAACTTAACCCTTTTGTTGCTGGTTAGCACATTTTGGGGGGCGGGGGGGTTTGGACACTTTTCTTACTGGGACCAGTGTTTTTTGGGTGTACTCTTTTATTTGAGTGGGCTTTTGTATTGTTTTACGTGTTGGTATTCACCGTGTTAACTTTATGTTTCGAACCTTTAAGGCGCACGTTTACCGCTTAGATGCCATTGCTCCATTCACATCTATGGGACTTTACAGTTTGGGACAAATCTCTGCAACCGCTCCACATAGTGTGGTCAGTGATGGCTCATTTTGTTGGTTTTCCCGTGCTCTGTCATCCGGTCAACATTCTGGGGATGTTGGGGGCTTTAGGGGGCTTCAGGCACTGTTGGGGTACTCTGTCAACGAAACTACTTTCCCATGAGCGCCCGCTTTGTGCGCTTGTTTCTGATTGGTTCCCGTTGTGGCAGCCATTTTGTGTATTCACAGATCGAGTATCCTACGCAGGGCTTGGACTCTCCTTCTCTCCTCCGCAGCTTAACCCTTTGCCTACCAGATAAGTCTTAATTTAGTGTTTCTGGGGTGCATTAATTATCATACACGTTTTATTGTGAGTGTTTTGATACTTTGACCGTTTTGACTCTGTGAGAATGTCTACTCCATTAGACCTTGGGGCTAAACCTAAGAATAAGCATACTGGGGTGTCTGTGTCCCCCATTGCTCATTGCTTCTCATGTCAATCAGTTACCTAGAGAATACTCAGGTCATGTTTGCCCAGCATGTGCTGCTGCCACTGAATACCCTGCTGGGGCCTCCAGCCATGCACTAGAGCCAATATGGATGTAAGAGTTTAAGGCTACTACCAGGGACCTCCGGTCCATCTTACAACTGCTTCCATCCACTTTATAGGGGGTCTTCACTTCATTGCAGACCCCCGCCCCCATCAGATCTTCCCTGCCTAAATCGCCAGGTGTACCTGATGTGTCTGATTCCTCTGAGGAGGAATTATTGGTGGACCCTGATGATGATGACTGTTCAGCTGTTCCTTCATCTCAGTTTTTTGTGGACCCCTTCGAGGCGGACCCCATTCCCTCAGCCGAGGGCCTGATCAGGGCTCTGTTTTCTACCCTGAACATTCCCTTGGTGCAGGAGGTGTCTTCTGACCCCTCTGATGTTTTCCAGGAGCCTGTTAGGCCCCATGCTTGCTTTCCACCTAATCCCAACCTTGACCTCTTGGTGTTCGTTCCGTTTGCCATGGCTCACACCAGGGAACTTCAGAGGTTTTTTGATCCTGGCCTGCAAGGGCCGTCCAGATCTACTGGAAAGATCCCTGTCTCTTGTGGTGGCTCAACCTGAACAATCTCCTGAAAGGCAGACCCTTTCTGGTACCCATTTTGGACCACGGTGACGATGGATGCCAGCCTCTCCGGATGGGGAGCGATGCTGGGGCACTTGAGTGTTCAGGGCAAGTGGTCTCAGGAAGAATCTCTCCTTCCCATCAATGTCTTGGAGCTTCGGGCGATATTTCATGCCCTACATCACTGGACATGACCACTGGAAGATTGTCCGGTAAGGGTGCAGTCAGACAACGCCACAGCGGTAGCCTACATCAACAAGCAGGGCGGCACAAGAAGTCTCACATCTTGGTTAGAGGTCAAGACTATTTTATCATGGGCAGAGGAGCATGTCCCTGTCATTTCCGCAGTTCATATTCCTGGCATAGACAAGGTTCTGGCAGATTTCCTCAGTCGACACACAGTGGACAGTGGAGAGTGGGAGCTGCATCCAGAGGTGTTCAACCTAATTATCCAGCAGTGGAGTCTGCCATGCATTGACCTGATGGCAACCAGACACAACAGGAAGTTTCCAACCTTCTGCTCTCGCTGGGAGGATCCCATGGCTCTGGCAGTGGATGCCTTACCAATCCCGTGGATGTTTCCTCTGGCTTACATCTTCCCTCCTGTTCTTCTGTTGACCAGAGTTCTTCGGAAGCTGCGACTGGAGAGCTGCCCAGTCATTCTGATTGCTCCATACTGGCCATGACAAGCTTGGTTTCCGGAGCTTCTGGACCTCTCTGTGGTGGAACCTCTTCCACTTCCTCTTCTTCTACAGGGTTAACTCTGGAAAGATGTTCATCGTCTGGATTTGATGGCTCGGAGAGTGAATCCTCAATTTTGAAGAAGAAAGGATTTTCTTCCTGGGTGGTGGCTACTATGCTTAGTGCCCACAAGCCTGTTTCATCTAAGGCCTACCATCAGGTTTGGTCTACCTTCCTGGCTTGGTGTGCTGGCAGAGACCTGTCTCAGGATTTTGACCTTCCTACAGTTCTTTCCTTCGTACAGGATGGTGTGGATAAGGGTCTCTCAAAGTTCAGACTTCTGCACTCTCTGTCCTTTTTCAGAGGCGTCTTGCTATCATTCCTGAAGGTTTTCTTCCACGGGGTTGCTCATACCCATCTGGTGTTTAAGTCCCCTGCTCCTCAGTGGGATCTTAACTTGGTCTTGGGAGTACTCCAGCATCCTCCTTTAATGTCTTTGGCTACCATTACTCTGCGTCTGCTGACGTGGAAGATGGCCTTTCTCCTAGCGATTGTTTCTGTTCTCTGAGTTGCAGAGCTGCATGCCCTGCCTTGTAAACCATCCTTTCTGGTTTTCCACAAGAACAAGGCGGTGCTTTGCACCTCCCAAGAGTTTCTCCCAAAGGGAGGGATCTTCATCTGTTAGATGTTGTGCGTTGTCTCAAGTTCTATGTGCATCGCACTGAGTCCTTGAGACAGTCTGACACTATGTTTGTCATTCCTGAGGGTCCCAGGGCAGGGAAGCCTGCTTCCAAGGTTACCATTGCTTCTTGGGTCAAGTCCATGATTCGTAAGGCTTACGAAGTTCGGAAGAAGCCTGTTCCCTTCAGGGTCATGGCTCATTCAACGAGGTCTATTGGGGCTTCTTGGGCCTACAAGAACCAGGCCTCTGCTGATCAGTTGTGCAAGGCGGCCACTTGGTCATCTGTGCACAACTTTTCTAAACACTATCGTGTGGATGTGCTGGCATCAGCTGATGCCAGTTTTGGGAGGAAGATCCTGGAGGCAGCCTTGCCTGTCTAGGATCTCCTTGGTTCTCAATACTCTTTCACTTTTGAGCCCTGTTGGCTCTATTTCGTGTGCTGTGCAACAGTTTATGGGGTTTGTTTTTACCCCTGTTCAGTGTCCATTGACACTTTACGGTTACTGTTGAGCTATTCATGATCTATAGGTTCATTGGTGCTCTGGTGACTTTGGGGGCCTGGTCCTGGTCCTTGCCTTTCTTTCCGCCCTGGAGAACTTCATGGTTGGACATCCCAAAGCTAACAGTAACCTGTATTGGACGACAGACAAAATAGGATTTTAGTCTTACCTGTTAAATCCTTTTCTTTTAGTCCATGCAGGTTACTGGTCTCCCACCCTGTCAAGGGACCATGCTTGACGCTCCTGCGGCAGAACGTGGGGGTCCTTTTGGGTTCATGCTTACAGGAGACTTCCTTTACCTTCTTACTTCTTAGTCAATAGTTAGTCTGGTTAGCTTACTGGTTGGGGATTGGTTAGCTGCAAGCTAAGGAGAGGAGGTAGGCTCCACCCAGCAGTCACATCTCAGAATTGTTCCAGCCTATTAAAGGGGCCGATCGCCTACCCAAAGTTACCAGTAACCTGTATGGACTAAGAGAAAAGGATTTAACAGGTAAGACTAAAATCCTATTTTCTTTCTCTAAAACTGGGACTAATCTGGACCCAAGGTCAGGCCCCCTTGAAGAAGAGGCCCCCTGCAAACTCTGAGCATGCCCATAAAGTAAAATACCTCTGAAATAGGAGCACCTTTATATGTAGTCTAAGCATGATTTGGTGGAAACTAAATGCATAGAAGAATGAGGATATGGAGAGACTGAATTTGCCAATCTTGTGTTTATCAAGAAATTCCTGTCTGAATTCTTTAGCCAGCAGAGCTGTTCAGAGGTTTGAATTTATGTGCATGTTATTATCTGTATATATGGAAAAAAACACTATTAGACTATTGTTGAAGAAATAGTTTCACGATAATGTCACCTCTGTTTGCAATTCACATCATCTTCTTGTGACTAATGTACACAAATTAGGTTGTAAATCCTGTAGGTCAGACTTCCATTGCACCCAGTGTTGTGTGTGGATGCCCTATACATGCACTTGGCTGGGATGTCCCTTATTTTCCACCAGACAAGCACAAATTCTGAACCTCCATGGTGTTTCTTTATTCATTATGCAAACAGCAAGTTGAGCAATTCTGGAGTGTACCAACTATATCATAGGGAAGAAATAAAAACTGGGAATTTAACCCCATGAATGCTACAGACTCTAGAGAGGTCTAGAGAGGATAAAAGCACCATTTCCATAGCTGAATTTAGAGCAGTGTCTCCGGGTCTACTGGTGAAACCTGAAGTTTTCCGGGTAGGGTGGCCACATTTCCATTCTGCCATTCACGGACACTGCAGAGATGAGAACAGTAGAGTACGTATCCTCGGCTCTAGTGCAGCTATGATGATCATCAGTGGGCAAACCTCTGTTTCTCAGGCGCCCCATAGAGCTCTAAACACTAGAGGGAGGACTGACCATTAACTGCTGTGACTGAAAGTGATGTCTATTGCAGACTACAAGAAAAATAGTGAAGCCTGTTGCAGGCTACATCACGCCCAAAGCCTTAGACTACCATTAGACTGCAACAAAATTGCACTGCAGCTCCTGTTTGATGTCAGGATCAAGGCTCTCTTTCTCTCTAGTGTTTAGGGCTCTGTCTGGAAGCCATTTCCTTGTAGCCCAGCAGAAGAATCACGGTCTGTCACAGTAGGCAATGGGCAGTTCTCCTAGTGTTTAGAACTCTGTGCTCTGGAATCTAAATTCAGGGACTTTGTGTTGTCCCTGAAGGAGGCTGCCAGGGACATGGGACACATATTTCAAATTAGGGACTGTCCCTGACAATCAGGGACACGTGGTCACCCTATTTCTGGGTACACAGTATGCACCCGTATATCCTGTGAAGCTGGGTACTTGTGACCTGCGCTACATCACAGGTCACAAGGATGGCTAGTAGTGAAGTTACATTCTTCTTTAACCCTTTGAGTGCCAGAGGGATACGCAATGTGTTGTGTATCCCTCTGGCACTCAAGGGTTAAGTTAAAAGAGCAGCAGACTTTTGTTATGATAAAATACATATTGTAGGTCTTTTAATGCTGCGTAAAGCAGGGGTACTCCCACTGGTGTTAGATGCATATTTCCAGAGTTATTACATTTCAGACACTTCTTTTTTTTATTAACAATGTCCTCTAGTGGTTAGATTCCAATTAGTTATTCTGCTGTATTCTGTAGGTGAGGTGATTAACTGACAAACAGTTTTTTTTTTTTAGAAGGTGATAGAAACTGATGAGTCATGCTGTCCGTTAGAACTTTCAGGAAGTAATCACACTGTAATTCACTTCCTGACAATGTGACCTGTTTGAATAAAACAACTGACAGCTGTGGAAATGCCCTTGTTTGACTCAGCAGCAAAAGATCTATAACATATAAGGTTTCATAAAAAATAGTTTACTGTCGATTCAATGTATGCTCTGAGGGATTCCGACACTCCACCATATGATTCTGGTTTACTAAAAAGAATTGAAGCAATTCTGGAGCAAGTCAACTGCAGCACTGAGGATGAATAAAACTTACCACTGATTTAAGTGAGGATTTTAATCCCTTTTAACACCCAGATGATTTTTATTTGTCTTCTAGGGTGCAGATGGTTTGCCCCAGAATTACTGCAGTTTGCTTTTATAAATAAGACACTAAGGAGGAGATTTATAAAAAAAACATTCTTAGTACTTTTTAAAGAATTGTCTTTAAGTCATGGCAATTGGCGACAATGTCAGGTCTGATTTATAAATGGTAAGGGCTTTTTTTATAAATGTGGTGTTATTATACTGATGTCAATGCCTGGATAGTAGTGTTTCCTAAATACAGCAGCTCCGATTACTCTTCATAGTATGTGGGCCATTTAGCGCTGTGCTTCAATTCCACCCGTGTAGTAGTTCAAGAGTTATTGAATGAAAAAGGATCCCCCTCCTGCCACTTTTACCTAGGGTAAGTTGCCACCCCTCAGATGTGGAATCCGGTCCTAGGACTGAACAACTGGCAGCAAGGGACAATTGTCTTAGACTGAGTATAAGGAAAACCCTGCCACCCTTGACGAAGGAGGGCAGGTTTTTCCCTATGCTCACTGAAGATTGTCCCTCACTGAGCTCCACCTGGACAAAGGGGCTGGAGGGGGAATACTTTCTCATTCAATTACTCTTGAACTACTGCATGGACGATATTAAATACAGAGCTACATGGTCCCATACCTCCCAACATTTCAAACTGCCAAAGAGGGACACTTGTGTTTTAATGGGTGTTGCTGTGGGCATGGCTGGTGGGTGTGGCATTACCAATAATTTTTAGGATATTTCATGACCTATTGATACCTCCTTGTGTAACCTAATAAAAGACTTCTAACAAGACCAAAGGTTTTCTATTTACACAGACTAATTTATAAACCCATGTAATGAAGATTAATATGAGTTTTTTTGCTGTGGAGCAATGTGATACACTTATATATATATACACCACACAGTCTGATTTCGTAAAAAGAGGGAAATGAGGGTGGGAAAGTGACAGTGGGATTTGGGTTTAAAAGAGGGACTGTCCCTCCTAAAGAGGGACACTTGGGAGGTATGAGGTCCACACAGTATGAAGAATAATCTGAGATGCTGTGTTTGCTGAACATTACTATTGATTGCTTGAAGAACCAATGAAACATTGTGTTAAGACTATGGCGAAACTTCTGTCACAAAATTGTCTCAACTATGACATTTCTGTATAAAGTCACTGCTCAACTTTGTACAAAGGTCCCTGTGCTATTTAAAAAAAAACATACTATATAGCATTAAAGGAACAGTAATATGCCATAAAAATGTTTAGAGTTCTGTAGAGATTAAAAAAATAAGCTAAATTGCCACAAATCCTATCTCTCAAACAGCTATGGTTTGAGAGATATCCTCCGTTACAGTTCCCCTCTCCCTCCTCTTCTCTTGACGTCATCTGTAAGCTGGCAGCAGGAGTTCCTGGTCCAGGGAACGACAAACGGCTCTTCAGCAGAGCCGCAATAGCGGGATTTAACAAGAAATACTTCTTTGGAACAGTCTACAAAGTGTGCCTGGTTTGCAAGAGCAATTTTTAGACCGTTCCAAAGAAGTAATTCTTTTTAAATCATGCTATTGCCGCTCTGCTGAAGAGCCTCCTCATGTTAGCCTACACAGATTTCCTTCTGTCAGCTTTACAGTTGACATCAGGAGAAGAGGAACTTTAGCGGAGGATATCTCTCAAACCATAGCGGTTTGAGAGATAGGATTTGTGTCATTTAGCTTATTTTTTTAATCTCTGCAAAACTCTAAGCATTTTTTATGGGACATTTAAAAGGGATAGTACTGTTTCAAATAAAAGCAACTCCAATTAATCTTCATAGTGTTTGGGCCATAGAGAGTGTTATTTCAGTACTGTCAGAGTTGTAGTTAAAGAGTAATTGAATAAAGTATCCCCTCCGGCCCCTTTTACTGATGTAGTACTGCTCACCTCAGAGCAGCAAGACTGTCCGGATTGATCTCAGAGAGGGACAATATTCAGTGAGCATAAGGAAAAACCTGAAAAATGTGTCAAGGGGTGCAGGGTCTTCCTTATGCTCACAGTAAGAAGATTGTCCCTTGCTGTGATCTGTCTGGTCAAGAGACCAGATTCCACATCTGAGGTGAGCAGTGTTATATCAGTAAAAGGGACAGGAGGAGGATAATTTATAATTCAATTACTCTTGAGCTACATCTCTGACAGTGTTGAAATAACACTCTCCATGGCCCGAATATTAATTGGAGATGCTTTTTTGTGAAACATTACTATCCCTTTAAGTCCTCCAAAAGTAGAATTATTAATTTTATAACTGTTAGAGACACGGTAACTGCCATTTTAACTTAAACCTTCCACCTAAACCTTTTGGTGCCAGAGGGGTATGCAATTCATTGCTTGGCAATGCGGTGCATATGCCTCTGGCACTGAAAGGGTTAACCCCACTTTAATAAAGCTTATCCTAATTTGCTCTTAGTATATCAGACTCATTATATAATCTGAGGCTGAGCACTAATAAGGCCCATGTTTATACAGGCAAACCGGAGTTAATTTGGAGTAAACCAATTGGCAACACAGGAGACAAATGAAATCTCCTGTTATATTAAATTGGGTGCTAGAGAGGACTCCAGTGCCTTTCCAAGCAATGCTTTGGAGACCGCTCTGCCATTTAAAGGGTTAAAAATCTCTATACAAGTGCATGGGAACTGAGGAATTTTTATTTGCCCCATGGTGCAGGTGGTTTACTCCAGAATAACACCAGTTTTTCTTTTCCAAATAAGACGCTAAGTACTAAGAAGAACTGGAGCAATTCAGGAGCAAACCTGCTTCATAGGGAATAAAAAATTCCCCAAATTTGGATGGAGGTCTCTCTCTAGCGTTCAATGGGTTAAACATTCCATTTCAATCAGTGGGGAGATTTTAGTTGTCCCCTATGGTGCAGTTGGTTTGCTCCAATTCCTTAGTACACCAGCCGATGTGACTTGGATTGTTTCAAGAAGAACTACCATTCATTTAGCCCTCTGGCACTCAAAGGGTTAAAGTGTCTCTTGCCAAGACAAAGTTAATAGCATTTCACTCCCCCTCAACGGCACAGACAAGGTTAATTGGGGTAGACAGTGAGATGAAATAAATATGGAAAGTGTCCGCTTGGCAGGTCTCACCGTCTCCTCACCCCGGGGCCGCCTGCAGAAAAAGAATCAGACGTGACACCAATCCTAACCAGGGTCTTATTATTGTATTTTTTTCACTGTTATTGTTCTTGGCTATTTCTTGGGTACTTTTCTGATTTGAAATGGAATCCAGAAGTCTGTTGCCCAATCTTACCTCCCGCGTTCACATCTTCTCTGCGCCTTCCTGCTATTCTCTGTATTAACAAAAGGCTCAACTGTATGTATGCTTACATATCTGTCTCTGTCTGTCTCTTTACAGGACTTTTTCTATTGAGAAATTAAACTTTTTTAAGGCTCAGCACGAGAGAAACATCATACACTGTTTATGAAGATGTTAACCATTTGGATGTTAGAGATATCTCCACTGTATTGTGAAATACTATGGCAGGCCTTATGTTTCACAGGCAGACCAAATGAACTGTACCTCCTTAAAGGAGCAGTAAACTTTTTTTATGAAAAAACATGTTTTATTCAGCAGGAAATGCTCTGTAAAACAAGGTCACTCCCATCGCTGTCAGATGTTTTATTCAAAATTTATAGCAGTTCAAATAATCAGGAAGTGAATTTACTGTGTTTACTTCCTGATAGTTCTAACTGACAGGAAGTGACAGGCAGTTTCTATCACATTCTATGGAGAACTGTATGTCTCTGACTTTCCTGACTTTCCTCTCCATTAGAATCTAACAGGAAATCTAATTAGAATTTGACCACTAGAGGGCACTGCTAATGTAAAAAAACATGGGTTTAAACTGTAATAACTCTGGAAATATAAATCTCTCGGCAGTGGGAGTACCCTTATTTTACTCAATATGAAAATCCCTACAATATATATTTTTTCATAAAAAAAGTTTACTGCTCCTTTAAGGACCAGCGGTCCCAGGGTGTGTGGTCCTTTAAGGACCACATAGGGTAGTTTGACGGGCCGGCACACCGAAAGGGGGACTGATATAGACCGCTCTGGTCTTGGAGTGATCAATTTCAGTCCCCACTGCTACTCACAGCACTTCTGCAGTGTCAGGACCATCACTGGTCCTTTAGGCAAAAACAGCAGTGACGGTCCTGACACGTCACTGGACCTTAAGAGGTTAAGGGGATAGTAATACTTAAAATGTAAAATAAAATATGTCCTAGGGTTTATCCCCCTGAGTAAAACACGGTTATACTTACCGCTGTTCTATTCAAAAGTTATTACAGTTCAAACGTGAATTTTTCAGGTGCATCATCTCAGCGGCCTGAAATTGTACAGTGGCGCTGTTGCTACACCATCCTATAGAGAATTATGGTCCTGACCAGAGCTGTCCATAGGATGGTATAGCAACAGCGCTGCTGTACAATATCAGGCTACTGTGATAATGCACCTGAAAAATTCAAGTTTGATCTGTAATAACTTTTGAATAAAAAAATCTTTCAGCAGTAGGAGTACCCTTGTTTTACTCAGGGGGATAAATATTACAAAATATATCTTTTTACTTTTTAAGTATTGATATCCCTTTAAGAGACAAATACAAATCCCCATTGTTTTTAATTCAACAGGTTAAATACTGCATTTAAAGGGACCCTATCACCTAAAACAACTCTGGTGATTTTGAAAGAGCCATTTTTGTATTTAGAAGACTAAAGTTATTTAGAAGTTATTTAGATGCATGCATTATGCTAATTAAGGCATTCTTATACCTGGGAACTCTCCGGATCTGTTCCATAGACCACTCTTTTTGCAGTTAATTACCAGGTCTCCACAGACAGAGATTGATTCTCTGGGGGTGGTGAGTTTCTTTGAAATTCTGCCCACTTTTCCTCCTTCTTCCCCTATTCTGCCCACTTCCCATCCACTTTATGACACAGGATATTAAGCCATGTCCTTTTGTGACACAAATCGCATCATTTATATCCCCCTGTTGCACCACATGAGCCCTCTCAAGAAGACAGGTATGGACATGTTGTGCGGGCACTTCCTGTCTTAGATCTACATTACTTCTTCCACTCATTGAAACTTAACTCTTTTTGTGCTAGGGAGAGTGGGTATTTATCTGGGAGATGTGCAATGAGTGAAGAAGGTAATGTAGGGCTTGCATGGAATGCTTTACTTCCCCGGGTCACTTCCCCGAACTGCTGGTCTTTAAGGGGTACACCTTAGCATGCTGTATATGGCCCTAAGGCCCATATACCAACTGTACTATAGTAGACAAATAAAAATTCATGTTAAATTAAAATGGGCTTTTAAACCCTTAAAGGTATAGTAATACTTAAGTATTACTAATCCCTATAGCAAAGTACTACTTAAAAAAAAAAACGTATTGCCCCAGTGTCATCTCTCAAACCTTTATGGTTTGAGAGATGAACGCTTCTAAAGTTGCCCTTTCCCTCCCCCTTCCCTGTAGTCAGCATTCTAGCTGACTGAAAGGAAGAGAGTCGTACGACTTTCAGGTGGCTCTCCAGCACAGCAGGATCGCGTTACTAAAAAAGAAATCTTTCACTGAAATGGTCTTCTACGTGTCCTTGGCTTGCAAGCACACGTAGAAGACCGTTTTAGTGAAAGTTTTTTTTTTTAGATAACGCGATCGCGGCTCTGCTGCAGAGCCGCCTGATGATCTCTGACCGGATTTCCCTGAGTCAGCTAGAATGCTGACTATGGGGAAGGGGGAGGGAGAGGGCAACTTTAGAAGCGTTCATCTCTCAAACCATACGTTTTTTTAAGTAGTACTTTGCTGTAGGGATTAGTAATACTTAAGTATTACTATCCCTTTAAATGCTAGAGAGTTCTCCAGATCTCTTTAGCAATCAGGGGGTTAAAAACGTCTATTCAAGTGCATGGGACTTTAGGAATTTTTATTTTGTACCCTATGGTACATTTGGTTTACTCCAAAATAACTCCAGTTTGCTTTAATAAATATGGGCCAAAGTGCTGTATCCTTAATTCAATCACGGATAAATAAACAAACCCAAAAATATGTTCATTCCTTGATTAATATGCAAATTGGAAACACAAGAGTAAGTTGTCTCTTCCTGCTGTTTCCATTCCTGGCTTTATTAGAGCCCCTTTATGAGCCAGATGGCAAAAGGCATAGTCATGGGGATTACACCCGTAGCCTAATAGTCGTTGTGCACATAGATTGACAGATAGAGCAAAGCACAGGTAGTCAACCCTGATCTGCATTAGCTGCCAATGCTGCATGTTTTTATCTGTGGCATAACTAGTCATTGGATGGACAGGGTGCAAACCAACATAAAAATATTTTCACAGAGGCATAACTACAAGCTATTGGATTATTATTATTATTACTCTTTATTTATATAGCACCAACTAATTTCGCAGCGCTGTACAATTTGGAATACACATACATAGGTATTAAATACATACCTCCCAACATTTCAAATGGCCAAAGAGAGACACCCTCTCTTTAAGTAGTTTTGCTGGGGGCGTGGCTGGTGGGTGGAGCATTACCAATAATTTTGGTTGTTTCATAACCTACTGACAACTTTTAGTGTAAGTGAATCAATGATTAAGAGCACATTTATTACACATATACCAATGTGATAAAGTTGCACACACACTGCATAGTCTGTTCTTGGTCATAAAGAACGACTGTCCACCTGTGAGGTATGCAAACCAACAGCACCACAGAGAATACATTTAATAAAAATCACATTGCTTTAAATGGGAGATTTAAAAGTATAGTAATGTTTCACAAAAACAGGAGCGCCAATTAATCTTCATAGTATTTGAGCCATAGAGAGTGTTATTTCAATACTGTCAGACTAGTAGTTCAAGAGTAACTGAATGATAAAGTTTCCCCCTCCCGCCCCTTTTACCTAGTGTAACACTGCTCCCCTCAGATGTGGAATTTGGTTGCTTGACCAGACAGCTCACAGCAAGGAACAATCTTCTTACTGTGAGAACAATGAAATCCCTGCCCCACTTGACAGGTTTTTCAGCTTTTCCCTTATGTTAATTGAAGATTGTCCCTCTCTGCAATCTACCTGGGCTCCTCCCTGCTGCTTTGAGCTGAGCAGTGTTACATCAGTAAAAGGGGTGGGAGGAGGATACTTTATCATTCAATTACTCTTGAACTACAACTCTGACAGAATTGAAATAACACTCTCCAAGGTCCAAATTCTATGATGATTAATTAGAGCTGTTTTTATTATGAAACATTGCTGTCCCTTTAAAGCACTTTTACATGAGAGTCTGAGAGCTATCACATGGTGCAGAAACTAAAATATTGTTTTGCAGTGCGTTGGAGATTTTCTATTATTCAAGAGGTTATTAACCGATTGAATGTTAGGTCTTCAATGCACTGCAAATTATTTATTGCCTATGGAGCACTTAGATTGCACTAGAAGTGCACCACGTTTACTTCATACATCAGCCGCAGAGTCTGCAGTTGCCTTGGCAATTGGATACTATATCATTAGAAAAGACCCCCTCAGGAAACAATTCCTGAATTGTGCCCATTTTTCAAAATAGCACTGAGGCTGTATTGGTTAGATAAACTTCAATAAAGGCTTTTTATTACCAGAGGGGCATGCAACTCATTGCGAAGGAGATGTGTTGCTAAGGGGAAGGCAGCCTGGTTTCACCCTTCCTCCTGAAGTCATCTACTATGCATGATCACAGTGAGGGATGGAAGCAGTATTGTAGGATGGGGTTGGTCACAGTGTGCACGTTATGGCTGTGTGTGCTGGGAGGTGGCAGTATACCGGTGATCCTCACTTCACTTCAAATGAATGTGGAGAACAGAAGGATCAGAGGGCCCTTCTACTGAGAGCTTACAGTCTAGAGCAGGGCTCAAAATTTCCACTCTCCACTAGCCAATGGCGAGTGAAAATTTAGCCCTGGCGAGTAGAAATTCAGCCCTGGTGGGTATGTTATGTCTTGCAATGGCGAGTAACTTTTCAGGTCTGGCTGGTAGCAAAGGACTTCATATTTTAAGCCCTGGTCTAGAGGAAGATAGGTTTGACACAGAGGGAGTAAGTGGGATAGTGGGACCCCTGGATGCTGGGCCCTGGCACTACCTCTAGTTACACCTCTGTTTTTTTAATAGCTCTGCATGAGCACAATTGAATCATCAGTGACACTGTCACTTTAACTAAACCCTTGGGTTAGGGTGACCTGATTTCCAATGTGTCATTCAGGGACACTGTGAGATGAGAGAAGCAGACTACTTGTCCTTGGCTCTAGTACAGCTATGTGGGAGAGGTCGCTATACATCAGTGGACATCAGTGCACAACCTGCTCTTTCTCTGGTGCACCGCAGAGTTCTAAACACTAGAGGGAGCACTGCCCATTGACTGTTGTGACTGAAAGTGATGCCTGTGGTGGGCTACAAGATAATGTACATCAGGACCAAAGCCTTATTCTAGCATTACACTACAACAAAATAACAATATTGCACTGTAGCTCCTGTTGATGTCATGATCAAGGTTCAGCTCTCTCTCTAGTGTTTAGAGCTCTGTCTGGAAGCCATTTTCTTATAGGCCAGCAGTGACATCACTTCCTGTCACAGTAGTCAATGGGCAGTTCTCTTTCTAGTGTTTAGAACTCTGAGCTCTTTCTCATTCTGAGAATTTGTATTGCCCCAGAAGGAGGCTGCCTGGGAAAAAGGACACACATTTAAAATCCAGTACTGCCCTGAGCAATACGGGGCATGTGGTCACCCAACCTTGGGTGCTAATGACATCTCTAATGAATTATTTTGCAATGCACTGAAACTGTCTATAGCATCCAAGGAGTTAATGCACATGTGGTAAAGCATATCTATACTGAAATCACTTACTGTTGGTAGCTAACAAAGACCTGGATGGCTACCTGTGTACTAGAGAAAATTTTCTCTACTGTGGTCCTCTAGTACCACTAACTGCAGTTTTTTAGGGATTTTCCTGCATGAGCACAGGTGAGAAATTAGTTGAGCCTTCTTTCTGATTAGTTCTCCTGTGCACGCAGTGGCCTGTCACTCCAGGGGCCCGGCCACCCCCTGCGACCCCTTCGCCTGGCGCCTGCAATCTCCCTCCGGCGCTCTAGTAATGCAGAGCGCTGGGAGATATCATCTCCCAGCGCTCTGCATTACAGAAGAGGACCGCACTGGAGCTCAACCCATAAATCTGTCTCTCCTGGGAGGTAGGAGATGGGGGCATTGTAGATTGCCCAGGGGCCAATGTGGTTGGGGGGGGGCCCATGACACTTCTTGAACCAGGGCCTGGAGGGTTCTCGTTACGCCTCTGTGTGCACGAGCAGGGAAATCCCAAAACCCGTCACTGTTAGGGGTACTTGTAGAGCACGGTAGAGAAACTCTGTATTAGAGGTAATGTATACACAGGTAACAATGCTACATAAAAATTTAGTAGGGGTGTCATTTTATATGTGCCTGTTGTTTGTAGCACATGCATACACAAACCTCCCAAGTGTCCCTCTTTATGACAGACAGTCCCTCTTTTAGACCCAAATCCCTCTGTCCCTCTTTCCCACCTTGATGTCCCTCTTTTTATGAGATCAGACTGTGTGGTGTGTATATAAGGGTATCACATTACTCCACAGCAATAACACTCACATTAATGTTTGTTCAAACTTCAGTATATGTGTTTATAAATTAGTCTGTGTAAATAAAATGCTTTGGTCTTGTTCTAAATCCTTTATTCAGTTATACAGAAAGGTATCAATAGGTCATGAAACAACTGAAAACTTCTCAGTAATACCCAGCCCACTGGTCCCACCCCAGCATTACCAGTGAAAACAAAAATGTCCCTCTTTAGCCATTTGAAATGTTGGGAGGTATGCATACAAGATGTGTGAGTACATTTTTTCACCCCCAAGAGCAGAACAAGGGCAACCACTGAGTAAATTACATAATCTAAGTTTAGGAGGGACAGTCCCTCTTTGAAACCCAAATCGCTCTGTCTCTTTTTCCCACCCAGATGTCCCTCTTTTTAGGAGATGAGACTGTGCGATGTGTATATAAGTGTAATATCACATTTCTCTGCATCACTAAAACTCACATTAATGGTTTACATTTCTGCATACGTGTTTATTAGTGTTGAGCGAGCATGCTCGGCCGATGCTCGGATCGGCTCGAGCATCGCTCTGCTCGGCACATGGCGGTACTCGTACGAGTACCGCATGTGCTCGCCCGCCATGTTCGGGTCTCCTCCCCGCACGTTTTGCGGCTGCTGCGCAGCCAATAAACGTGCAGGGAGGCTCTGACATCGGTGTAATGCCAGCAGCCATGTTGGCTGCTGGCATTACACTGATTGGCTGGCCAGAACCCGTGGTCAGGTGCTGTATAGCACCTGACCATCGAGTTCGGCTCAGTCTGAGCCAGGGAGAGCTGAGGATAGGAAGGGAAAGGCAGTGTAGGGAGGAAAAAAACAAAAATTGTGAAAAAAAAAGAACCAAAAGTCCTTTTTAGGACTACTGTGTGTGGGGGCAGCAGGTTATTTGGTGTGGGGGGAAAAAAACAAAAAAAAAAAAAAAAAAATATATATATTCTGTTTAGTGTGCAAAGTTGCAGATTAGAGCACATTCTGTTTAGTGTGCACAGTTGCAGATTAGAGCACATTCTGTTTAGTGTGCAAAGTTGCAGATTAGAGCACATTCTGTTTAGTGTGCAAAGTTGCAGATTAGAGCACATTCTGTTTAGTGTGCAAAGTTGCAGATTAGAGCACATTCTGTTAAGTCTTCAAACTAAAATATCAAAGTCACGTATTCCATTCAGTGTGCGTCGCCGCAGTTTAGCAGCACATTCTGAGTACTGTGCAGAGTTGCAGAATAGGAAGAAATACTGTTAAGTCTTCAAACTAAAATATCAAAGTCACATATTCCATTCAGTGTGCTTCGCCGCAGTTTAGCAGCACATTCTGTGTACTGTGCAGAGTTGCAGAATAGGAAGAAATACTGTTAAGTCTTCAAACTCAAATATCAAAGTCACATATTCCATTCAGTGTGCTTCGCCGCAGTTTAGCAGCACATTCTGTGTACTGTGCAGAGTTGCAGAATAGGAAGAAATACTGTTAAGTCTTCAAACTAAAATATCAAAGTCACATATTCCATTCAGTGTGCTTCGCCGCAGTGTAGCAGCACATTCTGTGTACTGTGCAGAGTTGCAGAATAGGAAGAAATACTGTTAAGTCTTCAAACTAAAATATCAAAGTCACATATTCCATTCAGTGTGCTTCGCCGCAGTGTAGCAGCACATTCTGTGTACTGTGCAGAGTTGCAGAATAGGAAGAAATACTGTTAAGTCTTCAAACTAAAATATCAAAGTCACATATTCCATTCAGTGTGCTTCGCCGCAGTTTAGCAGCACATTCTGTGTACTGTGCAGAGTTGCAGAATAGGAAGAAATACTGTTAAGTCTTCAAACTAAAATATCAAAGTCACATATTCCATTCAGTGTGCTTCGCCGCAGTGTAGCAGCACATTCTGTGTACTGTGCAGAGTTGCAGAATAGGAAGAAATACTGTTAAGTCTTCAAACTAAAATATCAAAGTCACATATTCCATTCAGTGTGCTTCGCCGCAGTGTAGCAGCACATTCTGTGTACTGTGCAGAGTTGCAGAATAGGAAGAAATACTGTTAAGTCTTCAAACTAAAATATCAAAGTCACATATTCCATTCAGTGTCTTTCACCGCCGTTTAACAGCCTATTCTGTGTACTCTGCAGAGTTGCAGAATTATAAGAAATACTGTTAACTTTTCAAACTCAAATATTAAAGTCACATATTCCATTCAGTGTCTTTCACCGCCGTTTAACAGCCTATTCTGTGTACTCTGTACAGTTGCAGAATTATAAGAAATACTGTTAAGTTTTCAAACTCAAATATTAAAGTCACATATTCCATTCAGTGTCTTTCACCGCCGTTTAACAGCCTATTCTGTGTACTCTGTACAGTTCCAGAATTATAAGAAATACTGTTAAGTTTTCAAACTCAAATATTAAAGTCACATATTCCATTCAGTGTCTTTCACCGCCGTTTAACAGCCTATTCTGTGTACTCTGTACAGTTCCAGAATTATAAGAAATACTGTTAAGTTTTCAAACTCAAATATTAAAGTCACATATTCCATTCAGTGTCTTTCACCGCCGTTTAACAGCCTATTCTGTGTACTCTGTACAGTTCCAGAATTATAAGAAATACTGTTAAGTTTTCAAACTCAAATATTAAAGTCACATATTCCATTCAGTGTGTTTCAACGCCGTTTAACAGCCTATTCTGTGTACTCTGCAGAGTTGCAGAATAGTAAGAAATACTGTTAAGTTTTCAAACTCAAATATTAAAGTCACATATTCCATTCAGTGTGTGTCACCGCAGTTTAGCAGCCTATTCTGTGTACTCTGCAGAGTTGCAGAATAGTAAGAAATACTGTTAATTTTTCAAACTCAAATATTAAAGTCACATATTCCATTCAGTGTCTTTCACCGCCGTTTAACAGCCTATTCTGTGTACTCTGTACAGTTCCAGAATTATAAGAAATACTGTTAAGTTTTCAAACTCAAATATTAAAGTCACATATTCCATTCAGTGTGTTTCAACGCCGTTTAACAGCCTATTCTGTGTACTCTGTACAGTTCCAGAATTATAAGAAATACTGTTAAGTTTTCAAACTCAAATATTAAAGTCACATATTCCATTCAGTGTGTTTCAACGCCGTTTAACAGCCTATTCTGTGTACTCTGCAGAGTTGCAGAATAGTAAGAAATACTGTTAAGTTTTCAAACTCAAATATTAAAGTCACATATTCCATTCAGTGTGTGTCACCGCAGTTTAGCAGCCTATTCTGTGTACTCTGCAGAGTTGCAGAATAGTAAGAAATACTGTTAATTTTTCAAACTCAAATATTAAAGTCACTTATTCCATTCAGTGTGTGTCACCGCAGTTTAGCAGCCTATTCTGTGTACTCTGCAGAGTTGCAGAATAGTAAGAAATACTGTTAAGTTTTCAAACTCATATATATTAAAGTCATATATATCGTGTAAGATGAAGAAGGCGGGTAAAAAGGGACGGGGAAGTGGACGTGATCCTGAAAGTTCAGGGCGCGGGTCAGGACGCGGAGAAACTGTGCCTGGTGCCAGAGCACAAGAAAGAAAGACATCCACCATACCTAGCTTCATGTCTGATTTCACAGGGCGTCGCAGGACATCACTCTCGAGGTCCGACCAGTGCGAACAGGTGGTCGGTTGGATGACAGCTGATACTGCTTCCAGTCGGTTAAGCACCACCCTGTCTTCCACCAAGTCCACTCTCAGTAGCCAAGAGTCTGGTCAACATAATCCTCACTCTGATCATCCTTCCTCCCACCATACACGGTCTGGTCAAAGAAGTGATCCCACACTGGGATATAGTGATGAGCTCGTCTCATCACCAATCCTTCATTTGACCCTCTCTCCAAGCACGCTTGCAGAGGAACATGACATCTTGTGCCCTGATTCACAACCTCTAGAGGCTACCCAATCACAAGAAGATGACAGATGTGAACGGCATTTAAGGTCAAAGGAAGTAGTGGATGATGATGATGATGATGATGAGACACAGTTGCCATTAAATCAACCACTATTTCCGTCTCAAGACCTTGTTGAGGAGAATGTTATACAGTTGTCAATGACTGAGTATGTGGTGGGATCAAGACTTGAGGAGGATGATCAGAGTGAGGAAGTGGAGGAGGACTTGGTGGACGATGAGGTGACTGACCCCACCTGGGAAGGTGTAGAGCCGAGCGATGACAGCAGTCCTGAGGGTGAGCCATCTGCAGCACCGCAACAGGCTGGAAGAGGCAGTGGTGTGGCTACAGAAAGAAGGCGGACCGCACCAAACCGGCCCGCAAATGTTCCACGGAGCACCCCCTTGCGTAAATCTACCTTGCCAAGGGGTAGGTGTTCCGCGGTATGGCGTTTTTTTAAGGAAAGTGCGGACGACAAAAGAATTGTAGTTTGCAACCTGTGCCACACCAGAATGAGCCGAGGCATGAACACTAGAAACCTCACCACCACCAGCATGATCCGACACATGGCATCCAAGCACCGTAGTAAGTGGGAGGAACGCCTGGATCGCCCATCTGTGTCTGCAGGCCACACCACTGCCTCCTCTTCCCCTGTTTTCGGTGCCGGCCAATCGCCTGTCGAAGGCGCAGGCCCGCATACCTCCCGCCCTGCACCTGTACCATCTGAAGCACCATCAGCGACCACATCCACTTCCCTGTCCCAGCACAGCGTCCAAATGTCGTTACCCCAGGCATTTGAGCGCAAGAGAAAGTACCCAGCCACCCACCCACAGGCCATAGCACTAACCTCACACCTTTCAAAATTACTGGCCATCGAAATGCTGCCATTTAGGCTTGTGGACACTGAGTCCTTCCGCAGCCTGATGGCAGCAGCTGTCCCTCGGTACGCGGTCCCCAGCCGCCACTACTTTTCCCGGTGTGCCATCCCCGCATTACACCACCATGTGTCCCGTAACATCACCCGTGCCCTGACCAACGCAGTTACTGGGAAGGTCCACTTAACGACTGACACATGGACAAGTGCTTGTGGCCAGGGACGCTACATTTCCCTGACGGCACACTGGGTGAATGTCGTGGAGGCTGGGAGCGACTCGGACCCTGGGATGGCACGGGTGCTACCCACGCCGAGGATTGCGGGCCCTACCTCCATCAGGGTTTCCACCAGCACCTACGTTATTGGCTCCTCCTCCTCCGTTTCCACCTCCGAATTCTCTACACACACCGCCACTCCCCCATCAGCCAGTAGCTGGAAGCAGTGTAGCACTGCAGTGGGGAAGCGTCAACAGGCCGTGCTGAAGCTGATCTGCCTTGGGGACAAACAGCACACGGCCTCAGAGCTGTTGCAGGGGATTAGTCACCAGACCGAGCAGTGGCTCTCGCCACTCAACCTGCAACCAGGCATGGTTGTGTGTGATAATGGGCGTAACTTGGTGGCGGCTTTGGAGCTCGGCAAGCTCACACACGTACCATGCCTAGCGCATGTATTTAATTTAGTGGTGCAGCGATTTCTAAAAACCTACCCCAATGTGCATGATCTCTTGACCAAGGTGCGCCGCGTGTGTGCACATTTCCGTAAGTCATCTACAGCTTCGGCCGGCCTGTTGAAGCTGCAGCAGCGCTTACAATTGCCAGCTCACCGGCTGCTGTGTGACGTGAGCACGCGCTGGAACTCCACCTTCCACATGTTGGCCCGGCTTTGTGAGCAGCAGAGGGCAGTAGTGGAGTACCAGCTGTTACACGGTCGTCGCCTCTCCGTTCAACTTCCTGTAATCAGAAGTGAGGAGTGGGAATGGATGTCAGACCTCTGCGAGGTTTTACGCAATTTTGAGGAATCGACACAGATGGTGAGCGGCGATAACGCTATTATCAGTGTAACCATCCCACTTCTGTGTCTACTGAAACGCTCGCTGCTCACAATTAAAACCGACGCTTTGCATGTGGAAGAGGTGGAAATGGGGGAGGAAGAGCTTACACAAGGTGATAGCCAGAGCACCCTCACTTCGTCTTCTCAGCGACAATTGGAGGAGGCGGAGGAGGAGGAGGAGGAGGAGGAGGAAGACACGGTTGCCTCCGCTACAGAGGGTAGCCATGGAACTTTAGTTCCATCTCTTCAGCGTGGGTGGGCAGAAGAGGAGGAAGAGGATGAGGATATTGAGAGTCATCCTCCTGGTGAGGACAGCGAAATCTTGACTGTTGGTACTCTGGCACACATGGCTGACTTTATGTTAGGCTGCCTTTCCCGTGACCCACGCGTTATATGCATTTTAAACAACACGGATTACTGGGTGTTCACCCTTCTGGACCCCCGCTACAAAGAGAATTTCTCATCTCTCATTCCTCCGGTGGAGAGGACAAGCAAAATGGTGCAATACCAGAAGGTTCTTGTCGAAAAATTGCTCCAAAATTTTCCATCTGACAACGCTGGCGGCAGAGTACGTGCTACCTTGGCCAACAGAGAAGGGGAGAAAAGGGGAGCACACAGCAGTTCCGAGAAAGGCAGGGCAACACTCTCCAAGGCGTGGGACACCTTCATGACACCCCGCCAGCACCCTCACCCTGATGCGCAGCCTAGTGTCACAAGGAGGGAAAAGTTTTGGAAGATGGTGAAGGAGTACGTAGCAGACCGTGTCAGCGTCCTCAATGATCCCTCTGTGCCTTACAACTACTGGGTGTCCAAGCTGGACACGTGGTATGAACTGGCACTCTACGCCTTGGAGGTGCTGGCCTGCCCTGCCGCCAGCGTTCTGTCTGAGCGGGTATTTAGTGCTGCTGGTGGCATCATAACAGATAAGCGTATCCGCCTTTCCACCGACAATGCTGATAGGTTGACACTTATAAAAATGAACAAGGCCTGGATTTCCCCTGACTTCTCCACTCCACTGGAGGAAAGCCCCGGGGGAACATAAACTCACTTTATATATGTTATTTACAATGATGGGAATACTCTGTATTCCCATTCACCCCTTCCACCCAAAAAACGGGTATATGGTTGACTCTTAATCTTCTCATCCTCCTCCTCCTCTTCCATATGCCCTGGGATATAATTTTTATATAGGGCCAGCTCACCAGCGGGCCCTGTGATATAATTTTTATATAGGGTCAGCTCACCAGCGGGCCCTGTTTGACAATTTTTATATAGGTCAGCTCACCAGCGGGCCTTCTCATATAATGTTTTATTGGGTCAGCTCTCTAGCGGGCCCTCTCATATAATGTTTTATAGCGTCAGCTCACTAGCGGGCCTTCGCATATAATGTTTAGGATGGTCAGCTCTGCAGCAGACCCTCACCCATAATGTTTTAGATGGTCAGCTCAGCGCACGTTTCCCTCTTAATCATGGCCTCAGTTCTGAAAATCAAGGAAATTTTTGGGAGAATTTGCCTCTGCGCACGTTTCCCTCTTAATCATGGCCTCAGTTCTGAAAATCAAGGAAATTTTTGGGAGAATTTGCCTCTGCGCACGTTTCCCTCTTAATCATGGCCTCAGTTCTGAAAATCAAGGAAATTTTTGGGAGAATTTGCCTCTGCGCACGTTTCCCTCTTAATCATGGCCTCAGTTCTGAAAATCAAGGAAATTTTTGGGATAATTTGCCTCTGCGCACGTTTCCCTCTTAATCATGGCCTCAGTTCTGAAAATCAAGGAAATTTTTGGGAGAATTTGCCTCTGCGCACGTTTCCCTCTTAATCATGGCCTCAGTTCTGAAAATCAAGGAAATTTTTGGGATAATTTGCCTCTGCGCACGTTTCCCTCTTAATCATGGCCTCACTTCAGAAAATCGATGAAATTTTTGGGAGAATTTGCAGATGATATACAAGTAAATATACAGCAAATACTGTTTGGTAACAATTTTTCGCCTAAAGTCGTTTTTATTTTCCTTTTTGTGTGTTTTACGGTCAGTCTGTAAAAATGGCGTACTACGGGCGAAAGATCGTTCCCAGCAGCGATGTTGGAGTCCAAGGTGCATCCAGACATCCTCCCTATGCTGTCCCTGAACCATTTCTGTAGTGTTTCCATCTTTTTCTGCCCTTTTCCTATGGACCAGGCACCCTCCCCTCATCAGAGCAGGGGGTGCCTGGTGTAATGCTCGAGTCCTCCCATTGACTTCAATGGGGCTCGGGTGCTCGGCCGAGCACTCGAGCCTCAGGGGGTGCTCGGTCAGAGCACCCGAACATCCGAGCATTGGGGTGCTCGCTCATCACTAGTGTTTATAAATTAAATAATACATGAGTCTTCTTCTAAATCATTTATTCAGGTGCACAAACAGGTGGAAGTTAGTCATGGTGTAACCTAAAAATTCTCTGTAATGCTACACCCACCAGCAGTGGCGTAACTAGAAGCCACCGGGCCTTGGTGCAGAAATTGCTGCCGGGCCCGCCCCCACATCTGCACATTGCCCCATGTACATTTCCTACCTCCATCTCCCGTGCGGTTCTCAGTTATGCAGAGCACTGGGAGATGATGTCATCTCCCAGCGCTCTGCATTACTAGAGAACCGGAAGATCAGCCGAGCTGCTACGAGCAGGAATGTGGGCGAGTGGCGATGGGTTCACAGGGGGCGGCCGGGCCCCTTGGAGCGACGGGCCCGGTCGCAGGTGCGACCCCTGCGACCCCTATTGTTACACCACTGCCCACCAGCCATGCCCACAGCAACACCTTCTAACCCAGAAGTGACATTCGTTGACCATTTGAAATGATGGGAGGTGTGAAATTAAGCAGCTTGGTGAGGGTGGCAGAATTGGGGTGGAAGGAGGCATTTTCTGTAGGAGGGCATATCCCCTTTCTCTTGCTCCCTTTGCCCCATATTCTCATTTTTCAATAAAATGAAGTACATTTATTTTCATGAAAGTTTTATTCATTCGAATGCATTAAAGGGACAGTAATGTCCCATACCATTTTTCAGAGTTTTGTAGTGCTTAAAAAAATAAGCTAAATGCCACAAATCCTATCTCCCACACCGCTATGGTCCTGGGACCGACAGGTGGCTCTTCAGCAGAGCTGCAATAGCGTGATTTAAAAAGAAATACCTCTTTGGAACGGTCTACAAAGTGTTATTGGTTTAAAAGCACACTTTTTAGACCATTCCAAAGGAGTAATTCTCTTTAAATTTTAAATTTTTTTTTTCATAATATAATGTTACTGATCCAACTCACTGATAAACAATGAATCGGAAATGTCCAGCATTCAATCAATTAAAAATACATTTAAACAATGGACATTTTTTGTCCCCTTTGTTGCAAATAGTATGCTCCAGAATTGTTCCTCTTTACATTATGCATACAGCCGTTAGATAGTTATCTTTATATGCCAGTCAGGGATACAGTTTAGAGCTGTAACATCCTCAGTGGGTGTGATCAGACAGCTGAGTAGGGTTATCCTGGGACAGCACAAATGCCCGTGTTAAATCCAGTTACTTGTTACCAACACAAGGACCTATCTTTCATCTACATCATTGTGTCTGCTGAGTAATCTCGGTGTCTGTGAAGGATCCAGCATCTGTTTTAGGGAAGCTGGTTAAAGGAGAACTAACACCTAAATATAAAATAAATTGTTAAACATTTAAGTAGATGGCATCTATATACTATTTTATGTTAGATCACTAAAATATAATCCTAAATGTGCTTTTAAATGTATGTGTATACTGTACTATTGAGATGCAATTTGGTTAACTTTGATTGTGCTCTTTGTGAGAGACAAGAGCTAAAACAGATTATTACTCACTGCTGTTGTATTCAGAAAGGCTGTTACCTTAACTCTTGTTGTTTACAGGCAATACTGCACTATCACTTCAGAGATGCCCATCAAGAGTGTTTTTACAGTTCTCATAAGACAAATGGAGATGTGCTCTTTGATGTGTGAAGGTGGTAGGGATGGCGAGTCAAAGGGGTGGGAGGGAGGAAGATGGGTGGTGATCTGGCAGGTGAGAGGAGTGTATAGATGCAATCTAGCAAATGAGAGTTGATAGTGTGGAAATGATGAAGACCATACCTGGGAACTTTTTATTGTTGTGTCCCAAGAGGGGAGTCCTCTGCTGCCATGGGTGGTGTGAAGAATTACACATATTTCGTCAAAAAGGGCGGGTCTTAATGCGAGTGCCGGGGGAGGGCTTAAAAGAAGGCTGGGGGGAAGGAGCTATACCGGGGGAAAAAGTGGAAGTGGGTAGAGTTTCAATAGAAACTCCCCACATCCGGAGGACTCAGCCTCTGCCCCGGAGATCCGGTAAAGCAGTGCCAAAACCAGAGTCTCCGGGGCAAATACGGAAAGTTCCCAATGACGCATGGCTATCTAGACATGCAATGGAAGAAGAGGCATGATGCTGTGAATAGTTATTGAAGTGGTGGAAGAAGGCTTTAGTCAATGAGGCAAAGGGAAGGGGTGATGAGGTGAGACAATGGGGAGGGGAAGGCTATGAGGTGAAGGTGAGGGTCAAAAGAGGGAAACTAAAACAAAATGGATGGTTGGATGCAAAAATGCGGAAGCAAAGTGGTGGATGAGAGGGGGGAATGAGAAGGCCAAGCATGGAAAGGGAAAATGATGGGTGTTTTAAACTAAAACTGTGTGCATTGATTTTCACAGGAGTGGAGAGGGGGGGCTTCAGCACCCTGACCACACCTGTCAAAATCACAGCCCCCAGGCAAATCACGGGCTAACTCCATCTTACTGCCTCCCTGTGATGTGGCTGCCACCAGCCCAGAAACTGCTCCCCAAACCCGTCTAGACTTTTATATAGGAAGAAAACTGTATAGGTAGTGCTCACATCACACACCCAAGCAGCAGTGCATGGAGATGGGATTGACAAGACAAATTATTAAAGGGGAAAAACACAGGAGCGTAAATCTGTCCTTAAACTAAAAAGCCCTGCAGACGATCCCCCCCTTAAAGTGGATCTATCACATATAGAAAAGTAAGGCTCATTAGTTAGAGCATTTAGCGAAAAAGTTAAACATGTTACTCATTTTGGAAAAATAAAAAACGTTATCTGAGAAAAAAAAATCAAGTTTAAAAGTGACCAGCAGCCTACTTCCGTGTGCTGCTGCCACAAGCTGCTTGCCGCACACAGGCAGCTCCCGTCCCACTACTCAGCATCCTCCGATGAAGGAGGATGTCTGTTTCTAAGCTGGAGTGATCTCATTGGCTAGATATCGATCTCTGCCAATGAGATCTCTCCAGCTTACAGAAAGAAAGCCTTCGTCATCGGAGGATACCGGGTAGTGGGACGGGAGCAGAGGCAGTGCTGCATGCAGGAAGTAGGCTGCTGGTCACCTTTTAAACTTGAATTTTTGCACAGAAAACAGTTTTTTTTTTTTAAAATGACTAAAATGTTTAACTTTTCTGCTAAATGCTCTAAATAATGAGCATTACTTTTCTATATGTGATAGATCCACTTTAAAGAGATAGTAATGTCCAAAAATAAATGTACATCCTATTGTTCAATATATATTTTTTTAATGAATAGTATGCTCTTAAGAATCCAATTAAATGTTTCCCTCTCCTGCTCCATTTCAGCACGTCATGCTGACTTCCCTCAGATCAGACCGGACAGATTGCAATAACGCACAAAATTGTGTCTGTCAGTGTAAGGAAAACCCAGACTACCTTGATGAAGGGGATGATGCCAACACATTTACATTGTCCGTCATTGCAATCTGTCTGAAAAGGCTTTTATGCTCTGAGGGAAGTCAGCATGGCTTGCTGAAAAGGGGCTGGATGGGGGAACTTTTAATTGGATTTTCAAGCCAAATATGACAGTAAGGGATTTTCAGAACATACTATTCATTATTAAAAATTATATTGAACAATCAGATGTATGCTTATTTTTGGACATTACTATCCCTTTTGTCCCTTGCTGCTTGTCCTTGTATTCATATGTTGGAGCTCCACCGATGTGATGTAGTGTATATGAAAAAGAGAACTGGGCAAGGTGTAGGACAGTGCAAAACAAAAGGCAAAACAATAATGTTCAATTAATTTAAATACAATGGGAAACAAAATCCCTTGACATCCTTATCTGGGTTTACTACAATATCTAGTGAAACAGACATATACACAATAATAATCTCGTACAAAATGGTAATAGTGTATGACCTCAAGTAGTCTATACTATATGGGCTGTGTAGTAACTAGAAACATAGAAACATAGAATTTGACGGCAGATAAGAACCATTCGGCCCATCTAGTCTGCCCAATTTCCTACTGTGTAAAAAAAAAACACACACAACCTCAAACCTTTTTTGGTCCTTGGTCTTTTCTTATGTTAAGGACCGCCTTATGCCTATCCCATGCATGCTTAAATTCTGTCACTGTATTGACATCTATCACTTCTGCTGGTAGGCTATTCCACTTGTCTACTACCCTCTCAGTGAAGTAAAACTTTCTTACATTACATCTAAACCTGTGTCCCTCTAGTTTTAGACTATGGCCTCTTGTCCTAACGTTTTTACTCTTTTGAAATATACTTCCATCCTGTACTTTGTTGAATCCCTTCATGTATTTGAATGTTTCTATCATATCCCCTCTCTCTCTTCTCTCCTCCAAGCTATACATATTCAGATCCTTTAGTCTATCCTGATATTTCTTTTCCTGTAAACCAGTCACCATTTTAGTAGCCCTTCTTTGAATTTTCTCTAGAGTATCAATATCCTTCTGGAGATGGGGTCTCCAGTACTGTACACAATATTCTAGGTGAGGTCTAACTAGAGATCTGTACAGTGGCATGACTACTTCCCTTTTTCTGCTACTAATGCCCCTAGCTATACAACCCAGTGCCCTGCTTGCATTCCCCATCGCTTTATTACATTGCCTGTTTACCTTTAAGTCATTAGAAATAATTACTCCCAAATCCCTTTCCTCTGTTGTCTCTGACAGCACAGTACCCTTAATGGTATATTTTTCCTTTGGATTTTTATGTCCCAAGTGCATTATTTTACATTTATCAATGTTAAAGTGCATCTGCCACACTCTTGACCATTCTTCTAATTTACCTAAATCATTCGTCATTTGGCTTTTTCCCCCTGGAATGTCTACCCTATTGCAGATCTTTGCATCATCTGCAAAAAGGCATACCTTTCCTTGAAGACCTTTTGCAATATCACTAATAAAAATAGATAGGAATATGGAGATGGGAATGAACAGTTTAGGATCCGGAGCTAATGGATCTACTATGAGATGATAGTGATGAGCAATGCAGAAAAGAAAAGCAAAGCTGACCATAAATGGCGCGATGCAAGAAACGTTTGCATCAGATAAAGGCATTTTTGTGCGCAGATAGATTTTGCCCATATTCTAATCCAGGAAGCTAAATACCGAACGCTTCTTGAATTGTGCATGAAAAATTCCATTCTACTCAACAGTACACAGACGTATAAATTAATTCGCAACAGCATATCCTGCATTAGGCACATTCGCTATTCCACTCACACAGATTCGTTAATCTTAGCCACGCCAAAAAAAAAAAAAATATACGCAGCCGTTCAATAATTTTCATGCACAATTCAACAAAATCATGCGGAAACCTATTCCCTAGTGGTTTTCACACGGGAAATAGCGATTGTGCACGTTTCCTGCATTGCACCAAAAGTATGTAAAAAGTCAAGATGTGCGCTTACTAGAGATATGTTGATAAGGAGTGGTTCATATAGTAAAGATGTACACTTTGAAAACATAGGTTAATGCACCTTTAAGCCCTGCCCCCCTTGACAAGCTTTTCAGGTTTTTCCCTTATCTTAATTGAAGATTGTCCCTCTCTGCAGTCTACCTGGGCGCCTCCCTTCTGATCTGGCTGAGCAGTGTTAAAGCGGAGGGAGGGGGATACTTTTGTCATTGAATTATTCTTGAACTATAACTCTGACAGACTTGAAATAACACTCTCCAAAGTCCAAATACTTACTATCCCTTTAATGGTACTGTTTTTTATTTCTCCCCTCTGATGCAGTTGGATTGCACACCAGAATGTATTTTTAGTAAATCAGACTCCATATATGTTCATACAAAATGGTTGGGGAATAACCAAAAATATGAAGGTGCAGAAAAATATGTGAACTTTGCTATTATACATTTTTATGCGGTCGCAAAATCTTTGTCAGGGCTACAGCCATAGCCATTCAATGGACAGACACTTTATCCTATATTTTAATTCGCTAAAACGTGTGTATCAACAAACTCATGCGCAGTAGAGACTGCTGCACGTGAGGCAGTCATGCGCAGTAGAGACTGCCAGTGCCGCGGCTGATACAGAGCTGGACACTCTGAAGGAGCATCCAGCTCTGTATCAGCCGTGGTGCGAGCAGTCTCTGCTGTGCATGACTGCCCCGTGACCAGCTGGCAGTGGCACTGTAGCCCGTGTAACGGGCTTTTCAACTAGTATATTATAAGGGACTATTCACTTTTGTCTACAGCATAAAAAGAATCCCCCTTTTCTAAACTTGCCATTTTATCACATTCCAGAAGGGCACACAACCATATGCTTCCTGAATTGTTCAATGTAACGTCATCAAGACAGCCCACCATAAATGTGGCACGCATTCCAAATAGTCTCCTGGTAGCAAGTCAACAATGCACACTTTTTTCTATAATGTTCCCTTATCATACTATAACGTTCCCTTATGACACTAGCTAAAATAGAGAAAGAGCAAATCCAGTTGCCAAAAACATTCTGTCTTTCAATAATGCCTCCACTCTCTCTCCAGCCGTTTTTCCTTCATCCTTCTCTTTTTTCTGGGGGGAGCTCCTTCCAGGGGAAGAAGGGAATATATCTCCAGAAATTCTCCTTGACCTCCAAAAATTCTCCTTGACCTTAGTCTTGAGGTGAAAGCCCATAGGCACAGCCAAACGCAGATATGAAGCCCCATATGCTGCCCCAGGAACCCCATCCAAACCCAATGGGGGGGGGGAGTGGCAAGTCTTGGCCAGCCTCACTAGCATTCAAGAGGTTTACATCTCTATTTAAATCAATGGGTATTTTTTTTACTTATATCCTGTAGTTGGTTTGTCCAAATTCTTCTTAGTTGTACTTAATGGGTGCTATTTGAAGTGATACTATGATGTTCCCTCTAAAATGAGCGTAGGTAGGCATCCCAGCACTGAAGAAGTTAAAGCATTTTATTTATGCAGAGCTGCATGGGAAAAATAGATGCACCCCACATTCCTGTAACTTTTAACACTTTCTGTGCTAGGTTGCTCAGCTTGACTCACCTTGGAGGTAATGCTGGGGTGATCCTATGTATGAGTCAGTGAAGCCTTAGCCCCTAACACCAGCTGCCGCACAAAAGAGTATGCGCTGCAGAGTGTGATCTCTGGGCACATTCAGTCATTGTAGGACTTTAATGCCAGTAAGCCCAGTATACCTGACCAGAGCATGTGTAAGGATGGTGATGGTGACAAAGTTGTCTATGCCATGGTGTTACTTAGCATACATTTTGGTGGTTGATAAATAAACTCTGAAAAACATCCACAAATTGCCCCTTTTCCCTTCCTTTAGTACATGTGGTGTTAAGGGGGACGGGGGTTTCTGCTGTAAACTAGCCAAGCGAGGTTAGGAACTCAACAACAATTCCAGCGCCTTAGTCCTGGTCTTCTCTGGATACTTTGTGGCAGATATTCCACTCGTCTTGGCTAAGTGTGGTAGTGTTTCTCCAGACTTTTCAGTTGTTTACAGTGAGAGTGTGAGGAAAGCTGACAGTCTGACATCTCGACATTGAAGATCATTTGCCCCCAGTCATCTTACCCCTGGATGTTGTACAGTTTGACAAATTACCCAATAAGAATAATTTCTTAGACTCCCCAGTCTCTTCTCGTGAGAGCAGTGTGAGGCCCTAATCAACTATCAAACACGCCTTCTGGGAATTGTGCACAACGAGAACAGGACAAGTTATGGAACAAGCCAACTGCACCACAGAAATCAAATAAAACTTCCAATGGATCTAAATTGGATTTTGAACCCATTGGACGCTTTGCAATATGTTGGAGCACTCTCAACGGACTAAAAACCCCACTTTAAAGGAATATTTTCACATAATGAAAATTTTAATTGAGAACTAATACTTCCTAATTATAACCACCTTGGACAGAGTAAGACAGAGAATCCTAATGGCCCTTATAATTGTTTCCTTGTGCCATTTACAAGAGATAATACCGTCATTGAGTTGTGGATGGCATGTTCATGGAGGCCAACATGACAGTTGTTATCAGAACCACAGGACACAACTCTGCCTGATGCATGTGGTAATCTTCCACCCCCATCTGGTTCTTAAAGGGTTTCAGTAATAAAACAATTGTTGTCTCCCCGAAGGGGAGTCCTCTGGTGCGGTAGGGGGTGAGAAAAATTACTTGAATCGCATCAAAAAAGGGCAGGGCTTGATTTGAGTTTGGGGCAGGGCTTAAAAGTGTGACACAGATATTAAAAGAAGGCAGTGGAAGGAGGAACACAGGAGTAAAGAGCAGAAGTGGGCAGAGTTGCAATATAAACTCCCCACATCCTTAGGAATCAGCCTCTGCCCCGGAGACCCGGTAAAGCAGTATCAAAACCGGAGTCTCCAGGGCAAATGCGAAGAGCTCCCAGGTATGTCTATAACACTGTATTGAGAACTGCAGTTGGTGACTCCCCTCTCCCACAGAGTGCAACAGAAAAATTATCTAAAATCTGGCCACTAGAGTGCAATGTTGATGTAAAAAAAACAATAGCTTAAACTGTAATAACTATGGAAAGACACATGTCCCAGCAGTGGGTATACTCTTGTTTTCTCAGAAGAAAAACCCTATAGTAGATGTATGTTTGTTTGTTTTTTTTTATAAAACAAAATTGCTTCTTCTTTATAATGAAGCTTTTAATTCCTTCCACGCTGGTGGTTTACCTGTGTGTTGCTTCAATGGAGACTTCTCTAAAGTTCAACAACTTAAAAGGCACATTAAATTTAATTTGAATTTTTATTCATCTTCTGTGGCGAGTTGCACTGGTGAATTCCAAAATTTGCTTCTGTAACATTAGTAACAATAATTGTGACATTCAACCAAAAGGAAGTGACGTCTCTGCCCAGAACCCCTTTACTGTTAGAGGACACGGTGACATTTGAAAAATTCAGCTGTTATTTTTCTCTTTTTGGAGAACATAACATATCCCCTTGCATAAATGTTTTACAAATGTCTCAGACTCTGATTTATAGCTATATTTAATTTCCTTATATCTTACATATTGTATTAAAGTGTAACTTTAATCAAGCTGGGCAGGATTCCATTGCATGTGAGAAATACTGGTTTAGCTCACAGTTTCCTATTGAAGTCCAAGGGAAAATGTGGAGATCAATTCAATGATAAAGCACTTACAATTGAATCCAGGTCATTATTACTAATTTACTCAGCACCTTGAAAACAGTGTCGGCAGCCAATGATTAGTGGGTCGCTGCCAGAACCATCAGTACCTACGCCAATACTACATTTGTTTTCTCTTTATAGCAGCCTAAATTTTAGCATTCAAAAAGTATAAAACATACAGGTTCCTGGTGAGCTCAAAACAATTTTTATTAGTAGTGTTCAATCAGTTACATACGTGTCAGGTGAGTTGCAAGACAATATTTGGGTTAACTATAGTAAGTGAACAAATAAAGGCTGCCTGCGCATCAAACAGTGAGTTTGTCTGCACATCAAACCCTGAGTTTGGCTACAAATTAAACAGTGGGGTTTAGTGTCATATTTTTGGCCAAAGACCTGGAAAGCTTGCCTGCTCCATCAAGGCTCCACAGATTAAGGCAAGTCCCTATCCGCCTCTAATATGTGAACATATATTTTGCATAATGCAGTTAAAAGCAGTGATTCCACCTTACCTTTATTGAGAATAAAACCCTTGTGAGGAAAATGGGGGAGACATTTATACCTTCCCTAATTCAGCTATCACCCTGTTTGGGGAGCAAGCAGCCAAGAGAGGAGGAGGTATTTGAGCTCACCTGGAACCTGTATGTTTTATACATTTTGTATGTATTTTGGGAGGTTTTGGCTCCTCCTCTCTTGGTTGGATGCAGAAACCATCTCACATGCAGTGGGACCAGTCCTAGGAGCTACACGGTGTTCCTGTGTGTCAGTTACCAACCCATACTCAGGGAGCAAGTTCCAAAGAGATGTGCTGCCACCACCAACACCATCCCCAATGTTGGATTTTTGCTGCCCCTGCTGAGACCCATGAATTGCCCTGTGTTCAGAATGGGATATTCTGGTTGATGATGTAGGTGCTTCTGCTGGTTGAAATGCTTTTGCTGCCTTTCTTTTCACTATGCTGTCTAGAGGTTTTTGTGCCCTCACTTTCTCCCTCTCATGCTCCACAATGCAACCCTCTGCTCGATCAATACGCATGTCTCATTATTCATTGACAGAATCTGATTCATCAGAAAGTTGTTGCTGATCATCATGACTTCTTGTTGTGACAAACTGCTGAAATTCTGAAATGTTGTGTTTGAAGTGGGGGTCCAGCAAAGTGGCAAGAATGTATTTCTCATTGCTTTTAATGGACACTATGCAATCTTGTTCAAAGCACGCTAATATGTCCTTTACCAGCTGGTGCATGTCTATGTTGTCATTATTGTAAGATTCCTCAGCCCTGCTCCTCATTTTTTCTGCAATAAAAAGATCTGTGGTAGAATTTCACTAATTCCTGTCCCAATGTGACTCACCAGCATCGTTGCCTCCTCTATCATGTACATTGTGGAATTCCACATGGTAGGGACCTCCATTTTCAGTTGGTGATGGGGCAGGTTGTTACTCTCTTGTATGGAATATAAAGCGTTGTGTGTACTGTAGGAACGACTAAAATGGTCACAGTTTTTGCAGGCAATAGTAAGCATCCCTCTGAGGGTTTCAGATTCTACCAGGAATCTGATCATAAATAAATTTAGCACATGAGCAAAGCAGGGCGCATGCACCATATCACCTATTCTCAACGCAGCAATTAAGTTGGAGCCATTATCAACAGACACAAAACCAGCTTTTAAGGAGCAGGGTACAATCCATTCCTCTGTCGCCTGCTCTACCTTACTTAAAACATCTACGGCTTTGTGGACTCTCAAAATTCTGCATACACCAGGCTGCATGCCAATGGTATGGACTACCCTGCTGCTGATGGCTTTTAATCACACTGCCGAACCAGAAGCATGATTACTGGCTGTCACCTGATGCTGTAAGCTAGTGTTGCCCACTGTTGGTGCTGGAAGGGAATCCCAATGAGCAGTCACAGTCATATAGCTTGTACTCTGCCCACTTGTCCACACATCTGTTGTCAGGTGGATTTTCTTGCCATAAGCACTTTTCAGCCCTTTGCCAACCACACTAACCACCTGCTTGTACAATTCAGGTACAGCCATCCTGGAAAAACAACTGCGGCTTGGGATATGCCAGTGTGGAGCTACACATGACATCAGTTCTCTGAAACCTCGGTTTTCTACAAAAGAATACGGCAGCATGTCCACTGACAACATCTTGGCAACCTTGCCATTCCACAGGTGTACATTGGAATTGTTTTTGTGAAGTTTTTGACTCCTTCCCAGGAACTCAGTCAGCGTGGGTTGGCAGGACATGGCAGAATATCCCTGGAACTTAATTACTGTAACAACACTACCTGAGGAGGGGGTGGAGGTAGAGGCAACATATGTGGGCAGTTTCCTATAGCAAAGCCAGAGTCATCATACTCTTCTGCAGCATGAGCCATAGGTGTTATTTGGAATAAACTAACTGTTGGCAGTAGCATACTCTTTGACACATAAATAACTTCACTACTTCTTTTTTCTGCCCAGAGCCCTGGGAATTTTTGGAGTGCTTCTGCTGCTAGTTGCAGCACCTTTGACCTGCTGATAGTGTGTCTTCCAAACAGATGTCTGGTTGTGCTTCAGGTGGGATTTCATAGAGGAGGTGCCTAGGTGTGAGCCTTCTTTTCCCTTGCTCACATGCTTTTTGCACAGACAACAGACAGCAA
The DNA here is from genome assembly GCA_037306005.1 of Rhinophrynus dorsalis. Lineage (NCBI taxonomy): Eukaryota > Metazoa > Chordata > Amphibia > Anura > Rhinophrynidae > Rhinophrynus > Rhinophrynus dorsalis. The sequence goes on along the minus strand of CM074722.1, from coordinate 439,228,932 downwards.
CATGCTTAGCTTTAGGATCCTGAGTGAAGTATCTCCATACTGGGGACCTCATGGACTGAGGGGTTCCTGAGGTTCTTCTGCTACTACTGGGGCTAGATGTTGATGCAATTCTACTGCTAGTACTACTAGGTGTCAAAGGTGCAGTACTTCCAGCTTTCTAGCAGCAGCAGAGGCACTCATCATATCTAACATTGTGGATGTTAATAAAGTGTGTTACTGTTGTTGCTGCTAGGTACTCAACACAGGAGTGTCTGGCTGAGTGGTACTTGGACTTGGAAGAGGCTATGATGCTGATGATGACTGATAGGGTGACTGTGTGCTTTTTGCCATCTTTGCTTGTCCAGGGTCAGACTTTCCAATGGATTTTTTCAAACAGTTTATAGACAGACACAGTGCTCCTTTTCAGTGGTGGAAGATTCAGCTTTTGCCTTTGTGCTAACTTTATGGCCATGTCACCATCCTCTCTCTCAGTCTCAACTTTATCTGTATCTGAACAAGAGAATGATGCTGGAGGGATATATTCTAGATCTGCATCATCATCAGTCATCATTAGGTCATCCTCAGCAGCATCAGCATCACCTGCCACTAATTGTCCATTACCCTTATATTCCTCTAAGCTTTTAGAGGTCTCAAACATTTTCTTTTTACTTTCACAAAGTTCACTACTACTTTCAGGATAGATGTTTTGGTGTTTGTTTGTCTCACTATCTGATGCAGCAGAAAGTTGAGCTGCTACACCTTCCTCCACTTTGCTGTTGCCATCATCAAGACTAGAATACCAATTGTTGTCGTCGTCAGTGTTCTTCTTATAAGTCTTCTTATATGGTTCTTTTATTGCACTGGCACTGGTGGTGCCAAAGTATTCCTGGGATCTTGATAAACTGCATCCTCCCTTGGAGGAGAGGCATCATCATCATTTATTGCACACGCTGCAGCAACCATTGTGCAGTCAGTTTTTGAACTACTACTTTACTCTCATGTCCCTGCACTTCTCCACCCTTCCCCCTCCCCCTGCCCCTTGTGGTTTTGCTGGACATTACTCAACTACTGTGTGTGTTTTTACTCTACAGTACACAACACAGCTGATGGAGTGTGATGTCTTGCCGTAGCCCAATCAGCTGTCTGTATTTAGTTGTTTGGTTATTTCTTTTTTATTTTTATTTTTTTTATTACTATTTTATATCCTATCTTATCACAGTCTGTCCAACAAAAATAAATTGTGACTGAAAAGCAAAATCAACAACTTCTTTTGCCAGAGTTCCACAGCACAGAGACAATAACAGCAAGATCAGCAAGCAAATTGATCCCCAGCTGCTTGTGTCTTGCCAGTCAGTCTATTGGAGCTTTGAGGTATTTGGGGTCAACCTCTTTCCACCATCTTCTCCCCAGAGTGTCCCCAGACTCTTCTAATACAGAGAACAAATGTCCTACCTAAAAGATTCCCTAAACTAAACTTCAATTCCCCTATCATCTCTAGATCAATGTGCTGCTTTCTCCTCTTAAAGACAGGACAGAATGGCATGCTGTGAGAGCCTGACATCCTTGTATATGGCTGTAAAAAAGTAGAGAAAACTTTTGTGTGGTAGGAAAATATGTTGCTCCCCATTGATTTCATTGCAATGAGCTAGGTGAAAAAAAGCGGAAAAACTGCACTTTTTGCAGTAAATTATTTACCATGAGGGTAGTGCCATTATTTGTCGATTTTGGTTTGAGGCAAAAGTTTTCACCCAGCCCTAGTAAGCATTACTATTTCATTAAAGGGATAGTAATACTTACGTATTACTAATCCCTATAGCAAAGTACTACTTAAAAAAAACATATTGCCCCCAGTGTCATCTCTCAAACTTTTATGGTTTGAGAGATGAATGCTTCTAAAGTTGCCCTCTCCCTACCCTAAAGTCAGCTTTGTAGCTGACTGAAGGGAAATCTGGTCATAGATCATCAGGCAGCTCTGCAGCAGAGCCACGATCACGTTAACTAAAAAAAACCTTTCACTAAAACGGTCTTCTATGTGTGCTTGCAAACCAAGCACACGTAGAAGACCATTTCAGTGAAAGTTTTATTTTTCAGTAACGCAATCACGGCTGTGCTGGAGAGCCACCTGAAAGTCGTACGACTCTCTTCCCTGCAGTCAGCTAGAATGCTGACTAAGGGGAAGGGGGAGGGGGAGGGACAGGGCAACTTTAGAAGCGTTCATCTCTCAAACCATAAAGGTTTGAGAGATGACACTGGGGGCAATATGTTTTTTGTTTTTTTTTTGTAGGGCTTTACTATAGGGATTAGTAATACTTAAGTAATACTATCCCTTTAAACCCCATTGTCACGTACTGATTTATACAATGAGAGAACCTGCAAGGAAGCTGTAACATATAACATCTGTTTTACCTTTCTGTATTGACTGAATCAGCTGAGTGAGCTATCCACTGATTAACTGATTCAACTAAACAAAGAAAAAATAGGGAGACAACAATGTGTTGTGTACCCTTCTGGAACTCATAGGGCTAAAGATCTGGCTGTCGTATGTATGTAGTACACAGCCACTAACAACATTGTTCCACTTCAATGTCTAGTATTCTATATGATCATTGAGCCCATTCCGCATATCATTACTTTTACACATTACTTCCATTTCCTTCTTTCTGTTCACATTAGTTTTTACCATCAACAGTATTTAATTTTCCTATTGTCCACAATAGTAGTTGAGCTCCGCTATCCAATTGGAATGGCATTGCTTAAGTGGTGACTCTCAAAGAGGGACATTAAATGTCAATCTCATTAATAGGTTGACGTTGAAATGTTGCACAAGTCGCAAAGGTGACTTAAAGGGATAGTAATACTTCATTTTATCTTTATTTTATTTTGTAGGCATTAAAAAACATGAAGAACGATATAAGTCTTATCGCTCAAACATTCATGATTTGAGAGATATTCACAAGCAAAGTTTCCCCTTACACCCCTTTTACATAGTGTAAGCCATCTCTTCTCAGATGTGAAATCTGGTTGTAGGACCAGACAGATAACAGCAGGGGACAATCTTCTTCCTATGAGAACAATGAAAGCCCTGCCCCCCTTGACAAGTTTTTCAGGTTTTTCCCTTATCTTATTTGAAGATTGTCCCTCTCTGCAGTCTACCTGGGCACCTCCCTTCTGCTCTGGCTGAGCAGTGCTGCATCAGTAAAAGGGGCAGGAGGAGGATACTTTGTCTTTGAATTACTCTTGAACTACATCTCTAACAGAATTGAAATAACACTCTCTAAAGTCCAAAGACTATGATGATTAACTAGAGCTGCTTTTATTATGAAATATTACTATCTCTTTAAAATGTTGCCTATGTCATCCTCATCAAAAGGGTGCAACAGGTAGGATGACAATGGAGTATTGTTATCTTCTGAGTTCCTGCATTACCTATATTAGTAAAGGGTAGGCAACTTCTCAAAAGGAGACGACTGGCAGTACAATTGCTGGCTCCAACTCAGGACATTTTAAACAGCAACAAAGTAGAAACATGAAGGATTTTTTCAGCTGACGCTTGCTTCAAAATGTTGCCTGCATCAAAACAACAACATTAAAATGTTGTTGTGTCAAAATGTCAAATGTCAAAATGGCAACCTTATAGTGGACCTGTCACCTTAAAATAAGTTCAGTTTGTTTTACAGAGAATTAAAATCAGCCTATAAAGGATTATAAAGGATGAAGAATTTTGGTCACATGGCAGCCTTCTTTTTTATGGATATAAATTACTATACCTTTAATTTCCTTATGTATAAAGACAAAGTGGAAAAATTCTGGAGTCACTGCGGAGATTATCCCATATTTTTACGATCAACAATTAAATTACAATCAGGGCCCAGCTACAAGTGGCACACCATTTTAGACGGCTGCAAAGGACTTAGAATAGGGGCCTTATCGCATCCCCATACATTCTGCCTTGTTCTTTAATGGTTCACTGCCCTATAGTACCCAGCACTTATATATAACACTAAGGAGCTGGGGAGCTTGTGGTTGAATGGGAAATTGCTTGTAGCACTGATTAATAAGCAGTGATCAGTTTTCTGGGATGTGTGACTACCAGACCTGGTTTGTATATTAAAAGTCAGAGATGCTTAACTAGGAACAAACCTGCAATACAGGCTCTATAGGAATGGTGTCCTAAGGGTGCAATATCTTTTTGCCTTTCACAGGGAGGAAATATCCCAAACCATATCATATTGGTCGCACCATTACAGCAGTCCAACCATGAAATGCCAGGCAATTCCTCTCTGAACAAGAGAAACAGCCAACCCCAGACGTACTTTTCAGCCTTGTTGGGCCTTGTCAGTATAGCTGATCTCTCTAAGCACTGTCAGCAAGGCTAAAAGAGACTGCACCATGGGTAGGCCACCATTCCTATAAAGCCAGCAAATTTATATTGCAGGCTCATTCCTAGTTGAACGGCTCTGACTTCCACTTTACTGTCCCTGGTAGTTCAGAGACTCTTACAGCCTACTGACCAGTATTGCTAGCACACTCAGACTGATCATGGCATAGTGCCATACTTAACTGGGTAGTTGGGAGAATCATTTTCTAACTATAGCTGGGTTTACACCGGACTAATGACTGTGTATATATGCATACCTCCCAACATTTCAAATTGCCAAAGAGGGACACCTGTGTTTTAGGGGGAGTGGCTGGAGGTGTGGCTGGTGGGCAGGTCATTAGCGAGAATTTTTAGGCTATTTCATGACGTATTGACACCTCCTTGTGTAACCAAATAAATGACTTCTAACAAGACCAAAGTATTTTATGTATACAGACTAAATTATAAACACATATACTGATGTTTAAACAAACATTAATGTGAGTTATATTGCTGTGGAGCAATGTGATACCCTTATATACATACCACACAATCTGGTTTCCTAAAAAGAGGGACATCAGGGTGGGAAAGAGGGACAGAGGGATTTGGGTCAAAAAGAGGGACTGTCCCTCCTAAAGAGGGACACTTGGGAGGTATGTATATGGCTGTGTGGCTACTGGTCCTGGGAGTTCTGAGGCTCTTACAACCTAGTGCCCAGGATCAGCTGGCTAACGCACCATAAAGATAAAGCGTTATCCTTATTTTTTAGACAGGCATTGCTACGATGTAATAAAAGAAAGGGAACAATATCCTCAGTGTTAGGCTGGCCAGCCTGTTAATTAAGTCTTTATGACTCACATTGTGACTCCTGGCTGACTGATCCTATTTTGTTTTAATATGTTTTTATGATTTCCGAACTAAGTGAGGATTAAATCTATGTAATTTTAGTATATGTTTATTAAAGGTTAAGGCTTATGTGTCCGTTATACTGCAAATTAATTTCACTACTGAACTGGTCTCTCAAGTCAGGCACTCAAAGTATTTATCTATAAAGTCTTAAGACCTGCGGTAGGAGCAAACTAATAGATTTCTTTGTATATATATTTTTTACTACATTTTGTTATGTATACATCATGGGAAGAAATAAACATTCCCATTGAGGCTTTTAATATCTTGAATAAAAGACATGTCTCAATGTATTGTACTGAAATTAATTAGATGCTTCTCTAGCATTCAAGGGGTTAAATCTTATTTGTCCCCCATGGTGCAGACGGTGTGATCTGGAATTGCTCTACCAGTACTTTGCCTTTGTGATGGCTTTTCTCTGTTAGGGCCTTATGTTGATAACAACAGTTGAATAACTCAACTTTATTGCACCATAAGGGCAAAACAACAATTCCCAAAATTCCCACTGCTTTGAATGAGGCTTGTTAACCCTTTAAAGCTAGCAAGGCCTCCAATGTTGAGACCTCTCTAGCATTCTAGGGATTGAGCCCCATTTAACGTTCAGAGTGCCAGATGGATCCCCACGCATTGAAAAATAATGCATTGGACAACACCCCTCACCTCCCCCGCCATTCAAGGAGTTAACTCTTGTGAGTGCCACAGAGGGTGTACAACACATTGTGAAGCAATAAGCTAACTGGGCACATACCCGTTTGACACTAAAAGGATTAATTCAGTGGGAGTTTTTGCTATTATGATTTTGCATGTGTGTTTCCAGCCTGTTTATATTGATGTCTGGAAGTTTATGATTGTGCTGCTGTGTATGTCCTTCTTTGCCAATCAGTGTGTTTTTAAGGATTACAGCTGAAGGCCCTGACTTTGCTATTGTGTGTGTGTGTCTCTGTTTGTTTTTATACTTGTCTCTGTGTTTTGAGGAATTCCGCTTACCAGAAATGCATTTCTCAGTAAGTTCATAGCCAACTGCCCTCTGAGCAGGCGGGAGTCTGTGGGTATGAGGCGGGGACATTGGCATGAGGGAAAGGCAGGTGATGACAGCCTGCCCGTGCCTGGCGTTGCACTACAGCTGATCATAGGTTGCACTGCAAATGTGCACATGCCATGGGTGGAAGATATTTTTACACTGTATTTGTTTACAGCTGCTGCAATCACACAGGTCCAGACCAGGCAGTAAGCACATTCCTAAAACCATTTTTTTTTACTATGAATACCGTGAAACTGATGCACTAAGACAAATTGTAACATTCCTATAAAAAGCTGTACCACATGAGAGAAATAAAAATGTATCTTGATTTAAATGTGGCTTTTAGACCTTTGGATACTAGACGTGTCTCTGATGCATTGATTTTCAATGTGTTGGAGCTGTCTTTAGCATGCAAATGGTTAAATGCACCATTTTAAGCAATGGAAATTGTACGTGGTTTGCCCCAGACTTGCATAGTTGCACAGTAAATTAGGTTGAAAAAAGATTCAAATCCATCAAGTCAAACCCTTGCCACAGTATAACCTAGAAAACAAGAATTTTATAACCTGGTTATTAGTCTGTTTACCAGAAATTCCTGTTTTACCTACTAACCCTGTAGTTCCCTGCTGCTAGAAATGGATCTAAGCTTCTCTTAAATGTGTCCATTGTGTCTGCCATTTCCACGTCCTTGGGCAAAGAATTCCACAATTTAACAGACCTTAAAGGGATAGTAATACTTAAAATGTAAAAAAAATATGTTGTAGGGTTTATCCCCCTGAGTAAAACAAGGGTACTCCCACTGCTGAAATGTGTTTCATTCAAAAGTTATTAATTTTCAAAGTGAATTTTTTTAGGTGCAATATCACAGTGGCCTGAAATTGTACAGTGGCGCTGTTGCTACACAATCCTATGGACAGCTCTGGTCCCGGGACCATAAATCTCCATAGGATGATGTAGCAACAGCGCCACTGTACAATTTCAGGCCACTGTGATATTGCACCTAAAAAATTCAACTTTGAAAATGAATAACTTTTGAATGAAACACCTTTCAGAAGTGGGAGTACCCTTGTTTTACTCAGGGGGATAAACACTACAACATATTTTTTTATATTTTAAGTATTACTATCCCTTTAATGTAAAAAACCCTCTTCTGTTGAAGTTGAAACCTCTTTTACACTAATCATAAGGATTGGTCCCTAGGTATTTGATCAGGACTGGAATGAAAAGCTTCCTAGAGAGATCCTTGTATTGACCTTGCATATACCATATACAATGCAGCAGAAGTAAATAAACCAAGTTTGGCTAGACATTCTTCATCCTTCAAATCTTCTATTCTCCTAATTAATTATTTTGTTCTTCTGTGTACTCTCTACAGTTCTAAAATGTTGCCCAAAACTGCACTGCGTATGCAAGGTGAGGTCTTACCAACTATTTGTAGAATGACAAAATTATGTTATCCATTCTTGCTTTTTATGCAAAACAGTACTTTGCTTGCTTTTGCTATTGCTATTTGATACTGATCACTGTTTCCAAGTTTACAAGGACTCCCAGATCTTTCTCTACCAAAAAAGACTCCTAGAATGATTCCATTAAAGGGATAGTAATACTTCATTTTATCTTTATTTATTTTGTCGGCATTAAAAAAATATGAAAAATGATCTAAGTCTTATCTCTCAAACCTTTATGGTTTAAGAGATATTCACAAGCAAAGTTTCCCCTCCCCGCCCCCTTTTTCCTAGTGTAAGCCATCTCTTCTCAGATGTGAATCTGGTTGTAAGACCAGACAGATAACAGCAGGGGACACTCTGCCCCCCTTGACAAGTTTTTCAGCTTTTTCCCTTATCTTAATTGAAGATTGTCCCTCTCTGCAGTCTACCTGGGCACCTCCCTTCTGATCTGGCTGAACGGGGGGGGGGGATACTTTGCTTGTGAATATCTCTTAAACCATAAAGGTTTGAGAGATAAGACTTATATCGTTCTTCATGTTTTTTTAATGCCTAAAAAATAAAATAAAGATAAAACGAAGTATTACTATCCCTTTAAATAGCATTACGATTTGTTTATCCGAAAATGCATAACTTTACACTTTCCTACATTCAATTTCATATTCCATTAGTTTACCTAACCTGTCACTTTATGTAAATCCCTCTGTAGAGAGCAAACATACTGCTCTGAATTTATTACCCAGCATAATTGTGTAATCTGCAAATATTAACATTTTATTTTCTATACCTATTTCCAGGACATTTATAGATGTTAAAAAAGCAGTGGTCCAAGTACTTATCTATATTGAAAAACTTTCCATTTACCACATCACAGTTTTCTATCCTTCAACCAATTTTTTATCCAGTTGCAAAGGTTATCCCTAGAACCAATTTCTTTATTTTATACACCAGCCACTGTATGAATTGCCTTTGAAAAATCTAGATGTACTACACCTACTGCTTCACCATTACCTAGGTGTTACTTACTTCTTCATAGAAGCTCAAAAGGTTTGTTTGTAAAGATCTGTTCCTGATAAAACAACTTGGGGGAGATTCATTTAGAGGTGATAAAGAGATGACTTCTCCATTTTATAATTTCTCCATTTCATATGTTATTATATGGAGCACATGCACTAAGATCTCCAAAGCTGAAGAAATCTTAGTGCATAGGCTCCATAGAATAATATGGGAATTGGAGAAGTGATAAACTGGTGAAGTCATCTCTACTTTGTCACCTCTTTATCACCCCTGTTGATTCCTGCTAATAATTCCATTTTTCACAGCCTAATCCTGATTATAATTCTCCACTGTAATCCTGAATATAATCCCACTTTGTAACATAGTAACATAGTAACATAGTAATTTAGGTTGAAAAAAGACTTGCGTCCATCTAGTTCAACCTTTTCCTATTCCTGTTTACCATCGTTGATCCAACAGAAGGCAAAAAAAAAACCCCTCAATTAGCAATTTAAAATTCTGCCTTGAATGGGGGGAAAAAAATTCCTTCTTGATTCCAAATGGCAATCAGATTTCTCCCTGGATCAACAAGCCCCAACTAAATATTCATCCCAATACTAACGTACATAGCCCTCTATGTTATGCTCTTTTAAATAAGTATCCAGGCCCCTTTTAAAGGCATCTAATGTTTTCAGTAGCACCACCTCCTCATGCAGTGAATTCCATATCTTTATTGTCCTTACTGTAAAGAAATCCTTCCGCTGTTGTAAATTAAATCTCCTTTCCTCAAGTCTAAGCGGGTGGCCCCTTGTCCTGTGTACTGTTCTGTTAATGAACAGGTCTTTGGAGAGCCCTTTGTATGGGTCCTGAACATATCTATATAGTGTTATCATATCCCCTCTAAGACGCCGTTTCTGTCATTCTGAATATAAATTGCTCCAGTTTTTAATAGTTACATTTACATGTGAAAGAGTCATTGTCATCCTTTAAAGGGATAGTAATACTTGAAAATAATTTTATTTTATAGTGTAGCCCTTAAAAAAACACATTAAAAATCATATAAGTCTTATCTCCAAACCTTTATGGTTTGGGAGATATTCACAACCAAAGTTTCCCCCTGAGTGACGTCACCGTTCTAGCTCTCAGATTTGGAATTCGGTCCTGGGACCATCTGCAGCTCTCCAGAAGTGCCGAGATCACAGTCTTTAAAAATAATTTCTTCATTGGAATGGTCTACAAAGTGTGCACTTTGTAGACAGTTCCAATGAAGTAGTCCTTTTTAAACATTGTGAACTACGCACTGCTAAAGAGCTGCCGGTCGATCTGTGGACCGGATTCCAAATCTGTCCACTAGATGGCAGACTTGGCTGAAACAGCCAGGACAAGGCAACTTTACGTTATATTACTTGTGAATATCTCCCAAACCATAAAGGTTTGGGAGATAAGACTTATGTAATTTTTAATGTTTTTTTAAGGGCTACAATATAAAATAAAGTGATTTTCAAGTATTACTATCCCTTTAATAAATACAGCACTGGGGAACTTATTCCTAATACCGCTATCATTTCAGGACCACCATAACATACAAAAATGTTTGAGTGAATCAGTTCCCAGAAGCAACATCTAAAGGACAGATCTAAATGTGAACTCATAAATTAAAGAGACAGAAGTATGCGCCTTACTAAGGGGTAGGCTGTTGATGTCACCTATACGCCTCATAAAAATAAATGTAAACAATAAACATTGTAATAAATAAATATAAAGAAACATATTTTAGGAAATGTAATGAACCATAAACTGTACTGAATAGTTCCCCCAAAAGCCTAATCTAAGGAAAAGCTTGGCCTGACTACCAATAGCAAAGGGTTGAACTAGATGGACGCAAGTCTTTTTTCAACCTAAATTACTATGTTACTATGTTACTATGTAGCATGCTTTAGTATCTTGGAGGTTAATATTTACCTAGATCATGTCCAATCCCACGTTGTCAAATGATGAGTACTTATGAGAATACTTGGTGTTGATGAAATTTGAATAGTGAATTTTCTGGCTTTTATGTGAGTGAGAAATGTAACATTGGCTTTAATTAAAGTAGTTCTCTTTTTTTAATTTTTTTTATTTTTTAAATTCAATATTTATTGAGTTTTCAAGTAACAGGGATACAGAAAAAGAAACAAGGAAGGGTACAGAGAACATGACAAAACAAAGGCCGAAAGATGCGAAAAATAAAATGAAATGATTAGCTCCATGTGGACTCGAAAACCCAACAGAAGAAAGAGGAAGAAGAAGAGAGAGGAGAAGAAAAGAAAAAAATGGAAAAGCATGTCACAGTGGAATTCAGGGGGTGCCACTAAATTTATCCATGGGGACCAGACTCGGAGGTATGAAGCAGAAGAGTTGTGCAGATACGCAGTTAGTTTCTCCATACAAAGCAATTATCTAATTGGGCTTGACATGGTAGTATGGATTTCCAGTGATAGGAAACATGGCAGCAAGCCATGGCACAGACCCGAAAACCTAACTTATTAGATGTATGGGATAAGGGCAGGTGCTTTTTTAATTTTTAATAGCAGTTGCCACTAACTGCATTGTGACAGAATGGTTGTCACCCAGAGAATGAAATGTGTCTGTTTTCAGTGATCGCCATTGTCTTAACATGTGTTCCCATTCTTGAAACATTAATGTCCCCTGTGTGTGCATGCATTAGAGAGTGTTGTCCAGTTACCAGCAGTGAATGGGTTGGTTAGTGTGTATGATGTACAGAGGGATGGTGCCATCCAGTCTAGCTAAACCCAGAGATTGTGTTATGAGATAGCCAGCGTTGGTCAGAGAGAAGGGGGGTAGGGCAAATCTGTGTGTGGAATGTGTGTATCGTCCCCCTCACATCAGGCCAAGCAGAACAGACCTGGTAGATGGGAACTGTGACATCACATCCTGTAGGGGGTGGGTAGAAAAAAGCCTAAGAGAGAGAGAGAGAAGAAAGAGAGAGAGAGAGTTGAAATATGTAGGAAGAGTAGAATAGGCCTCTCCATAATGGTGGGAGGCCTAGGGTTCATGGGCATTCTAAAGGAGTACTGCAGAAACTGGGACTGGTGAGTGCCCTCATCGGAAGAGTTAGAGTGAGCGGGCACTGTAGGGCCAGGTCCCCTTTTCAGTTGTGGGCTGTAAGTCAAGGCGGCTTCAGACACAGAGTACCCTGATGTACCCCCCACAAGGATCTTAGGATGTCTTCCCCAACTCCTCTGCCAGTACTAAAAGATACAAGGAACCTTCATATAATCCAGCAGCATGTGTAGTGGGCAGGATGCCCACTCTTGCCTCTAGTGGGACTATGTGTAAGCTCCAGCCTTAAGCTAAAATGGACTGTGAGTATTATATGTAACCCCTGTAATTGTTGACCTATGTTTGTGTGCCGTGACCTCTCTAATAAATGCAATTTGCTATCTTTTTGTCTGGCTGGATAAATCGCTTAACCCTCGGTCTACCAATCAGTAACCCCTGTACCCCAGTCACATGCATTATTTTCTGATGTCTGTAACAGACACATTTATAAATTTGTTTTGACGTGTTATCATTGTGAACCCTTAGCATTCTCATATGATTCTTTCACACTCAAAAAGTTCTCATTCTCATGGGCAACAGAAATGCTGAAGTTCCCTGTATCTTCAGGCACCCCTCTCCTGTGCTTCCCCACCAATCAGAATACAGGAAAGGAATATCTGATGGCTGGTACATGTGAGCTCCATTCATTGGGGGTTGCAATTAGCATGGCAGTCTCCATTATTGCTCTTGTGTATGGTCTGCCAGTGGGCTCACACATCACAGTGCAGAAACTTCCTCACTAAAACTTTATTGTGCTTCTGAGCGTACGCAATAAAATTGCATTACACTGGATTTTTGCACGACCTCAAGGTAATTAGTTGCCTGTGTGAAATGCACCATACTAAAGTATGTTACCTTTCCACACAGGCAAAAGATCCTGCATTGTTATCTGCGGTGTGAAAGGAACCTTAAACTAGCACAGATAACTGCAGAGGAAAATTAAACAAAACTTTTTCCAAGGACAAATTTCAGTCTTCACTGAAATTGGCTTATTTTTAATCCTATGGGTGTTAAAGGGATAGTAATGTTTCACAATAAAAGCAGCTCCAATTAATCTTCATAGTATTTGGGCAATGCAGAGTGTTATTCCAATACTGTCAGAATTGTAGTACAAGAGTAATTGAATGATAAAGTATCCCTCTCCCGTCCCTTTTACTGATGTAACACTGCTCATCACAAAGCAACAAGGTGGTGTCCAGATGGCTTGCTGAGAGGGACAATCATCAATTAGCATAAGGGAAAAACTTGAAAAACCTGTCAATGGGGCAGGGCTTTTATTGTTCTCTCAGTAAGAAGAGTGTCCCTTGCTGTGAGCTGCCTGGTCCCAGGACCAGATTCCACATCTGAGGGGAGGTGGCTTACACTAGGTAAAAGGGGTGGGAGGAGGATAATTTATCATTCATTTTGAACTACAACTCTGACAGAACTGAAATAACATTCTCTGTGGCTCAAATACTATGAAGATTAATTGGAGCTGCTGTTTTTGTGAAATATTACTATCACTTTAAAGATGTCTTAAACACACTGGGGGGAGGTTCACTAAGCAGTGATAAAGAGGTGATAAAGTGAAGATTACCTCCAGTTTATCACTTCTCCAGTTCCTATGTTGTTCTATGGGGCTTATTCACCAAGATCTCAAAAGTTGAATAAATCTTGGTGCATAGGCTGCATAAAATTACATAGGAATTGGAGAAGTGACAAACTGGAGGAGTCAACTCCGCTTTATCACCTCTTTATCAAAGCTTAGGGAATCTCCCCCGTTGTTCCATAAAGCAAAGAGACATCCCTAGAAACCATATAGTTAACTAATGTTCATGCTGAGAATTTAGGTAAAAGAAGTCAGAGATGCTCCACTAGGCTCATGAGCTAGAAAGGGTATGCAAAGAGCTCACTAGGAGTATGTCCTACACCCAGGGTGCAGTCTCTTCTAGCTCACAAGTGCCATACACAGAGAAGAAATATTCTGAAGCATATCATACAGGTCCTACCAAAATGATAGGCCAGCTACACAATACCAGACAATTCTTCACTGAACAAGGGAAACAGCAAACCCCAGACATACGTTTGAGACTTTTAGGGCCTCATCAATCAGGTGCAGCTCTAGGTCCTTGTGAGCAAGGGTACAATGTCTGGATTTGCCCCAGCAGCCTTAGGGTGACTGACCCTAAGAGCAGTGTGCATGTATATATATTATATATATAGTAGAAGTCAGAGATGCTCATTTAAGCTCATGAGCTTGCAAGAGTATGCAAAGAGCTCATGAGGACTATGTCCACTTTTAGCTCACAAGTTCCATACAGAGAGAAGAAATATTGTGAATTGTGTCATACAGGTCCTGCCAAAACAACAATCCAGCCACAAAACTCAAGACAATAAGAGAAATAGCTAAATCCACACCTACATCTCATCCTTAATGAGCCTCACCTTATCCCTCAGTGCCCTTGTGAGCAAGGGTACCACATCTGGATTCCCCCCATTACCTTAAGGGTGACTAAACCTAAGAGCAATTTGCATATAGATAGTAGTCAGAGATGCACAACTCAGCTCATGAGGTTGCAACGATTTGCAAAGGACTCACTAGGACTATGTCCTGCGCCACAGGTGCAATCTCTTTTAGCTTACAAGTGACATACAAAGAGAAGAAATAGTCTGAAGCATATCATACAGATCCTTCCAAAGCAACGGTATAGCCACAAAATGCTCTAAACAAGGAAAACAGCTAACTCCAGACATCTTTGGTAGACCTTGTCAGTGACATGCAGCTGATCTCTCTACACCCTTGGGAGCAAGGGTACTAGGTCTGTATTCCAACTATTACCCTTAGGGTGACTTACCCTAAAAGCTTTTTGCATATAGACAGAAGAACTCAGAAATGCTCAACTAGACTCAAGAGCTAGAAGCGGTATGCAAAGAGCTTAAAAGGACTATGTCCTGTGCCCAGGATACAATCTCTTTTAGCTCAGAAGTGCCATACACAGAAAATAAATATTCTGAAGCATATCATAGGGTCCTGCCAAAATGACAGTCCAGCCACAAAATGCAAGACAATTCTTCTCTGACCAAGAGAACCAGTGAACCCCCACACATATAGTTTGCCCTTGGTGTGCTTTGTTGGTGAGGTTCAGCTGATCCCTCTAGACCCTTGTTAGCAAGGGTACCACATCCAAATTCCCCCTATTATCCTTAGGGTTCCTAACTAGTGATGAACGAGCACCCCAATGCTCGGGTGTTCGGGTGCTCTGACCGAGCACCCCCTGAGGCTCGAGTGCTCGGCCGAGCACCCGAGCCCCATTGAAGTCAATGGGAGGACTCGAGCATTACACCAGGCACCCCCTGCTCTGATGAGGGGAGGGTGCCTGGTTCATAGGAAAAGGTCAGAAAATTATGGAAACACCACAGAAATGGTAAAGGGACAGCATAGGGAGGATGTCTGGATGCATCTTGGACTCCAACATCGCTGCTGGGAACGATCTTTCGCCCGTAGTACGCCATTTTTACAGACTGACCGTAAAACACACAAAAAGGAAAATAAAAACGACTTTAGGCGAAAAATTGTTACCAAACAGTATTTGCTGTATATTTACTTGTATATCATCTGCAAATTCTCCCAAAAATTTCCTCGATTTTTCTGAACTGAGGCCATGATTAAGAGGGAAACGTGCGCAGAGGCAAATTCTCCCAAAAATTTCCTTGATTTTCAGAACTGAGGCCATGATTAAGAGGGAAACGTGCACAGAGGCAAATTCTCCCAAAAATTTCCTTGATTTTCAGAACTGAGGCCATGATTAAGAGGGAAACGTGCGCAGAGGCAAATTCTCCCAAAAATTTCCTTGATTTTCAGAACTGAGGCCATGATTAAGAGGGAAACGTGCGCAGAGGCAAATTCTCCCAAAAATTTCCTTGATTTTATTGAACTGAGGCCATGATTAAGAGGGAAACGTGCGCTGAGCTGACCATCTAAAACATTATGGGTAAGGGTCTGCTGCAGAGCTGACCATCCTAAACATTATATGCGAAGGCCCGCTAGTGAGCTGACGCTATAAAACATTATATGAGAGGGCCCGCTAGAGAGCTGACCCAATAAAACATTATATGAGAAGGCCCGCTGGTGAGCTGACCTATATAAAAATTGTCAAACAGGGCCCGCTGGTGAGCTGGCCCTATATAAAAATTATATCACAGGGCCCGCTGGTGAGCTGGCCCTATATAAAAATTATAGCACAGGGCCCGCTGGTGAGCTGGCCCTATATAAAAATTATATCCCAGGGCATATGGAAGAGGAGGAGGAGGATGAGAAGATTAAGAGTCAACCATATACCCGTTTTTTGGGTGGAAGGGGTGAATGGGAATACAGAGTATTCACATCATTGTAAATAACATATATAAAGTGAGTTTATGTTCCCCCGGGGCTTTCCTCCAGTGGAGTGGAGAAGTCAGGGGAAATCCAGGCCTTGTTCATTTTTATAAGTGTCAACCTATCAGCATTGTCGGTGGAAAGGCGGATACGCTTATCTGTTATGATGCCACCAGCAGCACTAAATACCCGCTCAGACAGAACGCTGGCGGCAGGGCAGGCCAGCACCTCCAAGGCGTAGAGTGCCAGTTCATACCACGTGTCCAGCTTGGACACCCAGTAGTTGTAAGGCACAGAGGGATCATTGAGGACGCTGACACGGTCTGCTACGTACTCCTTCACCATCTTCCAAAACTTTTCCCTCCTTGTGACACTAGGCTGCGCATCAGGGTGAGGGTGCTGGCGGGGTGTCATGAAGGTGTCCCACGCCTTGGAGAGTGTTGCCCTGCCTTTCTCGGAACTGCTGTGTGCTCCCCTTTTCTCCCCTTCTCTGTTGGCCAAGGTAGCACGTACTCTGCCGCCAGCGTTGTCAGATGGAAAATTTTGGAGCAATTTTTCAACAAGAACCTTCTGGTATTGCACCATTTTGCTTGTCCTCTCCACCGGAGGAATGAGAGATGAGAAATTCTCTTTGTAGCGGGGGTCCAGAAGGGTGAACACCCAGTAATCCGTGTTGTTTAAAATGCGTATAACGCGTGGGTCACGGGAAAGGCAGCCTAACATAAAGTCAGCCATGTGTGCCAGAGTACCAACAGTCAAGATTTCGCTGTCCTCACCAGGAGGATGACTCTCAATCTCCTCATCCTCTTCCTCCTCTTCTGCCCACCCACGCTGAAGAGATGGAACTAAAGTTCCATGGCTACCCTCTGTAGCGGAGGCAACCGTGTCTTCCTCCTCCTCCTCCTCCTCCTCCTCCTCCTCCGCCTCCTCCAATTGTCGCTGAGAAGACGAAGTGAGGGTGCTCTGGCTATCACCTTGTGTAAGCTCTTCCTCCCCCATTTCCACCTCTTCCACATGCAAAGCGTCGGTTTTAATTGTGAGCAGCGAGCGTTTCAGTAGACACAGAAGTGGGATGGTTACACTGATAATAGCGTTATCGCCGCTCACCATCTGTGTCGATTCCTCAAAATTGCGTAAAACCTCGCAGAGGTCTGACATCCATTCCCACTCCTCACTTCTGATTACAGGAAGTTGAACGGAGAGGCGACGACCGTGTAACAGCTGGTACTCCACTACTGCCCTCTGCTGCTCACAAAGCCGGGCCAACATGTGGAAGGTGGAGTTCCAGCGCGTGCTCACGTCACACAGCAGCCGGTGAGCTGGCAATTGTAAGCGCTGCTGCAGCTTCAACAGGCCGGCCGAAGCTGTAGATGACTTACGGAAATGTGCACACACGCGGCGCACCTTGGTCAAGAGATCATGCACATTGGGGTAGGTTTTTAGAAATCGCTGCACCACTAAATTAAATACATGCGCTAGGCATGGTACGTGTGTGAGCTTGCCGAGCTCCAAAGCCGCCACCAAGTTACGCCCATTATCACACACAACCATGCCTGGTTGCAGGTTGAGTGGCGAGAGCCACTGCTCGGTCTGGTGACTAATCCCCTGCAACAGCTCTGAGGCCGTGTGCTGTTTGTCCCCAAGGCAGATCAGCTTCAGCACGGCCTGTTGACGCTTCCCCACTGCAGTGCTACACTGCTTCCAGCTACTGGCTGATGGGGGAGTGGCGCTGCGTGTAGAGAATTCGGAGGTGGAAACGGAGGAGGAGGAGCCAATAACGTAGGTGCTGGCGGAAACCCTGATGGAGGTAGGGCCCGCAATCCTCGGCGTGGGTAGCACCCGTGCCATCCCAGGGTCCGAGTCGCTCCCAGCCTCCACGACATTCACCCAGTGTGCCGTCAGGGAAATGTAGCGTCCCTGGCCACAAGCACTTGTCCATGTGTCAGTCGTTAAGTGGACCTTCCCAGTAACTGCGTTGGTCAGGGCACGGGTGATGTTACGGGACACATGGTGGTGTAATGCGGGGATGGCACACCGGGAAAAGTAGTGGCGGCTGGGGACCGCGTACCGAGGGACAGCTGCTGCCATCAGGCTGCGGAAGGACTCAGTGTCCACAAGCCTAAATGGCAGCATTTCGATGGCCAGTAATTTTGAAAGGTGTGAGGTTAGTGCTATGGCCTGTGGGTGGGTGGCTGGGTACTTTCTCTTGCGCTCAAATGCCTGGGGTAACGACATTTGGACGCTGTGCTGGGACAGGGAAGTGGATGTGGTCGCTGATGGTGCTTCAGATGGTACAGGTGCAGGGCGGGAGGTATGCGGGCCTGCGCCTTCGACAGGCGATTGGCCGGCACCGAAAACAGGGGAAGAGGAGGCAGTGGTGTGGCCTGCAGACACAGATGGGCGATCCAGGCGTTCCTCCCACTTATTACGGTGCTTGGATGCCATGTGTCGGATCATGCTGGTGGTGGTGAGGTTTCTAGTGTTCATGCCTCGGCTCATTCTGGTGTGGCACAGGTTGCAAACTACAATTCTTTTGTCGTCCGCACTTTCCTTAAAAAAACGCCATACCGCGGAACACCTACCCTTTGGCAAGGTAGATTTACGCAAGGGGGTGCTCCGTGGAACATTTGCGGGCCGGTTTGGTGCGGTCCGCCTTCTTTCTGTAGCCACACCACTGCCTCTTCCAGCCTGTTGCGGTGCTGCAGATGGCTCACCCTCAGGACTGCTGTCACCGCTCGGCTCTACACCTTCCCAGGTGGGGTCAGTCACCTCATCGTCCACCAAGTCCTCCTCCACTTCCTCACTCTGATCATCCTCCTCAAGTCTTGATCCCACCACATACTCAGTCATTGACAACTGTATAACATTCTCCTCAACAAGGTCTTGAGACGGAAATAGTGGTTGATTTAATGGCAACTGTGTCTCATCATCATCATCATCATCCACTACTTCCTTTGACCTTAAATGCCGTTCACATCTGTCATCTTCTTGTGATTGGGTAGCCTCTAGAGGTTGTGAATCAGGGCACAAGATGTCATGTTCCTCTGCAAGCGTGCTTGGAGAGAGGGTCAAATGAAGGATTGGTGATGAGACGAGCTCCTCACTATATCCCAGTGTGGGATCACTTCTTTGACCAGACCGTGTATGGTGGGAGGAAGGATGATCAGAGTGAGGATTATGTTGACCAGACTCTTGGCTACTGAGAGTGGACTTGGTGGAAGACAGGGTGGTGCTTAACCGACTGGAAGCAGTATCAGCTGTCATCCAACCGACCACCTGTTCGCAGTGGTCGGACCTCGAGAGTGATGTCCTGCGACGCCCTGTAAAATTAGACATGAAGCTAGGTATGGTGGATGTCTTTCTTTCTTGTGCTCTGGCACCAGGCACAGTTTCTCCGCGTCCTGACCCGCGCCCTGAACTATCAGGATCACGTCCACTTCCCCGTCCCTTTTTACCCGCCTTCTTCATCTTACACGGAATATGTGACTTTAATATTTGAGTTTGAAAACTTAACAGTATTTCTTCCTAGTCTGCAACTGTGCAGAGTACACAGAATAGGCTGCTAAACTGCGGTGACACACACTGAATGGAAAATGTGACTTTAATATTTGAGTTTGAAAACTTAACAGTATTTCTTCCTAGTCTGCAACTGTGCAGAGTACACAGAATAGGCTGCTAAACGGCGGTGACACACACTGAATGGAATATGTGACTTTAATATTTGAGTTTGAAAACTTAACAGTATTTCTTACTATTCTGCAACTGTGCAGAGTACACAGAATAGGCTGCTAAACGGCGGTGACACACACTGAATGGAATATGTGACTTTAATATTTGAGTTTGAAAACTTAACAGTATTTCTTACTATTCTGCAACTGTGCAGAGTACGCAGAATAGGCTGCTAAACGGCGGTGACACACACTGAATGGAATATGTGACTTTAATATTTGAGTTTGAAAACTTAACAGTATTTCTTACTATTCTGCAACTGTGCAGAGTACACAGAATAGGCTGCTAAACGGCGGTGACACACACTGAATGGAATATGTGACTTTAATATTTGAGTTTGAAAACTTAACAGTATTTCTTCCTAGTCTGCAACTGTGCAGAGTACACAGAATAGGCTGCTAAACGGCGGTGACACACACTGAATGGAATATGTGACTTTAATATTTGAGTTTGAAAACTTAACAGTATTTCTTACTATTCTGCAACTGTGCAGAGTACACAGAATAGGCTGCTAAACGGCGGTGACACACACTGAATGGAATATGTGACTTTAATATTTGAGTTTGAAAACTTAACAGTATTTCTTCCTAGTCTGCAACTGTGCAGAGTACACAGAATAGGCTGCTAAACGGCGGTGACACACACTGAATGGAATATGTGACTTTAATATTTGAGTTTGAAAACTTAACAGTATTTCTTACTATTCTGCAACTGTGCAGAGTACACAGAATAGGCTGCTAAACGGCGGTGACACACACTGAATGGAATATGTGACTTTAATATTTGAGTTTGAAAACTTAACAGTATTTCTTCCTAGTCTGCAACTGTGCAGAGTACACAGAATAGGCTGCTAAACGGCGGTGACACACACTGAATGGAATATGTGACTTTAATATTTGAGTTTGAAAACTTAACAGTATTTCTTACTATTCTGCAACTGTGCAGAGTACACAGAATAGGCTGCTAAACGGCGGTGACACACACTGAATGGAATATGTGACTTTAATATTTGAGTTTGAAAACTTAACAGTATTTCTTCCTAGTCTGCAACTGTGCAGAGTACACAGAATAGGCTGCTAAACGGCGGTGACACACACTGAATGGAATATGTGACTTTAATATTTGAGTTTGAAAACTTAACAGTATTTCTTACTATTCTGCAACTGTGCAGAGTACACAGAATAGGCTGCTAAACGGCGGTGACACACACTGAATGGAATATGTGACTTTAATATTTGAGTTTGAAAACTTAACAGTATTTCTTCCTAGTCTGCAACTGTGCAGAGTACACAGAATAGGCTGCTAAACGGCGGTGACACACACTGAATGGAATATGTGAATTTAATATTTGAGTTTGAAAACTTAACAGTATTTCTTACTATTCTGCAACTGTGCAGAGTACACAGAATAGGCTGCTAAACGGCGGTGACACACACTGAATGGAATATGTGACTTTAATATTTGAGTTTGAAAACTTAACAGTATTTCTTCCTAGTCTGCAACTGTGCAGAGTACACAGAATAGGCTGCTAAACGGCGGTGACACACACTGAATGGAATATGTGACTTTAATATTTGAGTTTGAAAACTTAACAGTATTTCTTACTATTCTGCAACTGTGCAGAGTACACAGAATAGGCTGCTAAACGGCGGTGACACACACTGAATGGAATATGTGACTTTAATATTTGAGTTTGAAAACTTAACAGTATTTCTTCCTAGTCTGCAACTGTGCAGAGTACACAGAATAGGCTGCTAAACGGCGGTGACACACACTGAATGGAATATGTGACTTTAATATTTGAGTTTGAAAACTTAACAGTATTTCTTACTATTCTGCAACTGTGCAGAGTACACAGAATAGGCTGCTAAACGGCGGTGACACACACTGAATGGAATATGTGACTTTAATATTTGAGTTTGAAGACTTAACAGTATTTCTTCCTACTCTGCAACTCTGCACACTACACAGAATGTGCTGCTAAACTGCGGCGAAGCACACTGAATGGAATATGTGACTTTGATATTTTAGTTTGAAGACTTAACAGTATTTCTTCCTATTCTGCAACTCTGCACAGTACACAGAATGTGCTGCTAAACTGCGGCGAAGCACACTGAATGGAATATGTGACTTTGATATTTTAGTTTGAAGACTTAACAGTATTTCTTCCTATTCTGCAACTCTGCACAGTACACAGAATGTGCTGCTAAACTGCGGCGACGCACACTGAATGGAATATGTGACTTTGATATTTTAGTTTGAAGACTTAACAGAATGTGCTCTAATCTGCAACTTTGCACACTAAACAGAATGTGCTCTAATCTGCAACTTTGCACACTAAACAGAATGTGCTCTAATCTGCAACTTTGCACACTAAACAGAATGTGCTCTAATCTGCAACTGTGCACACTAAACAGAATGTGCTCTAATCTGCAACTTTTCACACTAAACAGAATTTTTTTTTTTTTTTTTTTTTGTTTTTTTCCCCCCACACAAAATAACCTGCTGCCCCCACACACAGTAGTCCTAAAAAGGACTTTTGGTTCTTTTTTTCACAATTTTGGTTTTTTTCCTCCCTACACTGCCTTTCCCTTCCTATCCTCAGCTCTCCCTGGCTAAGACTGAGCCGAACTCGATGGTCAGGTGCTATACAGCACCCGACCACGGGTTCTGGCCAGCCAATCAGTGTAATGCCAGCAGCCAACATGGCTGCTGGCATTACACCGATGTCAGAGCCTCCCTGCACGTTTATTGGCTGCGCAGCAGCCGCAAAACGTGCGGGGAGGAGACCCAAACATGGCGGGCGAGCACATGCGGTACTCGTACGAGTACCGCCATGTGCCGAGCAGAGCGATGCTCGAGCTGATCCGAGCATCGGCCGAGCATGCTCGCTCAACACTATTCCTAACACTAAGAGCAATTTGCATATAGATAGAAGTCAGATGCACAACTAGGCTCATGAGCTTGCAAGGGTATGCAAAGAGCTCACTAGGACTATGTCCTGAGCCCCGCATGCAATCTCTTTTAGTTCACAAGTGACATACACAGTGAATAAATATAATGAAGCATTTCATACCAATCTGCAAAAACCACAGTCCAGCCACATACTACCAGGCAACATTTCTCTGAACAAGAGAAACCCCTAACCCAGACATCTTTGTTAGCCCTTGTCAGTGGCATGTAGCTGATCCCTCTAGACCCTTGTGAGCAAGAGTACCAGGTCTGTATTTCCACCATTACCCTTAGAGTGACTAACCCTAAAATCTATTTACATATTGAGAGAACACAGAAAGACTCAACTAGAATCATGAGCTAGAAATAGTATTCAAAGAGCTCATTGGGACTATGCCCTGCCAAAACAACAATCCAACCACAAAACTCAAGACAACAAGAGAAACAGCTAAATCCACACCTACATCTCATCCTTGATGAGCCTCACCTTATCCCTCAGTGCCCTTGTGAGCAAGGGTACCACATCTGGATTCCCCCCATTACCCTAAGGGTGACTAAACCTAAGAGCAATTTGCGTATAGATAGTAGTCAGAGATGCACAACTCAGCTCATGAGGTTGCAACGATTTGCAAAGGACTCACTAGGACTATGTCATGCATCACAGGTGCAATCTCTTTTAGCTTGCAAGTGACATACACAGAGAGGAAATAGTCTGAAGCATGTCATACAGATCCTTCCAAAGTAACAGTGTAGCCACAAAATGCTCCAAACAAGGAAAACAGCTAACTCCAGACATCTTTGGTAGACCTTGTCAGTGGCATGTAGCTGATCTTTCTAGACCCTTGTGAGCAAGGGTACCAGGTCTGTATTCCCACCATTACCCTTAGAGTGACTAATCCTAAAAGCAATTTACATATTGATAGAACTCAGAAAGACTCAACTAGAATCATGAGCTAGAAATAGTATTCAAAGAGCTCATTGGGACTATGCCCTGTGCCCCAGGTGCAATCTCTTTTAGCTCACAAGAGGCATACACAGAGAAGAAATACTCTGAAGCATATCATACAAGTCCTACCAAAATACCAGACAATTTTTCTCTGGGCAAAAGAAACAGCAAACCCCACACGTGTCAGCCTTATTGTGTCTCATGGGTGCTGTGCAGCTGATCCCTCCAGGGTCTTGTGAGCAAGGGTACCATGTCTGGATTTGCCCCAGCACCCTTAGGGTGACTGACCCTAAGAGCAGTGTGCATGTATATATATTATATATATAGTAGAAGTCAGAGATGCTCATTTAAGCTCATGAGCTTGCAAGGGTATGCAAAGAGCTCCACTTTTAGCTCACAAGTTCCATACAGAGAGAAGAAATATTGTGAATTGTGTCATACAGGTCCTGCCAAAACAACAATCCAGCCACAAAACTCAAGACAATAAGAGAAATAGCTAAATCCACACCTACATCTCATCCTTAATGAGCCTCACCTTATCCCTCAGTGCCCTTGTGAGCAAGGGTACCACATCTGGATTCCCCCCATTACCTTAAGGGTGACTAAACCTAAGAGCAATTTGCATATAGATAGTAGTCAGAGATGCACAACTCAGCTCATGAGGTTGCAGAGGTTGCAGAGAAGAAATACTCTGAAGCATATCATACAAGTCCTACCAAAATACCAGACAATTTTTCTCTGGGCAAAAGAAACAGCAAACCCCATACGTGTCAGCCTTATTGTGTCTCATGGGTGCTGTGCAGCTGATCCCTCCAGGGTCTTGTGAGCAAGGGTACCATGTCTGGGCTCACCCCCCCCCCATTACTCTTAGGGTGACTAATAGTGATGAGCGAGCATGCTCGGCCGAAGCTCGGTTCGGCTCGAGCATCGCTCTGCTCGGCACATGGCGGTACTCGTACGAGTACCGCATGTGCTCGCCCGCCATGTTCGGGTCTCCTCCCCGCACGTTTCGCGGCTGCAGCGCAGCCAATAAACGTGCGGGGAGGCTCTGACATCAGTGTAATGCCAGCAGCCATGTTGGCTGCTGGCATTACACTGATTGGCTGGCCAGAACCCGTGATCGGGTGCTGTATAGCACCTGACCAGCGAGTTCGGCTCAGTCTTAGCCAGGGAGAGATGAGGATAGGAAGGGAAAGTCAGTGTAGGGAAGAAAAGTGTGTTTCAACAACAAAAAGACCCAAAAGTCCTTTTTAGGACTATTGTGTGTGGGGGCAGCAGTTATATTTTGTTTTGGGGGGAAGAGTTTAAAAAAAAAACGTCACATATTCCGTTCACTGTGCCTAGCCGCAGATTAGCAGCACATTCTGTTTAGTGTGCAAAGTTGCAGATTAGCAGCACATTCTTTTTAGTGTGCAAAGTTGCAGATTAGCAGCACATTCTGTTTAGTGTGCAAAGTGTAAAAAATAAAAGTCACTTATTCCGTTCACTGTGCCTAGCCGCAGATAAGCAGCACATTCTGTTTAGTGTGCAAAGTTGCAGATTAGCAGCACATTCTGTTTAGTGTGCAAAGTGTAAAAAATAAAAGTCACATATTCCATTCACTGTGCCTAGCCGCAGATAAGCAGCACATTCTGTTTAGTGTGCAAAGTTGCAGATTAGCAGCACATTCTGTTTAGTGTGCAAAGTGTAAAAAATAAAAGTCACATATTCCATTCACTGTGCCTAGCCGCAGATAAGCAGCACATTCTGTTTAGTGTGCAAAGTTGCAGATTAGCAGCACATTCTGTTTAGTGTGCAAAGTGTAAAAAATAAAAGTCACATATTCCATTCACTGTGCCTAGCCGCAGATTAGCAGCACATTCTGTTTAGTGTGGAAAGTTGCAGATTAGCAGCACATTCTGTTTAGTGTGCAAAGTGTAAAAAATAAAAGTCACATATTCCATTCACTGTGCCTAGCCGCAGATAAGCAGCACATTCTGTTTAGTGTGGAAAGTTGCAGATTAGCAGCACATTCTGTTTAGTGTGCAAAGTGTAAAAAATAAAAGTCACATATTCCATTCACTGTGCCTAGCCGCAGATAAGCAGCACATTCTGTTTAGTGTGCAAAGTTGCAGATTAGCAACACATTCTGTTTAGTGTGGAAAGTTGCAGATTAGCAGCACATTCTGTTTAGTGTGCAAAGTGTAAAAAATAAAAGTCACATATTCCATTCACTGTGCCTAGCCACAGATAAGCAGCACATTCTGTTTAGTGTGGAAAGTTGCAGATTAGCAGCACATTCTGTTTAGTGTGCAAAGTGTAAAAAATAAAAGTCACATATTCCATTCACTGTGCCTAGCCGCAGATAAGCAGCACATTCTGTTTAGTGTGCAAAGATGCAGATTAGCAGCACATATTCCGTGTAATATGAAGAAGGCGGGTAAAAAGGGACGGGGAAGTGGACGTGATCCTGATAGTTCAGGGCGCGGGTCAGGACGCGTAGAAACTGTGCCTGGTGCCAGAGCACAAGAAAGAAAGACATCCACCATACCTAGCTTCATGTCTCAGTTTACAGGGCGTCGCAGGACATCACTCTCGAGGTCAGACCACTGCGAACAGGTGGTCGGTTGGATTTCAGGTGATACTGCTTCCAGTCGGTTAAGCACCACCCTGTCTTCCACCAAGTCCACTCTCAGTAGCCAAGAGTCTGGTGAACATAATCCTCACCCTGATCATCCTTCCTCCCACCATAGAGGGTCTGGTCAAAGAAGTGATCCCACACTGGGATATAGTGAGGAGCTCGTCTCATCACCAATCCTTCATTTGAACCTCTCTCCAAGCACGCTTGCAGAGGAACATGAAATCTTGTGCCCTGATTCACAACCTCTAGAGGGTACCCAATCACAAGAAGATGACAGAGGGGAACGGCATTTAAGGTCAAAGGAAGTGGATGATGATGATGATGAGACACAGTTGCCATCAAATCAACCACTATTACTGTCTCAAGACCTTGATGAGGAGGATGATATACAGTTGTCAATGACTGAGTATGTGGTGGGATCAAGAAATGAGGAGGATGATCAGAGTGAGGAAGTGGAGGAGGACTTGGTGGACGATGAGGTGACTGACCCCACCTGGGAAGGTGGAGAGCCGAGCGATGACAGCAGTCCTGAGGGTGAGCCATCTGCAGCACCGCAACAGGCTGGAAGAGGCAGTGGTGTGGCTAAAGAAAGAAGGCGGACCGCACCAAACCGGCCCGCAAATGTTCCACGGAGCACCCCCTTGCGTAAATCTCCCTTGCCAAAGGCTAGGTGTTCCGCGGTATGGCGTTTTTTTAAGGAAAGTGCGGACGACAAAAAAATTGTAGTTTGCAACCTGTGCCACACCAGAATGAGCCGAGGCATGAACACTAGAAACCTCACCACCACCAGCATGATCCGACACATGGCATCCAAGCACCATAATAAGTGGGAGGAATGCCCGGATCGCCAATCTGTGTCTGCAGGCCACACCGCTGCCTCCTCTTCCCCTGTTTTCGGTGCCGGCCAATCGCCTGTCGAAGGCGCAGGCCCGCATACCTCCCGCCCTGCACCTGTACCATCTGAAGCACCATCAGCGACCACATCCACTTCCCTGTCCCAGCGCAGTGTCCAAATGTCGTTACCCCAGGCATTTGAGCGCAAGCGAAAATACCCAGCCACCCACCCACAGGCCATAGCACTAACCTCACACCTTTCCAAATTACTGGCCATCGAAATACTGCCATTTAGGCTTGTGGAGACTGAGTCCTTCCGCAGCCTGATGGCAGCAGCTGTCCCTCGGTACGCAGTCCCCAGCCGCCACTACTTTTCCCGGTGTGCCGTCCCCGCCTTACATCACCATGTGTCCCGTAACATCACCCGTGCCCTGACCAACGCAGTTACTGGGAAGGTCCACTTAACGACTGACACATGGACAAGTGCTTGTGGCCAGGGACGCTACATTTCCCTGACGGCACACTGGGTGAATGTCGTGGAGGCTGGGAGCGACTCGGACCCTGGGATGGCACAGGTGCTACCCACGCCGAGGATTGCGGGCCCTACCTCCATCAGGGTTTCCGCCAGCACCTACGTTATTGGCTCCTCCTCCTCCGTTTCCACCTCCGAATTCTCTGCGCGCAGCGCCACTCACCCATCAGCCGGTAGCTGGAAGCAGTGAAGCACTGCAGTGGGGAAGCGTCAACAGGCCGTGCTGAAGCTGATCTGCCTTGGGGACAAACAGCACACGGCCTCAGAGCTGTTGCAGGGGATTAGTCACCAGACCGAGCAGTGGCTCTCGCCACTCAACCTGCAACCAGGCATGGTTGTGTGTGATAATGGGCGTAACTTGGTGGCGGCTTTGGAGCTCGGCAAGCTCACACACGTACCATGCCTAGCGCATGTATTTAATTTAGTGGTTCAGCGATTTCTAAAAACCTACCCCAATTTGCATGATCTCTTGACCAAGGTGCGCCGCGTGTGTGCACATTTCCGTAAGTCATCAACAGCTTCAGCCGGCCTGTTGAAGCTGCAGCAGCGCTTACAATTGCCAGCTCACCGGCTGCTGTGTGACGTGAGCACGCGCTGGAACTCCACCTTCCACATGTTGGCCCGGCTTTGTGAGCAGCAGAGGGCAGTAGTGGAGTACCAGCTGTTACACGGTCGTCGCCTCTCCGTTCAACTTCCTGTAATCAGAAGTGAGGAGTGGGAATGGATGTCAGACCTCTGTGAGGTTTTACGCAATTTTGAGGAATCGACACAGATGGTGAGCGGCGATAACGCTATTATCAGTGTAACCATCCCACTTCTGTGTCTACTGAAACGCTCGCTGCTCACAATTAAAACCGACGCTTTGCATGTGGAAGAGGTGGAAATGCGGGAGGAAGAGCTTACACAATTTTGATAGCCAGAGCACCCTCACTTCGTCTTCTCAGCGACAATTGGAGGAGGCGGAGGAGGAGGAGGAGGAAGACACGGTTGCCTCCGCTACAGAGGGTAGCCATGGAACTTTAGTTCCATCTCTTCAGCGTGGGTGGGCAGAAGAGGAGGAAGAGGATGAGGAGATTGAGAGTCATCCTCCTGGTGAGGACAGCGAAATCTTGCCTGTTGGTACTCTGGCACACATGGCTGACTTTATGTTAGGCTGCCTTTCCCGTGACCCACGCGTTATACGCATTTTAGACAACACGGATTACTGGGTGTTCACCCTTCTGGACCCCCGCTACAAAGAGAATTTCTCATCTCTCATTCCTCCGGTGGAGAGGACAAGCAAAATGGTGCAATACCAGAAGGTTCTTGTCGAAAAATTGCTCCAAAATTTTCCATCTGACAACCCTGGCGGCAGAGTACGTGCTACCTTGGCCAACCGAGAAGGGGAGAAAAGGGGAGCACACAGCAGTTCCGACAAAGGCAGGGCAACACTCTCCAAGGCGTGGGACACCTTCATGACACCCCGCCAGCACCCTCACCCTGATGCGCAGCCTAGTGTCACAAGGAGGGAAAAGTTTTGGAAGATGGTGAAGGAGTACATAGCAGACCGTGTCAGTGTCCTCAATGATCCCTCTGTGCCTTACAACTACTGGGTGTCCAAGCTGGACACGTGGTATGAACTGGCACTCTACGCCTTGGAGGTGCTGGCCTGCCCTGCCGCCAGCGTTCTGTCTGA
Source organism: Rhinophrynus dorsalis (assembly GCA_037306005.1). Taxonomy (NCBI): domain Eukaryota; kingdom Metazoa; phylum Chordata; class Amphibia; order Anura; family Rhinophrynidae; genus Rhinophrynus; species Rhinophrynus dorsalis. The sequence continues at coordinate 439,199,484 of CM074722.1, read as the reverse complement.
GCGGGTATTTAGTGCTGCTGGTGGCATCATAACAGATAAGCGTATCCGCCTTTCCACCGAAAATGCTGATAGGTTGACACTTATAAAAATGAACAAGGCCTGGATTTCCCCTGACTTCTCCACTCCACTGGAGGAAAGCCCCGGGTGAACATAAAGTCACTTTAAATATGTTATTTACAATGATGGGAATACTCTGTATTCCCATTCACCCCTTCCACCCAAAAAATGGGTATATGGTTGACTCTCTTCCATATACCCTGTGATATAATTTTTATATAGGGCCAGCTCACCAGCGGGCCCTGTGATATAATTTTTATATAGGGCCAGCTCACCAGCGGGCACTGTTTGACAATTTTTGTATAGGTCAGCTCACCAGCGGGCCTTCTCATATAATGTTTTATTGGGTCAGCTCTCTAGCGGGCCCTCTCATATAATGTTTTATAGCGTCAGCTCACTAGTGGGCCTTCGCATATAATGTTTAGGATGGTCAGCTCCGCAGCAGACCCTCACCCATAATGTTTTAGATGGTCGGCTCAGCGCACGTTTCCCTCTTAATCATGGCCCCAGTTCCGAAAAATCTATGAAATTTTTTGCAGAATTTGCCTCTGCGCACGTTTCCCTCTTAATCATGGCCCCAGTTCCGAAAAATCGATGAAATTTTTTGCAGAATTTGCCTCTGCACACGTTTCCCTCTTAATCATGGCCCCAGTACCGAAAAATCGATGAAATTTTTTGCAGAATTTGCCTCTGCGCACGTTTCCCTCTTAATCATGGCCCCAGTTCCGAAAAATCGATGAAATTTTTTGCAGAATTTGCAGATGATATACAAGTAAATATACAGCAAATACTGTTTGGTAACAATTTTTCGCCTAAAGTCGTTTTTATCTTCCTTTTTGTGTGTTTTACGGTCAGTCTGTAAAAATGGCGTACTACGGGCGAAACATCGTTCCCAGCAGTGACGTTGGAGTCCAAGATGCATCCAGACATCCTCCCTATGCTGTCCCTTTACCATTTCTGTGGTGTTTCCATCATTTTCTGCCCTTTTCCTATGGACCAGGCACCCTCCCCTCATCAGAGCAGGGGGTGCCTGGTGTAATGCTCGAGTCCTCCCATTGACTTCAATGGGGCTCGGGTGCTCGGCCGAGCACTCGAGCCTCCGGGGGTGCTCGACCAGAGCACCCGAACACCCGAGCATTGGGGTGCTCGATCATCACTAGTGACTAACCCTAGAAAAATTTGCATATATATAGAAGTCAGGGATGCTCAACAAAGCTCATGAGCGTGCAAGAGTATGCAAAGAGCTTACTAGTACTATGTCCTGCAACCAGAGTGAAACCTCTTTTAGCTCACAAGTGCCATGCACAGAAAAGAAATATTCTGAAGCATATCATATAGGTCCTGCGAAATGACAATCCAGCAATTTGCATATAGATAGTAGTCAGAGATGCGCAACTCAGTTCATGAGCTTGCAAGGGTATGCAAAGGACTCCCTAGGACTACGTCCTGCACCCCAGATGTAGTCTCTTTCAGCTCACAAGTGATATACACAGAGAATAATTATTGTGAAGCATGTCATACAGATCCTACCAAAACCACACTCCAGCCACAATATGCCAGACAACTACTCTCTGAACAAGAGAAGCATCCAACCCCAGACATATATTTCAGCCTTATTGTGTATCATGGGTGAAGAGCAGCTGATCCCTCTAGGCACTTGTGAGCAAGGGGTCCATTTCTGAATTCCCCCATTACCCTTAGGGTGACCAACCATAAGAGCAATTTGCATATACAGAGAAGAAGTCAGAGATGCTCAACTTGGCTCATGAGCTTGAAAGGGTATACAAAGTATACAAGGGTATACAAAGAGCTCACTAGGGAAACAGCTAACCCCAGATGTATGTTTCAGCCTTGTTGGAGCTAGTCGGTGACGTGCAGCTGATCTCTCTAGGCCCTTGTGAGCAAGGGTTCCAAGTCTGGATTCCCCCTGTAAAATCGAAACGTATGTCTGTATTAGCTGTTTCCTTTGTTCAGAGAAAAATTGTCTGACATTTCGTGGCTGGACTGTCATTTTGGCAGGACCTTTATGATATGTTTCAGAATATTTCTTCTCTGTCTATAGCATTTGCAAGCTAAAAGAGATTGCACTCTGGGTGCAAGGACGCAGTCCTAGCGAGTTTTTTGCATACTCTTGTAAGCTCATGAGCTGAGTTGAGCATCTCTGATTTCTTCTCTGTACATGCTGAGAATTTCCCCAGTCGTTCAGCACTAAATATCTTCCCCTGTTGGAAAAGTTTAAACTAAGTCATTTCCATAAAACAGGAATGTTCTAACATTTTAAAAAAATGTTTGGTGCTAGAAATATCACAGCCTGTTGAAAAAAATTTAAACTAAGGGTCCTGTTGTTTGGAAATTGTCATCAAAATTTGAAAGAGTAAAATTTCCTAGTCATAGCTCCATGGCTATAGTTAGCTAATTAGTAATCCATTAGAATGTTCAGGCTGTAAATAAGGTAAGGGGGCATATTATTATGAGCTGTTAGTTCTACTTTAAGTAAATTTTAGTGTCACTTTTTGTTTTAGACTTGAGTGTTCAAAAGCATGATTTTGTTTTTGAAGAGTTAGTGTTAGCAACCATCGGCTAGAGGAAGGGGGTCACTTTTTTTGCTCATACATGACCCCTTCATCTAAAGTGTGATTGGCTGAGAGGTGGGGTTACAGTAGGGAATGCTCTTTGCCCTGCATAACCCCCACATCCCAGCCAATGGGAGAGTGTGAAAAATGTGTATGCCGTTTTAGCAACATAAAAGCCAATCCCTATTCATTTTTTTCTTACAACATCTTGAGTGTTAGTGGTGATGATGGTGGTAGTGGGTTATTAGGATCTTTTCTTTTACATCAATTGTGGAGGGGACTGCAGCAGTGGACCAGGAGTTTTCGGACACCACTGGATCTACAACATCAAGGTAAATGTTTCACATGGAACATGTGGGGAGATTGGGTACACATTTGTTCAATGGAGGATGGTGGGAAGAAGGAGCATACATCTGAGCAATGGGAGGGTGTGGGAAGTAGGGGTACACTTAAAATGATATTAATGTTGCTATTAAAGTGTTTCTCTGATTCTTCTTTATGGTTTTTATAACAACTAGAGCTATATTTCTTTACTTACATATTTGTAGTTAAAAACACTATTCAAGTCAAAAGGATCCCCCTCCTTCCCCTTTCCCCGCATCATGCTGCTTCTCTGTCTGGTCTGGATGGAGAGCAACAAAGGACAAACTTCAGTAAGCAAATGTAAAATCCTGTTCTCCTTTGTCAAGGGGGCAGGGTTTTCCTTATACTTACTGTCTGAAGATTGTCCCTCGCTGCAGCCATCCGGACCCACGACCGGATTCCAGATCTAACGGAAGGTGGGCAGGATGGGGATCATTTCAGCTTGAAAAGCATTTAAAGGGACAGTAATACTTTATTTTAAGTATCTTTAATATTGCACTTGTTAAAAAAATAAATGATATGTCCCGTTGCTGTAACTTTTAGCTTTTTAGAGTAATATTGTTCTAAAGTTCCCCCCTCCCGCCTCTTTTACACACATCAGTGCTCTAGTTGACAGACTTAGATTCTGGTCATACTACCGGATGGCTCTTCTGCAGAGCCGAAACAGCGTTATAGACAAAAAAAATTCTTCATTGGAACGGTCTTCAGAGTGGACCTTGTTTGAGGAAAGGTTCCACTGTTTATTGCCAGTTCCAGTGGTGTTGCTAAGTATGTATGAGGGGGCTAAATTCCCAGGGCTTGTGCTTTAAGCCCTGAATGTGGGGCATGTAAAAGGGCTAATTTCACTACTAAGAAAGGTGTAATTGGACTGCACAGTTTTCTACTTTAGGTTAGCCCCAGCTGCAGGTCTTTAAGGAACATATAATCTCCCCTGGCCAGTTCCAGTGCTACAGTTAAAGGATCGCTAACCCCTTTTAATAAGCTAACCCTCCAAATTTTCTCAGTATGTCTACCATGAATTGAATCCTTGGTTCAAGAGATAACATCTTTAATTCATGCTGGATGTCATGTTCATGGAAGTGGCCATAATGTTGTTGATAGGACTCCTGGGCTCTAAAGTGCACCCTTCCATTTTTTTCACTCAAACTGAAGTAGGAGGAGTTTGGGGTCCAGGAGTACAAATGGTCTGTAGAAGTGGGTTATGAAGAACGCTGGAAAGGGGGTTCTGTATCATCTTATGTTTTGGTTTTGTGTGTGAGTGTGTGTGACATAATACACATATACAATAAACTTTCCATATAGAGAATTAATTGCTATCCTTTCTTAAGGGGATAGAGGAAAATATCACATCATGCTCAGTATATGGGTTTAAGGGTTTAGACAGTACAGGGTTACAGGTGTTTTGCAAAGTGTAACACTGGAAGTGGGGTCCTTGTTAGAAAGATTACAATCTAAAGTGGTAAAAGGAGACATACAGAGTACAGAAGGGTTAAGTGTGGAATACAGCGCTAGAGTTATGGTTAGAATAGGGGGAACATAAATAAAGTAAGTAAATTATAAGAGCCTTCCTCCTGTGGCCGGGGATGGACCTTCTCCATATACTACTGGTTGGGCCACGAGCAAGCAGAATGCCGACACCACTGTCGTCGGCCCTATTTTATGCCTGGCGGGAGTTACAGATGGCACTGGGGTATACTGCAATACATCCTGACATGCCTCTGTGGGGAAGGGCAAGTCTGACACAACTAGAGACTCTGGAATTTGGTTTGATATGGTCTAGCAGGGGGATCATGACCTTGGGACATATATATCAAAATAACGTCCTTAAATCCTTTCAGCAACTACATTCTGAGTATCACTTGCCGAACACTATGTTTTACTCCTATTTGAGGCTGAGGCATGCTCTTCGAGATATGTGGGGGGACCGGGGGCCTGAGTTGGCTCCGTTTCCCTTGCTTTCTCTCCTGATTTTAACGCACAGACCAAAACCATTATCATTTATATATAACTGGGCGGTTGGATGACTAACTGATGCGGGTTGGAATTTACGGAGTAGATGGGAGACTGATGTGGGACCCTTGGACGACTGTGAGTGGGACGACACGTGTGGAGCAGCATCTGCAGTTGCCATTTCCTCGAGACATCAACTTGTACAACTTAAGATTCTATATTGCACCTACTATACCCCGGTATAACGGTGCCCATGATATCAGCGACATTTTTGACATATTTACTACCTGATGCCTTTTTATTGGCTGCGCTGTCTAGCTCCTCCCAGTGACAGCCTTTATATACCTTGGGCTGGTACTTATGGGTTGCCCTTTCGTGGTGTATCTGTTTTCTAGCGCTTGTTCCGATTACTCTCATTGATACCAGTGTATGACCCGGACTGTTTGACTACTCTGCCGGTTTACCGTTCCTGCTCTGTGTACCGACCAGGATTGGCTGACATTCCTGCTTCCTGTATTGACCTGGCCTGGCTGACGTTCCTGCTCTGTGTACCGACTCGGCTTGTCTGGTGATCCTGCTCCGTGTACCGACATGGCGTGATTGGTGATCCTGCTCCGTGTATCGAACCGGCTTGGCTGACGTTCCTGCTCTGTGTACTGACCAGGCTGGGTTGAAGTTCCTGTCCTGTACTGTTCCTGCTTGCTAGTCACTCTACTCTTGCTGTTGCTCATGCTTCAGTGGTCTTGCCAGAGCTCCGGTGGTCCGATTCCACATAAGTAGTCCAGTCCGTGATCCGCTCACTCATAGTGCCTGTGTTGTCCTCCGGTATATTCCGATTTGCACCACGTTCGCTTGGTCTGTTTCTGCCATTCCTGAGGTTGGGTTCAGTAGGGCGCCTCAGGTTACTTCCCATCTGTAGACCGGAGCATTCGTTAACCCCTTCAGGGGCAGTGCTGGGCATTCGTATATGAGTTTGAAGTCTCAGTTGGGCGTACATTATCCTATGGCACTAAGCACTGACTCACGTTTGTTTATAGTCTCCGGTGGGCGTTCACTTTGGCAGCCTTCCTCCTATGTTGCCTTAGCCAGATCTACGCTGGCTTAACCTGTCACATTCTTGTCAGTCGCTGTTGTTACTCTCTGCGTAGAGAGTTACATTGGGCCTCCCAACATCAGGGTCAACTCTGTCATTGGCCTAATTAGTTTCTCTTTGTCATATTTACACTGTATCAATTGCGATTTACCTGACCTGTGTCAGTACTGTATCTTTGTACTACATACTGGACCCGTGTGGGTTAATCATACCAGTGTAACCTGTCCTGTGTCAGTTTACCGTTTTTCTGTATGCTGGACCCGCGAGTGTTACTGTTATTCATTGTGTGCAAATAAAATTGTGTTTTTCCAAGACCTTCCATTTCTGAGTGTAATGAACCGTAACACCCGGTAAGACTGCATTTAATGTCCAATACCAAAAGCAAGTTTTGTCACAGATGTGATGGGATGGAGGGTACTTTTATGCATTTACTATGGGATTGCCCCCAGGTATCTGAATTTTGGAGAAGCGTACTCCAGATTTTGGAGGATGTCCTGCAGAGACCAATTCCTAACACGCCTAAATTGTGTATATTGTCTATTTTCCCTGATGAGATACAGGAGACCTCTGTAAGGACGCTCCTTAGGGAGCTTCTTGTTATGGCCAGAAAGACGATAGCCATGTTTTGGATGGTGGACATGGCTCCTACTTGTAAACTTTGGGTTGACCTGGTGACACAAACATTGCAGCTTTATAAGTTGGTTTACTTACATAGATAAATATGATAAAGTGTGGGGTTGCTGGCATTTACGAGGACCCAAAACTTGGGATTAGGATACGTGTGCAGTTGATATGAGTGGACATCTCATTATAATATTACAGGGATTCCACTGGGTTGGATCTGGAGTAGTATGCTACCTTTGTGAGACATCTACAGGTGTGGGGTTGGGGGTGGGGAGAGAGCGGGGGGGGGTTGGGAGCGAGGGGGGGGGAGTTAAAAGTGGGAAAACATTTTTTGGACCAAGTTGGGCCGCTCGTGCCATTTCTATACATTCTGTTTCATTCTCATGCGTGTACTCTTATTATGATTGATTATTTGAATTGTCTTTGTATGAGTCTTGTGTTGTCATGAGATTGGTCTGATTTGGCCCTTTAATAAAAACAATTTAAAAAAATTATAAGAGCCTTGGATGTACGAAGTCAGTGCTTTATAGCTTGTTGAAGCCTTGTTGAGACAGAGACAGTCTGGAAGATAGAGTATTCCACAGAATAGGAGCAGTAAGGGAAAAGGTCTGATAGGAGAGAAAGGCATGCCAGCTGTAGACACAAAAGGAGCCAAGAGAAGAATGTTGTTGGCTGACAGTATGTGGTGGGATGGGGTATAGCTATAAAAAAAGCACAAAGAAAAGAGGAGCAGACCCCTTCTAAGAGTATATCTGTATGGTACCGCTGGTATTATAAACACCCCTGCTATATTATGCTCACCAGATGAATGTCTTCAAAAGAACATATAAAGGATCCTTTAGGACATTTGTTCACAGATCTTGCTCCAGGAGGCCACTCAGGAATCCAGGGTTACTCAAAATCATTTATTTGGAAAAAACACACTAAAATACAAACCCACTTGAAGGAATATCCAATATCAATTGTGGAATTAAAAAATACATACAGAATTGCCAAACACGTTTCATGCTATCTTAGAGCACTTCCTCAGGGGCTCTTGTCACACAATAGATATATAAAAATACACATATATGTCTCCGGCACTCTAGTAATGCAGAGCGCTGGAAGATGACATCATCTCCCAGCGCTCTGCATTACTGGAGAGGGGACCTCGCGGGAGCTTCGAGCTGCTAATGGAGGTCTGTGCAGAAGGTGGCACAGACTTATCCTGCCATACCGCTGGACCACCAGGGAGGTAGGAGATGGACACTGGGGATCAATGGGGGCAATGTGGAGGTGGTCATTGAGGGCAATGTGGAGGTGGACATTGGGGGCAATGTGGAGGTGAACATTGGGGGCAATGTGGAGGTGGACATTGGGGGCAATGTGGAGGTGGACATTGGAGGCAAGGTGGAGACGGATATTGAGGGCAATGTGGAGATGAACAGTGTGGGCAATGTGGAGATGGACAATGGGGTCAATGTGGAGGTGGTCAATGGGGGCAATGTGAAGGTGGCCAATTGGGGGCAATGTGGTCAGGAGGAGTCCTATGACAATTTTTGCACTAGGGCCTGATGGCTTCTAGTTACACCTCTGTTTTCCTCAGAATTTGTCGACCTTTCCTGCATATAGTTCATGTGAGACAGTAAATAAAGGCTAAAAATACTCTCTCCTATACTGGGCAAAAGTTGATATAGTTTCACCTTCTGTGCCTTGATTGTGGATCAGGGGTTAATAACCATGCATTTGCTTTTTTTTTTAGCAAATGTCAATGACACAGCGGGGCGTTCTGTACGTGCAGGGGGGTGGAAGAGGCCCTCCCTGCAGCATATCTGCGCTCTTTGCTCGGTGTACAGTGACTATGTTCCTTTTGTCTGTTTGTTTTGACTTTTTTTACCTCTTTTTTCTCAGAAAGATAAGGCCCTGTTAAATGAATTGCACGTTCTGCACAGAGTCCTTCATGAGTCCAGAACTCACAGTAATATGCTTTTCTCAGGAAAAAAATTGTATCAGCAAAGCTATAGATAGATAGAGATAGAGTCTCACAGTGCACTGCACCATATGAGACAAATAAAGATTCCCGAATCCCCCTTGATTTAAATTAGGATTTTAACACTTTGAATGCTAGAATACTTGGCAATGTGCTGGAGAACGCTCTAGCATTCAAGGGTTCCTCAAAGCTATATTTTAATTATAAGGACTTTTCATTTGTTTCCTTGGGCATCACTGGTTTGCCCCAGAATTACACCTGAATATGGCCCTAAGAAACAAGAAAAAGGGGTCATAAACATGTCTTTCAGAACTTAAGACATTCAGCCGACTGGAGCGAAGGTGGGTAAGGAAAGTAGTCAGACAAGAGAGAAGGGATCAAAAAGAAATCATCCCCCTGGGAGACATAGTAGATAGGGAAAGGAGACACATTTTATGAAGGAATCACAGGAGAACAAGGATTGGTGGATTTTATTTTCATAGTTTAGGCTGGCCCTGATAAAGAGTTTTGTGCCAGAAAGTGTTGTGTAATAAATAATAAATGATAAGGGGTTAGCTTGGTAAACTGTCCCCTATTTTAGCTGAGATTAGAACTATAAAGTTGTTCTAGTATAATATTTAAGTCTCAGGGACTTACCATCTCTATCATAGTAGTCCAGGCTTTTGATATGACCTTGAGGAACTTCTGTAAAGCATTATTTTTGTTAAATTGCTCAGCCAATATCACTGACAGTTCTGACAGCTACACCTTAATGGATTGTGGTTTTAGGCCTATTTCAAAACCTTCCTGTAGAAAATCTAAGATGTTGTAATGGATCCCCTTGCTATCCATTTACTGTAGAACTGGTTCTTAATGATAGACCATATTCTACAATAGATATTAGATTAAATAACTTTTTACCTGATATGATAGCCATGCTACTGCATTCGACAGGCCCGGTAATCTCAGTGATTGCTGCTCAGTATCTATCAGTTTAACAAAAAGGTTGATAAAGATAGGAGAAATACTTATTTTAAATCAAAACTGGGGCAGATTAAATTCAGCAGCTGGTATACTTGTGGCTTGACTGGATTAGGATTTAATCAGCATCAGACACACTCACGGCATAATTGCAGAAGAATTGATATATTGGCAGGTACTCTTGAAGCTTAACTGGAACAATAGTTAGATGAAACAGCAATGAACTAGTGGAAACAATCTGATGCAAACTCCAATGCAGAGACAGGTAACTTGTCATTGAATGCCATCCAAAGAACCAGGAAGGGGAGAATCTAAAGGTACAGGGCAAAAAAAAACTTTTATTTTATAGTATAGTACAGTGCAGACCTTTTAACTTCAGAATCAGCAGTTTACAATAAATAAAATAAAGAGCAAAACAGCTGGTGCAGCAATACCACTACTCTGTATATTCTTGTACCTCTTGTTTTTGCAGATGTAGGAGTGAGTGAGTGAGTGTAAGTAACACAGTATATCAAGTTATGCCTGTTTGTCTTGTCTTGAAATTTGTATAATGTATTATGTCTGTCTGCCTAGCATTTGTCACTCAGTCTCAGTAAAGTCTCAGGCTCAGTAGGCTAAGGTAGGAAAGATCACCAGCATATCTGATTGTCAATTATCAGTAAACAAGATTTTTTTTTAATTAACTTTTCTTCCAAATCCACACCCAGAAAACAACTGGAAGTATCTACTCCCAATATCTCTATCAAGAAGCTTCAGCTTCTTTTCTCCTTGCCTATCTGCCTACACTACCACTAGGTAGAATTACAAAATGAGCTGCTTACATTGTCTTCCAAGGACAGAGTGGCAACATGTAGCACAGAGGAAATACATGGACAAATTCTCAATGTGGGGAAAAAATAATCATGATTTCAACCTGATGAAAAAGGCAGAAAAAAGTGGAAACTTACATTTTTTCGCTGGAAATCCTACGTATGTTGTTTTGCATGTTTCTCTTTCTCAGTGTTTTGCAGCTTATTCTCAACAACACTGAACGTGACTGGTAGGGCTTAGACTTGAAAGTGGTGACACTGATGATGATGACCAAGACAATGATTGTGTATATTTATGCATGTTTAGTTGTCCAGAGTAAGACTTTACAGTTGATCTCTTGGAGAGTATATAAACATTCTAAAGAAACCCTCCCTGGACCCAAACTCACTGTCAAACTACCGGCCCATTTCTCTACTTCCATTCGCCTCCAAGCTCCTTGAACGTTTTGCATACAACCATCTCACTAAATACCTCTGCTTCCATTCCCTTCTAGATCCCTTGGAATCTGGATTCCGTCCTCATCACTCCACTGAGACTGCCCTCACTAAAGTGGCCAACGACTTGCTCTCCGCAACGTCAAAAGGCCACTACTCCCTACTCATCTATACTCGTCTATATGTATACCTATGTACATGGGTCTGTGAGTATGTCTGTATATATATAGGTGTGTAGCTATATGCCTATTGTCGATGCTGTCTATGTGTGTGTGTGTGTGTATATATGTATATATATATATATATATATATATATATATATATATATATATATATATATATATACACACCTAGGTATATGAGTGTGATGTGTGGGTCTATATGTATATACCTTTTGTATATGGGTATGGCTGTGTGGGTCTGTGAGTGTTTTTATAGAATATGTGTGTAGGTATATATATATATATATATATATATATATATACATATATATATATATATATATATATGTATGTGTACTTGCCTATGTGTGTGGATGTGTCAGTGTGGATATAGTGGTATGTAAACTGCTCCAAAAAATAAAGGGAACACTTAAACAACACAATGTAACTTGAAGTCAATCGCACTTCTGTGAAATCACACTGTCCACTAAGGAAGCAACACTGATTGACAATCAGTTTCACATGCTGTTGTGCAAATGGAACAGACAACAGGTGGAAATTATAGGCAATTAGCAAGACACCCCAATAAAGGAGTGGTTCTGCAGGTGGTGACCACAGACCACTTCTCAGTTCCTATGCTTCCTGGCTGATGTTTTCGTCACTTTTGAATGCTGGCGGTACTTTCACTCTAGTGGTAGCATGAGACGGAGTCTACAACCCACACAAGTGGCTCAGGTAGTGCAGCTCATTCAGGATGGCACATCAATGCGAGCTGTGGCAAGAAGGTTTGCTGTGTCTGTCAGCGTTGTGTCCAGAGCATGGAGGCGCTACCAGGAGACAGGCCAGTACATCAGGAGACGTGGAGGAGGCCGTAGGAGGGCAACAACCCAGCAGCAGGACCGCTATCTCCGCCTTTGTGCAAGGAGGAGCAGGAGGAGCACTGCCAGAACCCCTCAAAATGACCTCCAGCAGGCCACAAATGTGCATGTGTCCACTCAAATGGTCAGAAACAGACTCCATGAGGGTGGTATGAGGGCCCAACGTCCACAGGTGGGGGTTGTGCTTACAGCCCAACACCGTGCAGGACGTTTGCCATTTGCCAGAGAACACCAAGATTGGCAAATACACCACTGGCACCCTGTGCTCTTCACAGATGAAAGCAGGTTCACACTGAGCACATGTGACAGACGTGACAGAGTCTGGAGATGCCGTGGAGAACGTTCTGCTGCCTGCAACATCCTCCAGCATGACCGGTTTGGCGGTGGGTCAGTAATGGTGTGGGGTGGCATTTCTTTGGGGGGCCGCACAGCCCTCCATGTGCTTGCCAGAGGTAGCCTGACTGCCATTAGGTACCGAGATGAGATCCTCAGACCCCTTGTGAGACCATATGCTGGTGCGGTTGGCCCTGGGTTCCTCCTAATGCAAGACAATGCTAGACCTCATGTGGCTGGAGTGTGTCAGCAGTTCCTGCAAGAGGAAGGCATTGATGCTATGGACTGGCCCGCCCGTTCCCCAGACCTGAATCCGATTGAACACATCTGGGACATCATGTCTCGCTCCATCCACCAACGTCACGTTGCACCACAGACTGTCCAGGAGTTGGCGGATGCTTTAGTCCAGGTCTGGGAGGACATCCCTCAGGAGACCATCCGCAACCTCATCAGGAGCATGCCCAGGCGTTGTAGGGAGGACATATGGGCACGTGGAGGCCACACACACTACTGAGCCTCATTTTGACTTGTTTTAAGGACATTACATCAAAGTTGAATCAGCCTGTAGTATGGTTTTCCATTTTGATTTTGAGTGTGACTCCGTATCCAGACCTCCATGGGTTGATAAATTTGATTTCCATTGAGAATTTTTGTGTGATTTTGTTGTCAGTTCATTCATTCAGATCTAGGATGTGTAATCTTAGTGTTCCCTTTATTTTTTGGAGCAGTGTATATGTGTGTGGATTTGTGTTTGGGTATTTTTATTGATATTATTGACATATCAAAATAAAAATTAAACTGCAATCCGATCACATGTAGATGCACACACAATCACAGACAAAAACCCCCCAAAACAAACACACTAAACAATCTGCATAGGTATAAAGGTGTCTGTGTGTATCTGGCTACTTGAATTGGTATAATACAGGGGGTGTCCTGATGGGGCATTGAGACTGCACGGATATGGTTCTGGGCTCTGTTGGTCCCATCAGCTCTGTTCATCTGCAGTGGGATTTTGGCCCTCCCTATCATCTCAGGCTTGGTGCTGGCTGCTGAGGGCTCCTGGTGGAAGCTGTGCAGCTGGGATGCTTCGGACGCCCCAGTATGTGTTGTCCCCTGGGAAGGAGGGTCGTTCTGGAGGGGGGGGGGCATCGGTTGGCCATTGGATACCAGAGGTACCAGATTCCTTTACGGTTAATGGCAATGGGATGGCATGGAAGTGGCCTTGCCAGGCTTTCACGCCAGCTTTCTTCTCCCTGGGTGCATCCAACACTGCAGGAGTAATGGGCTGGGGCTACTTCGGGTCCAGGCTCATTGGGGGCTTCGAGAGTGGAGGTGGCCTGTATGGCTCACCCCAGACCTTCCTAAGGCTGGTGGTGTGATGTGAATCTCCTTCAGAATGGACAACAGGTGGAACCTCTGGTGTTGCTGCTGGTGTGTGGGGATCCTTACACTGTGTATCTGTGGCTGCAGCAGGTGGTCATCGGATGGCTTGGTGTTGGTATGGCATGTGGCTGTTTGGCAGTTTGTTCAGTGGTCTTTCTCTCACTCCTCTTTGTTCCAGTTGCCTTGTGCGGATCGTGCATGAAGGTATGGTGCTATGGCTTTCTCGGGATATTGCAATAGCACTGGGTGGTTACGGACTGGTGTCCTTTGGGGGTCAGATTCACTCAATGTGTTTTTGGCGGGCAGGCTTGTTGGGTGACTGTGCCAGGTGGTTGGCTCCGGTGGCGATTCCGGTGGGGAAGTGGTAACTGTTTTTTCATTTGTGTCATTGTGTCCTGACTTTTTCCTGGTGAGGGCTGCCTATGGGAATGTAGATGTATTGGTGTATGGGTTGATAGTTATGTACTTTTACAGGTAGGGTTCGGGGTTTGTAGGTGGTCTGCTTGGGGGGGTGAGCTTCGACTGGTGACCCGGTTTGTTAAATTCCATGGCTTGTTCAGGTGCTGGTATATGGGCTGTTTGTTGGAGATATGCATGCGGTTCACGGATGGGTTGGATGTCTGTGGAGTTGAAGGGCTGGTGTGGGCTATTTTGGTGGCCAGGTGTTTATCATTCTAGCTCAAGTTCTGGGTTTGTTTGTGTTTTCTTGGTAGTGTGACTGTTTCTGTATTGTGGGGTATGTGTCTGTTTGTGTCTCTTAGGTATCTGTATGGGTTTCCATATTTGTTTCTGGATATGTGTGTGTGCGTGTGTATCTTTGTGTGTATCTCTCTCACTCTCTCTCTCTATAAATATATATATATATGTGTGTGTATATGTATATATGTTTATATATAGATGTATATATGACACAAATATAGAAAGGCAATGGCACACACTTAAGAGCAAAGAGGAATTTATAATATTAATACATGTGCAGGTGCACGTCCCATAGTAAATTTACTCAGCCTGGGGATCCCGGGTTGTGGAAAGAGACAGCACACTTCTGGATTCCTCAATAACATTACTCTTTATTGTAGTATCATAGAGAGCCAAACATTTTTTGGTCTTATCTGGACCTTCCTCAGGGCAAATAGGTTACATTCCACTGTTATCCCAATAGATACAGAAATAGAGGACTGACTCACCACTACCTGCCGAATTCACTGTTGAAATGCACAAACTCAGCGTTCTCCGGACCACATGGCCAGTAGCTAAGCAACCGGTACCCAAATAAACAATGCAATCAGAGCTGCTGGGTAGAAGCAGCAATCGCAAATGGCACCTATTACCAATAATGCAGAAGGCAAGCAAAAAGCCAACATATAGCGTGCACAAAACAAATATAATAAGCAATATGAATAAATGTGGCATATCTTCCTAACACATATACTACAGTAGAAAAAAGACATCACTCATTGTATGCTCCATAGACAGGGGCTACACTGGTGCAACAGGTTGACATACATTATCTTAGTTACTGAGATAATATAATGCATCACAGTAGTATATACTACCCCTGTTAGTATAAGTGTGACTACTGATAGTCCAATACATGTTGAAACAGTGGTTAGGTTCCTAACTCCCTCCTTGGGAGCTGCCAATGATACCACTGTAAATGGAATGTCCATTTTAATAGACAATGTCCTGGGTGCCTTTAATAGGGGGGCTTCCTTAAGTACTATGTACATTCTCACCAGAGTCACAGTTCATGTTTATTCCACATTATTAACAATTGTATGCTCCATCAATTAATCCAATGGTCAGTGGTCCAGAATAGGACCAAAAACTTTTGGCTCTCTATGATGCTACAATAAAGAGTAACGTTATTGAGGAATCCAGAAGTGTGGTGTCTCTTTCCACAACCCAGGATCCCCAGGCAGAGTACATTTACTAGATGTATATATGTGTATGGGTTTATCTGGGTATATGTGGTTATGTTTGTTTCTGTTGGTATGGGATGGTGGGCAGGTATACCTGGATCTTTAGATGGGAACAGGTTGGTGTTTGTTTCTGGGTATATGGTTTGTGAATGGATCTTCTTCCGCTGGTTCATTGTTGTGTGTATGTTTATATATGTATAGGTATATGCATATGTGTATTTATTTTGTTACTATAATACATGTGGGTTGTACAGGTGGCGTTTTGCTGTTGGTGGCTTCTGGCGCACTCGTTGTGTGGTATGTTGTGTTGTGGGGGGTGCTTGTTTTGCTGTCTGTACTCTGTCGTCTGTGTGTGGTGTGTGTTTGCTTGAACAGTCTGGGTCGTTCTCTCTGGTTGTTTACAGTTTGTCTAGTGGTGGTCAGTTTTGAGGGCCAGTGGTTCTTGGGTGGAATGCCCGGTTGGGCTATGTGCGTTGTTTTATTGTGTTGTGGGGTACAGACCATAGAGTTAGTGGGTGTGGGGCCAACTGGTCAGGGCATTGACAGTCGGGCCCGGTGGTGGTGGGGCCCAACTGGTCAATGTATTGACAGTTAGGCCTCGTGGCAGATAGTCCTTGCATGGTTTTCAGAGATTGATAAATGATGTGGTAAAGTTAGGGGTAATTCCTTGCAAGCCAGCTGTAAGTGCTGAAAAATGGGGGAATCAGCTGTAAGTGCTGAAGAATGGTGGAATAAGCTGTAACAGCTGAAAAATGTGGTCAGCTGTAAGTGCTGGAGAATGGTGGTCAGCTGTAAATGCTGAAGTGTGGGAATTTTAGCATGAGCCCGTACAATTTGGCCATGCTTGGTTTCAAGGTAACGGATTAGCAAGGACTGTCAGTTAATTATTGATTATTGGTTAATGATAAATTAATGTTGAGTTGAATAAGAACAATAATAATGCAATTTTAAATAGTTAAATAAAGCTGTGGTCAGTTATCCCCAATATAGATGTGTTTGTACTTTTTTATGGATCATACCCTCTCCCTATGACATGATTGTAGATAAAGGGTTTAACAAGAAAGCACTAACTGCAATGACCAGCCAAGTAGAGAGAATAGATAGGTTATATTTATTTAAAGTAAAAAGTGAGGGAAAATAATAAGGATTGGTCTTAAATAGTTAAACTGTGATATGTTAAAGATGAAGTAATACAAACAATCCAAAGACTGCATATAGTAGAGCACCTAATTTAGATTCAATATTGGTGCCGGGAGTAAAACCTAGAAAGCTATTACGCATTTGAATGACTCAGTAAGATAAGTGATAAGGGATTTCTCAAATATGGGAGATGTGTAGGATGCACTACTTGGAGCACATATATTAAAAGGTTTTATTGTCGTGTCACAGGGAAAGTATTTGAAAGTTTGGAATGTATAACCTGGTCCAAGAAGACAATTGTTTACATGATACAATGCCCTTTCTCCAAACAGTACATAGTTATACAAAGAGATCTCTAAAGAACTGTATTAGAGAACATCTGTATAATGTCAAAAAGGTGTACAAAAATCCAATTTATCACAAGATATTATAGAAACACATCAAAAAAAGATTCTTTTCAGAATGTGGTTTATGGGAATTGATATAGTCTAAAAAAAATGGAGGGGTGGGATTTTGTGGATTTTTAATATGCAATCATTTCAGACTGTCAGCTTCAATGTCAATTTAGAGTTTTTTGTATTCTTACATGTGGTTTATAAATGACATTTATTCCAAAGATGAAGATGTCCTGGTCCTTTGGAATTTGCCAATAGTAGGCCAGATATTTTCTTGGATACTATGAATTAGATGGAAACATTTTTAATATGGTGATTAAAGAGTATATAAGGCATTCAGTGATATAATTTCAAGGTTTTATAGGTTAATGCAATAAGAATCCCAGTCGAATCGTATGTCATAGGGAGAGGGTATGATCCATTAATAAGTACAAACATTTAAAGGGATAGTAATACTTAAAATGTAAAAAAATATATGTTGTAGGGTTTATCCCCCTGAGTACTCTCACTGCTGAAAGGTGTTTCTTTCAGAAATAATTAATTTTCAAAGTTGAATTTTTTAGGTGCAATATCACAGTGGCCTGAAATTGTACAGTGGTGCTGTTGCTACACCAGCCTATGGAGATTTATGGTCCCGGGACCAGAGCTGTCCATAGGATCGTGTAGCAACAGCGCCACTGTACAATTTCAGGCCACTGTGATATTGCACCTAAAAAAATTCAAATTTGAAAATTAATAACTTTTGAATGAAACACCTTTCAGCAGTGGGAGTACTCTTGTTTTACTCAGGGGGATAAACCCTACAACATATTTTTTTTTTACATTTTAAGTATTACTATCCCTTTAATTTGGGGATAACAGACCACAGCTTTATTTAACTATTTTCACTCACATTATTATTACTGTTCTTATTCAGACACTACAATAATTAATCGTTAACCAATAATCAATCATTAACCCCTTCAGCGCCAGAGGCTTGGGCCATTTCCTGTACCCCGCAGGACAGGCACATTTTCAGCATTTTTGCTATCCTTCTGTTTAGGCTTGATTTCTTCTGTGAATTTCTACTTACATATGGAAAACTATATATTGTTTTTTTCAGAACAAGTTGAGATTTCTTGTGGTACCTTACATGAAGAGAATTTTGCATCGTGCAAAAAGCTATGATGTCATAATGACAAAAAAAGTGAAAATGTACTCATTTTGCTAAAATCATATACTATGTATCAAAAAAATTTACCTTGATTGAAAAAGCTTCAATTATTTGAAAAAGCCCCGAGTCCCCCGAGTAAAAAAATACCAAATTTGTATAGTTTTACCTAGGTCCATGGCTAGCGTAAAGCCCTAATCACCAGCAGCGAGAAATGACATTTTCAACTTTTTGAGCTAATCTGCACATTCTTGTGTTTTTGTGGTAAATCTACCTAAAACAGTGGAATAACTGTATAAAACTATATATTTCTGGAAACAAGACAACCTGCCTGTCTTCTTACCCCAAGCCTGGTGTGCACAAATGTCTCCAGAAGGTGGTGCTAATGAAAACAAAAAGGAATTTTCTTACATTTCTGCCCCTTCAAATGAACTGAAATCTCTGAAAACCATGGCCTTTCCAACTCTATTCATTAGCTAGTACTCTTAGGAGAAAAATGACACCCCATTGGTATGAGTTAACCTATCTCAGGGGGAGCTAGAAGTGCAAAATGACACCTACTACAACCTCCAATTTTTCTAACATTTTCTCAAACATTACTTGTCTATTCATAAATGGTTATAACAACTACAGAAGTGAAGAAAGGGTACACAAACTATACCATTTTGAAAAGAAGACAACCTGTCGCATTTAATGAGGCATGACTTGCCTTCTTATCCCAAGTCTGATGTGCACAAATGCCTCCAGAATTGGTACTATAGGAAAAAAAATGTAATTTTCTTACATTTCTGCCCCTTCAAATGTATTGAAATCTGAGAAAACCATGGAATTTCCAACTGTATTCATTAGCTAGTACTCTTAGGAGAAAAATGACACCCTACTGGTATGAGTAACCTGCCTCAGGGGGCGCTAGAAGTGCAAAACAACACCTACTACAACCTTTAATTTTTCTAACATTTTCTCAAACATTGCTTGTCTATACAAAATGGTTATAACAACTACAGAACTGAAGAAAGGGTACACAAACCATGCCATTTGGGAAAGACGACAACCTGCCGCATCTAATGAGAGGTGACATGCCTTCTTATCCCAAGCCTGGTGTGCACAAATGCCTCCAGAAGGTGGCACTAATGAAAAAAAGGCATTTTCTTACATTTCTGCCCCTTCAAATGTACTGAAATCTGTGAAAACCATGGCATTTCTAACTGTATTCATTAGCTAGTGCTCTTAGGTGAAAAATTACACCCCACTGGTATGAGATAACCTACCTCAGGGGCGCTAGAAATGAAAAACTATACCTACTACAACCTCTAATTTTTCTAACATTTTCTCAAACATTACTTGTCTACACAAAAATGGTTATAACAACTACAGAAGTGAAGAAAGGGTAAACAAACCATACCATTTTGGAAAGAAGACAACCTGCTACATCTAATGAGGGTGACTTGCCTTCTTCCCCCAAGCCTGTTGTGCACAAATGTCTCCAGAAGTGGCACTAATGAAAAAAAGGCATTTTCTTACATTTCTGCCCCTTCAAATGTATGGAAATCTTTGAAAACTATGACATTTTCAGCTGCATTCATTAGCTAGTGCTCTTTGGAGTCAAATGATATCCCACTGGTATGAGTTGACCTACCTTAGGGGTTGCTAGAAGTAGAAAACTACACATACTACAACCTCAGATTTTTCTAACATTTTCTCAAACCGGACTTGCCTGTACAAAAATGGCTATAACACCTTCAGAAGTGAAGAAAAGGTTGATAAACCATACCATTTTGCAATGAAGATAACCTGCCGCATCTAATGTGGGGTCACTTGCCTTCTTACCCCAAGCCTGATGTGCATAAATGTTTCCAGAGATTTACGCTGAAGGAAAGAAATGGCTACAACACCTTCAGAAGTGAAGAAAAGGTTGATAAACCATACCATTTTGCAATGAAGATAACCTTCCGAATCTAATGAGGGGTCACTTGCCTTCTTACCCCAAGCCTGATGTGCATAAATGTTTCCAGAGATTTACGCTGAAGGAAAAAAATGGCATTTTATTACATTTCTGCCCCTTCAAATGCATTTAAATGTGTGAAAACCATAGAATATTCAGCTGTATTCGTTAGCTAGTGCTCTTAGGAGTCAAGTGACACCCCACTGGTATGAGTTGACATACCTTAAGCGGTGCTAGAGGCACAAAACAACACCTACTACAACAGTGAAGAAAGGGTAGACAACCTGTACCATTTTGGAAAGAAGATAACCTGCCACATTGAATGAGGGGTCACTTGCCTTTTTACCCCTAAGTTAGTGTGCACAACTATTTCCAGAATGTGGTGCTACAAGAAAAAAAAAACATTTTTTTCAGTCACTACTTGTTACGGTTTTTAGGACTCTCAGACCAGTAAGTGAAAATAAAACACACTTTATTAAAGTGAATAATGCACAAGTGCGCCCTCTAGAGGCGGTAGGTAATATACAGATAAAGTAAACTGAGATATTACAAAGGTAATAGCACAATAGACATAAATGCAAAACAGTATGCACAAGGATGATATTGACCCCCAAGGGGTTAATGTCCAAATAACAGTCTGTCTCAGATGTGGAGGTTTGACACGCCCTGGATGTTAAAAAGGCTGTGCTGTACAGGCAATGTTCATCAAGTGCTGCGGATCGAGCTGCCTTGCCAAGGTGTTGGATAGTAAGCAGAATGGGAAACAACTTAGCCCCCACGGGCATAGTTACAGGAACTGCTTTAGTTTGTGCAAGTGCAAATAGCCCTCACGGGCGTAACGGAAACCGGCCGGCAATGCAAGAGCTAACAGCCTCCTCAGGTGTAATCGAATGCAGTAATAATACAGCAAGAGCCACTAGCCCCCTCGGGCGTAGTACCGGATAAGCCAACACTGAAGCCTTTCTGCCAACACTCTGTATCACTGATATCGTCGGTAACCAATACCGGACAGCCTTGAGCACCCAAACGGCCCAATCTATGTGAACACTCTGCAATGGTAAACTAGAGTTGCCAACGGAGAGCGGCCAACTCAGCAGTAGTATCACTGGTAATGAGGCTTGTACAGGAGATAGAGAGAGTGAATTCGAGGCAGCACTGCAAGAGTTAAAATGCACGTTTACTCGAGGCTTCAGCGCTACTGCAAGGCTCTGCACGGAGAGGAAGGCCCACAGAATACACACAGCTCTGCACAAGTAACGAGGCACAGCACTTAATCCAGGGAAGCACCAGGCAAGGCAGTCACACTGACGTGGGCAGCATAGACTGGAAATGTCGCGGCGGCGACAAGTGGAACGCAGGTCACTGGAACAAGCTGGAAGTCGATCTTCGGAGCTGGAAGTCAGCCGGGCCGGGTCAGAGCACGTAGGAGGCAGTCATACAAGCCGGGTCATACCCAAGCAGGAACGTCAGTCTAGCCGGGTCAGGATCCAAGGGTGGTACGCAGACGAGCCGGGTCATACACAAGCAGGTACACTGGAGAATGGTCAGGACAAGCCGAATCGGTACACAGGAACTCAGAATACAGGGACACAGCAACAGCACTACTGGCTCAGGAACACCACGAAAGGGCATCTGACAGATGTGATAGCCAGGTATAAAAAGGTCATCAGGAGGCGGGTCAAACTCAGTCAGCAAATCAGTGACAGCCACAACTGAGAGTGACAGGAATCACAGGCACTGTGATAGTACCCCCCTCTCAAAGACCCACTCTCCCAGCCTGAGGTCTGGGTTTCATAGGATATTTAGAGTGAAAGCTGCGTACTAATCTCGGTGCATGGAAATCCCCCTGATCAACCCAAGAACGTTCTTCAGGGCCATAGCCCTTCCAATGAACCAAATATTGCAGCTTTCCTCTAAATCTCCTGGAATCAATAATACTCTGGACTTCATATTCTTCTTGGCCCTGGATGTCCACCGGCCCAGGAATCACTGGCGTAGTAGTATAACGATTGCACACCAAGGGTTTCAGGAGTGACACATGGAACACATTATGAATGTGCATAGAGGGTGGAAGCTCCAGAGCATAAGAAACCGGATTAATCTTGCGGATAATCTTAAATGGACCAATGAACCGGGGAGCCAGTTTATTGGACGGTACTTGTAGATTGAGGTTTCTGGATGACAGCCATACCCTGTCCCCAACTTGAAATGAGATCGCTGGAAGGCGTCTGCGATTAGCGTGCTGCTGCTGTCGCCTGAAAGACTGACTGAGGGACCTCTGAACCTGTGCCCAAGTGGAACGAAGTCGTGCCAAATTCTCGTCTAAAGCAGGAATCTGCTGCGCCTGAAAGGAGTCCGGGAGCAGACAAGGCTGGAAACCATAATTCACGAGAAACGGGGAGCTCCCGGACGATGAGTTAACCGCACAGTTTCTGGCAAACTCCGCCCATGGCAACAGGTCAGCCCAATTATCATGATGATCGGTGACAAAGCAGCGCAGGAACTGCTCCAGTCCCTGATTGGCACGCTCAGCGGCCCCATTCGTCTGGGGATGGTAGGCGGAGGAAAACGACAATTGGATGCCCATCTGACCACAAAATGCCCTCCAGAACCTAGAAACGAACTGGCTCCCACGGTCGGAGACAATCACTCTGGGTACTCCGTGCAGCCGGAACACCTCTCTAGCAAAAACTATAGCCAATTCCTGAGCCGATGGAAGGCCAGTCAGGGGCACAAAATGTGCCATCTTAGAGAATCTATCAACCACCATAAGAATGAACGTGTAACCTCTAGATGCCGGTAGTTCTCCCAAGAAGTCAATGGATATATGAGACCACGGACGGTCTCCGTTAGGCACCGGTTGCAATAAGCCCACAGGAAGATGCCTAGGGGTCTTAGCACGGGCACAAGTGGTACAAGCTGCTGTAAAAGCGGCGCAGTCAGCTCTCAACGTAGGCCACCAAAATAGTTGCGAGAGGGACCATACTAGTTGGTCCCTACCAATATGCCCAGCCGCTTTAGAGGCGTGATAAGTCTCCAACAGACGGACACGGAATGACTCATCTTGATATTCTTTGAACCAGGAAGATAGGATACTAGGAAATTGAACCGTGACAAAAACAGCGCCCACCTGGCCTGTCGAGAAGACAGTCTTTTGGCTTCAGAGAGATAAGTTAGATTCTTATGGTCAGTAAGAATTAGTACTGGAGTCTGAGTGCCCTCCAAGAGGTGTCGCCACTGTTTAAGTGCCAGTATGATGGCCAACAGTTCCCTGTCGCCAATCTCGTAATGACTCTGGGTGCTGGACAATTTCTTCGAGAAGAACCCACAAGGCATTAAAATTCCACCTCCCATAGGACGTTGGGAGAGCACTGCCCCAACCCCAACCTCTGAAGCGTCAACCTCCAAAGTAAATGGCAGGGAGGGATTAGGGTGGGACAGTACAGGAGCAGATGCAAAGGCAGATTTCAGGGTGACAAATGCGTCTTCAGCTGCCTCAGACCACTGAGAGGGAGAAGCGCCCTTATGAGTCAAATCTGACAATGGTTTTACAATTGTGGAAAAGTTCTTGATGAACTTCCTATAATAGTTCGCAAAACCTAGGAATCGTTGAATGGCCTTTAACCCCTTAGGCCGAGGCCATTGCAGAACCGCTGCCAACTTTTCCTGATCCATGGCAATGCCACTTTTGGATATTATGAACCCCAGGAATGGTACTTGAGATGTATGGAATTCGCACTTTTCTAGTTTACAGAATAACTTGTGCTTACGAAGTCGGAGCAAGACCTCTGAGACATCTTTAATGTGTTGGGCACGGTTAGCAGAGTGAATCAATATATCATCTAGATATACTACCACACAGGACTGGAGCAGGTCACGTAAAATATCGTTAATCAATTCCTGAAATACTGCAGGCGCATTGCATAAGCTGAATGGCATCACCAGATATTCATAATGCCCTGTTCTGGTATTAAACGCCGTTTTCCACTCGTCACCCTCTTTAATTCTGACTAGATTATAGGCGGCTCGCAAATCAAGTTTAGTAAAGATCGAAGAGCCCTTTAATCTGTCGAATAATTCTGTAATAAGTGGAATGGGATATGCGTTCTTAGGCATCAGCTTATTCAGCCCACGGTAGTCAATGCAAGGCCTGAGTTCCCCATTTTTCTTCTTGACAAAAAAAAAATCCGGCACCAGCCGGAGACATAGATTTACGAATGATTCCCCTCTCCAGGGCATCTGCAATATACTCCTCCATCGCCTTATTTTCCTCACAAGACAGTGGGTAAGTACGTCCCCTGGGGGGCACGGCACCTGGAGGCAAATCAATGGCGCAATCGTATGGCCTATGGTCAGGTAATGCGCTGGCCTCTCCTTTGCTAAACACGTCACTGAAATTGCCCATATTCTGTTGGCACAGCTGGAGAGGTACACATAATCTTAACAGGAAGGGAGAGACAATTCTTGTTACAGTACTCAGACCAAGAGTTAACTTCACACCTTTGCCAGTCAAATTGGGGATTGTGTGTTTGTAACCATGGGAACCCCAAAATAACTGAATGATGCGGGGAACGAATGATCTGAAATTGTATCTGCTCCCTGTGACAAGCCCCCACAGTCATGGTCACTGGGTTTGTCTCAAATGTAATGAAAGCAGGATCCAGGGGTCTGCCATCAATGGCCTCTATTGCCACAGGAGAGTCCTTTTTACATAACGGAATGCCCTGTAACTCAGCAAAAGACTGGTCCATGAAGTATCCGGCTGCCCCGGAGTCCACCAATGCTAGGACTTCTATGACCTTATCAGTCCAAGCAAATGCCATCTGGATGGTGGGTTTAGTGGTGCAAGTGTCTAGGGACTGTTCAACACCACCTAGGGCCTGTCCCCCAAGGTACCCTAGGTGCGTTCGTTTCCCGGCCTTACAGGACAATTGCGTAATAAATTACCCGGTTTACCACAATATAGGCATAAGCCTTGCCTTCTACGATACAGCTTCTCCTCCTTAGTGAGCCTAGTAAAACCTACTTGCATAGGTTCAGTGCTGTCAGCTGTTCGCTCAGGTAGAACGGGTGGTGTGGGTGGGTTAAGGAACTGGTTCTGGCCATAACTCTTTGCTTTGGTCCTCTTAGCCAAGCGTCTCTCCTGGATGCGGGAGTCTATTAACATGACATAGTCAATGTACTCATCCAGCTCGCTGGGTACATCTCGAGCTGCTATCTCGTCCTTAATCTGTTCAACGAGACCCTGAGTAAAGGCAGCAAGTAAGGCCTCATCGTTCCAGCCTACCTCTGCTGCCAAGGTCCGAAATTCGATAGCATACTCGCCCAGAGTGCGTTCGCCCTGCTGAATCTCCATCAGCCTTTTGGCAGCAGAGGCAGACCTGCCAGGAACCTCAAACACACGTCTGAACTTCATCACGAAATCTCTAAAGTTCAGTGTGCAGGGTCTGGCATTCTCCCATAATGGATTTGCCCATGCCAAAGCTTTGCCCGTCAACAGAGATATCATAAAGCCGACCTTGCTACGGTCGTTAGGAAATGCCTGGGGTGCCAATTCCAAAAATATCTCCAACTGGTTAATAAAACCTCTGCATAGGGAGGGTTCGCCATCATATCTTAGGGGTAACGGTACTGCTGCCGTTAACCCTCTTGTGTTAGCACTGGGAGCTACAGAGGGATTCTCCGGTGTCATGACTGGGGGGACCAACGGATTAGGACCAAACTTGTCCAAATGTACTGTACGTTCAAGTAACGTTTGTAGAGCCAGTGCCAATTGGTCCAGGCGCTGCTCATGGACATCCATTCTCCAGTGGATGTTCTGAGTATTACTTTCACCCTTACCGTCTGAGGTCATGGCCCTTTCGTACTGATACGGTTTTTAGGACTCTCAGACCAGTAAGTGAAAATAAAACACACTTTATTAAAGTGAATAATGCACAAGTACGCCCTCTAGAGGCGGTAGGTAATATACAGATAAAGTAAACTGAGATATTACAAAGGTAATAGCACAATAGACATAAATGCAAAACAGTATGCACAAGGATGATATTGACCCCCAAGGGGTTAATGTCCAAATAACAGTCTGTCTCAGATGTGGAGGTTTGACACGCCCTGGATGTTAAAAAGGCTGTGCTGTACAGGCAATGTTCATCAAGTGCTGCGGATCGAGCTGCCTTGCCAAGGTGTTGGATAGTAAGCAGAATGGGAAACAACTTAGCCCCCACGGGCATAGTTACAGGAACTGCTTTAGTTTGTGCAAGTGCAAATAGCCCTCACGGGCGTAACGGAAACCGGCCGGCAATGCAAGAGCTAACAGCCTCCTCAGGTGTAATCGAATGCAGTAATAATACAGCAAGAGCCACTAGCCCCCTCGGGCGTAGTACCGGATAAGCCAACACTGAAGCCTTTCTGCCAACACTCTGTATCACTGATATCGTCGGTAACCAATACCGGACAGCCTTGAGCGCCCAAACGGCCCAATCTATGTGAACACTCTGCAATGGTAAACTAGAGTTGCCGACGGAGAGCGGCCAACTCAGCAGTAGTATCACTGGTAATGAGGCTCGTACAGGAGATAGAGAGAGTGAATTCGAGGCAGCACTGCAAGAGTTAAAATGCACGTTTACTCGAGGCTTCAGCGCTACTGCAAGGCTCTGCACGGAGAGGAAGGCCCACAGAATACACACAGCTCTGCACAAGTAACGAGGCACAGCACTTAATCGAGGGAAGCACCAGGCAAGGCAGTCACACTGATGTGGGCAGCATAGACTGGAAATGTCGCGGCAGCGACAACTGGAACGCAGGTCACTGGAACAAGCTGGAAGTCGATCTTCGGAGCAGGAAGTCAGCTGGGCCGGGTCGGAGCACGTAGGAGGCAGTCATACAAGCCGGGTCATACACAAGCAGGAACGTCAGTCTAGCCGGGTCAGGATCCAAGGGTGGTACGCAGACGAGTCGGGTCATACACAAGCAGGTACACTGGAGAATGGTCAGGACAAGCCGAATCGGTACACAGGAACTCAGAATACAGGGACACAGCAACAGCACTACTGGCTCAGGAACACCACGAAAGGGCATCTGACAGATGTGATAGCCAGGTATAAAAAGGTCATCAGGAGGCGGGTCAAACTCAGTCAGCAAATCAGTGACAGCCACAACTGAGAGTGACAGGAATCACAGGCACTACTTCAAAGATACTAAAATGGTTCAACGGTGTGGAATTTCCTAGAAGGACCTCTTGCCAGCCTAAGAAAAATGGTACCACACTGCTGTGGGTTGACATACCAGTTTGGGTGACAGGAGTGTAGCTACCAGTGAAACGGGCATGGCAAAGCAAACAGTATATGTGTGATTTTATGGGTAATAGATGAAAGAAGCTAGGGCGTCAGCCGGTGTACGTGCGGACCTGTGACTACCAGTGTAACAAAGTGTGTGGGAGGGTGAGGGGTTAGGCAGTGTATGTGGGTATGAGCAGAGGAGCAAGGTTGGTGGTGGTGGTGGGTGCAGTGTCTGATAGTGTATATGGGGGATCTGTGACTACCAGTGTGCACTGGATGTCCCAGTTTGATGCCCAGCCTGAATCTAGTGCATTCTGGTACTTTGAGTCTACCAGTAGGCAGTGGAAACAGACTGGGGAATGAGACTGCCAGTGGGCTGTGGAACCAGGCAGGGGGATAGGGTATGTGGGGGGGGATTGGAGGAATTTTGTGTGCATGCCACAGGTGTACCCAATGCACTGTAAAGCAATACATTGGACCCCCTGTTGCACACAAAGAGTTTTTTTTTTTAACAATTGTTTATTCGTACCTCGTTGGGGAGGCGGTATCAGAAACACTCTTGGTGCCCCCTGTTAAGGTCTAAAAAAAAATATATGAAAAAAAAGTGTATGTGTGTATCACAGGGGGTCCAAGATATTGCAAAGCACTGCGTTGGACCTCCCCCCTCCCCAGTGGCACATACAGTTTTTGGAGCTTTTCCCCCCAATATTTTTTGTGTAGACCTCATTGGGGGCATCAGAACCCACGCAATGAGGTCTGAATAAAAAAATAAAAGGGGGGAAAAAATAATCCTTTGTGTGCCACAGGGGTGTCCAGTGGATTGCAAAGCAATGCATTGGATCCCTGTGGCACACAAAGAGTTAATTTTTTATAATCATTACTCTGTATTCAGATGGCCACCAAACAAGCTCTGATTACAAAGTAATGATAAAAAAGTCTGGTATGTGCCACAGGAAGGGGGTCTGCATTGAACCCCCCTCCCTGTGACACACACAGGGTTATTATTTATTTTATTATAGACCACATTGAGGGGCATCAGAACCCCTCCTGATCCCCCCAATGAGGTCTTAGTAAAAAAATATATATGTCCACAAAATAAGTGACCCTGTGAGTGCCACAGGGGTCTCCAGCGCATTGGACCCTTGTGGCACTCAGAGGGTTACATTTTTTTTATCATTACTTTGTTATCAGACCTTGTTGGGGGGGCCATCACGCTTCACCCAGTCCCACCCACTCCTACCCTGAAGTTCGAGTAGGAGAGAGGGGAAAGGAGAAGCTCTGCGATATTGATCTCCCAGCACGATCGGCTGGGAAATCAATAACTGGGGGGCATGAGGAGTGATCCTTATGCCTCCCCACGAGTGGCAGGTTATACCGGCTTATGCAGTGACCACATTTAAGCTGTGCAGCGTATGAGCATGGCACAGCAGGTACAGCTGTCAAAGGTCGTACGCTGTAAGTGCTTGGCACTCTAGGGGTTAACTGACACTCCTTGCCAATCCACTTTCTTTGAAACCAAGCATGGTTGAATTGTATGGGCTCATGCTAAAATCCCCACATTCTTCAGCATTACAACTGACTCCCCCATTCTTCAGCACTTACAGTTGATTCCACCATTTTAAGCACTTACAGCTGACTCCCAAGGATCTACCTTATTGGCAATCCACGTTAGCTTCAATTGGTAACGTCACCTCCCACGACCTAAGTCCAGAGCAAACTCTCAAAGGCCATCCGCCCGAGGATAAAATCCCTTAACCATATCAGTAACTGATCTCTGAAAAACATGCCACAAGGCCCAGCTGTCAATACCTTGACCAATTGGGGCCTCCTTCACTAGTCCTGACTGTCAATGTCATGATCAGTTGGCCCCCACACCCACTAATGCTATGGTCTATACCCCCCCAGACACTCACCGCACTCTAAAAGCAACACACATAGCCCCACTGGGTACTCCACCCAAGAACCAACCCCACAGAACCCAACACCAACAGACAAACCACAAACAACCAGAGAAAACTATCCACATACCAACAAAGCAAAAATTCACTGAACACTGACGAGCAGCCGGCCCAGAAAAAGCCCATGCCTCACAAAACCACACATGCCCAATCCCATTGTCCCAAACCCTCGGCAAACACCAGATACACAGAGCGGGAGTCAGGAGTGTGTGTGTATTATTTGCAAGTTAAAAAAAAATAAAATAAAATGCACCCCTCCTCGATCTCACTGCTCATGAAATCTATGGTAGTGCCTTCAAGGACCTTCAGGTTCTGACAAGGCATAACCTAATTCCACTGTATAGGGGTTCCAGCAGTGTAGGAAACAGATGGCAGATATAAGAATGCTGCCCACTACACCAATTTCCTGGCTACCAACAGAAGGGGATCCTGGCCATGGAGGTGGGTACATGGAGGGAAAGGGGGGCATGCAGGTAGTGTTATTGAGGTGAGGGGAGAGTAGGAAGGGGTGAGAGAGTGTGAGGGGGACATTTAATATTTTGAGGTAGAGGGAGGGAAAGGGGGAGCATACCGTAAAATCTCAGGTATAATACGCACCTGTATATAATACGCAGGTGCATATTATGCCCAAGATTTTAGGGGAAAACAAGAGTGCCTATGTATAATACGCACCCTTCTTTTCTCCTTTACTAAAAAGGTTTTGCAGGCTAGTAGATCCCTTCCCTCCCTCCCCGGCACTATCCGTTGCTAAAATAAGACTTACTAGGTTAAAAGTAAGTCCCCGGTGAAGTCTTCATCAGAGGAACCTCACAGGGCATTGGCTGGAGGCGGAAGGACCTGAAAGCCATTAGAGGAAGCGGGCAGCGAATGGAAGCATGCCGTCCGCACTTATGCTTTACACACCAGTAGCTTTTATTTTGGCTGCTCTTTGAAAGATGAAGACTTCAACGGGGACTTACTTTTAACCTCGTAAGTATTACTGTAGAACCGGATAGCACTGGGAGAGAGAGGAAAGCCATCTACAAGGTTTTTGTTTTTTTTTAATCAAAAACTCTTGTGTATAATATGCACCCCCCACTTTACATAAGGTAAAGTGGGGTAAAATTGTGCATATTATACCAGAGGTTTTACGGTATTATACACATGAACTAAATATTTTACCATAAATCTTGGGTATAATTTATACCTGCATATTATAAACAGGTGCATATTGTAGTCAATATAGTATGGTAAAAATCTACTAAATGTTTTTCAACCCTTTAAAGTACTGGTGTGGTGCTCAGTGCATCGCAAAGCAATTTATTCCATACCCCTCTGGTGCATAAAAGGTTAAAAGAGATTTTGAATTACGTATATTTTTTAATAGATACTTTCTGAATTTTACAGTTTATCTTTTCTAAGTGCTTCTCAACATGTATGTAATACTCACATTGTGCTCAAAGTTCCCAGATATTACCCCAAGGAAATGCCCATAATACCCAGATAAGGTTTAGTGCTCAGAAATACCTATAATGCCCGCAGTTCCAGATCAGCTCCTATAATGCCTGCAATACCCATCGTATGCCGACAGATCATGGCCACAGGGTCAAGAGAATTCTTACAAAGCCAAGCTAATTCAGGCAAAATCCAGAAAACACTCAGAATGCATAGAAATTTCCAAAGTTTATAGACATGGACCACTGTAACAGATTGCACTCTCTGGGCATATAGACTGTCAGCCCAAGTTAATGTAGTTGAAATTGTATAAATAAGCTGTGTTTTCAAATAAAGTTGAGTTAGTTGTACTGAACTAAGAAGGAGTACAGTGTCCTTAGTTTGAATGGTGTAAAGGGACCCCTCTGTACCCCGTTCAGGTCTCTGAGGTTCCAGCCTTCCAGGGGACAGATTACCTGTGTCCCAGTTTTTTCCAGTGAATGCTTTCAGCCTGTCTTCCAGTAATTGTGATCCCAGTTCTTGGGGTACAGTTACCAGCCTGCTGCATTCAGCTACAGAGTTCCAGGTAGCTTTCATCTCGCTTCACCGGCCAGGCTACCCACTTGTAGCCGCATCCAGGAGGGAGAGACCCGGAACAACGGCCCCAGACTTCCCGGCATTTTGGGCTTCCATTATAACCACTGTCACACAGATTCACCATAATGCTTAAATCACATAATATCTCAAGAAAGTATATTAATTTAAAGAGACAGTAACCCATTATTTTGACTTTACGTATTCTGCATGTGTACAGCATGTAAATACAAATAGTTTAAACTTTTCTTTATTCTTTTTATATCTTGACCTATTTTATTTGCATGTTTTTGTCACTGACGGTAGGTTCCCTGGATCTTTTTTTCCAGTAGACTTTCTAGTCAGTCGACCATCCAAGTATGATGGTGATACAAAGTAACACTATCCCTGCAGCCAGGGGTGGTTTTAGGTAGGTGCCAAGGATGCAGTGTACCTGGCTCCACACCTCTGATGGCCCCGCTATGCAAAGTGCTGTTGGTGGGAAGATCACATCAACCAGTCAGCTGAGGCCTGTCATGTCATACCTCAGCTCTCTGTATTACTGAATGCCGTGAGGACTGTGAGGGAGCTGGTGATAGAGCTCTGTTCAGAAGAAGCATTGGACCACAATGGATGAGGTCCCCTTCCTCCAGCAAAGGTATGTGATTAGGAGATCACTGGAAGTGGGAGAGAAAGAGGGGGAACAGAGTGGTGGGGACAAAAAGATGGGGAAGCAAAGAGTGTGGAGGGGAGAGAATAAAGGGGAAACAGAGTGGTGGAGATAGAAAGAAGGGGGACAGGCTGGGGAGATAAAAACAGGCAAACAGATGAGTAAAAGACTTGGGGGGGAATGAGGTAAACATACTGGGGGAGAGAGAAAAAGAGAGGAACAGACTGGGGGAAGAGAAAAACAGGGACTCAGACTAGGGCAACAAGAAAGAAGGTGCCTTGTCACTGCAGAGAAAAAAAAAATTGGTTTCACAAGAAAGAGTGGCTGACTTGATTATTATCACTGGACGTTAACTGATCATGTGACATCCACTGCACTGCTTCCACCAGGTGAGGACAACTCTCATAGTAGTCAAAACCATGTTTTTATTTGCTTTAAATCAATCCAATTGTAACTAAATTCCTATAAAGTCTCAGACTTTGTTTTTCTATCCATTGTGGTTATTGGAATTATTTTGATTATTTCATATAGAACAATCAGCATATTCCTAATAGATGGTAAATTTGAGGTTTGGGCTTCAGTGGGAAAAAGTAATGAATCCTGCTCGTGTGTTTTCTATTGTGTGCATAAGCATTAGGACACAATAGCCTGTACAAGATGTGAGAGTTGTTCTTTCCTTTCCACTAGGGAAGGCCAAATATTTTTGCCTCACAAGTGAAACATATGAAAAACAGCATTTCCTGCCTTGAGTTTTTCTGCTGTTTTGCACTTTTTATAATTTTATTGAAATAAAGGATAATAATGTAATTCCTCCTACATGAATAATATTCCCCATGTATGCCTGCCATGCCAACTCACCAGTAGAAAAGGGGTGTCAGTTTACTGCATGTTGTCAGTATGTGAAAGAGAGGGAGAGCAAGAGAGAGAGAGAGAGAGAGAGAAATTTGCTAAAATTTTGATACTAGCTATTGCAGAGGCAGACAGGCAAAGAGAAAAAGCTGGAGCTGCTTGATTGGAGGAGAATTGCTTGTGGTAGCCAATTGTTCTGTGTACCGGTGGGATGCATGGAGTGTGGGAGATTTGTAGACAATGACATGGACAGTATAAAAAAAGTATACTTTTGACTGATAGGTACCAGACAGAAAGGTGATCATACCTGAGCTGAAACCGAGAAAGTGACAGTAACAGATACTAGAGACAGAGATTTATATCTTTTATTGTTTTTCAGACATACATTAACATACTAGACATCACTCCAATCTCAGAGAGGAAAAAGACAAGCATATATTGGTGCTGCTGTTGTGCTGTCCTGTGCAACTAATCGTATACTAGACATATTGAAGCTAACAGCTCTGTTGTGTACTTTATGTGGCTGGGGTATGGGGAAAGGACTAGAAGTGCAACAATATGTTGGTAGTAGTAAAACTGTACAAAACAACTCACTGTGGCTGTGGCTGCTGCAATGTGTGCAGTAAATGCTGGTACACCACTTCCTCCCTAAGATGCTGTGTGTAAAAGTGGTGCGAAATGTTCTGCTAGTAGTAGCACTAAGCCTTTTTTTTTTTCTTAAATAAAACTTTTTAATTGAATTTTCAAGGAATAAATCTAAATATACATCAGTATGTTGGATGAAGACATGGGCAGGCAAGAAATCCAAGTTAAGTACAAGAATGCTGTAATCGTAGGAATAGAGCCCAGTCAGTTATGCGTGGTACCAACTCTCAGCAAGGCGACATTACCAACAGATTGGGATATCCCTCCATCCAAAAGAGATTATCTAGTCAATATGTCCACCTTCACTACTGATGTGGCTGCATACAAAGGTCCGTTGAGTCCCCAAAACCTAGACAGAGTATTTCTGCTGCTGTTCGAGGTGCTGTACCACTGCCACCAACTGTTAGTACTACTACTGCTACTACTAGTAATATAGCCCCTGTAATAGTGATGATGTAATAAGTAGCAGTGCCTTATGACCCCCCCCCGTCCCCAATCTATGAAATCTATAGTATAGAAATTCTTCACTATTGACCCAAAAACTAAACATGCTGCTATATATTGTCTCTGTATAAAATATGTGAGCAGGGGGAAAGCAGGATCACATCTAGGCAAATCCTCATTGAGATCCCTCCTGAAGCACAACCACGGGTCTGATTGGGAGACACACCTGCAGCATGTCAGAGGTGTGATGACAAGCAGCAGTAGCAGCACTGGGTAGAGGGACATAATAGTATAGTTTTTCATCTCAGACAGTATAAAAATATTCTTCTCAGACACCATAGCACCTATGTCTTTGCATTGCAAATGTAAAGAATGGAGGAGGATGACTGAGAGCGAGCTAATTGGGGGTCGCAAGAGTCATAGGGGTAGATTTAAAGGCAGGCATTAAAATAGCCGGTAGGGCCAAAGTGAAAACCGGCTTATAATCTAACATGTATAACGTGGTATTCATAGGCCCTACCATCTAAAACTCCAAAGGACGTTAAGCCACAAAAACAGTCTTGTGGCTGAACGTCCGTTTTGTGAGTTAAGTTCCCAAAACGCAGCTAAAATCAGCGATATTGGGAACTTAATGGTAAAAAACAATTAACTATCAGTGCCTGACATACTTCCAAGCACCGATCGTTAACTGATATGTCTTACACTTACCTGTCATCCACTATCAGTCTCCTTCTGTCTTCTCTTCTTTCTTCTATCTTCTCTTCTTTCTTCTACTCTTCTTACAGACAAACAAATTTGAGCGACTGTGCTTCAAACTGATTGGCTGGGATGTGTGTGTGTGTGAGCACATCTCAGCCAATAGCCGTGAGGGAATTGGAGCAGAGGCTGCCCATATATAAGGCAGTCTCTGCTCTAATTCTCTCAATGCAGAATGGGCATCGGCCCGAAATGAAGGGGGTCATGTGGCGCACGGCACTGTCTCCGCTGCCGCCGCCTCTGCAGCCACACACAGCAGCAGAGACAGTTACATTATTAAGCTAAGCGTGTACTTTATTTATTCCTAATATATGTAGTATATTTGCGCACTGGTTCTTTGGTGCATATTTTATTTTAAGACACATAATGGCACTTTATATGTATATTACTGGGCACTGACTTAACCCGTTGAGCCCAGAGAGGTCTGCAACGCATTGCTTTGCAATGCATTGTGTACACCTCTGGCAGTCAAGGAGTTAAACTAAATCTTGTATTCCGCATTGTAGTCTGCTGGACACGTGGATTAATGGTAAGTGTAACTTGTAATGTGATGTTGTTTTTTACTTAGTCGGATTAACTCTATGAATGCCGGCGGGGTATCCACTGGCACTCATAGGGTTAATCCTACTAACTCTGGACATGTTTTAGGCACTTTGGATGTATTGATGTGGGGCTTAGGGCCCCATATCAATACACATACTGGGGACTTTTTTCTGCCAGTTAGACTTTACAGCTAAACAAACTGTGTCTTAAGTTTTATGCGGTAAGTGAGTCCCTTATCGGATCTTTTCAAGCTAACGCAGTCCTTTAAATGGCAAACTGGAGCATTTTTTTTTTTAACATGGGCCAAAACACACGTTAGTGTAGCGGCCTTAATAGTAGATGAACTGCCGTTAGCAGTTCATTACATGGCCCTTTGAATGGCTTACTACATGTTAAAACACCCAGTGGTGTTTTTTTTTGCTTAACGCCTGCCTTTAAATCTATCCCATAGAGTCCCCAAAGTGACATACCTGCTGCCACCACCACCTCCACCAACACTAGTCATGTTAAAGCAATTGAGTTACACAGTTCTATTTACCGTAAAATCTCGGGTATAATACGCACAATTTTACCCCACTTCACCTTATGTGAAGTGGGGGGTGCGTATTATACACAAGAGATTTTTTTTAAGATCTTTTTTTAATGCTGGCGATCCCTTCCCTTCCCTCCCCCGGCGCTATCCACTTTCATAATAAAGCTATAAAGCTTACTGAGGTCTGTAGGCAAACTTCATGTGCATCTGGGTAAATCTCTGCGGGCGGCATGCTTGCCTTTGCCGGCTGGCTGCCTGCCCACTTCCCTCCATGGATTTCAGGACCTTCCGCCTCCAGCCAATAGTAATGCCCTGTCTACCATTGGCTGGAGGCAGAAGGTCCTGAAAGCCATGGAAGGAAGCAGGCGAGCGGCCAGCAAAGGCAAGCATGCCACCCGCTGAGATTTACCCAGATGCACTGAAGACCTCAGTAAGCTTTATAGCTTTATTATGAAAGCGGATAGCGCAGGGGAATGGAGGGAAGGGATCGTCAGCATTACATTTTTTTTTTTGAAGCAATGGGGAAAACAAGGGTGCATATTATACATAGGCTTCTCTTGTTTTCCCCTAAATCTTGGGTATAATATACACCTGAGTATTATACACAGGTGTGTATTATACCTGAGATTTTACGGTACTTCCAATGCACACTTTCTGAGTTCTTAGAACTAATAATAAAGAAATAACATTACATAATCCAAAAGTATGTCTGTGGAATGGTGAACATGCCAGGATGTTGGTTTTTGATATGCTGCCCTATTCATAAAAAAGACAAACAGTTTTTTTAAAGAACTGATATAAAGGAGGGAGCACTAAGGTATGATAAAGAGGTGATAAAGTGCAGATGACGTATCCAGCGATATCACTTCCGGAATTCCTACATTATTATATGGAGCCTATGCACATATATTTCTCCAGCTTTGGAGATCTTAGTGCATAGGCTCCATATAATAACATAGGGACTGAAGAAGTGATAAGTCATCTTCACATTATAACCTTTTTATCTCACTTCAGTGCATAACTCCCAATGTTTTGCATGCCACTGGCATATACTATGCTTCAGTTATTTTTCAAGAACGACATGCCACAGTTGTACAAAAAAGTTGTTTACTGTCAATGGCACAGAGCTTAAAACATACAGAAAGTTCCCCTAACCACAGATATTTGGATAAGTGTACACGCTAAGGGCTCGATCCAAATGTTGGCATTAAAACCAACCTGAAGAAAAAAATTGCCATCTCGAGTTAACCAAGACCGGGTAACGTGAGATTCAAATCTTCCTTACCCAGAAAGGCTAACGAGCGACGACCAACCAAATACACGTTCGCCTTAAACCTGCTTTGCATAAAAAATCTTACCTAAAAACACACAATAAAAATGTTACCTAGCACCACAGCCAATCACAGCACTCCAAAGTATCAAGTTCAGTCAGATTTCTGAAGGTAAATGTTGCAATTTAACTCCTGTTTTATTTTCCTCTACGGTGGTTTTCTACTCTGAGTTGTGTGCTAACAAAGTAGGTGTTAGATTTTAGTCTGAAAATTTTGCAATTTAACTCCTGTTTTTTTGCAATTTAACTCCTGCTTTGTTTTCCTCGATGGTGGTTTTTACTCTGAGTTTTGTAGTGTACGGCTAAAAAAATGGGTGTTAGATTTCTGGAGGAAAATGTTGCAATTTAACTCACGTTATCACTAACTCCGACATTTGAATGGCTCTGGGGTTAGCTTTTACATTGTCCTCAATGGGAGATATTTTGATCCTTTGTCGACGAGCGTCGTGTTTTCAAAACTGCCCTTATTTCTTACTTGTGGGAACATTTGCATCGCATACTTGACTTAAAAAAACACTGTTGCCAGTGTTTTCTGCCAACGCCAACATTTGGATTGAGCCCTGAGTTCTTACAGGAATTTCATTGGTGGTAGTGAAAAGTTGGTATTTTTAATGGATGTTTCCATCCACAGGAATTTCCATAAAATAAGATAAATTTTTAGATTTTTCCTTGAAAATTCCCGCAAAAAAATGGTACTTTCACACATCCCTATTTTTCACCTTGCCCCACTTATACAGTATGACTGTACAGGCAAAGTTTGCTTTCTCCTACCAGTCTCACAAGCTGTTGTTTTTGTCCAGATAAAGTTTAAGTCCATCAAAAGTTGCACTAAAGTATTTAAATCAGGACCATTCTTTGCAAGTTTAGCAAAATGCACATATTTCTTTGTGAACAATAAAAAAAATGTCCATTTGGTCTGTAGTAATGTACTACTCCAATATGGCACACTGTGACCAATTTAAATTAACATATATTAAGTTTTCTTACATTTTCATAATACAAAATATATACAGCAAGATATGCCTGTAATCAAATATTGTAGCTGAAAGGCAGGTTTATCATATCTTTCATTAAACTGTTTGAACAAAAATCTTACATTTGCATATTGTATGAAGTAAGAAATTGTGAAAAAGATTTTGTGAACAAGATTTACTTTTGATACATTT
The DNA here is from genome assembly GCA_037306005.1 of Rhinophrynus dorsalis. Lineage (NCBI taxonomy): Eukaryota > Metazoa > Chordata > Amphibia > Anura > Rhinophrynidae > Rhinophrynus > Rhinophrynus dorsalis. The sequence goes on along the minus strand of CM074722.1, from coordinate 439,161,188 downwards.
TGATCCACAATGTGCAAAAGAATAATTTTACTATTTTTTCTCAGCTTGAATTTTTTTTAAAGCGGAATTACCACCTCAAAAACACTTTATCTTCAATAACTCCCGATCTGGAGACTAGCTGCTTAGTAGCGCTAGTCACCAGAATTATGACCTTATTCAAAAGAAATATGCATTCTTACCGGGCTGACAGCAGCACAGAGCACGGACATCTTGCCATAGTGACATCCGCGTGCCTGCGCTGTCAGTCCCAGCCGGGTCTAGGAGGCATTGCTAGGAGCCGGCCGTCTACAAAAGGAACTGGCAGCGCAGGCGTGCGGACATCACTATGGCAAGATGTCCGTGCTCCATGCTGCTGTCAGCCTGGTAAGAATGCATATTTCTTTTGAATAAGGTCATAATTCTGGCGACTAGCGCTACTAAGTAGCTAGTGGACAGATGAGGAGTTATTGAAGATAAAGTGTTTTCAAGATGGTAGTTCCGCTTTACGTTTTTAAAGGTATTTACAAATCAGTTATGTACATTATATAAAGGAAAAGAACTGCAAAGAACTACTATAATTCTGTCTGTATATTAACCCCATGAGGACAAATAGGGTGTGGAAGGTGTTGTTTCAAAATACATCACACACCTCTTTGGTCTTCAACGGGTTAAGTAGATGTACCAACATGATCTTAATGTTGGTACAAAAAGAACTTTAAGGGATTATACATGAGGAAAGACGGCAGTGGTGAGGAAAGCGGGGGGTATTAGATATAATATAATTGAAGGATGTAGATGGAGAATGTTCTCCCAAGTAAACTAGCAAAATGGAGGAGGTGTTGACTATATTTTGAATCCAGGGGTAACAGGCTTTTAGAATGGACTTCATTTTGCCTTTCACTAGTGCGGTCAGTGTCTCCATGAGCACGATCATCCAGAGTTTGTATTCTAGGAATAGCATGGGCGGGGGTATAGATTTCCAGAATCTCTTAAAACCACATCTGGCCACTGTACAGATGTTAGTAACAAATTTGACATATAAATCTCCTGGGGAGAGCTATCCAAGGATCTGATGTAAATTGGATGACCAGACCTCATGAAAACACTCTAAATACTTTTTCCCAGTAGGTCTTCAACAGGGTACACTCACACAAGGAACACAGTAAGGTTCCTGTTTAATTGCACCACCAAAAGCACACGTGAGATATTGATCTTATGTAATCTAACTGGTATAAAATTCCTTCTCATCCAAACTTTCTTTTATAAGCTTGTTTATTGAGGTTTGGGCTGTGTTTAAAGGATATCTTTTCATTCCTCCCACTCTAGTGACCTAAATCCTGTTACTATTTTTTTCTGTTTTCAAGGTACGTCTTCTAGAATAGAAAAAATGTGCAGGCATTAGAGCCTAGTATATGTGCTCTAGTATCAAAGATGAAGGCCTGAATGTAATTTGTATACATAATCATAGGGATCTTAGTGAACTCAAAGGAAACTGTAAAAGTGAATTAAAGGTAGTTTAAAGCAGAACTACCACCTTGAAAACACTTTATCTTCAATAACTCCCCATCTGGCGACTAGCTGCCTAGTAGCGTTAGTCGCCAGAATTCAGACCTAATTCAAAAGAAATATGCATTCTTACCGGGCTGACAGTGCAGGTGCACGGACGTCACTTTGGCAAGATGTCCGTGCTCCGTGCTGCTATCAGCCCGGTAAGAAAGCATACTTCTTTTGAATAAGGTCAAAATTCTGGCAACTAGCACTACTAAGTCCCCTGGTCAAGACCTACTGGGAAAAGGTATTTAGAGTGATTTCATGAGGTCTGGTCATCCAATTTACATCAGATCCTTGGATAGCTCTCCTATATAAGAAACCCCAGGAGATTTCTATGTCAAATTTGTTACTAACATCTGTACAGTGGCCAGATGTGGTTAAAAGAGATTCTGGAAATCTATACCCCCACCCATGCTATTCCTAGGAAACAAACTCTGGATGATCTTGCTCATTGCGACACTGGAAGCACTAGTGAAAGGCAAAATGAAGTCCATTCTAAAAGTCTGTTACCCCTGGATTCAAAATACAGTCAACACCTCCTTCACTTTGCTAGTTTACTTGGGAGAACATTCTCCATCTACATCCTTCAATTATACTATATCTAATACCCCCCCCCCCCGCTTTCCTCACCACTGCCTTCTTTCCTCATGTTTAATCCCTTAAAGTTCTTTCTGTACTAACATTAAGATCATGTTGGTACATCTACTTAACACCTTGAAGACCAAAGAGGTGTGTGATGTATTTTGAAACAACACCTTACACACCCCTCTTGTCCTCATGGGGTTAATATATGGACAGAATTATAGTAGTTCTTTGCAGTTCTTTTCCTTTATATAATGTACTTTTCCTTTATATAATGTACATAACTGATTTGTAAATACCTTTAAAAACTTAAAGTGGAACTACCACCTTCAAAACACTTTATCTTCAATAACACCCCATCTGGCGACTAGCTGCTTAGTAGCGCTAGTCACCAGAATTATGACCTTATTCAAAAGAAATATGCATTCTTACTGGGCTGACAGTGCAGGTACGCCAAAGTCAGTATGGAAAGATGTCCGTGCTCCGTGCTGCTGTCAGCCCGGTAAGAATGCATATTCCTTTTGAATAAGGTCATAATTCTGGCGACTAGCGCTACTAAGTAGCTAGTGGCCAGATGGGGAGTTATTGAAGATAAAGTGTTTTCGCGGTGGTATTTCCACTTTAATGTGTCACTGACTCGGTTGTGCTGTTATATTCAAAATCAACCAGCTGCATTCAGAACTTTTATATACATAAAAAGTAATAGAGATGTTAGAAATCACAGTATTCGAGTAAAAATATTAAATGTTATTTATGTGAATTTTTTGGTGCTTGTATCTATGTAAAAATGGCCATGTAATAGAACTATGGCAGCATTAACAGTTTTATATAATATTTTTTTGTAGGTTAAATATTAAAATTATATTAATCTAAGCCAATAAATGCAGACAAACACACACAGATTGTGAAATATGCACACAGTTGCACAAATACATAATGTCATGTTTGTAGTGTCACAGGAGGCAAATATAGTTTTTGATACCTTCTATTGGCTAACTAAGCAGATTTAAATGCAAGCTTTCAAGACCTTAGGTCTCTTCCTCCGGCATGCCTGAGGAAGAGACCTAAGGTCTTGAAAGTTTGCATTTAAATCTGCTTAGTTAGACAATAAAAGGTATCAAAAACTATATTTGCCTCCTGTATTTCTACGACTAACACGGTACCAACTCTCATATGTTTGTAGTGAAATCCAAATTGAAATACTTGGCCACCACTGTGGCTCAAAGGATAGGGGCTGCAGGAGATAAAGTGCCATTTGTTTGTAATGAACTGTGTGTGTCTGTGGGGGGGTTGCAGCGAATGGTACCTCAGAAGTGATTGCATTGAGAAAAACAGAGCAATACGTAGAAGAGCAAATACATTTGGTTGAAGTAGGCAAAGGAAACAAGAAGTTGGTGTACCCACAGAGTATCCATAAACCTAATACAACGTGCTGTGTTTTTTAATAACTTAGACCAGTGGTTCTCAACTCCGGTCCTCGGGACCCATTAACAGGCCAGGACTTAGGGATTTCTCTGCTAGAGCACAGGTGCATTGATCAGAGGCTCATTCACATTGATTAACTCACCTGTGCTCTAACAAGGAAATAATCAAATCCTGGCCTGTTAGTGGGTCCTGAGGACAGAAGTTGAGAACCACTGACTTAGAGGGCTACTGATGTCATCACCTAAGGAATGTATTAATCTTTTTCAAAATGTATTCAATATGGGGAAGGAATTACTCCCTTAGTAAGAGTTATGTGTACGCATGATGTGTAAGTGTGTATGCACATCATGAGTACACATACGTCTTACTTAATGAGTAATTCGCTCCTCATGTTGGATAAATGTTGAAAAAAATTACATAACTAAATTCCTGAGGTAATGACATCAGTAGCCCTGTAAGTTATTAAAAATACACAGCACATTGTCTTAGGTTTTTGGATACTCTGTGGGTGCATCAACTTTTTGTTTCCTTGGCCTACTTCAATCAAATGTATTTGCTCTGTTACATATAACTCTGTTTTTCTGAATGGAATGACTTCGGACGTAGTCCCGGTGATTACGCACATGAACGTGATTAACACCACTGAGACTTTTGTCTTTCTGATGACTTTGTCTGTACTTTCCATTATTTTCAATAAAGCTTTGGAAAAAAAAAAAAAAAACACCACTGAGACTTCCCATTCACATTTCTACAAGACAACTTGGATGCCGGTCTCACAAACAGAGAATTTACAGCATTCAATAAATTATAAATGTAAGCATTTCCCAATTATTTCATTCCATGCGGAAATAATGTTTTACCATACAGCTCTCAAATGTTGTAACCCAGTGGTTCTCAACTCCTGTCCTCAGGACCCACTAACAGGCCAGGACTTAGGGATTTCTCTGCTATAGCACATGTGTGGTGATTAGAGGCTCATTCACATTGATTAACTCACCTGTGTTCTAACAAGGAGATCATCAAATCCTGGTCTGTTAGTGGGTCCTGAGCACAAGAGTTGAGAACCACTGTTGTAACCAGTGCTGGGATGCTGCACAATGTGATGGAGACCCTGATCAAACTTATAGTTATTTGTAATACAATCATACTTTATCCTCCTTCTTACAATGGGTTGTAGCTGTGGAACAGTACAGGACAGAGAAGCACCCTTGGGGGAAGAGATCTCCGTAGGCTGTGAGCGCATACTTCCATATTCTGGCCACACAACACAGGGCAGCATGGGGAGGGGGGGTTCAGTAATACAAGCACTCACACCATAGCCTTGCACATACTGTCCTGTGTCCTGAGCAGCGGAGTGGGAGAAGCTCACTGGGGTCGTAGACGGGACCTGGACTGAACAAAGTATGCTGTATAGGAGCCCAAATGTTTTGCAGACCTACTGTCTGCTTCCTCTGCGGCTCCATCTCAGTCTAGCCTTGCTGACCAGTTTCTAGCTTTTCGATCTTGCCTCTCCAGGAGGCACAGCTGGTAGAGCCATGTTGGATTATATCTTCAGCACCGACATCTGACATTTCATTGTGGCTGCATAAGGATATTATGATCCTTTTCATCTGCCTCTGAGCCATCATATTGGATACATCTTTTAAAAGGCAAGATTATCATCAGTGAAAATGGCTATCTTGAAAGCAGGAGGGGAGGAGGACACAGTTCATCTGGCTTGAAGGGACAGGGACCTGCTTGATACTGTAAAAGCCCAAGAAGGCTGTTTGTAAACGCATAACCTATATTTTACTGCATTTTCCCATTTATAATAAACTATTGTAAAAGCCTGTGTACACGGGCTAAGGTCTGGGTGATGTTAAGAGGCCGGTCCTGCTCTGCGTCCTGCCACCGACACAGTCATGCACTGTAGAGACTGCCCTAAAGCACAGAATGCTCCCAGCACAGAACTCCCAGCATTCTGTGCGTTTAGGCAGTCTCTACTGTGCGTGATGGCTTCTGACAAACATCCTAGCGAATTATTATATAGGATGACTACACTCAGATGTTATCCATTTGCTTTGTATGCTATTCTTTTGAGTTTATCTAGACCCAGTTCTTCTACACGGTGAACAAGGCCACCAACTAACTCATCCTGCAGCACTCACAAGTGGAATATCTTTGTGATCCTTGTATTCATCATCATATCTCATTTCAACTTTTCCAGCTTCAACTCCATTTCATCAAAAAAAAATTAATATCTGTATTTCTCTCGTATCTTTTAAGGACATAAAGGGATAGTAATGTTCCACAATAAAAGCAGTTGCAATCAATCTTCAAAGTATGTGGGTCATGGAGAGTGTTATTTCAATACTGTCAGAGTTGTAGTTCAAGAGTAATTGAATGATAAAGTATCCCCCTCCCACCCCTTTTCCCTAGTGTAAGCCCCCTCCCCTCAGATGTGGAATCTGGTCTTAAGAGAACAAGGAAAACTCTGCCCCCCTTGACAGGTTTTCCATGTTTTTCCTTATGTTAATTGAAGATTGTCTGTCTCTGCAAGCCATCTGGACACAACCTTTCTGTTCTGAGGTGAGCAGTGTTACATCAGTAAAAGGGACAGGAGGGGGATTCTTTATCATTCAAGTACTCTTGAAATACAACTCTGATAGTATTGAAATAATACTCTCCATGGCCAAAATACTATGAAGATTAATTGTAGATTAGTGTTGAGCGAGCATGCTCGGCCGATGCTCGGATCGGCTCGAGCATCACTCTGCTCGGCACATGGCGGTACTCGTACGAGTACCGCCATGTGCTCGCCCGCCATGTTCGGGTGGCAGGGATCTGTGCCGGAGGAGGCACAGATCTTGCAGACGCTCCGCTGGACCACCAGGGACTGGAGGTAGGGGGCATTGCGGAGATGAAGGGGGCATTGCGGAGATGAAGGGGGACATTGCGGAGATGAAGGGGGACATTGTGGAAGGGGGGCATTGCGGAGATGAAGGGGGCATTGCGGAGATGAAGGGGGCATTGCGGAGATGAAGGGGGACATTGTGGAAGGGGGACATTGTGGAAGAGGGGCATTGTGGAGATGAAGGGGGGCATTGACCAGGCACCCTCCCCTCATCAGAGCAGGGGGTGCCTGGTGTAATGCTCGAGTCCTCCCATTTAATGCAATGGGGTTCGGGTGCTCGGCCGAGCACTCGAGCCTCAGGGGGTGCTCGGTCAGAGCACCCGAACACCCGAGCATCGGGGTGCTCGCTCAACACTATTGGAGATGCTTTTATTTTGAAACATTACTATCTCTTTAAAGTTGCCAAAGACTCTGAGCCATCCATAATGTAAGCAAAACTGGGGGGTTATGCAGGTGATAAAGCAGCGATTACTTCTCCAGTGATATCACTTTTCCAGTTCCTATTTTATTCTATGGAGCCAATGCATTAAAATCTCCAAAGATGGAGAAATGTTAGCACACTGTCTCCATAAAATAACATAGGAACTGGAGAAGAGATATCACTGGAGAAATCATTTCCACTTTATTGCATCATTATTAGTGATGATCGAGCACCCCGATGCTCGGGTGTTCGGGTGCTCTGACCGAGCGCCCCCGGAGGCTCAAGTGCTCGGCCGAGCACCCGAGCCCCATTGAAGTCAATGGGAGGACTCGAGCATTACACCAGGCACCCCCTGCTCTGATGAGGGGAGGGTGCCTGGTTCATAGGAAAAGGTCAGAAAATGATGGAAACACCACAGAAATGGTTCAGGGACAGCATAGGGAGGATGTCTGGATGCATCTTGGACTCCAACGTCGCTGCTGGGAACGATGTTTCGCCCGTAGTATGCCATTTTTACAGACTGACCGTAAAACACACAAAAAGGAAGATAAAAACGATTTTAGGCGAAAAATTGTTACCAAACAGTATTTGCTGTATATTTACTTGTATATCATCTGCAAATTCTGCAAAAAATTTCATCGATTTTTTGGAACTGGGGCCATGATTAAGAGGGAAACGTGCGCAGCGTAAAGCAGGTGTTCAACGTGGTTATGGCCCGGGTAAGGTACAGCATTCAGGAACGGAGGCCGCAGCTACCACAGGTTTTACAACATGTCCGTTTGCCCTTGTTAAGTCCAAAATTTATAGTCGGAACAGTGGGGTCTGATCCATTGAGTAAAAGTGACGAAGTGACTTAGTGGATGAAGCCAAGAACTACCTTCTGCTCTGTCGAACACCCCAGCCCTATTTAATTCAATGGGAGGACCTGAGGCACTCCGATACAACCTGTATATCACAAAATGGAGGGCCTCATTCACATTGTGGTACAATAGTTCAGGTAGTGGTCCAACACTCATAAAGCCTATGCACTAAGTGAAAGGGCTGCCAAAAATTAGACTGCAATGTCACTCCAATACACCCTTTATTACACATAAAGGAGGGCATCATACACACCCTTGAAAAATTAGGATTAATGGCCTGCTGGTGACCCTCTAAAACATTAGGGGCGAGGGCATGCCGCTAAGCTGACCATCTAAAACATTAGGAATGAGGGTCTGCTGCTGAGCCGACCATCTAAAACATTATGGGTGAGGGTCTGCTGCGGAGCTGACCATCCTAAACATTATATGCGAAGGCCCGCTAGTGAGCTGACGCTATAAAACATTATATGAGAGGGCCCGCTAGAGAGCTGACCCAATAAAACATTATATGAGAAGGCCCGCTGGTGAGCTGACCTATACAAAAATTGTCAAACAGGGCCCGCTGGTGAGCTGGCCCTATATAAAAATTATATCACAGGGCCCGCTGGTGAGCTGGCCCTATATAAAAATTATATCACAGGGCATATGGAAGAGGAGGAGGAGGATGAGAAGATTAAGAGTCAACCATATACCCGTTTTTTGGGTGGAAGGGGTGAATGGGAATACAGAGTATTACCATCATTGTAAATAACATATCTAAAGTGACTTTATGTTCACCCGGGGCTTTCCTCCAGTGGAGTGGAGAAGTCAGGGGAAATCCAGGCCTTGTTCATTTTTATAAGTGTCAACCTATCAGCATTTTCGGTGGAAAGGCGGATACGCTTATCTGTTATGATGCCACCAGCAGCACTAAATACCCCCTCAGACAGAACGCTGGCGGCAGGGCAGGCCAGCACCTCCAAGGCGTAGAGTGCCAGTTCATACCACGTGTCCAGCTTGGACACCCAGTAGTTGTAAGGCACAGAGGGATCAGTGAGGACGCTGACACGGTCTGCTACGTACTCCTTCACCATCTTCCAAAACTTTTCCCTCCTTGTGACACTAGGCTGCGCATCAGGGTGAGGGTGCTGGCGGGGTGTCATGAAGGTGTCCCACGCCTTGGAGATTGTTGCCCTGCCTTTCTCGGAACTGCTGTGTGCTCCCCTTTTCTCCCCTTCTCGGTTGGCCAAGGTAGCACGTACTCTGCCGCCAGCGTTGTCAGATGGAAAATTTTGGAGCAATTTTTCGACAAGAACCTTCTGGTATTGCACCATTTTGCTTGTCCTCTCCACCGGAGGAATGAGAGATGAGAAATTCTCTTTGTAGCGGGGGTCCAGAAGGGTGAACACCCAGTAATCCGTGTTGTCTAAAATGCGTATAACGCGTGGGTCACGGGAAAGGCAGCCTAACATAAAGTCAGCCATGTGTGCCAGAGTACCAACAGGCAAGATTTCGCTGTCCTCACCAGGAGGATGACTCTCAATCTCCTCATCCTCTTCCTCCTCTTCTGCCCACCCACGCTGAAGAGATGGAAATAAAGTTCCATGGCTACCCTCTGTAGCGGAGGCAACCGTGTCTTCCTCCTCCTCCTCCTCCTCCTCCAATTGTCGCTGAGAAGACGAAGTGAGGGTGCTCTGGCTATCACCTTGTGTAAGCTCTTCCTCCCGCATTTCCACCTCTTCCACATGCAAAGCGTCGGTTTTAATTGTGAGCAGCGAGCTTTTCAGTAGACACAGAAGTGGGATGGTTACACTGATAATAGCGTTATCGCCGCTCACCATCTGTGTCGATTCCTCAAAATTGCGTAAAACCTCACAGAGGTCTGACATCCATTCCCACTCCTCACTTCTGATTAGAGGAAGTTGAATGGAGAGGCGACGACCGTGTAACAGCTGGTACTCCACTACTGCCCTCTGCTGCTCACAAAGCCGGGCCAACATGTGGAAGGTGGAGTTCCAGCGCGTGCTCACGTCACACAGCAGTCGGTGAGCTGGCAATTGTAAGCGCTGCTGCAGCGTCAACAGGCCGGCTGAAGCTGTAGATGACTTACGGAAATGTGTGCACACGCGGCGCACCTTCGTCAAGAGATCATGCAAATTGGGGTAGGTTTTTAGAAATCGCTGAACCACTAAATTAAATACATGCGCTAGGCATGGTACGTGTGTGAGCTTGCCGAGCTCCAAAGCCGCCACCAAGTTACGCCCATTATCACACACAACCATGCCTGGTTGCAGGTTGAGTGACGAGAGCCACTGCTCGGTCTGGTGACTTATCCCCTGCAACAGCTCTGAGGCCGTGTGCTGTTTGTCCCCAAGGCAGATCAGCTTCAGCACGGCCTGTTGACGCTTCCCCACTGCAGTGCTACACTGCTTCCAGCTACCGGCTGATGGGTGAGTGGCGCTGCGCGCAGAGAATTCGGAGGTGGAAACGGAGGAGGAGGAGGAGGAGCCAATAACGTAGGTGCTGGCGGAAACCCTGATGGAGGTAGGGCCCGCAATCCTCGGCGTGGGTAGCACCTGTGCCATCCCAGGGTCCGAGTCGCTCCCAGCCTCCACGACATTCACCCAGTGTGCCGTCAGGGAAATGTAGCGTCCCTGGCCACAAGCACTTGTCCATGTGTCAGTCGTTAAGTGGACCTTCCCAGTAACTGCGTTGGTCAGGGCACGGGTGATGTTAAGGGACACATGGTGGTGTAAGGCGGGGACGGCACACCGGGAAAAGTAGTGGCAGCTGGGGACTGCGTACCAAGGGACAGCTGCTGCCATCAGGCTGCGGAAGGACTCAGTGTCCACAAGCCTAAATGGCAGCATTTCGATGGCCAGTAATTTGGAAAGGTGTGAGGTTAGTGCTATGGCCTGTGGGTGGGTGGCTGGGTATTTTCGCTTGCGCTCAAATGCCTGGGGTAACGACATTTGGACGCTGCGCTGGGACAGGGAAGTGGATGTGGTCGCTGATGGTGCTTCAGATGGTACAGGTGCAGGGCGGGAGGTATGCGGGCCTGCGCCTTCGACAGGTGATTGGCCGGCACCGAAAACAGGGGAAGAGGAGGCAGTGGTGTGGCCTGCAGACACAGATTGGCGATCCGGGCGTTCCTCCCACTTATTACGGTGCTTGGATGCCATGTGTCGGATCATGCTGGTGGTGGTGAGGTTGCTAGTGTTCATGCCTCGGCTCATCTGGTGTGGCACAGGTTGCAAACTACAATTCTTTTGTCGTCCGCACTTTCCTTAAAAAAACGCCATACCGCGGAACACCTAGCCCTTGGCAAGGGAGATTTACGCAAGGGGGTGCTCTGTGGAACATTTGCGGGCCGGTTTGGTGCGGTCCGCCTTCTTTCTTTAGCCACACCACTGCCTCTTCCAGCCTGTTGCGGTGCTGCAGATGGCTCACCCTCAGGACTGCTGTCATCGCTCGGCTTTCCACCTTCCCAGGTGGGGTCAGTGACCTCATCGTCCACCAAGTCCTCCTCCACTTCCTCACTCTGATCATCCTCCTCATGTCTTGATCCCACCACATCCTCAGTCATTGACAACTGTGTATCATCCTCCTCATCAAGGTCTTGAGACAGTAATTGTGGTTGATTTGATGGCAACTGTGTCTCATCATCATCATCCACTTCCTTTGACCTTAAATGCCGTTCCCTTCTGTCATCTTCTTGTGATTGGGTACCCTCTAGAGGTTGTGAATCAGGGCACAAGATCTCATGTTCCTCTGCAAGCGTGCTTGGAGAGAGGTTCAAATCAAGGATTGGTGATGAGACGAGCTCCTCACTATATCCCAGTGTGTGATCACTTCTTTGGCCAGACCCTCTATGGTGGGAGGAAGGATGAACAGGGTGAGGATTATGTTGACCAGACTCTTGGCTAGTGAGAGTGGACTTGGTGGAAGACAGGGTGGTGCTTAACCGACTGGAAGCAGTATCAGCTGAAATCCAACCGACCACCTGTTCGCAGTGGTCTGACCTCGAGAGTGATGTCCTGCGACGCCCTGTAAACTGAGACATGAAGCTAGGTATGGTGGATGTCTTTCTTTCTTGTGCTCTGGCACCAGGCACAGTTTCTACGCGTCCTGACCCGCGCCCTGAACTATCAGGATCACGTCCACTTCCCCGTCCCTTTTTACCCGCCTTCTTCATATTAAACGGAATATATGCCGGTAATCTGCGGCTAGGCACACGAAACAGAATGTGACGCTAATCTGCGGCTAGGCACACTAAACAATATGTGACGTTAATCTGCGGCTAGGCACACTAAACAATATGTGACGTTAATTTGTGAATTTGCACACTAAACAATATGTGACGCTAATCTGCGGCTAGGCACATGAAACAGAATGTGACGCTAATCTGCGGATAGGCACACGAAACAGAATGTGACGCTAATCTGCGGCTAGGCACAGTGAACGGAATATGTGACGTTAATTTGTGAATTTGCACACTAAACAATATGTGATGTTAATTTGTGAATTTGCACACTAAACAATATGTGACGCTAATCTGCGGCTAGGCACACTAAACAGAATGTGACGCTAATCTGCGGCTAGGCACAGTGAACGGAATATGTGACATTAATTTGTGAATTTGCACACTAAACAATATGTGACGTTAATTTGTGAATTTGAACACTAAACAATATGTGACGTTAATCTGCGGCTAGGCACACTAAACAATATGTGACGTTAATCTGCGGCTAGGCACACGAAACAGAATGTGACGCTTATCTGCGGCTAGGCACACGAAACAGAATGTGACGCTAATCTGTGGCTAGGCACAGTGAACGGAATATGTGACGTTAATTTGTGAATTTGCACACTAAACAATATGTGACGTTAATTTGTGAATTTGCACACTAAACAATATGTGACGCTAATCTGCGGCTAGGCACACTAAACAGAATGTGACGCTAATCTGCGGCTAGGCACAGTGAACGGAATATGTGACGTTAATTTGTGAATTTGCACACTAAACAATATGTGACGTTAATTTGTGAATTTGCACACTAAACAATATGTGACGCTAATCTGCGGCTAGGCACACTAAACAATATGTGACGTTAATCTGCGGCTAGGCACACTAAACAATATGTGACGCTAATCTGCGGCTAGGCACACGAAACAGAATGTGACGCTAATCTGCGGCTAGGCACACGAAACAGAATGTGACGCTAATCTGCGGCTAGGCACAGTGAACGGAATATGTGACGTTAATTTGTGAATTTGCACACTAAACAGAATGTGACAATAATCTATGGCTAGGCACACGTTTAAAATGGCCCTTTTTGTTGCTGCGTTGTAAAATAATTGGCCCTGTGCACCTAACAGAATATGTCAGCTTGTCACTGCACTGTGAAATATTTGTCCCTGTGCACCTAGTACAATGTCACCTTAGAACATGTCCCCCCCCACAAAAAAATGAAATTCTGCCACCCCCAAAAAAAATTAAATGCTGCCCCCACACACAACAGTCCTAAAAAGGACTTTTGGGTCTTGAAAGAGTTTCAACAATTTTATTCTCCCTACACTGACTTCCTGTGCATCTAGTATTATATGTCACCTTACTAATATCCCCCCCACAAAAAAAAAAAGAAATTGTACCCCCCCAAACAAAATATAAATGCTGCCCCCACACACAACAGTCCTAAAAAGGACTTTTGGGTCTTGAAAGAGTTCCAACAATTTTATTCTCCCTACACTGACTTTCCCTGCCTGAGCGCATCTCTCCCTGGCTAAGAATGAGCCGAAATCGCGCGTCGGGTGCTGTACAGCACCCGATCACGGGTTCTGGCCAGCCAATCAGTGTAATGCCAGCAGCCAACATGGCTGCTGGCATTACACTGATGTCAGAGCCTCCCCGCACGTTTATTGGCTGCGCAGCAGCCGCAAAACGTGCGGGGAGGAGACCCGAACATGGCGGGCGAGCACATGCGGTACTCGTACTCGTACCGCCATGTGCCGAGCAGAGCGATGCTCGAGCCGAACCGAGCTTCGGCCGAGCATGCTCGCTCATCACTAATCATTATCACATCTCAGTGCATCTCCCCCCTGGTTTATTATTCTTTACTAGTGTAAAAGCCTGTGTACATGGGCAAAGGTCCGGTGAGGTAAAGAGGTCGGTCCTGCTCTATGTACTGCCTCAGCCTCATTGGCGGTGTACGTGATGCAGTCATGTGCCGTAGAGACTGCCCAAACGCACAGAATACTCCCAGCATTCCTACACCTCCCAGCATTCTGTGCATTTGGGCAGTCTCTTCTGTGCACGACTGCATCGGACAAACATTCTGGCCTTTTTATATTATATGATGTTACTCTTCTGATTTAGACATTTCTAGATGAAGGCTGGCAGATTAATTATTAGGGATATAGTAATTCTGTAGAAAACCAGCCACGCCTTAAGGGACAAATAAGCATTTCCAAAATTTCCATTTAATTAAAAGGGCTTTTAAAGGGATAGTAATACTTCGTTTTAACTTTATTTTATTTTGTAGGCATTAAAAAAACATGAAGAATGATATGTCTTATCTCTCAAACCTTTATGGTTTAAGAGATATTCACAAACAAAGTATCCCCCCCTGTTCAACCAGATCAGAAGGGAGGTGCCCAGGAAGACTGCAGAGAGGGACAATCTTCAATTAAGATAAGGGAAAAAGCTGAAAAACTTGTCAAGGGGGGAAGGGCTTTCATTGTTTTCATACAAAGAAAATTGTCCCCTTCTGTTATCTGTCCTGTCATACAACCAGATTCACATCTGAGAAGAGATGGTTTACACTAGGTAAAAGGGGCGGGGAGGGGAAACTTTGCTTGTGAATATCTCATAAACCATAAAGGTTTGAGAGATAAGACATATCATTCTTCATGTTTTTTTAATGCCTACAAAATAAAATAAAGTTAAAACGAAGTATTACTATTCCTTTAAAGCCTTGATTGCCAGAAATGTCCCCAGTACATTTCTTTGTAATACATTGGAGACGAATCTCAAGAAGTTACCCAATTAACCCTTTGAGTATCAGAGGGGTATGTAAAGCATCACAGAGCAATGCGTTGCATATCCCTATGGCACTCAAAGAGTTAAATCAATGGGGAGTTTTATTTTCTCCCTATATACTCCAAAATGATTACAGTTTTTTTTTTCAAATTAAGACCCAAAGTCTAGCTTACTTAGTTATATGTAAATATGCTGCAGGTTAAGTTTTCCTTAGGAAGACATTTACTTGGGAGATTTCTAATGTGAAAAAATGCACTATATTAGGTAATATTCACATGGTGTTTTGAAAGCATTGCATTGCAGGGTGTTAAACTTAAAGGAATAGTAATGTTTCACAAAAACAGCAGCTCCAATTAATCTTCATAGTATTTGGGCCATGGAGAGTGTTATTTCAGTACTGTCAGAGTTGTATTTCAAGAGTAATTGAATGATAAAGTATCCCCCTCCTGCCTCTTTTACCTAGTGTAAGCCACCTCTCAGATGTGGAATCTGGTCTCTTGACCGAACAGGTCACAGCAAGGGACAATAGTCTTACTGTGACAGTAAGGAAAACCCTGCCTCCTTGACAGGTTTTTCAGGTTTTTCCTTATGCTCACTGAAGATTGTGCAATCCATCCAGACAGTTTTGCTGCTCTGAGCTGAGCAGTGTTACATCAGTAAAAAAGATGGGAGAGGGATACTTTATCATTCAATTACTCTCTGACAGTATTAAAATAACACTCTCCATGGCCCAAATACTATGAAGATTAATTGGAACTGCTTTTATTGTGAAGCATTACTATCCCTTTAACCACACAGTCCCTGTGTTCCCCCACTGTTGCTGGCATTATGGAGCTGAAGCTGATGGAGATTCCATTGAGGTGTCAGCCATATGCTATTGGCTGACACCCACGTGGACCAGTCATTTATTGGTTCTTTGTGATGGACAATGTATCAGTCAAATTTTCAATATGAGCTATCTGTATGTAGCCGCATAAGCCACAATGGAGAAAAGTTATACTAAAACTTCCCTTCATCCTGTATTGGACACAGGAATGTATCATCAAGCTGTGTTTGGACTCAGTGACTCATGGCAAAATTACCTGAGTGAACAGCTCAGTTCACAGCAATGTGCAACAATTTGGTGCATTAAAATTGCCTGATAAACTATACCCTAAAAAAATTCAATATATACAAAATGCTCATGGAGGTAAAGGAGAACCAACCACATTAACAAAACCAATGGCCAATGCACTCAGGGCCAAGCTCGAACTTCTCATGTAGACAGGGCCGGCGCCTCTTCTAGGCAAGGTAGGCTCCGGCCTAGGGCGCACATCTACTGGGGGAGCAGTCACTTGGCATTATATTACTTTGATTGTGTGATATAAGAAAGCCCCCAAATATTGCCCAGTAAAAACGCTAAGAGTGACACAGACGCTGTCAGTATGCTGTCCTCACTTCTGAGACTAAGTGTCCCCAGCCTTGCCAGAGCGGAAGTGAATGCTGAGCAGAGCTCACCTTACTTCCTGGATGGCTGGTTGCTCTGCTGTTTCTGATGACTTCTGTAACGCGGTTGGCTAGCGGTGGGGGAGGAAATGTGGAGTGCTGCATGTGGTATGAATGGACAAAAAGGAGGCTGGACAAGGGTATCATGTTGTATGCGTTAATGTTTAGCATATGTGGAGAAATGTAAACTTTTCTGCCAGGATGTGTTGATGAACAGCTTCTGCTTAACCCTTTCAGTGCTAGAGAGGTATCCAATGCATTACTAAGCAATGCGTGGGTTCCTCTATCGCACTCCTCGGGTTACCCAAACTTTAGTTGCTCATATTGCAGCGTATGTGAGAACAAACTTAACTCCTGGAGGAGCAGAGGGATGTGCAGCGCATTGGAAAGGGCTGTATTGCACACTACTCTGGTTCTCAAGGGGATAAGCTTTAAACTCTTGGATGTTATATGTCTATCTTTGGGGGGGGGGGCAGAATGTTATTATTTCACTTTATTATTTATAATGACTCTTACAATGAATCAGTGCATATGTGACTTTAATGTGTTGTGTATCTGGATACTTTATATCTTTTTGTCCTGTGAGTGAATGGAAAAATTACCATACTTATTATGCAATAGGGTTTATAAATGCCTTAATAACCATGTAGCCCTCCCAGTGCGTATTAGGCAGAAGTTTATAAGAATGTAGCCACCTTATTAACCCATTAGATCCTAGAGAGGTGTAACGTATTCATACCTCCCGGCTGACTCCAAAAGGGACTGACAACGCAGACGCACGGACGTCACTATGGCAAGATGTCCGTGCTTCCTGCTACTGTCAGCCTCCGAATAAGTAGAAAATATTTTAAACCAGGTAATATTTCTGGCGAATAGCTACTAAGCAGCTAGTCACCAGATGAAGACTTAAAGTGTTAGTAATGTCTAAAAAAACTTTTTTGCATTTAGAAGAGCTTAAAAAGCTGATCTAAATGCACAAAACCGTATCTCTTAAACCGCTATGGGCTATCAGCAGGAGAACCGTGTTGGTCGACACGGTGGCACTTGAGAAGTGCCGGGATCTCTTTACTTACACAGAATCCCTTCATTGGAATGGTCTAAAATGTGTGCCTAGTGTTCAGGCACACGTTTTAGACCATTCCAATGAAGGGATTCAGTGTAAGTAACGAGATCCCGGCACTTCTCAAGCGCCACCTTGTCGACCGACACGGATCTCCTGCTGACAGCTTTACTGCTGTCAGTAGGAGAAATCAAAGTTTAAACGCCCGTATCTCTTAAACCATAGCGGTTTAAGAGATACGTTTTTTTGCATTTAGATCAGCTTTTTAAGCTCTTCTAAATGCAAAAAAGTTTTTTTTAGACATTACTAACACTTTAATTAAGATACAGTTTTTGCGGGGTGGTAGTTCCCCTTTAATCGTTTTGTCCAGGATAACATTAGTTCAGTCCTTTTAACTTCATCAGTAGTGCAAAATCAGGGAGATACCAAAACCTGCACAGATTTGGCCCTTTAGGAATGTGGTCTGACACCCCTGGCTTAAAACGGACATTTTAAATCAATGTGAATTGTATTTGTCTACTGTAGTGCACTTGATCAATTGCACTTTCTTTTTTGCTTACAGCCAATAGAAATGTATGTAATCTGGCACAGTTCTGAAACTGAAAACTACACACATTAAATGAATGGTATCCGTTATAAATGCATTTTTATATGTACTAACCCAAGCTCTGTTTGTACATGTATAAGGAACACACATTAACACATACCCACATAGGGAACACACACACTGACACTTATACACATATAGGGAACACACAAACACACTGACACTTATACAAATAAAGGATGGGGCATAAAAGGGTGGGGCATAAAGGGGTGGAGCCAAGAGGGAGGCAACATTAGGTTTTGCCTAGGGTAGCAAAAATCCTTGCACCAGCCCTGCATGTAGGCTCTTTGTTATGACACTGCTTGTATAACTGTGCACATTCTGGGAGCTATCTCTCGTTCTCTTTATTTATGTTTGACTAATGGGGATTTCACAATCTACTAATAAACAGAAGAAATCAAACAAAGCCCTGCAGCACGGTTAAATATTTTATTTATAATGAATCCAAGGGTCTTTAAAGGAGAATGAACACCCCCTAACAATAACTCCTATTTGTCTTACTTTTGTCAGAAATTTCTAATGGCCCTTATGCAAATTGCTCTTGCCTCATGATTTAAAGGAGCAGTAAACTTTTTTTATGAAAAACACATATTTTACAGAGCATTTCCTGCTGAATAAAACAAGGTCACTCACTTCGCTGTCAGATGTTTTATTAAAAATTTATAGCAGTTTAAATAACCAGGAAGTGAATTTACTGTGTTTACTTCCTGATAGTTCTAACTGACAGGAAGTGACAGGCAGTTTCTATCACATTCTATGGAGAACTGTATGTCTCTGACTTTTCTGACTTTCCTCTCCATTAGAATCTAACAGGAAATCTAATTAGAAATCGACCACTAAAGGGCACGACTAATGTAAAAAAACATGGGTTTAAACTGTAATAACTCTGGAAATATAAATCTCTGGACAGTGGGAGTACCCTTATTTTACTCAATAGGAAAACCCCTACAATGTATATTTTTTCATTAAAAAAGTTTACTGCTCCTTTAAGACATTGGTTCCCAACCCATGCCTTCAGGGCCCACTAACAGGCCAGGATTTGAGGCTATCCTTTTAAAGATTTTGCCGTTGTACAAATCATTGGTAAGACCTCACCTTGAATATACAGTGCAGTTTTGGGCACCAGTTCTGAAAAAGGATATACTGGAACTGGAGAGAGTACAACGAAGAGCAACAGAATTAATTAGGGGAATGAAGGACCTGACTTATGAGGAACGACTAGAAAAACGTGGCTTATTTACTCTAGAGAAAAGATAACTAAGAGCAGATCTTATCACAATGTACAAGTATATGAGAGGTCAATATATGGATCTTTCTGATGAGCTATTCATTCCAATTCCTGATCAAATAACTAGGGGACACCCCTTGAGATTATTGGAAAGGAGGTTTCGACTTCAGCAGAGGAAGGGTTTTTTTACAGTAAGGTCTGTTAAATGATGGAATTCCTTGCCCAAGGAGGTGGTTATGGCAGCTACAATGGATACATTTAAGAGAAGATTAGATACATTTCTTTCAAAAGGGAACATACAGGGTTATATTGTGTATTATTAGGCAAAAGAGAAAGGTCTGATAAAGACGAACTTATTTGGCAGCAGGAAAGCTATATAATTTTCATGTCTCTGGGTTATGAGGCAAAGGTTGAACTTGATGGACTTGTATCTTTTTCAACCTAATGTATTATGTTACTGTGTTAAGATCACATGCAAGATAATCAAACTCATTTGCCTCTAATTAACTCACCTGTGTTCTAGCAAGGAATTTTTTAAATCCTGGCCGGTTAGTGGACCATGAGGGTATGGGTTGGGAACCACTGTTTTAAGAGGTAACATCTTCAATCAATCCTGGATGTCATATCAATGGAGACAGACATATTACGGTACTTGCAAGCAGGACCACAGGACCTCAAAATCTGCCCGCTGCATGCAAGTAAACCTTAACCCTTTAAAGACCAGAGTGGTGTGCAACACATTGCTTCATAATAAGCTGAATACCCCCCCCCCCCGGGCCTTAAAGGGATAGTAATGTTTCATAATAAAAGCAGCTCTAATTAATCATCATAGTATTTGGGCCTTGGAAAGTGTTATTTCAATTCTGTCAGAGTTGTAGTTCAAGAGTAATTGAATAATAAAGTATCCCCCTCCCGCCCCTTTTACTGATGTAACACTGCTCAGCTTAGAGCAGCAGG
The DNA here is from genome assembly GCA_037306005.1 of Rhinophrynus dorsalis. Taxonomy (NCBI): domain Eukaryota; kingdom Metazoa; phylum Chordata; class Amphibia; order Anura; family Rhinophrynidae; genus Rhinophrynus; species Rhinophrynus dorsalis. The sequence continues at coordinate 439,141,122 of CM074722.1, read as the reverse complement.
GAGGTGCCCAGGTAGATTGCAGACAGGGACGATCTTCAATTAAGAGAAGAGAAAAAGCTGTAAAACCTGTCAAGGGGGGCAGGGTTTTCATTGTTCTCACAGTAAGATGATTGTCCCTTGCTGTTATCTGTCTGGTCAAGCAACCAGATTCCACATCTGAGGTGAGCAGTGTTACACTAGGTAAAAGGGGCGGGAGGGAGATACTTTACCATTCAATTACTCTTGAACTACAACACTGACAGTATTGAAATAACACTCTCTATGTCTCAAATACTATGAAGATTAATTGGAGCTGCTGTTTTTGTGAAACATTGCTATCCCTTTAAGTCGCTGAGTATTCTCATGCACTCTGGCTGCTTCAGTTTGAAGTCATATCTGCCTGCATGTACATGACATCCAGAATGAATTCAAGATGTTATCTCTTATTCCTTTGAGTGCCAGAAGATGCATTGTGTACCCCTATGGAACTCAATGGGTTAAACAAAGGCACACAGAATGAATTTTCTGACTACTGTAAGGTTGGTGAAGGGTTATTATAAGGCACTACTTCTCTTTTAACTGATTATTACTTATAAAAGACTGCAACTATGTTTAGCAAGATGAACTGATATACTGTAGTAGAGAGCAAGCTTAACCAGCTTTACATCTCAGCCTTGAAGCTTTCACTTCTATTTATTTTAGTTTGACATAAGCAAAGTCTTCAAAACAATAAGCAGACATACATAAGAAACTTTAAACTTGTATTGTGCTTAGGCACAACATCAATCCACTGGATACTTGAGGGATCTCCAGAGTTGGACACCTCCTTAGCTTTTAAGAAGTTAAATCAAGATGTAAATGTGAGACTCTAGAGAGGACATGACAATGTACAATCTGTGGGCCAAGTCTGGTCCATTGGTTCAATTCCAGACTTTCGGAGCTCTGAAGGAGAAGGCAGATCGACCGGATTCTTTCTTGTAGTTTGGTATTCTCAATGAGTTGTTAGCAGTGGAGCGGAGGTTATAGTTAGTACGGAGAGCTGGAGTTAACATACTGCTCAGGTAGTTTAGTAGCTTTCCAGAGAAGTGGTTGTATACTCAGCAAGGAAGTGTCACAGGTGCCCAGAAAAGTTCAGGAGTCAGTACAGTATAGTTAATGTAATTTATTGACAAAAAGACATAAAGATAATATATATATATATATATCCTATATAATAATTCGCCAAGTTGTGTGTAACGCCCGACATGCGCAGTAGGCACTGCTGCGCGTGCGGCAGTCATACGCAGTAGAGACTGCCCGCGCCGCGGCTGATACAGAGCTGGGCGCTCCGAAGGAGCGTCCAGCTCTGTATCAGCCGAGGCGCGGTAGTCTCCACTGCGTGTGACTGCCCCGTGACTGGCTGCCAGAGGCTCTGTATCAGCCGAGGCGTGGGCAGTCTCCACTGCGTGTGACTGCCCCGCGACCGGCTGCCAAAGGCACTGTGGCCCGTGTAACGGGCTGTTCAACTAGTATATATATATATATATAAATAAATATACAAAGCACAAGGGTTCTAGTCAGCAAGCCTATATCAGGAATAGTAGGATGCAAGGCTAAACCCCAGTGCTAGAGACTAGGCCTTGGCCACTGGTAGTCTCTGGTAGTCTCTGTAGGTCTCAGGAACAGAAGCAGGAACAGGAACCCAGGATCTTGATCCGATGAGTACAGCTTACAGGCGCAAGCCTGCAAACAATCAGGAAAGATCACTGACTCACGCCTGCAGTCAGTTGGGAATAACTCTGACTCACGCCAGCAGTCAGTTGGGAATAAGTCAAGGGCGACTGGTGAATCTGCAGTCTGCCCTTAAAAACCCTATAGCAGGAAGTAGTAAGGAGGAGCCACAGGGAAAAAGGAATAAAGACAGGTCTGCGTCATTTTCGAGCCAATCGCCCATGATTTGACGCATCAATGTGTCCTATGTCAATCTGAGTGACAAGACCTTGCAATTGACGCATCTTGGCGATGCGCCCAAATCTCGCCTCAAGAGGCGCGATACAGCGGTACTACAGCCCAGCCCGTGGACATGGGCGACATTGCGAACCACAACCAGCAGTCAGACCAGGACCACAGCGGGATGCCCGGGACGCTATGCCTGCTGTAGCCTCTAGAGTCTGGATCCAGCGGTGGCAGGAGCGCCCAGCTGGTAACTAGGTACCGTAACAGGAAGATGAAAGGCACATCTCAATTTGAGTGTTAGCCTGTTTAATTATTTAAACATGTCACAGTGATGGTAGTATAATTACAGTGGAGGATAAAGCAGCATAATGAGTTATACAGAGTGTCAAGTTTAGCAAGATGGATTTGTTGAGCGGGAGTATATACTACATTCCCATAGTCTATGACTGTATTGACATCTTTTGAATACATTTTCTTACTAGGGGACTTAAATATGATTTGGCTCTCAGTTATATACTTTTAGAATTTGGACTTTGACTTTACATACCAACTGGGACATTTTTATAAATTGTGGTGGTTGGTGTGTCACGCAATTTTATTTATTTATATTTTCTCTATATGAATATTTATTTCTCCTGCTTGAAAAAGCTCTCTCTATTCTTATGAGTGTCCAGATTTGGACTGTATATTAAAAGTTGAGTATAATTTGATACCAAGGTTATATAGGTGTTGAGTTCACAGTGCACCAATGTTCATGATCAATTGGGGGGATATTTCCCATTAAATATTTACAAGTATTTCATTCAAGCTTATTTTCTACTTTCATCTCCCCCATGTGAGGCAGTAAGAATTTTTGTGCTGATTTTAGTTTTTTCCTGGCCAGGGTCTCATTACACATATCTGGATGGTTTGACTGGTCGTTCCATCCAGACTTTCCTGGTTTGAAGGCTGTTCTTTGCAGTTGGTTATAAGAGGACTATGAACAGGTATATCTGAATATATCAACCATATTAATCCCTCTGCTTCCTTTTGGAAGAAGTAATACATAAGATTGAGATTCTTTCCATCTTTCTATCATCTCTTTTCATTTTTTTTTAATACATAGGTCCGCTCTCTTTGTGATATAGGTTTTAAAAGATATTGTTAGACACCTATTAGTGGTGTATGTGTGTCTCATATTTTGTAAATAAACATGTTATTATGTCTTAACGTATAAGTTTGAGATTGTTTTTCCTAAATGGGCAGGTATATCGCTTGAAATTTTGATTTTATATTAATTATATAGATACAAAATTAATTTATTACCATAGCCAAAGTATTATTGTATAAATTTTGCATGTAAATAAGACATTTATTGAAGACTAGTTGAACAGCCCGTTACACGGGCCACAGTGCCACTGCCACCCGGTCGCGGGGCAGTCACGCGCAGTAGAGACTGCCCGTGCCGCGGCTGATACAGAGCTGGACGCTCCTTCGGAACGCCCACCTCTGTCTGTATCAGCCGCGGCGCGGGCAGTCTCTACTGCGCATGACTTCAGCACGCGCAGCAGTGTCTAATGCGCATGTCGCGGCGTTACACACGAATTACTGAATTATTATATAGGATATCTGCTGTCTTATGCCAATTAAATACAAAGTCAGTAACTTCATTTTTGTCTTTAATGACCCAAAGTATTTGGTATGTTTAAAGGCTTCTTACAAAAGTAAGTTGCCAGATATGCAAGATTTCCATACAGTTAAATAATGCTGTGTATTCTACCATAATTATGCTCAGGAAAATGGTCAAGCTGTCAAAGTCTGGATAAGCCAAACTCAAGATAAATAGGAACAGCCTCAGTAGTGAAAGAGATGATAATGCCAGAAGGCAAAACCACTCAGAAATGTCTAGTATTATTCTGGTAAGAAAGATCAGCTTCATCTGAGCTGTGCAATCCCAACAGATGTTATCACCTTTAAAGAGATGTAACACCTTTTGTTAACCCACCACATACTTTACTATGGCCAGAAAATCTTAATGGCTCCTATGAATTTTTCCATTGATCCTTGGTTCAAATGATAACATCTTCAATCAGTTGTGGATGTCATGTCCACGGAGGCAGATATGACAATTGTTAGAAGGACCACAGGACACAAACACCACCTCACTGCACATGGTAAACGTAGCTCTTTGAGATTACAATGCAATGCTTTTGTGCGGCCTTCAGGCCCTTAAAGGATTAACATACAGAATGTGAAATGCTTCTGGGAATGAACAACAGCACAATGGCCTATTCTACGGCTAGTCACCACCCAGAAGCATTATGTTTTAGCTCTCTAATGCTATTACAGAGGAGAAATTTCCACGTACATATTAGACTAATCCCGCCCAAAAGGGCAGTCCAGTTCCAAAATGAAGTCCCCCCTGCACGGGAACACCAGCTAACTCCCGACGTATGTTTCGGCCGAGTTGGGCCTCGTCAGGAAGGTGCAGTTGGATTCCCTAGACACTGAGAGCAATTCTGTATGTTTATTTTGAATACTCTTAGGGGCTCTCCCCAAGAGTGAAGGGTAATCCAGACGTGGACCCCTTGTGCCTAGGGAATCCAGCTCCCTCCTCCTGAGGGAACCCAACTAGGCTGAAATGTATGTTGAGGGTTAGCTGTAGTTCCTATGCAGGGTGCACTTGCCTGTCATCTTTGAGCTGGACTGCCGTTTTAGAGGAGAAATTTCTACATACATATTAGACTAATTCAGTTCCAAGTATGTGGAAATGACACTAGAAATGTGATGCTTCTGGGGGGTGACTAGCTGTAGTACAGGTCATTGTGCTGTTGTTCATTCCCAAAAGCCCCTCACATTCTGTATGTTTATTTTAAATCCTCTTTGGGGCTCTCCCTAAGAGTGAAGGGTACTCCAGACGTGGACCCCTTGCTCTCAGTACCTATGGCATCCAGCTGCACCCTCATGATGAGGCCCAACTAGGCTGAAATGTACATTGGGGGTTAGCTGTTGTTCAGGTGCAGGGGGCACTTGTCTGTCATTTTGGAACTAGACCGCACTTTTGGGAGGGATTAGTCTAATATGTATGTGGAAATTTCTTCTTTGTAATGGCACTAGAGAGCTAAAATGTGATGCTTCTGGGCGGTGACTAACTGTAGAACAGGCCATGCAGGGGGTACTTGCCTGTCATTTTGGAACTGGACCTCCCTTTTGGAACTGGACTGCCCTTTTGTGAGGGATTAGTCTAATATGTATGTGGACATTTCTCCTCTGTAATGGCCCTAGAGAGCTAAAACATTATGCATCTGGGCGGTGTCTAGCTGTAGAACAGTCCATTGTGCTGTTGTTCATTCCCAGAAGCTTCTCACATTCTGTATGTTTATTTTTTTATACTCTTAGGGGCTCTCCCTAAGAGCGAAGGGTAATCCAGACTTGGACCCATTGCTCTCAGTGTCTAGGGAATTCAGCTGCACCCTCCCGATGAGGCCCAACTAGGCTGAAACTTACCTCGGGTGTTTGCTGGTGTTCCCATGCGGGGGGCACTTGCCTGTAATTTTGGAACTGAACCGTCCTTTTGAGTGGGATTAGTCTAATATGTATGTGGAAATTTCTCCTCTGTAATGGCACTAGAGAACTAAAACATGATGCTTCTGCGTGTTGACTAGACATAGAACAGGCCATTGTGCTGTTGTTCATTCCCAAAAGCATCTCACATTCTGTATGTTTACTTTAAAGGGTTAGGAAGGCTCATGCACTCTGTCTGATTCACTATGAATAAACTGCAGGCAACTGTCATGTCTGCCTGCATGGACATGACATCTACTACTTGTTGAAGAAGGTATCTCTTGAGCAAAGGTACAAAGGCAAAATTCATAGAGACCATTAGGATTTCTGGCTCTAGTAAAGTAAGTTTGATGTTATTAGGAGGAGTTACTTCTCCTTTAACAACAAAACACTGCTTAAATTACATAAACTAGCTTCAGCTTCTCAAGATTACCATTTTGAGATATTACAAAAGCTATTGATCTACTTTCTTTTAGAGGTTCAGTTAACTATCTTGTATAATAAATGAAACCCACCTGGGAGACACAGATTCAGGGAAGTTATTTCAGGGACTATTAATGATGGTGACCCTACATCATCAGTCATGCATTCAGAAGGATAACTGTTAGGCACAATCTGGTTAATCTCTTGATTGCCAGTCTTGGAGAATGTGCATTTTTTCGGGTACAACACTTGGCCTGAAATGTTATAGTGTTGCTGCAATAGCCTATGAACAGTCATGGTCAATTGATCATAATTCTCCATTGGATGCTGTAGCAAAAGTATATCTTTAGAATTTTAGGTCATGGAGGTACTGCACCTAAAAATTGAAAGTTAGTGCTGAGATAACTCTAGAATAAAACATCTCTCAGCAATGGATGTCCCCATGTTTTTCTCAGCAAGATAGACCCTACACTATACATATCTGTTATATATTAAACATTGCTATCCCTTTAAATATTACTGGATTGTTTTCTCATTACCTGTCCAGAACATGTTCACTCTTCCAGTTCTTTATTTTCCTGTTGTAGTCTACTCCACTGTCTTCTTTACTCACCTTGCCTACCAATTGTAATGTCTGTCAGGGGTTCATGAATATCATCTGGTAACACCTGTATGGCTAGTGCAAAGCAGTAATTACAACTACAGCTATGGAGAGCTACAACCTAGGACTCTACCGTAGGGAAGGGTGAAAATTACAAGCAGAGGCTATATTTTCATGGAAGATATTGGGATCTTCTGGTCCTGACAATGACAGTCACAATAATTCCATTGCATATTATACATTTTATTTCTGGTTTAAAGGGGAACATTCACATTAAAAAAAAAAAATTGACCATGGGTTTTAATCAATTAAACAAGATTAGCGTTTTTTTTTTTTTTTTAACTTAACTACGAGTGGAGATATGAAGCCTTCAAATCGGGCACTTCCACGTTCTGCGGCACCCTGTATGCTCTGCACGCCGCTGCAGGACTTCCCACCTCCCTCGCAGCTGCCCCAGGTAGCGCGTTCACGCTTTTCTACGTAACTGTATTTTTGTGGGCTAACGTTACAGCAGGCTCCATTGCAACCTCAGTAGCATTGTTAACAGAGTTTGCTGTAACATTATCACACAGAAATACAGCTACAAAGGGAAGCGTGAACGCGTTGCCTGGGGCAGCTGGGAAGTCCTGCGGCATCATGTGGGACATACAGGGTGCCACAGAAAGCAAAAGTGCCTGATTGGAAGGCATCATATCTCCACTCGTAGGTAAGTTAACACTTTGAGTGCCACAGAGGTACGCTTTACAATGCGTTGCGTACCCCTCTGGCACTAAAAGGGTTAAAAAAACAGCGCTAATCTTGTTTTATTGATTAAAACCCATGGTCAAATTTTTTTTTATGTGAATGTTCCCCTTTAAGTGAACATTTACAATGGCATGTAGGCCATCAAGTAATATGTAATAATCACTGACAAAATGCATGGGTAAGGTGACCAGGAGGGAGATTCACTAAGCAGTGATAAAGCGGTGATATCACTTCTCCAATCCCTGTGTTATTTGATGGAGCCCATGCACTAAGATTTCTAAAACTTCGGAGATCTTAGTGAATGGGCTCCATAGAATAACATAGGAACTGGAGAAGTGATATCAGTGGAGAAGTAATCTCCACTTTATCACCTCTTTATCACCAGTTAGAGAATCACCCCCAATATCTCCCCTTTAAAGGGATAGTAATACTTCATTTTAACTTTATTTTATTTTGTAGGCATTAAAAAAACATGAAGAACGATATGTCTTATCTCGCAAACCTTATGGTTTGAGAGATATTCACAAGCAAAGTTTCCCCTCCCTCCCCTTTTACCTAGTGTAAGCCATCTCTTCTCAGATGTGGAATGCAGTCCATAGACAAGACAGATTACAGCAGGGGACAATCTTCTTCCTATGAGAACAATGAAAACCCTGCCCCCCTTGACAAGTTTTTCAGGTTTTTCCCTTATCTTAACTGAAGATTGTCCCTCTCTGCAGTCTACCTGGGCACCTCCCTTCTGCTCTGGCTGAGCAGTGTTACATCAGTAAAAGGGGCAGGAGGGGGATACTTTGTCATTGAATAACAGAATTGAAATAACACTCTCCAAAGTCCAAATGCTATGAAGATTAATTAAAGCTGCTTTTATTATGAAACATTACTATCCCTTTAATGCAGGATGCTTATTAAAAATATTTTTATGCACAACTACAAAGAAAATAAGTACAACTATGCCATGTGTGTGTTTTTCATAAATCTCCTGCATTGAAGGTTGGGTCTGATCACATTAGGGTTGTATTATAATAGATAGTAGACTTACCTCAGGATTCAGGAATTAAATTGCATAAGCAAATATTATGTTTCTTTAAAATGCACATATTTTCCTAGTTTAAAAATTCTCTGAACTTCATTGTGTTTTGCCAGTATGATTGATACAGAATCTCATCTAATAATTCAGACCTGATGCGTTTGTTTATATTTAAATTCTGATATTATTTGGTTTGATTCAGTTCAACATAGACTGAAATGCCAGCATTTCCAGATCTGAATAGATTAATCTCATTTATTTCACGTAACAAATGTAAAAGTGTATATTTTGCCTAGCTATTGTCTCTAGACTCTTACCTACTATGATTATGTTGAGCTTTGTTATAATTTATTCATTTATTTAGAGTTGCAACATGATTATTTGATTTTATAATTTTATATATTTATATATATATATATATATATATATATATATAGAGAGAGAGAGAGAGAGAGAGAGAGAGAGAGTTTTATTGAGTGCCCTGTATCTCTATTTCCAGAGGTTATCTCGATCAGCGACTGTGGAAGCAAAGGTATTTATATAATGTTTCATTCTCCCTAGAGCACCGATTAATATTCATATTGCAGAGGCAGGATTTTTTAAACTGCATTCCTGACTTTTTGTATTGTAACTTTTACATTGTTGCACTCTCTCTGCTTCCATAGTCGCAGACAGAAGGCACTGTGCAAGCAAATTCAAGTAGCAGGCACATAAAATTGTAAAAAAACAAGGGGAAAATAAAAAAATAAATAAATAAAAAGTACAGGCAATCACGGGACATGCTGAGAGCCATTATCTTATGTCTATACCACGTCTTGTCCAAGGAGCCGAACCCGAGAGCAACAACGGACCATACTCCGACTATTGATGGAATCACCCCTTAAATCTATGCTGACCTCTCTACTCTAAATCTCAAGCCTATTACAGATGCTCTTAGAGCTAATTAAATTCAATACCAGCTGTGCTTCCCCTTTTGCCTGCTTATAACACACAATGGCACTCTACATACTATCAAAGATGTCCGCCTGGGATTTTCTTTCCTGCAACTGAGGCTTTTCCATCTCCTGATGGACTTCACTCCCAGAATCTCGACTCTTGACCCAGCTCCAGGCATATCTACCTTGATACCACCCACAGCTTTGCCTCCACAAGTCCACAGAGCATCTGTCAAATAAAAGGACCCTTTTGAGTTCACTTTACACAAGCAAGGGACTTTCCAATTGTTCCAATTACAATGCTGATCTTATTTCTTTAAAAATACTGTGCTGTAAAGTTAGGGTTACGCAAATGCATATTTTTTTATGTCATTCCTTCTGCTAATGACTTTCCTACTCTGGTACCTTGGTATAGAGCCCTGATCTGTATCACTGATAGATGAATTCCTCCTTTTGGTTTCACTCTCCACCTTAGCCTTCTCCTTCCTGATCCTCTATTCTAATTTAAGTAGGCACATCATTATACATTTATCCAGGGGTGTCCACTCTCCCCCTATAACTCTTTACTATGAGTACACTCATCCCGGTGACAGTGGAGGGACTTCCCTAAGTATTTTGAATTGTTACACTGTTTTCTGCTGTGTGTGTGTCCCTCCTTCCTTCCCCCCCCCCTTTTTTCACTCCCTCCTTCCTCCCCCCCCCCTTTTTTTCACTCCCTCCTTCCTTCCCCCCCCCCCCCCTTTTTTCACTCCCTCCTTCCGTTCTGAACTCAAACTAGTTCTGCCATGGACAAGATCATGGGGTACATTACCTGGTATCCTTGTGCATCACTCATAATATAGTACCATTCAACGTCTAACAGGGCTAGGTGTGGTGCAGACATGGCCTGGGATTTTACTTTTCTCTTTTTCTTTATTGAGATCTCTTCATATGCCAGCACATTTCTCTAGGCTGTTTAAGAACCCTACATACCACAAGACTGATGGTGCACCTGTGAGCTTTGGTATACATATATGTAGACAGCCAGCACCCAAGATGTTAATAGATAGGAAACATAAATTCCCCCAGCATATCCCAGTTCCTCCAATCCCATGGCTTCCTTACTTCCTCCTCCTCCTCCTGCCAAGGCTCTTACTATGTTGAAGGAAAAGAGCTGAACCTGGGATGGTTTGTATTTGCAGCTCACTGCACGTGTGGCAACTACTAAATGGAGCTGGCATCATAGGGAAGGAATAAAAATTCACTTTGATCTAAATGTGTTTTTAATGCTTTCATTGCTAGAGTTCTCCAGTGTTGTTCAAAACAATACACTAGATAACCCCAGTTAAGGTGAGAATTGTCATTTGTTCCCTATGGTACCATTAGTTTTCAACAACATTGCACCACTTTTCCTTTGCAATCTGCTTGTGCGTGTTTGTAAAATGGGCACTTTTGGGAGGGGCACTATTCTTATACTGCACTGTATGAGGGGCACTGTTCTCATTAACCACTGTTGAGGACTGTTGTTATACCATACTGTCTGTTGACATTGTCCTTCCATTGTATTGTCTAAGGTGGATACTATTCACATTCTGCACAGACTGGAGGGCACTGCTCGAATACTGCACTTTATAAGGCAAGTTTTTGCTCTCAGCCATTATTTAATCAGAGAGGAAAGCTACTCACTCTTAACAGGAGCAGTAAACTTTTTTTTATGAAAACACATTTTACAGAGCATTTCCTGCTGAATAAAACAAGGTCACTCCCACTGCTGTCAGATGTTTTATTCAGAAATTAAATAATCAGGAAGTGAATTTACTGTGTTTACTTCCTGATAATTCTGACAGGAAGTGACAGGCAGTTTCTATCACATTCTATGGAGAACTGTATGTCTCTGACATTTCTGACTTTCCTCTCCATTAGAATCTAACAGTAAATCTAATTAGAATTTGACCACTAGAGGGCACTGCTAATGTAAAAAAAACATGGGTTTAAACTGTAATAACTCTGGAAATAGAAATCTCTCGGCAGTGGGAGTACTTTTATTTTACTCAATAGGAAAATCCCTCCCTACAATATATATTTTTTCATAAAAAAAGTTTACTGCTCATTTAACAGGAGGATGGGTGTTGGATACAAGAGAAAGAGTGGCAAACGAGAAGTACAAGAGACAGATGGAAGTGTGAAAGGAACAAATGAAAGAGAGTTTGGTGAGAAGTACATGTGACAGAGGGATGGGTGAGAGGTACAATAGACTAACAGAGTGACAGGAGACAGGATAGAGGTAAAAAACTGGAGACAGGTACAAGAGATCATGCAGGTGGCTGGGGCACCAAAAAAAAACTTGCACAGATCCATGATCAGTGACAGTGTGTGAACAGGTCCTGACAATATGCAATCAGATTTGTTGCTATCAGAACTGACAATGTCCAGTCAGATTGGTAGCTTTCTGACCCTGTCCTAATAAGGTACTGTAAGATTGTTAGCTCTCTACAGATTGCTATTTAAACTTAACTGCACACTCCCCAATGTGTTTTGCTGAAGACATCAAACATGACATTACAGGTTACATCATCAATAGCATGCTGATACTAATGACATCACATGATATCACAAAAGTTATTACTAATTACAGAACAAATGACCTCATCAGTGACATTGACAGTCACATTATGTGGCAGATAACAGTTTTTATAAGCTGAGTGATGTTGTGTTGTTGTCTTACTGGTAAGGATTTGTATGCATTTTATGATGTTATTTTAATTTGTTTTGCTATCAGGTGAAAAGCTGCATTGTTGCTAGATAAGCTTTTCATTAAATCACGTATCTTTCTTGGCAGTGTGTGTTATAAATGTGGAAATTTGACTGTGGTTTTTTTAATGTTTTCTGTGCTTCCAATTGAGCATTATTTTGATTGTTAGTTGGAGAGCTGTTTTGGTGGTTGGTAAAAGGTGTAACAGTAGAAGAGGAAAGGACTGAGGTGTTGTGTTTATTGCTTTTGCTGCAATGCCACACTGAATGGATAGCTGAAATGTTGAAGTATCAGTCTTTGGTTTGGGATTTTGGTATGACATTAGTACTTTATGGCAAAGTGCAATTTGTATTGCTGTATGGTTTTGGATTAGTGTTAATACAGGATAAATAGGTACATTGTTAGTAGGGCGGTGTTTTATAATGTGCGAAATGAGGATACACCATGTGGCAAGGAATGTCTTTTGGTGAACTTTCCGTGTTTTAGTTTAGGCTAGAGTTTTGGAGATGCAGTGTGGGTAAAGTAGTGTTGTAGTGTAGTGTTGCTGCTTTCTGATGATGTGCAGCAACAATAGGATGTGGTGTCACCAGTGATGCAATTGATTAGTTTTTTTGTGATATAATCATTTATGTCATTTGTGATGTCATATGTGATGTCTTATGGTTTTTGGAAAAGCACATGGGAGAGTAGAGTTTAGTTCGAAAAACATAACTTCTATTTTCTCATTTGAATTTATACATATCTAGCTTAAACAGCACTGAACGTATTATTGCATGTTTCTTAGATAATTTTTTTATACATCTTCCACAATGGGCCTTGTTCAAAAGAAAATGGAGTAATCCTTCACTATAGGAAACAAATAGAAATTTCCAAATTTAACACTAATTTAAATGGGATTTTAACTCCTTGAATGCTAAAAGTGGTCTCTAACCAATTGCTTTGCATTCAATGTATTTAAGTCTCTGTTTAAATCAAAGGCAATTTTTATTTTTCACTTGTGGCTCAGTTGGTCTGCCCCAGAATTAAGCCATTTGTCTGAACATATGGCCCTCAGTGTCAATGCAACTTTTTAATGCTTAGATCCTGACTATAAACAAAATGGTTAAAACATTATAAAGGAAGCTTAAAACGGAACTACCACCCAATATAAAGTCACCACCCAATAAATAAGCATATGGCGACTATGAGAGATAAGACTTATATCGTTCTTCATGTTTTTTTAATGCCTACAAAATAAAATAAAGATAAAACAAAGGATTACTATCCCTTGAATAGCTTTTGAACTACAGAAAAGTAAGTTATTAAACATAGCGCAAACTTTTATGTTTACAATAGAGAAGACTCAGAGAGCTACTTTATTGTAAATGTTACTATCCTTTTAATGTATGTTTTGATGAAATATCCATATGCAAAAGAGCTAGTCAGAGACACTCAACTAGGAACGAGCCTGCCCTAAGGGTAACAGGGTAATCCAGACGTGGACCACTTGCTCACAGTGCCTAGAGAGATCAGCTGCACATCACTGATGAGGCCCAACAAGGCCGAAACGTACGTCTGGGGTTGGCTGCTTCTCTTGTTCAGAGAGGATTTGCTTGGCACTACGTGGCTGGACTACCTTTTGGTAGGATCAATATGATGTGCTTCAGGATATTTCCTCTCTGTGAAAGGCACTAATGAGCTAAAAGAGATTGCACCCTGGGTAGGATGCTTATCCTATAGAGCCTCATCACTTTGAGGGCAGGCTTGTTCCTAGTTGAGCATCTCTGACTAGCTCTTTTGCATATGCAAATTACCCTTGGGACTAGTCACCCTAAGGGTAACAGGGTAATCCAGACGTGGACCCCTTGCACACAGTGCCTAGAGAGATCAGCTGTACCTCACTGACGAGGCCCAACAAGGCCGAAACGTACGTCTGGGGTTGGCTGCTTCTCTTGTTCAGAGAGCAATTGCCTGGCACTTCGTGGCTGGACTACCTTTTGGTAGGAGCAGTATGATGTGCTTCAGGATATTTCCTCTCTGTGAAAGGCACTAGTGAGCTAAAAGAGATTGCACCCTGGGTAGGATACTTATCCTATAGAGCTTCATCACTTTGAGGGCAGGCTCGTTCCTAGTTGAGCATCCCTGACTAGCTCTTTTGTTGAAATATCCAACCTCTTTTTAATTCAGTTTCTTCATTGACTATGGTACATTAGATTACAGGATTTGTTGATACTTAGTAGAATTCATTCTACCCTTTATCCACACAATATTTCCTGAGACACTGGCTGCCCCAAACACCAGAGCATAACAGATCCACCCCCGTGCTTAACAATTGGCTAGGTGTACTTTTATTCAAATGCTTCTCCTTTTTTATTCCAAACGTACCTTTGGTGATTGTAGACAAATAGTTCAATTTTATATTCATCAGACTATAGCACTTATGGCGTGATGCAAGAAACGTTCGCATTGGATAAAGGCATTTTTGTGCGCAGATAGATTTTACGCATGTTCTAATCCAGGAAGATAAATACCGAATGCTTCTTGAATTGTGCATAAAATATCCATTTTACGACAACAGTACTCAGAAGTATAAATTCATTTGCAATACCACTTCCTGCATTAAGCGCATTCGCTATTCCACTCACACAGATTCGTTAATCTTAGCCAAGCCCACAAAAAAATTAAATATACGCAGCCATTCGATCATCTTGAATTTTCATGCGCAATTCAACAAAATTGTGCACAAACCTATTCCCTAGTGGTTTTCACATGGGAAATAGCGATTGCACACATTTCCTGCATTGGGCCATTAGTTCTAAAGCTCCTCTGGCTCATCTAAGTGTTGTATTGCATACTTCAGATGTTGACTTTTATGATGAGATTGCAGGTTTCTTTCTAACTACTCTCCCATGCAGATCATCTTTGTGCAAGCAACGCTGCACAGAGTACTGGTGCATTATTACTCCAATGCCAGCTAAACTGTTCTGCAGGTTCCCTGCAGTGATATGGGGGTTTGTTTTGCATTCCTAACCAGTTTACAAGCAGATCTCTCAGAGAGTTTTCTCGGTCTTCCAGGTCTTGTCTTGACTTCAACAGTTCCCCTTAACTGGAATTCTTAATGGAAATTGCTGCAGGAAGCATTTAGAAATCTTTTGTAGCTTTCCCCTGTTCAAGAGAGCCAATCATCTTTATTTTCTGATCCTCAGTCTGCTGCTTAGAGGAGCCCGTGGTTGTTGAGTGTAAACACAACACTCGGAGATGTTCCAAGAGTCAGGGAATATATTAAGCTCTGAAATTTAGAAATAAGCTTTAACAAGTCAATTAAGTTCTGATACCCTACAAAAACCCTACACTAGTAGATCAACAGGAAGGGAGGGAGGCCAAACTTTTGCACAGGTCACATTTTCTGTTTTATTTTTAACAATCTGGTAAACTCAGCAAATAAACAGAAGCTGTGCATTACAATTTGCAGAAATATGTTTGTGTTTTTTGTTCACTGAGGAGGTTGTGGTAACTGCATTTCACTTGAAAATCAACAAAACATATAATGTGGCCAGAGGTGTCAAAACGTTTGCATACAACTGTATATATTTAATGTAATACAACATTGTCCATCTTAACTTTCCCTCAACTCTTTGAATGCCAGAAGGTTGTCCAACTCACTGCAAAGGGTGCACACTAAAAAAGTGCCCCTTAATCCTTTAAGGACCGGGAAAATCTGAGGTCGTTTTCACTTATGGACCGGAGCAATTCTGACCTTTTTGACTATGTCTTTGTTCAACAGTGTTTTCCCTCTTAGGCTTTTATTCCACCATAACTTATATACTGTTGTTTTAAGCACAAATAGGGCTTTCTTTTGATACCCCACTTATATGGATAACCCACCATTTACTTTATTAAAATGAAAAAAAAGGTTAAAAAAATGTAAAAAAACCCACCATTTTTGTTTTTTCTCTTGAGATCAATTGGGTGCAAAGGGTTACATTTTTATGGAGACTGCATGAAAGGTATGACCGGTCAGTCATACCTACAAAATGTACAGTTTAAAGTGGCCACTGTCCCCCCGGGTGAAAATCCCCATGTCCCTTTTTCCCACCCTATTTTCCCACTTTTTTATCTATGACATTTGGCGGTGTGTATAAGTGTATTACATGGCTCCACAACAATCACGCTCCCAGTTTTGTTTAATGACATGTTTTTTTTTTTCTTTAATTAAATATTTTTTGTAAAAAAAAAAAGTGTGTTGTGTTCTTAAAAAAAAAAAAAAAAGTGTATCATTTCAGGTCAGAAATTGACCTGCATTTAGCCAGCCTCCAGCACCAGCAGTGAAGGGGTTAATACCCCCAGCTGCTGTATTTTCTTTTTCCACTAGGTGTCTCCTCTCTGCTTCTCTCTCCCTTACTTTGATAGTAAGGGAGACAGAGGCAGAAGAGAGACATAGAGGCAGTATGCTGCTACGGCGATCACATGATCCGGCACAAGCAAGAAGGGTTGAGACTGAACGCCCCGGTCTCGGATGCGTGGATACAATAGATACAGTAAGATGCAAGGAAGGGTTGCAAGAGAACCGAACTGCAACTGAAGAGCATGCTGGCAAGATTGGAGGGTGCAGATAAAAGCACTGTGTGGCACATTAAACAACATGCCTTGGGCCCACATGAGTAAGACTTGTAGGAAGGAAGGGCACTTTCTATTATTCCTGCTGTGCTCTGTTCTTAACCTTATAAGGAACAGACAGTTGTACAGGGCATTGCTCTGAAATGCATGACAAATCACTATGATCTTTAACCCCCTAAGGGCCAGCGGTCCTGGGACATTTCCGTCCCGTAAGGACCGCTTTGATCCTTGCCGATGCGCTGGTACACGTGACCTGTTGCGTGAATCGGCGCACCGCTTTGGGTCCAGAAAGAGATGTCTCCAGTCTTGGAACAGTCAATTTTATGCCTCATTTTTACTTACAGCGCCCCCGGTGGAACGCTGTAAGTAAAAAGTACGTGACTTACTATGACCATTATCGGTCCTTAAGTAAGTCAGGACCATGATGGTCATAGTACGTCATGTAGTCCTTAAAGGGTTAAAGAGTTAAAACTTGCTTAATGATTTTTAAAAGCACTGCCAGGGCACCAAATGTTATGGTATACATAACATTGGTTATGTTATTGGTATGTTATGGTATACATACACACACAAAACCCACTCACACACATAACCACATGCATGCACACAAAACTCACACTCACTTTTATACACATGTATATGCTGACTGTATTAGACACACACACACATATACCACACACTCACATACACATACCACACTGGTCTATACAATTGGATGGCAAATTCTGCTTGATCTATCAGAATTAGCCACTGGAACAGATGCAGAGTAGCAAACACATCAAAATCACTGCGTTCCAACCTCAAGACTCTGGTCAGTGTCCTCCCTGTCCCAAACCTGAATAGCACACAGCTTCAGTTACAACAATAAAAAAAAAACTTCCCATAACATTCAATTGTTTGTGGAATGGACAGAGTTCCCTGCTTCGCCTGTCTGCTAGTCAAGCTGCTCTGTCAGAGGTGTTTCAGTATAACACCACCCCACATTCTATTGGTTGTCACACACAGACCACGATTGTGCCAATAGCCAGCTAGAGCCAAAGAACATAAAAATAGTAGGTTAGTTTGGCATATAGGGGACTGCTTATTCATAGGGTGTATTTCCCCTTTAAAACAGCCTCTTAGAATCAGTTCAGTGTTGTCTGTCATTGGAAAAAAAGTCATCCAAGTTGATATTACAATTGGTTTGTGAAAGATAATGAGGAAGAGAACAAACAGTGCAGGTCAAGCTGATGATTAGAGCAAACTGATAATACATGTGTACAAATTCCTGTGGATCTGAAGGGAAACCGTCACAGAAAAAGAATGTAGTTTTAGTAAATTAAATAATTGTATAATACAATAAACTGTAATGAAACAAAAAAAAATGGTATGATGCAAATTAAAGGTTGGTCCATTTCTACCACAAAGTCCCTCCCATTACTTTCATGCTACTAAGCTTCCCCTCCCCAAATCTCTCTCAATCTCCAGGATCTGTTCTACATAACCAAGTCATGAAGGCAAGGGGCACCTTCACCTTATGTGGCCTTTGGTGGATTCACCACCTTTGGCCATTTTTCTTGTAGTTGGTGATGATTTAGAAGTAACATTGGACAGCAAATAAGATTATATGAGCCTTATATTTAAAAGATTAAGGGTAATTCTAAAGGAAGCAAACTGTACCATGGGGACAAACACAAATTCTTCAAATGTCCATTCATTTAAATGGGCCCTTTAACCCCTGGAACACATAAGTGGGCATATTAATTTGTCTCCTACAATTTGCCTCAGAATTGGACCACTTTCCTCATGAACCTAAGGCTCTATCGGTAGGCTGGCCATACGTACCGTTTTTTTTTTCATATTTCCAGACCATCCCGTCTTTTTAATACAAATGTCAATTTTATACCATTTGTAATATAACTTATATATAGTTTTTAATTTTTTGTAAAAACTGAATGAGGCATGTTTATGTCTCATAATCGGAACCACACTAGTGGTTTTACCGTGGTTTTAATGTACACATTGATTACCATAGAGTCTTATGACTCGAGTGACTCAAAACTGTCTAAGACTCTCGAATCTATGGTAAATTTCCATAGAGTCTCTTAGACAGTGATATGACGATGGGTCATAAGACTCTATGGTAATCAGTACATACAGTGAACACAGTAAAACCACTAGTGTGAGTGACGAAGAGAAGAAGTTCCAATTTACTTCAGGGGCAGGCTTTTTGGCCAGAGAGAGAACGCCCTTAGTAAGAGATGGAGAAAACGCATTCTCGCTGCATGCATCTTACTACGATCAGACTCAGAGTGGCGGTGTCCCACTGTCAAACTGTCCCACACCCTGTCCAGTTTTTGTCTCAAGGAAATATGGTCAGCCTATCTATAGGTCTTATCTATAAAATGCAGTTCTGGAGCAAGCCAATTTCACCAAAGGGGACAAATAAAATTCCAAACAATGTAACCTTTTGAATTCCATAATGCACCCCTCTAGCACTCAAAGGGTCTTGCATGCTCAAGAAGGTCTCCAATGTAGTAGAGTCTCAGGTTCAGAGAGCCAGCTATATTAGGAAGGACCACTTCACCTGCATATCTGGCTCTGTGACTAATCCTATTAAAAAAAAATTAACTTTATTTTTTTTAACACATGAGTTTTCCTTCAGACCCACACACACAAACCAACTGGTAGTTGCTACCACCACTACTCCTATCAAGCAACTCCAGTTCCCTCTTTGCTTGTTTTCTTACACTACCTAGCTTCAATCATTTAGTTACTTTGTAGATCTTTCTCCCTCCCAAGCATAGGCTGATAAAATACAAAACACTGGCATTCCCTTTTGTACTTGGTAGGAATACATGGGGGAAATGTACTTGAAAACAAGAAAAATCTCAATGTATTCTACCTGGTAGAACACTTTCTATATAAACAAACTCCACAAGGCATGTGGGGGATACACTTTCATTCTTGGTTTCAGTGCAGTGAAAAATGCAGAAACAGTGCTCTCTTCACAGGAATTCCCGTGGAAGGCTGGAAGTACTGTTTTTTTTTTCAATTCTGAGTTGAAACGTTTCACCAATCCCTACATTTAACACCTTAACCACTTGGTGATGTATATTTGGCCTTCTTAGTATGCCATTGTTCAACCATATTTTCCTTCTAATCCATTTAGTCCAACCACACAAATTGTATACCATTTTTTAAGGATAAGTAAGGCTTTCTTTTGATGCCATATTTATATGTATAATTAATTAATTCAATAATATTAAAATGTAAAAAAAATATTGAGTTTCCTGTGATAATTTGTGCTCAATTGGTTCATTTTTAACAGGAACTGGATGAAAGAAATTAATGGTTGTCCATACCTCCCAAGTGTCCCTTTGTAGGGGGTTACTGTCCCTTTGAGATGAAAATGCCTATGTTCTTCTTTCCCACCCTGGTGTCCCTCTTTTAGGAGATCAGACTGTGTGGTGTGTGTATATAAGTGTTATCACATTGCTCCAAAGCAATAAAACCACATTAATGTTTAAATAAACTTCAGTATATAAGTTTATAAATTGTCTTGTCTAAATAAAATACTTTGGTCTTGCTCAAAATCATTTATTTAAGGGTCAATCAATAGGCCATGGATTTTTTTAAAATATATGTAAGAGTTCAGAACCAGTCCTGTTCCCAGTACATCAAACCTGCCTCATCTTTGGCCATTTGAGGAGCTGGGAGCTCTGTTCTCTGACTCCCTCTTCCTTACAATCAAAGTAAAGAGGGAAGAGGCAGAGAACAATAACATGCATTGCTTTTATCATATGGCTTCACTGGCACATGTTATCTCTGTAGTAGAGACCACATATACTGAGCCACCATAGAAAGGCTGGAACTGTCAGTTCTGGTCTTGGGGAAGTAAGTTACAGCCTCCATGCAATGATTGCAGTGCGCTTTCAGGAGCGCTGCAATCATTTACACTTAACATGCCAGGACAGATATCTGTGATGGTCCTGGCATGTTACTCGTCCTGAAGCAGTTAACCCTTAGAGTGGTCTCCAATTCATAGAAAGGCAATGAGTTAGAGAAATTCTGGCATTCAAGGAGTTAGTAACCCCATTTAAATTAACAGGAATCTTTACTTGTTCTTTATCATTCTGTTGGTTTGTCCCACAATTGCTCCAGTTTAATTAGTACAACAGGCTCAGTGTGCACAGAAACATTTTTAAAGGGCCTGGTAGGTCACCCAAAATACTGGAGGCCTCACCATCATAGATCAAATGATGCCTGTCACAGCTAACACATTCATTAATGAGAAACATTTACCAGGTATGAGAAGTCATTCTTACAGAAATTACATCTCCCATGTGTTGCCATCTTACTACTGGAAACATGTAGCTTGGTGATCTGATGCTAGGCTTTGTATGCTTTCTAAATACAGTTGGGGATAATATGGTTTTCAAACTGGGGGCAATATTCAGAAAGAAAAAGTGTAGAAAATTTGAAGTAAACCAGCTGTACTATAGGGACCACAAGCGATTATCAGCCCTTGGTGTAATTAGTCATTGGAAGGCCTCAGAGCAAACTTTTTTGTGTCCCCTAACACAAAATATTTTGACAAAGGTATAACTAGAACCTATTGGTCCCTAAAGCAGACTGAACCAAGTTGGATGGTGGGCCCTGGCACAACTGCACCCTCTTTACCCCCTGTAGTTACTCTGCTGGCTATCAGCACCATTTTAATCAAGGGAACATTTTATTTGTCACCTATGATGCAGGGGTTATTTGCATCAGAACTGATCATTTTTTGCTTTCTGGCAACCTGAAGAATTGTAGCCAGGGGCACACCCATACCTGGGAACTTTCAATTGTTGTCTCCCGTGAGGGAGAAAAATGATGTGAATCGTGTCAAAAAGGAGCGGGGCTTGATGTGAGTTGGTGGAGCCTTTAAAGTGTGACACAGATCTTAAAAGAAGGCTGGGGAAGGATGAAAAGGATGAAACTCCCCACATCCGGAGGAATCAGCTTCTGCCCCAGAGACCTGGTAAAGCAGTGTTATAACCGGAGTCTCTGGTACAAATCCGGAGAGTTCCCAGGTATGGGCACACCTCTCACACATATTGCATCAGAATAACAGAAAAAAGAAACAAGGAGGCACTCATAGAGTTAATATGTTTGCAGGATGTTAAAAACCATAATAGCTGTAGTTCTCCTCACGTTTGTGTGTGACCACCTACAAGGTATATAGTAGCTGTAAAGGATTGTGCGGATATTATACTTCCCACCACACAGATGATCCTCAAATCAGCTGCTCACCAGGAAGTCTTCCTCAAACAGAAGAAGAAAAAGCAAACCAGAGAATACAAAAGCAACAACAGGGGCGCTTTCAAAGAGCAACAATTATTCTATAAAGAATAATATAACTGTTAAATGAACCAGTAGAGAAACATTACTGCAGGAGCACTGGGATTTATTATGGCCAACCCCACAATTCAACACTGTGGGAGTCTCCAGAAAGGCCTACTCTGCCTAATAAGAAATCTGACCTTGATGAAAAGTAAAAGCTTTTGTGATATAGCTGTGGTTTTATAAACCACATTCAAGGAACTATTATGGTTGTAGATCTTACAGTTAACAGGAGAATGGACAGAATGGGTGGTTCTTATCTGGCTTAAAATACTAAAGAGACTATTCATTGAGTTCCAACACTCCCAAATCGGGCACCATAGAATAAAAACTGTTATTCACCTCAAAGAGAGTTTCCATGCCATACTGCCCAGTTCGGCACTGCTGCATCTGAATGAATAACTCCTATTTTTCAGATTTCCCGGTACTAATAAACTCATTGCCAAGCCTGGATAACTGTGGCTATAAAAAATTGGTAGATATTTCTATTTCAATAAAGCATATGCATGCTTATTTTAGAAATATGACTGTTTATCACATATTTAGCCATTATGAACAACATTGCTATCGAAAGTAGTGAAGGTCACCATGTTTTCAGCCTAGTTTAGTAAATAAGACTGTGTTTAACTTTATTCTGGATTCTACTGCACCGTCAATATTCGGATAGGGAGTATCTCACTTATTTTACTCCATTCCACTGTTTCAATTATGTTTTCATGAAATGTAAAAATAAAAGGCTAAAAGAAATGTTTTATTCAGATTTTCAAAGCATTTTTAATCTACTCTATTAGAGCAAAACCATGGCCCATAGGTACTTAGAGAAAGAGGAGCATTTCTGGAGGAAAGCAAGTATACTGCATAGGGGACAAATGGAAATCTAAATTGATTTACCTTTACCCAAGCATGGGTAAGTCTTTCAGTCTGAGGGCCACATTTAAATTTAGAATTTGTGCAGAGAGTCAAAGCAGTCATTGTGTATGCACATTCACACATAAACACAGACCACTCAAACATACCCTCTCAAAATACTCTCACAAATACATGCACAGAGGCCTATTATTAGCTCCCAGAATGATGAAATTCACCCTTCGCCCATGTTTCTATGACTGTGTGAATTTCTATTAGGCTTGTGCAATTCGGTTCGGAGACCTTTGGAATGAGATGAAAATGGGGTCATTCAGTGACATTCGGGCATTACGAAAGGCAAGGGTCGTTCACCAAAAAAAATCTGGATCCGACTAGCCCTGGTCCGAATGTCATTGAAAATTTCAGAAATTCGGCACCTACTACCCGTGCTTGATTATTTTCCCTCCATACTTTCCCTCCAAGTCTCTAGTCCAATTAGCTTCTCTGTTTCATGCGCTACTTTGTCACTTTGTCTCCATTCCAATTAGCTTCCTTTTTTTCATGATGGGGGTTAGACTATTATGACATAGACACCCAGACAGCTTGCATTTCCTCTTAGTGTTTTATTGGAGCTGAGAGAGAGAAGAAGCAGGAGATATTAAAGTGTCCAGTTGTTGTGAAGGCAGGTAGGTAGCGTTAGGTATAATCAGACAGCCAGCATTAGTGCCTTATTGCCACTGCAAGGGAAAGTCACCTTTGTTCCTGTGTAAAATATTAAAAATAATAGTAGGAATTTGTTTGAATAATTTCCAGTGACACATCAGCCAGTCTCACAGTTCTGTAGGCAGGCCTAGTACCTTATTGCGTCTGCAAGGGAGAGTCACCTTTGTTCCTGTGTAAAATATTAAAAGTAATAGCAGGAATTAGTTAGAATAATTTTCGGAGTGACACATCAGCCAGTCCCACAGTTCTATAGGCAGGGCTAGTACCTTATTGCGTCCGCAAGGGAGATTCACCTTTGTTTCTGTGGTAAACATTAAAATTAATATTAGGAATTTGTTTGAATAGTTTTCAGAGTGATACATCAGCCAGTCTCACAGTTGCATATGTGTATTGTGCAGGCGAGCAGGGTGCCTTATTGCTACATCCATACTTTAGCTACATCATTCATAGTGCCATAAGGCTAAATGCCCACCTTACCCTGTTTCACCATCTTTGTTTAGACCCTGGAAATGGTTCCATTTATTTAATTTTCATTTTTTATAGTATTTTTAAATGTATTTTAAAGTCGCCGAATAATTTCGTCCGAGTCGAACAGGTCAGATCCGAAATGCGGAGTCGAGGAACGAAAATTTTTGTTGTGCACAAGTCTAATTTCCATGGCAATACGACTGCTGTTGAGTGCTGAAGTTGAGAAATCCACAGTTGAAAATAACAAGCAGCAGCAGCAGTACTAGAAGTAGTAGGAGGAGACCAGCACTAGCCGATAATACTGCACCACCACAGCCTCAGGGATCTGGGGACTGGTTTGTTTCTAAAATGGAGAATTTTTGCATTTCCTCATGTAGCTGTATGCTGTAGCAGCATAGAAATGCAGATGTGTGAGCCTGCTGTGTCTGTGAGTGTGATGCCAGCACCATCAAGAGAGTAGGAAGAGTATGATAGTGGTGATTAATGAGACTGGTCATGAGGATGATAGCGATGATGATGACAACGACAGTGAAATGGGAGCTTTCTTAGAAAACAAATGAAGAGTGGTCTGAGTATCAAATGTCACAGGATCAGTTTTGACTTGACATAGGCCTAAGCCTGCTAACAATGTTCTTCAAACCTGAGGTCTATGGCAAGGTAAGCTTTGAAAAAAATAGTAAGACTTGAAAACATCATTAACAGGCTGAATCCTACTGAAAGGTAAGCTTTGAAAAATGTAATAACAGGCTAAGTCCTAAGGCAACACTCTAAATTAGTCACACACTAAGGCCTATGGAAAGCTAAGTTTAGAAACAATTCTTAACAGTCTGAGTCCCATGACAGCAGAAGTCTTGAAAAAAGCATAAGCAGGCTGAGGCCTACAACAAGGTAAGTCTTCCAATATTGTTAAAAGGTTGAGCCCTACAACAAAGTGAGCCTTGAAAAAATTGTTAGCAAGCTGAGGAACTTGATAATGCAATCCTTGAAAAATGTTAGCAGGCTGAGGCCTGTGGCAGTAGACAGAATCACTGTCTACTTATAGTGGTACACCATTACCGAGGAGAACTCTGGGTGGGACACATGGGCTTTTTCTACTAACCTAACCCTGCACCATAACAAAATCCAAGGCTGGTGGGTGTTATTAGCACAGGCATTTCATTAGATTGGATTTTTGGGCACATCTTTTCATTGTCGTTAGGGATACACAAGGTACACAGTAACAGCAACAGAACCGGATATCTTAGGGTACTTTTAAAAATTGTGAACATAAACCTATGGTAGTTTTGTTGGGTATGCTTAATTACATCAGACGTGGCAAGGTGTGTCCCTCATTCCCCCTCTTCACAACCTGTTAGGACACTGTATACATAGCAGTTGTTGATAAGTGCGTAGTCCCTGCCCCCACAAAAATGTTCCCACACCCATGAGTTCAGGGGAGGTGAAGCAGGAGAAGTATCCTGATGACTGGATAACCTTGCATTATATATAATTCACTGATCATAGCACTTGTTCCAACTGTTGTAGATGGTGACAACTGGAAACATCCCTCCTCCTCAGGTGCTGTTATTTCTACTACATGTGCCATATGCTTCTCTGCCTTGTTTTTTTCCACTTCTGCTATGTATTTGTATGGTATTAGATGCTGATTCATATCTAAAAATATGTCTACCATTACTGCTGCTGGATAGACGTGCCCTTCATTCATTAAAGGGATAGTAATACTTTATTTTGTAAGCATTAAAAAAACATGAAGAACGATATAAGTCTTATCTCTCAAACCTTTATGGTTTGAGAGATATTCACAAACAAAGTTTCCCCTCCCACCCCTTTTACCTAGTGTAAGCCATCTCTTCTCAGATGTGGAATCCAGTCCATAGACCAGACAGATAACAGCAGGGGACAATCTTCTTCCTATGAGAACAATGAAAGCCCTGCACCCCTTGACAAGTTTTTCAGGTTTTTCCCTTATCTTAATTGAAGATTGTCCCTCTCTGCAGTCTACCTGGGCACCTCCCTTCTGCTCTGGCTGAACAGTGTTACATCAGTAAAAGGGGCGGGAGGGGGATACTTTGTCATTGAATTACTCTTGAACTACAACTCTGACAGAATTGAAATAACACTCTACAAAGTCCAAATACTATGATGATTAATTAGAGCTGCTTTTATTATGAAACATTACTATCCCTTTAACTATATAACCAGCTGCACTGAAAACACTGACTGCAAGCTTACTGGTGGGTATCTAAGGGTTTCCACAGCAAGAAACCCACCCTGTTTTGTTTGCCATTACACAGGAGGGTATTTTTTGGGGGGCTTATAACATAATTATTCTGCATTAATGCTGTTACCATTTCACATGCATTGGAGCCACTCCTTGAATATAGTCAGTGTTCATGTGCATCAGTTACCAACCAATATTCTGGGAGCAAATCCCATAGAGATGTGCCAGTACCACGACAACCACCACAGATGTTAGACTGCTGTCCCTGAGATGCATTATTTACTATCTGTGATGATGACATGTTCTACAAAATGGCATGGTGTTGCTGTTGATAAAGCTCAGGGTATTATCTTTTTACTTAATTTGTTTTCACTGTGATTTACCATCGTTTTACCCTACATTTCTTTCTCTCATCTGCCACAATGCAATCTTCCACTCGATCTGTAAGGATTTATTTTTTTTATATACTTTCACATAATTCTGATGCTGCTCATTGTCTGACTCATATTAAGAGTTTGTTTTTTTAAAGGAGCAGTAAACTTTTTTTTTATGAAAAAATATTTATTGTAGGGATTTTCCTATTGAGTAAGATAAGGGTACTTCCACTGCTGAGAGATTGATATTTCCAGAGT
The DNA here is from genome assembly GCA_037306005.1 of Rhinophrynus dorsalis. Taxonomy (NCBI): domain Eukaryota; kingdom Metazoa; phylum Chordata; class Amphibia; order Anura; family Rhinophrynidae; genus Rhinophrynus; species Rhinophrynus dorsalis. The sequence goes on along the minus strand of CM074722.1, from coordinate 439,114,354 downwards.
TATCACAGTTTAAACCCATGTTTTTTACATTAGCAGTGCCCTCTAGTGGTCAAATTCTAATTAGTTTTCCTGTTAGATTCTGATGGAGAGGAAAGTCAGAAAAGTCAGAGACATACAGATCTCCATAGAATGTGATAGAAACTGCCTGTCACTTCCTGTCAGATCTATCAGGAAGTAAACACAGTAAATTCACTTCCTGATTATTTGAACTGCTATACATTTTGAATAAAAAATCTGACAGCCATGGGAGTGAGCAGGAAATGCTCTATAAAATTTGTGTTTTCATTAATAAAAGTTTACTGCTCCTTTAACCCCTTAACGACCGGAGGTTCTGGGACATTTCCGTCCCATAACGACCGCATAGGGGCACTTGGACGCTCCGGTACACGTGACCTGTCACGTGTATCGGCACGTCACTATGGGGCTTGAAACAGATCGCTCCGATCTTGGAGCGGTCTATTTCATGCCCTATTTTTACTTACAGCGCTCCCGGTAGAGCGCTGTAAGTAAAAAGTACGTGACGTACCAGGACCGTCAAGGGTCGTTCGAGCACATTTACCCTTGACGGTCCTGGTACGTCAAGGGTCCCTAAGGGGTTAAAGCAGGGGTTCAGCAATGTAACAAGAACAATAAAACATGAAGAGAGTTTCCTGTAATGTAGTATGTTAAAGAACACTCAAATAAATAAAAAATAAATAGTTTCACTCACAGTTGCATTGCTCAGAGTAGTATCCCTGATAAATCCATGTGTCTACTAAGGGCTTCGGACAAACAGGAACAGAAAAGAGGAAGCTGCTCTGAATCAATGACTATCACTTAAAGGGATGGTAATGTTTCACAAAAACAGCAGCTCCAATTAATCTTCATAGTATTTCGACCATGGACAGTGTTATTTCAATACTGTCAGCGTTGTAGTTCAGGAGTAATTGAATGATAAATTATCCCCCTCCCGCCCCTTTTATCTGGTGTAAGCCACTTCCACTCAGATGTGGAATCTAGTCCTGGGACCAGACAGCTGACACCAAGGAGCAATCTTCTTATTATGAGCATAAGGAAATCCCTGCCCCCCTTGACAGGTTTTTTCAAGTTTTACCTTATGCTCACTGAACATTGTCCCTCTTCAGACAGTCTTGGTGCTCTGAGGTGAGCAGTGTTACATCAGTAAAAGGGGCAGGAGAGGGATACTTTATCAGTCAATTACTCTTGAACTACAACTCTAACAGTATCAAAATAAAACTCTCCATGGTCCAAATACCATGAAGATTAATTGGAGCTGCTTTTATTGTGAAACATTAATGTCCCTTTAATAATTTAATGTCATGTCTATACCAGCAGCATGTTACAGAGATATTAAAAAGATAAATGTATATAAACTATATAGATAAAATGGCCCAGTGATGTGTTTTGTGGCTGAAACACCACTTTATCAAAGCTTTATGACCACAGGAAAATCATAAAAACAGAGCAGCTACAAAAGTTCCCCAATTTTAAAGGTCATAAAAACATGCAAAAAATGGCCTCTATAACATTTTATTGATTTGGACTTGGCCAGACATGTTGGTATTCTCTTTGTGTACAAGGCGACTCCCTTTGCCATTTCCTCTATTAATGGAATGCCCCTGGGAGGCGGACTCATCATCTATGAACTCCAGCTCCTCCATATGACTGTTGGGGTTCTGCACACTGAAAATGCTGTTTTCAAATTTAGCCAATACCTTAAAGTGATAGTAATGTTTCATAACAAAAGCAGCTCTAATTAATCATCATAGTATTTGGACTTTGGAGAGTGCTATTTCAATTCTGTCAGAGTTGTAGTTCAAGAGTAATTCAATGACAAAGTATCCCCCTCCCGCCCCTTTTACTGATGTAACACTGCTCAGCCAGATCAGAAGGGAGGTGCCCAGGTAGACTGCAGAGAGGGACAATCTTCAATTAAGATAAGGGAAAAACCTGAAAAACTTGTCAAGGGGGGCAGGGCCTTCAATGTTCTCATAGGAAGAGGATTGTCCCCTTCTGTTATCTGTCTGGTCTATGGACTGGATTCCACATCTGAGAAGAGGTGGCTTACACGAGGTAAAAGGGGCGGGAGGGGAAACTTTGCTTGTGAATATCTCTCAAACCATAAAGGTTTGAGAGATAAGACTTATATCGTTCTTCATGTTTTTTTTAATGCCTACAAAATAAAATAAAGATAAAACAAAGCATTTCTATCCCTTTAAACCTATGAATCCCAGAGAGGTGTGCAAGGCATTGAAAAGCAGTGCATTGCATATCTCTCTGGCACTCAAAGGGTTAATACCCATATCATGTTGGGGTTTCCTTGGCTCAGTAAACATAGTAACTTAGTTGATGAGGCTGAAAAAAGACATGAGTCCATCAAGTGTAGCCCATGCCACATCACCTCGGTTGATCCAGAGGAAGGCAAAAAATAAAAAAAGCATTGAAGCCATGTCCAAATAAACCACAAATGGGTAACAAAATTCCTTCCTGACTCCAAATGGCAGTCAGATATTTCCCTGGATCAGATTCTTATCTGCTTGGAAGCCAACTGTCATAATTCTCAATATTGTTTTATACTGGGTTCATTACTTTATTGACTGGACTTCAAATCAGGTCATAGCATGGGATTCCTATTGCTAAGGTCTTTGTCTATTAGGGGTTACATGGGTGGCAGCAGTTCTGGAAGACACTTCAGACACACTGAAGTCTAAGATTCCTCATCCCTATTGGGAATGTCTAGATGTATTTTTCAAGCAAAAGGCTGACTCCCTATTGTTCCTGCGATTGAAGTATTTACTTACTCCTTGGCACTACTCCTCCAAGGAGACGGACCTTTCTTTTGTCTGCACCTGAGAATGCTACCTTGGTCAGCTATATTGAAGAGAACTTAGCCAGGGAGTCATTCAGCCTTTTTCTCTCCGGCTGTAGCCATTTTTTCTATTTTCGCAAAGAAAGATGGATCCCTTTGACCGTGTACTGATAACAGGGGACTGAATAAAATCTAGATCAAAGTCATTACCCCCTACCACTTATTTCTGAATTATTTGGCCAATTAAAAGGGGACACCATTTTCACTAAAACTGACCTTTGAAGAGCTTAGTCTCATTCGGATTAAGGAGGGTGATGAATGGAAGACCACATTCAATACTAGGTACTGACATTATGAATAGCTAGTAATGCTCTTTGGGCTTTATAATTCTCTTACAGTTTTTCAAGGCTTTGTTAATGATAATTTGCCAATGCTGAAAATTATGTTGGGAATTGGTAATTATTGACCTTTAAGACTGCTGTCAAAGAATGGCAGCATCTTCTTGAGAGTGCTGCTGTTCCTACTATTGTTCTCACTGATCACAGGTCATAAACGATGTGGGTACTCAGACAAGCCGGGTCATACACAGAGACAACAGTCAGATAGAGCCACAGGTCAGAACAGATGTGGGTAGTCAGACACGCCGGGGTCATACATGGAGCGAGTTAGTCAGCCAGATAAGGCACGGGTCACAATGGAGCACAAAACACAATAGCAGAAACACCACATAAGGGCAATGACTCCTGTTTATAAAGGAGCAGAAGGAGGTGGAACCCAATTAGGCCACCCAGAATAGGCCCATAAACAGGCATCCGTGCTAGTGATTGTTACCTGATGTAGCAATGAGGAAGTGACCGGAGGTCATGCTGGCCGACAGGCCATACAGAGGTAAGGAAGCACAGGATAGCCCAAGGGAGACTGTGATACTTTCATCCTGGGCATGAGGCCTGGCTTTCTATGGCACATCTTCATCTGAAACAAACTTCTGCTAAACTGGGGCCTCTCTCCAATAGTCCATTTAAGATTCTTTGCCAGGTTACTCTTGTCTCCTTATCCCGGGATCATCCCTCTTCCATGCGGATTCATAATCTGTTCCATGTCTCCCTTTTGAAGCCTGTGGTTCATAATCAGCTCCATTCTGTTCCTAATTCTCCTGATCCAGTGCTTGTAGATGGGATTCTCATGTAATCTGAGGGACTCTTTGATATCTGGTGGACTGGAAAGGCTACACCCCTGAAGACCATTCCTTGATTCAGATGTTCAAACTCCAGCTCTCCTCCACTCATTTCACAAATGATTTCCAAATAAGCCTGGCTGCCTGGAGGGCTCTTTTGAGTGGAGGGTAGTGCCACATCTGTACCTGTTTGATACTCCTCTCTTACTTTCTGGTTTCTCTGAGCTCTTATTTGACTAGAGGGCTGTTAAATATCCTGTCCACCCCTCCCTTTTAGCCCAATTGTTTACCCTTAGTTCTATCATGAGAGAGTTCTGTTTGCCTGCTTCCCTGGGTTCTTGAGCCCGGATTGATTTTGATTCAGTTGCCTTCTCCTGCAATTTGACCATGGCGTGTTCTTTTGATGCTGCTCCTTGATCTACCATCAGCACCTTCTTGGCTTGTAATTGGATTCTGACTCTGACCTGTTCACCACTGTTCCTTCATATTCAGTTTGGAGACTTTACAGCTCTTCTATCAAGCACCCATGATAGCACTGCTTGCAGCTTCCCTGCCAGCCACTCTGGTCCTTCTCTTAGCTGGCTGGCTTGTTCTGTTTTCTGGGCTTCTGCCTTGCTTGATTAATGGCTTTCTGCTTGTCATACATTCTCTCTTGTCGGCTCAGCTGTTTCACAGGATCTACTCAGTGCCTCTGTAACCTGAAGGCCTGTACTGTGGTCTGAATATTCTGCCTCTTTCTGCCCATGACATTAGTTATCTCCAGCTTGGTAACCTTTTCTTCCTGCCTGCACCAGGCATCAGCCAAGTATTCTACGTCAAGCTTGCAATTCCCAGCTTCTCTCTCAAGCTCCTGTTCACAACTCACAACCTTCATTTAGAGGTCTCCTGTTTTGGGGCTCTTCTTTCCAGGTTCTTCAAGAGTCTACTACTTGCACATTACCAGAGAGGTCCCTTCTTGGAATTCAGTCTATACATATTCCTCACAGATGGTTCTATTACAAGATTTTTGAGCTGTCAGTCAGGTTCCTCAGGAAATCTGGCAACAGATGTGTTCATCTTGTTATCTGATCTTGAGGTCAGCAACTTTACTCACATCTTCGGCCTCAGCAACTGAAACCAGGATGAAACTAAAACAAAGCACTAAATTTGTCTATCCCCAGATTTACTGAGGAAACTTTTGCTTGAGAATCAGCCTTTTGTGACAACATTTTGGTGGCAGTAAAGTCATACTATAAAAACTGACTATGGCTATGGTTGCAGAAAATGAAAAGTTCCACCACCAGTAGCAGTGCTAAATATTTTAACAATTTTAAAGATGATAATGACAAATCAAATTTTAGTGTTGTTGCCATAACAAACATTGATTTAGCAGTGAGAGTATCTGCAGCATCATTCAGTGACAGTAACAAAATGTTGCAAAAATCCCCCCAGGGGGAAAAATATAAAAATAAATGTTTTAATACTTTAAAAGCCTACAAGAATATGAATGTAAGGAGGAATTGGATGGTGCTATTAATGAATTGATGATGACCAAGTGTTGTTGCTGCTGCTGCTGCTGCTGCTGATACTAAAATAGAATATGTTCTTCAGTTCTCCTTCCCTTCTTCTGATTCAGATGAGGTAGGGAGGGAAAGTGATGATCCAAGGAACTATCTCACTGCCATTTGGAGCCAGGAATGAGTTTTTTTTTACCCACTTGGGGCTTTATTGGAATTGGCTTCAATGTTTTGTTTTTTTTTGCCTTCCTCTGGATCAACAGGGGTGATTTGTCATGGGCTAGACTTGATGAGTGCATGACTTTTTTTCAGCCTCATCAAATATGTTACTATGGTATGGCCAAAAAAAAGGAAAAGTCTCAGTCTTCCACCACTGGAAAGGAGAGATATGCCTGTTTATAATCAGTAGGGATAGGCAAAAATTTTCACCTCAAACTGAAATCGGTGAATAATGGCACTTTCCACTTGGAGAAACATTTCCCGTGAAAAGTGACGGTTTTCTGCTTTTTGCTTCTTTTCTGCCCATTGAAATCAATGGGAAGAAAACTATTTCTACACCACACAAAAGTTTTCTACAGCCATATAAAAGGCTGTCAGGCTCTCAGCAGCCATTCTGTGTTTGTGAGAGAGAGAGAGCAGTATGTTTTTGAGCTAGAGGAGATAGGCAAATAAAGGGGAATTGAAGCTTAGTTTAGGGAGTCATCTAGGTAGGACATTTATTCTATGTATTAGGGGAGTCTGGGGGCACTCTAGTTGATAAGAAGGGAGGATGGAGGTTGACCCCCAAATACTCCAAAATTCCATGTGACTGACAGGCAAGACACAGGCAGCTAGGGACCTATTTGCTTGCTGATCTTGCTGTTATTATCTCTGTGTTGGGTGGGGAAGTCTGGGGAAAGAAGTTGTTGATTTTGTTTTTCAGTTATAATTTTTTTTGACAGACTGTGATAAGACAACAGGGTGGACAACTTAAAAAAGAATAAAAAATAAATATCTTAGGTGACAGTGACAGACAACTGACTGGGCTTAGGCAAGGCATCATACAGCTGCATCAGTTGTGATGTGTGCCGTACAGTAAAAAAAACACAGTGTAGTTGCGTAATGTCCAGCAAATGCACAAGAGGAAGGGGGAGGGGTGGAGCAGTGCAGGGACATGAGAGTAAAATAGTTCAAAAAATGACTGCAGCAATGGTTGCTGCAGCATGTGCAATCAATGATTATTATTATTATTATTATTCTTTATTTATATAGCGCCAACTAATTCCGCAGCGCTGTACAATTGGGAATTGACATACAGAGGTATTAAATAGTACAATCAGATGTGGAGAACAGGAGGATCAGAGGGCCCTGCTCGTGAGAGCTTACAGTCTAGAGGAAGGTAGGTTTGATACAGAAGGAGTAAGTGCTATTGCGTTTAAGTGCCTCCTGCCACATGAACTGCCAGTCAGTGGGTGGGTGTGAGAAGTGCCGTTGAGTGCAGTAGTCCGTGCAAGGGGTGAATCTTGGTGATGATGTTTATGGAGGCAGTTGATAGGCCTCCCTGAAGAGGTGAGTCTTCAGGGAGCGTCTGAAGATTTGAAGGCTGGGGGAGAGTCTGATGGGGCGGGGGAGGGAATTCCACAGCTCAGGTGCAGCACGGGAGAAGTCTTGTAGGCGGGAGTGGGAGGATGTGATAAGAGCTGTGGAGAGCAGAAGGTCATGTGCAGAGCGAAGATGGCGGGTGGGAGTATATTTGGAAATGAGAGATGAGATATAGGGGGGTGCAGTGTTAGTGAGGGCTCTATGATGATGATGATCCTCTACTCCAAGGGAGGATGCAGTTTGTCAAGGTCAAAGCAAAACTATTTCCAGCACCACCAGTGCCAGTAGAAATAAAGAACCATATAAGAAGAACACTGAAGATGACAACAAGTCGCATTCAAGTGTTGATGATGCTTGCAGTAGCATAATAGAGGAAGGTGTAGCATCTGAACCGCCTGCTGCATCAGATAGTGAGACAAACAAGCACCAAAACACCCATAGTGGGGAACTTTGTTACAGTAAAAGTAAAAAGAAATTGTTTGAGCTTAGAAGCTTAGAGGAATATAAGGGAAGTGGGCAAGAATTGTCAGGTGATGCTGATGCTGCTGAGGATGGTCTAATGATGACTGATGATGATGCAGATCTAGAATATATCCCCCAGCATCCTTCTCTTGTTCAGATACAGATGAAGTTGAGAGTGAGGATGATGACAGGCTATAAGATTAGCAGAAAGTCAAAGGCTGAATCTTCCACCACTTTTAAGGAGCACTGTGCCTGTCTATAAACTGTTTGAGGAAGCTATTAGAAAGTCTGACCCTGGACAAGCACAGATGTCAAAAAGCACAGTCATCCTATCATCATCGGCATAATGGCCTCTTCAAAGTTCAAGTCCCACTCAAACACACACAGCTGTTTTGAGTACCTAGCAACAGCGACACAGGTTAACATCCACAGTGTTAGATATGAAGAGTACCTCTGGTGCTGCTGCTGTAAGTGCTGCACCTTTGACACCTAGTAGTAGTGGCAGTAGAATTACATCAACATATAGCTCCAGTAGTAGTAGTAGCAGAAACTACACATGACAGACAAAGCCAAGACAAATATTTTAACAGCAGCACAGATGAGGAGGTGGAGGACAGATTGGACCACTTCTATGACTGATTAGTAATGTGTGTCAAGGAGGATAGAGTAAGACAATGATAAAAATACATACACAAATCACACCATGCCAGTCCTCCACCACCACCACTACAATACATATCTGCCACATTGCAGGTTGTACTTTATTTTCTTTTATTACTTGATATCATCATGAATATGTGCCAGTGTCGCTTAAACAAGAAAGTGTTGTGGGCAAAAGACAAATTCATTCTGCATGCTAACACATCTTTCAAGCCATATTTTGCTAAGGACTCACAACTTTGACTTTCAGCCACTTATTTCTAAATTTCAGTCCTCAGAGGTAATAATATTACAGTGGGAAATGTAATACCTATAGGAAATATAGGTGAAAAATGTGTTAAAATAGGCAGAAAATCTGTTAACATAGGTGGAAAATTTGTTAAAATAGGCGAAAAGGATGAACTTTTTGCATAGACGGAAAGGCACGTTTTCACAAAATTTTTCACACTTTTTGCCCACCCCTAGTCATCAGCTGAAGAGTCTGTACAAGCAAACTTTCCCAAAAAGCACACTTGTCATATTCTCAGTCATCATCAACATCAGTGTCTTAGCTTCCAAGTCAACCCTCAGCCGGTCACACTCACTTTTATTGACTAAGCAGCAACACAGGTCAACAACATCTACAACCAAAGGTACTTTGACTGCTTCTACTGCTGTTGGAAGTGCAGCACCACTGATATCTATTGCTTGTATTATTGCAACATCTTGCCCCTGTAGTAGTTGTCCCCCAGGAACCCCTCAATCTATGAAATTTCATGTAGGGAGATCCTTCCCTCATGATCCAAAAGCTAAATGTGTTGCTCTCTGTTGTCTCTGTAAAAATTGGTTAACACTGGGAAAGTAGGATCACATCTAGGCACATAATGATTGAGATCCCTCCTGAAATACAACCACAGGTCTGACTGGAAGACATAACAGCAGTAATTCAGAAGTTTTATGACTTGCAGCAGCAAAAGTACAAGTAGCACATAATAGTAGTGTTGTAGATGACTTAGGAAGTGGGGCATTTTACTATATTGCCTATTCCTGTTGTACAAATGCTAAGCTAGGGGGAGGAGTTTGAGGAGGTGACAAGACCCATAAAGCCCCCACACCTATAGCCACTACCACCCCTAGTCATGCTGTTAAAACACATGCTGTTAAAGCTACTTCTATGTGCCGCAGTACCAACCCAGCTTTACTGAGATCTTAGGAAAAAAGTCAGAACTGCACAAAATATAATCCAGACGTATGCCTATGGAATGGAAAACCTGTGAACATGATACCAGATGATATGCTTTATTATTTTGTTGAAAACAAAGGTTTTAAAGAACTGGTGTCCTGTTGGCCTATCTCAAGCTGTAGTTATTTTTCTAACAGTTGGGTTAGAGTTGTAAAAACAAATGACTAATATGGTGGTCAAAGGGCTGGGAATGGCAAGAAGGTCCTCCTGGCCATAGCTATGTAGACAAGGAGCAAGAGCAGACTATATGACTGTCACTGCTCACAGGGTATCTTTTTCATCAGTGGGCAGCAACAAGTAGCAGCAGCAGGTCACCTCCAAAGCTGGCTCTGGCTTTGGTGCTAAATGCCAACTTCAAGGTTGCCCATACCATCAGAATTCTTCTTCATGTGTACATAGCTTTGAGAGACAATTGGGGAGATTCACTAAGCGGTGATAAAGAGGTGATAAAGTGGAAATCACTTCTTCAGTTTCTATGTTATTCCATAGAGCCTATGCACTAAGATCTCCAAAGTTGAAGAAATCTTATTGCATAGGCTCCATAGAATAGGAATCAGAGAAGTGATAAACTGGAGAAGTCATCTCCACATTATCACCTCTTTATCACAGCTTAGTGAATCTCCCCCAATTTCACAAAGCTGTAGAAGAAAATGCTTGTACCCTCCTCCTTGAAGTAGGACTTGTGTCTGCTAACAATGGCTCCAAATAATAGCTGCCTTGAGAATGACAAGCATGGTGCATTTACCTTGCGTCTCCATCTCCCTTATCTTAAATCTAATTGTTACTTGATTCATCTCAGAATCCGAAACCCTCAAAGAAATATTAAATATCTTCTACCTATGCTCTCATGCTCTTTGCACTTGTATGGAGTGCTTGTAATGCATTAACAGTCTATACCAGATCATTACCACAGGGAGTGGGACCATGGAGGATAAATTATTTTTATTAATTGTTTGATAATGTGTACAACCTTTATTTTTTACTTTATTTTTTTTTCTCTTATACATAATTATAAAGTCATTATGTTACCATACAAAAAAAGAATAAAAAACATTTTATACCTTATCAATCAAATAACCATCATACCCACCCCCTCCCACATTCACTTTCACACACGTCCCTTCCTTACTAATAATAAACATAGGACACATTCATCCATGTCACTGGAACCTATCTCAGTAAACCATTTTAACTAATGAGCCATCCAGTATGAAAACATCATTATACCCACAGGAGTTCCTAATTAAATTAATGCAATGTCAGGCTTACCCCTGGTCAGCTAATTCTATTCCAATATTTGCATATTTTGTCATAAATTAGTAAGATACATGTTTTAAGATAGTAGCTTCTTTCCATCCTAGCTTGATAATCTATTTGTGTAGTTATCTCCTGCCAGCTCGGTGGATCCTCTTTTTGCCATTTCCTAGCTATGCATATTTTAATTGCTAATAATGCATTAATGATAAATAGCTTTATGTATCTATTCATTCCAATCAAATCAGTATGGAAAAGCCAAATCGGAGAGCTCAGGATAAAACTATAACCAACAATATCACCAATTAGCCTGATGGCTTCCTTTTAAATCAATTCCAACTTCCCATAATCCCACCATATATGTCCCATTGTTGCAACTCTTACCCCACATCTCTAACAATTACTGGAAATTGTATTAACAAATTTACATAAACAGGAAGGAACTAGGTACCATCAATGATAGAGCTTGTAAAATACTTCCTGTATGCTAATAGTATGTACTGTCTTTTTTACTTGAATCCAGGAATCGAACCAAGTCTCCCTATTCAAATTCACACCTGATTCCCTCTCCCATCTCAATATAGTAGGGACCGGAAGATCATATTGATGATCAATCAACAAGTTCTTTAATCTACATATTAATTTATTCTGGTATTTCTTTTCAATAAATTCCTCCAACTTAGATCTCCCTATTATCCCCTCCTTCCTTATCATATTCCTAATCCGTAAATATGTAAAGTACTCCCCCCCTGATATCCCAAATTTTGACTGTATCTCAGGAAAAGCTAAAAAAAATATTACCTCACAGTAAGTCTTTCATTTTCAGGATACCTTTTGATTCCCAGGATGATAAATTTAAGTCAACACTATAATATTTGAGCACCCCCAATGGGGTAATAGGAGACAAAGATCTTCCACATCCTAATATTGTTTTGAATCTCCAAATAGAAATCAAAACTTTTTTTATAATAGGGCTAACTGCACCCAAAGAGTTTAAATATAGTAATTTCATGTAATTGTCTGATATCTGGGAACCCCAATCCCGAGTGAAATTGCGATCTTGACAGTATTTTATACAGTATTCTAGGTTTAACATTTTTCCATACCAATGATCTTACTATTTTCAAGATTTTATCCAATATCCTGCCGGAAGCCCTAATAGGGATCATCCTAAAAAGATATAGGATCTTTGGTACCAAATAGGCCTTAGCCATATTTAACCTACCTATCCATGAACTTTCCAACAATTTTAATTTATCAACCAAATACCCAAGCTCTTCACAGAGATCCTCATAATTCCTAATCAAAAGTTTCCATGTATCAAACATTCATTTTATCCCCAAATATTGGATCCATCCCTTATCCCAATTAAAATGATATTTTTTATGAAATGAGTCCAATTGGGCATGTGTCACACTTTACGAGATTAGTTGCGTCTTTGGTAAGTTCAATTTATAATTTGCATAAGCACTATATTTTTTTATTAAATCTAAAACCTTAGGAATTGATGTCTCTGGGGAAGTAAAAGTTAATATAACATCATCTGTATAGAGCGTAATCTTAAATGATTGGCCATCAACCTCAATTCCCTTTTATCTCTTCTGATTGCCTGATCAATGCCGCTAAAGGCTCTATAGACAGTGCATAAAGCAGAGGGGCCAGTGGGCACCCCTGCCTTGTACAATTACCCACTCAGAACAGAGTTGAATTCCCAGTCGAACCTCTTATTCTTGCGCTGGAGTTACTATAGAGAGCCATAGCACTTCCCTTAAAAAATCCCTTCATCCCAAATATCTCCAATATCTCAGATAAGAAACTCCAACTAACTCTGTCGAAAACCTTCTCGGCATCCAATGCCAAGAAGACTATAGGTTTTGACCTTTGATTCACCTCAGAAATCAAATGTATCAATTTATGGGTATTATCCTTCCCTGTTCACCCCACAATAAAACCCGACTGATCTGGATGAATCAACTCTCCCATAAATTTATTCAATCTTTCCGCAAAAATTTCTTAATAAAGTTTAACATCTAAATTTATAAGGGAGATTGGCCTATAATTCGTAAAGTATTCTGGGTCTTTGCCCTCCTTTGGGATTAGACAAATTAGGGTACATAACATATCAGATAGAAAAACCCCTTCATTCCCAATCTGATTAAACATCTTAACCAATAGGGGGGAGATCAATGGGTCCGCTATCTTATAAAACAAGGATGAATAACCATCGGGACTCGGTGATTTCCCCCCTTTAAGGTTCCAATCGCATTTTTAACTTCTTCCAAAGAAAATGGCCTATATAAATTTCTCCTCACTCAACCTGGGTAATGCTATGTCTCTCAAATAGCTACTCATCTCAGATTCCGGGATCTCATCCGTTTTAAGATTATACAAGGATTCATAATATTCCCTGAAAGATTCTGTAATTTGTATGGGGTCCAATAGAGTTCTACCATTTATTATAAGTTTTTTTACTCTTTTATTTTCTTTTATCTGTTTTATTTTATTAGTCAATATCTTATTTACCTTATTACTACCATGATACAATTTCTGCTTAAAAATCACTATATCATTAAGTTATATCATTATGTTTCTTCCTAATCTCCTGTTATATTCCTCAGCTTTTTTTTTTACCTCTGGAACCATCTTATTTGACCTTTCCAATTTAGCCAAGGAAATATATAAATCTGACAGAGGTCTCCCCCTTTGTTTTTTAATATAAATATCTTTTTGTATCAGATATCCCCTTTATAATGCATTTTAATGCACCCCACAAGGAGACCTCCGACACTTCTCCTGTATCATTAAGCTCCAAAAACTGTTGAATTTCCTTAAAGGGATAGTAATACTTGAAAATAATTTTATTTTATATTGTAGCCCTTAAAAACATTAAAAATGATATGTCTTAT